>CM076605.1:94197500-94822500 GCA_038502835.1 Octonoba sinensis | reverse complement strand
ACCCCCTTCTGCCGTCGTTAGTAACGGGTAACAAAACTATAAAACTTGCTAGCCCTTTTACATTCCATTTTGTACAATAGTTCACAACAGGAAATAAAAACAACAACTGAGTTGAAATAAAAACTAAAGTTACTGTTTTATTACTTGTATTTTTTGAATTATTAATAGGGCAGTCATATATGTGTTCGGAAAAAAAATATCTTTGAACATGATTTTCCTAATATAGCACTATTATTCAACAAAAGTTGTGGAATGCCATGAGAAATATATGCTCAAAATGTTGAACCAATCAATAAACTTCTCTCCCACTTTCGGGTAGAAATGTACAAAATTCACAAAAGTTGGAATAAAGTGTGAGAACAAAATTTAAAATTAATGAATAACTATTTTCCAATTCCACTTTGTGATTTGCATATCACATGAGAAATTAGCCGAAGGTAATGCAAAATTTCGCATTTTAATAAATTTTCATGTTTTTTACTCTACCTTCGCGCTAGCGAGGAACTGGTTGGTGAAACATGCATTCAAAACCTAAAATAAATCAATGAATTTCTTCCGAACAACTTTGAGATTCAAATTTTTGAAATCAGGTTACAGTAGTAATAAGTACACTTCAAATTTTGTATATATGCTTAGTCCACAACTTTTGTGCATTATCGGAAAAATACTTTATTTAAAAAAATCCTTTTTACACTGCTTCCTAATGCGTGTCAAAATTAATTTTTGCGTTTGTCTTTTATGTTAGTAACTAAAAATTCCGCCGTTGCAATATTATTTTAGCGAACCCCCGTTCTACACCACACGAACCCCTGGGGGTTCGCGAACCCCTGGTTGGGAAACGCTGATCTGTTGAAATGTATGGATTTCTTATGCGTGTCATCTCAGAATTATGCTTAACAAGACAATTGAATCTTCTAATTGCAATAAGATAAATGGAAGATTGAAAAATCTTTTGGAAAGACATTATCATCAAAACCTCTTATGCAATTAATGATCAGAGAAGTTTTCCAAAAAATATTTCACAGCCAAACTGTGTGCAGGGCGTTGTATCTTTCCTTTGTCGCATTACAAAGAATATTTAACTATACGTCTCATTTTCATGATGAAATCTCTCAATCTTTATTTTTCAGATCATTATTTCTTTCTTTCAACCTTTCCTATGTCAAGCCGAAACTCAAATGAGGTTACATGCCTGGTAATAGTGATTAGGTGGTGGACCATTGGATTGTTTTCTTCTGATCTCAAGTGTTGTTATATACTGTAAAAATGTTTCGTGTTACTGGACATCATTTTTGGTGTTCAGCCGGGGAAAAATTGAAAATTATTCATTCTTTTAAGTATTTTAATTTTTTTTTAAATGTCTGGCTAAAGAAATAAAACATCAAAACGTTTTTCAGCATGCGATGTTCGTTAACTCATCTTCGCATCAAACGTTCATAACTGTTGTCCATTTATACTGTTTTCATAGGAATGAGCAATCGCAGGGACATTTCGATACGTAACGGAATTAACAAATGTCATGTGCTAAGGGATACTGTATACATGTTTTTAGACAGCCACATGAAAGAAAAATACATCAAAAATAAATAATTATCAACTTTACACCAACTGAACACCAAAAATCGTGTTCAGTAACATCAAAAAGGGTGGCAGCTAGGTGCAAAATTTCAAGTGTATCATTTGAACATAAAAACCAAGAAACAATCCCGAAAGAAGAATGTCTAGTAGAATTAAACGAGCATCGAGGTTCATTTGTATTTCGAGAAGATATAAGGAGCAATTAGAAACGCTTTTACACTTAAAATAATAAATATTCAATTAAAAATAACTTAAAAAAATAAAGGAACTTTGTGCACAAGTAAAACTGAACAAAAAATGTCACGTTAAGAAAGCACAAATAAGCATTAAAATGCAGAGATATGTTTCGGGATTGCTTGGCATCCCTTTTTCAATGCAGTAGTGGAGCTTCTAGATGCAAAAACACCCAAATGAAGCAAACAAAACAACAAAAATACGACTGATAAAGCCTAAGATTTACCAGAAAACCAATATGAATAAAGACAACGCGGAGGTTTGTAAGAACACTAAAATTTTACACACACCATAAATTGCATTTGGACTGAATGCACAAGATGAAGTCATGCATTAAATACAAATTAAAGCTTCGACTTACATACAGTAGGAACGGCAATTTTTTTTATTTGTTAAATTTTAAAAAATGCGCGTTGCCTTCTGTATGTATTTACGTTCTTTCTGTATGAATTCTTGAATCTCCTTCAATATTTTTGGCATCAAGTTTTAGGAACGCTCCTTATTTGCTGATATTTCCTTCTCTCATCCCTAAATGATGGACTTGCAATTTTTATTCAATTATAATATTAGAGCCAATGTTTCCTAACTCGACAAAGTAAGAGTAAATATGCATTAATCTGTAAATAATGCCCCATCCGCGACCGATATGTTTTTAAAAAAAAAATTTTCATTTTTATTCCGCAATTTTTGTTAATCGATTAAAATCAAAGTGGTGGTGAAAGCGTAACTCGGAAAGCATGGCGTAAATAGCCGAGGGTTTGCGTAGTGCCACCATTTTGAGTGCTTTAATAGGTTATTTATTTAAGTTAGAAAACAATGTGATAGTTTGTTTCAAAACCCAAGTACATACTTTTGCTATGCCGCGTAAATATAAAAGCTGCATATTTAGCTAGCTGTGAACTGCTGATATAGAAACGTGAAAATTTCGTAGTATTTTGTTAAAATATACTTTAGTAATATGCGTTTTCAAATCTAGCAAAATTTTAAAATAAGGGCTGTTTCAATAATTTTTGATGATACCTTCCCATGTTTAGAAAAAGAAAAAATACATTTAATGCTATGGCATAAAAATAGGATCATAATATGTTTATTTATTTATTATCAGAAGTATAGTGATCCCTCGTTTTGCGCGGTCAGTGGGAAGCAGAACCTTCCGTGAAAACTGAAAAACCGCGAAGTAGGATTTGCCCCTAAGAATTTTAGTGTATGCGGGTACACGAATGTTTTAAATACGTAAACAGTATTTATACTTCAGACATTTAAGACAAAAATTACAACAGTATAGGTATTTACTTAACCGTGTCGGTGCGAATTAATAAAGTGAATTACAAAACGTGATAGTTCAGTAATAAACATTAATCAATATTGCTTTCTGAGAGAGGCGAGGAGTCTTGTGATGGTGGGAGCTTTTGAGAGCCCGTGGTATGTACTCTGAGTCAACTCATCTCTTTGTTTGACATGCAGAGATTCTTTTCTCTCGCGCATCAACATGAAACAACGCTCCTTTCCGCAATGTGACTGCCCACATGGTTGTATTTTTTCATTTTTAATTTTTGATGAATATTTTGGAAAACCCCGCGAAGCACTGAAGCCGCGAAACATGAAGCGCGAAGTGGCGAGGAAACACTGTACACAACATTCATGAGCTGCAAAAATGTAGTAACTACCACTATAAAATAAAACGGAGCTGATATAATTTTTAAAATATCTCTTACAAGTTCTCATTCGAAAGTCTTAATCGGCATCAGTTATTCTAGTAATTCCGCCTTTAACACGGCGGATTGTAAATAAAAGATTTACAGCCGCGTTTAGATCCCATTTCTGTTTAGGATAAGCCCAGTTAGAGTTCAATGTGAACTCTGGGCGCGGGATGCTCCAAAATCGCGTGACTAATGGAGGATCATTGGGCAACACATGTGGATTTATTTCTTTTACAGCAAATCAAGGGGCTAATTGATTTAAAGTAGCTTGATTAAAATCACAATAAGTATCACGATTTAGATCAAGAAATATAGAAATCAGATTCAAATCACTTTGAATTTTCTTTTAAATTGATTTTGCAGGAATGTGTTGTTCTAAATATAATGCTCATTTTATACAACAATATGCTATACCAACAAATCTTTCAGAAAAGATTTTTGCTCTAAGAATAAACATGATAGTGAAAAACTATATAGTTATGATAAAAATAATTTAACTTTGTGCACGTAAACAATAATAATAAAATTACACGTTAATTTAAAGCACAAATGAGCAATAAAATGCAGACATATGTTTCGGGATTGCTTGGAATCCCTTTTTCAATGCGACAAGGAGCTTCTAGATGCAAAAAATCCAAATGAAGCCATTTGGATTTTTCCAAAAAAATCCAAGCTTCATTTGGATTTTTTGCATCTAGAAGCTCCTTGTCGCATTGAAAAAGGGATTCCAAGCAATCCCGAAACATATGTCTGCATTTTATTGCTCATTTGTGCTTTAAATTAACGTGTAATTTTATTATTATTGTATATAGTTATGATTTTTAAACGTAGTTTATTAAGCAAAAACCATATCGTATTTTAAAGTCATATATTTCCTAATTTTAAAATTCATTCAAATAAATTATCCTAATTTTAATAGGATATCTGATAGGATCGATTTATATTTGCATGAATATAACTCGCTTTCAGACTGCTTTTTTACACATTTTTCCCATTCGTCTTCTTTCATCTCTTTAGGATCTTTTCCAAAAGTTCTACTAAACCCTTTCTGTCAAATATTTTAAACTTTAAAAAAGTATGTAAGTGTTTGCTTTTAGAGCCTAACCAACCACCAGCAAGTCTTATTATAAGTAATTGAACTGTTTCATTATTGTGTTTTAATGCTATGTATACTTTTCTACTTCACTCCTTTACTGTGTTAGCACGTGGCCTTAGGGCTAATGCTATGTATACTACTATTAAAAATAATTATCATTATGATTGTGATTATTTTAATATTTTAAATATCTAAATAATAGTGGGAAAAAATTGCAACATATATTTATACTGATGTGTTCAATTACATGTCTTCTTTTGTACCAACATCTGTTTACCTTTTTCTTTTTTTCTTCATAACGTTCTTTCTCCCAAATTTTTAAAGAGTGGAATGCCACAAAGAGCGATTTGGTACGCATTGCGGAATTCCGCAGGTGGGGACTAGTAAAATTTTAATGGTTATAGGAAAAATTTCGAATTGAAAACAGTTTATGAATGTACAATTGTTCAATCTAGCATTTAGTGTAGGTGTTTGCAATGACATTTTTTTAATAAAAAAATGTCCGTAATTTAAAAGATTTGCATCATTCATATGTAGGAATTCAATTGCGGATTTTTCGCATATATGCGCCAATGACGCAAATGGGTTGATAATTATCCTCTCGGATTATCAATTTAATTAACCCCTTAACGCATTTGCCCGTTTACAACCCCATTCTTAAAACTTTCCAATCACAGCTCGTATATATATATATAGTGTTCGCAACTACTCGTCAAAAAGTAGTTAACTACCAACTGCTCACTAGTCTAAACAAAGCTAGTTGCAACTAGTAGTTAACTACTTTTTTCTGAGACTAGTTGTAACTGGTAGTTAACTGTTCTCCAAAAGTAGTTAACTACTAGTTAACTACTTTTAAGTATAATTCATTTGAATTTCCATTTTTAAGCTTGTTCTTAAATATTTAATCCTAATAATTTAACTCAATGTTACTTTTTATCATTAAAACAATTTTAAAGAAATTCTTGTAGAACATTCAAAGACTGAATATTTCCAAATAACACTGAACAATCTATATGTAAAGAGAATTTGAATAAAGACCCTTTTCTCTAAATTTAAACTTTTATTTTAATATGTATTTGCTTAATAAAGTTAATAATTTATGTTTTGAACCCTTTATCTACTGCATTATGATTTGCAGTAATTTTTGTTTAACAGAAATAGTCTGTAGGGGTATTTACACTGAAAATTAAGGGATTTACATAAAGAAAATACTCAATATATAAGTATTTAATTCTTAACAGCTAATAAGTGCCACAAAGTATATACCTGTAAAATTAACTACATACACTTTTTAATCAAATAATTTTTCAAGTTCTTAACTCACACATTTAAAAAATCAGTGACTTGATTCTTGAATTTTACTACTTTTCTGGAGCGAAACTCTAAGGGAGCTATCTGAACCAAATGATAGTTCAAAACACATCGGTTTCAAAACTATCTATGTTCCTTTCCGCGCTAAAATACTCTTTATAGACCTTGCTGATATGTATCCTGAAAAAGGGGAATTTAAAGACTGTCCCCTCATCATAATATTGGTAAAAATGGCTGCTGGGTTAGAATTTATCGATAATGGTACTTATAAGTACGGTCAGTAGATAAAGGGTTAAGAAATAGCAATTTTTCAGCAGTTGCTGTAAAATGAAGGGGTTTACCCATAATATCAATTTAAAATTCTCCCTCTGCCCAACCTCCCATCCATTAACAAAATATTTTTGAGACGTCCATGCTTTAGAATTTAGATTACATTCTTTCAAATTGTGTTGAAGGCAGCGTTGATGATTTTTTTTATTTAATATATTTTTTTAAAATTTAAATCAGATTTTTTTTAAATTTTTAAGCAAAATATGTATGCGCACACAAATACAGTAACAAATTCAGTTAATTACTTCTGTCTTTTAAGATATTTCAGTTGAAATAATAATTTATTACTCGTTCAAAATTAATTATTAATTAGTTATACTATATAGAAAGTGCATGCTTAATAAACAGAGAACATCAAGAAACAGAAGAGAAAGCTTATATTTCTAGAATAAATTGGTTATAATTTCTTGAATATATGCAAATAAGTTGACTGGACTATTATAATTTTATGAGTATATACAAATTTCTTGAATATATAAACAGAGATGGTAAATATCACATAAAATGTTTACTACAGCTTAATCATGTTAGATGTTTCATCAAGAATACCAGTTTTGATACCCTTATCAATCCCCAATCTGTTTCTTAATTTTGAGTGCACTATTCCAAATGTAGAAAAAAATCCTTTCTAAAGGTGCTGTTGATGCTTTTGCTGTAGTCAGCATGTCCCAAAACTTAATGTT
The DNA here is from genome assembly GCA_038502835.1 of Octonoba sinensis. NCBI lineage: Eukaryota > Metazoa > Arthropoda > Arachnida > Araneae > Uloboridae > Octonoba > Octonoba sinensis. Next base: position 94,815,568 of record CM076605.1, on the reverse strand, counting down.
CTCTTATAAATGTCATTCTTTGACACCTTAACGAAGCTATTCCACCTTTCCCTAGAGGACCAGATGCATTAGGGCAACCATATAGTGTGTTAGAATTCTAATGAATTACTTGAACCCAGAATATATTGAAATTTACAATAAAAAAATATCTATATTTTAATAATTTGGAAGAAGCTGATATAGTTTTTTTAAAAATCATGTCTAAAAAAGAATCATAAAAATCGGTTTTTGCTAAAAAAAAATTCCTAAAAATCAGTATTTTTTCTTTCTTTTTGTGTTTTATGGAATCCCAAACGCAGGCATGGTACTGGAGTAGAGGTAAAGCTTCCCCATGATAAAGATTTGGTCTTTAAATGAAACTTCATTGTGCATGTGCTGGTGCGGGCGCTATTTATTGACTATATTAGAAAGCTTTTTCTAATTTGCATAAATATTATGATTTTTTATGAGTACGTTTTCATTATATAACATATTATAAAAAATACATTTGTGAGAGTAATATTAATAATTATTAAATTATTTAATGTTTTTTTTTCTTCAAAAAATAGACCGCCAGAGTTCGCTATGCATAGCGCATCAAAACGTGCTTTTTTGATTATGTTACATATTCCACGACTTTTTGTGGAATAACCTTTCTTGATTTTTTTTTTTTTTTTGCAACATAAAAGCAACGTAGAACTGTTGCATTTAGATTAGTAATTGAGCCCGCAGTTCACTTCTTCTTCTTTTTTTAATTATTATTACTTTTTAAATAAATATTATCAGATGAAATTATGGAATTCTTGATGGTCTCGGTGGAACCAGATTTCCACAATACATAATTCAAGAAACACTATCTTAGTCAATTCAAATCACACAAAATTACCTATAATCACTGTTTGATTTACTCAAATAGCAACTCAATGGCAACTCAATAGTGAAGAGGCCCGTTCACTCACGGCTTTCTACTTGTGTGTTGAGCGCTTCTTTTCTGCACTGATGAAGAGGCTCTATTGTCGCTCCGAAATAGATATTTGCGATACTTTTTATTCTGTAATTGTGCTTTTTTACGTTGTTTTATCTTTATACTTACGTTTTGGCTTCTCGTTAGAAAAAAAATCCCACTTTCGATACACTAGGACGAATCTATCAAACCGTAAGCGCATCGCAGGCGTGAACACATAGTTTCGCGCCCACGTATTATAGAAGAGAAGAATGCTGTGTATTTTCTTATAGAAAATTCTCTTAACTTTTTTTGTTTCATCTATAAAACTTTTAATTTATAATGACTGGCAGCCATTATATAAATCAATTACATATAGAAATGGCCCCCCAATAATAACAAGTAATTGAAATTTCTTCAGGTCACTCATAGGAAATATTTCGAGTTCAGATAGAAACTGCGCAATGAGAAAGAAATGTTTAGCAGTTTAAGTATTGTTTATACTTTTCTTGTGTTTTTATGTAGAAAAGCATACAGTTTGACTGGTCCGTTTTAGATTAGCGCTTCAGAAGCGAAGCTTGAAATAGATCGTTTCAAATTCACCAACGCGTATTTCGCCCCCTGCAGAATAAATAGTTCGTTTTTTTCATTCATGATCAGTTTTCAACATCAAAATTTTTGCGTTACCGATAAAAACATACACTAATAATAAAAAATAAAACTTTTCTGAGAAATATTTATTTATTTTCAAACGACTTTGAATTTCAAGAGCAAATGTTTTTAGAATGATTTAAACCACACAAAAACCGTTGGAAGCAAATCAGCATCGAACGAGACGGGCCTTAACCGTTTGAGTACCAGAGCAATTAAAAATAAATAAATACTAAATCTGAGCGTGCGACTTCGACAATCAGTAACTCACCGCCAGGGGGCTAGAATGATCGAAATGAGCTGGATTTTCTCGACATAAAATCTGAAAGGCACGATTGCGCTGCCTGGGACTCAAACGGTTCAAGTAGTATCTATCTATCTATCTATCTATCATATATATATATATATATATATATATAAATATCACTTAACGTGGACTAGTTACGATTAAATCCTTTAACTGGTCAATTTTTTACCACAAATGTTCCTAAAAAAAGCATATGTTTTATTACTTTAATTAAAGTCTTAACTCGGTTTAAAAGGAAAATGAAATATATATATATAGATATATTTATTTAATAAACAATGAATTTGAACGTCTTTTTTAAAGTAAACATAAAAACAGACTAATAATGTAAAACCAATGGTGCATAACCCAATCCAATAAGTACTTAAATACGCCGGCATGAACATTTCATGGCTTCACGGGTAATAAAAAAGCTTTGGCACGTAGAACGATCAGTTGCATGTGGTGTTACCACTGTTAATTCATTTTGATGTATTGTTAATAAAAATGAAACCTGTTACCACCAGTTGATTTTTTTACATATTAATCACTGAGTATAATTAATTACGGTATAATAGAAACAGGCCGCAATGATTACTGTATATTAAAATCTTGCGATAAAAATGTCAATTGCAGTAATTTTAAAATCAAATTATGAAAATCAAAAGAACTTTCAAAGATAAATTTTAGTTGCTAATTTTAAAGGTTTTATTAGAAACCAAAATGTGTAGTGTCACACTTCTTGTTACCCCCTTCCCTCCGCTTTTCACAATTTCCTGATTAAAAAAAGAGCAAGAATTAGCAATTGATCCGGAAGTTACTTAAATGACTTCAAATATGTTACTGAAATTAGATTTTAAAGAGTAATTTTTAATGGAGATAGGTCACAGTTTTTTTTATCAATTCAAATACACTTAATATAAGGCTTTATGGATAAACGTTTAACAGTCATGTCAGTTTGAGCATGTGATACTGCAGTTTCATTCTTTATCACCCAAAAAATGGATTGCTCCATTTCGCACAAATATGTAGCTTGAAACTGGCAAACATAATGCCACCGTCTTTGTGAAAATGAGAAATAATATTCAACTTGTAAGCTACTCTAAAGTTCCATTGCTAAAGGCAGGAATTAAAATTTTTGTATCAAGCATGAAGGATGAATCAGGCGTTATTTCATATACGGAAATAGTCGAAAATTGTCATACATTTAACAAGTCTTTTTCAGCTTCAGTTCATTTTCATATTTGACACTACTTCTCATTAAAAAAAATACTGATTTGAAGTATTACGCGAATCTTTCAGATGTTCAAACATTTCTCGAATGAATGTCTCACTTATTTCAAACATTTTCTCTTATGATTAGCTTTTAATTGTTCGGGAGAAATCAGAGTTTTTGGAACGCACAGAAATTTTCCGAAAGTTTATCTGCCTTTAAGAGAAAAAACTAATAAATTGGATATATTTAAATTCAATTATTTTTGCTGGTTTTAACAGCCCTGGTTCATTGTTTCATAGAAAAAAAATCAAATACATTTTTCTCATTGATTATTTCTGTTTTCTTTTAAATGCGAATAAAAGCATAAGTGTATCATCATCTGCCATCTGTCATAGCAAAGTGTTATAAAATTCGAAATGAATCAGTAAGTACTGAACTTTTTTTTTCTATCTACCAGTCACTGAAGTCACTAACTAAATATAAAGTGGAATAACTCGCAAGGGTGGTCGTCTTCTGTTAGCCAGAGAATGTAAATCATTTTTTGAGATGCTCTCGAATATATATTCGAGTGGCAGAATGTTATTCTGATCCGAAATTATCTGGCATTTGCGAACGCCCGTTTCGTAAGTTAAACAAAATCGGTTTACCGAAAATTTTCCAATTTATAAGTCTTCAGATTTTTTGACGAATAATACCTCAACTCTTCTTTCTTCCTTCAGGCAAGCAAAATATTTCGTATTTTAAAAAACTTTCAAGACAATATAATAACGTTTCCGGGAAAAAAAGACATGGTATTGGTATTAATCCTTTCAATTTACTTATTAATTAGCTAGTTTTGAACTAATCTAAAAATACATACACTTGTGTATGTATTGTGTGGAGGGGGGGGAGGGGGCACCTAAGTGCGTATGTGATTTTTATTTTAAAATAATGGTGCATACTTCTTCCGAAATCTTTGTGTGAAGTTCCGAAAATTTCTTTTCGCTGAGAATCACCCATGTTTTTGGTATAGAATTTCTGCATGCGGGGATTTTGCATCATCAAAGGAAATTAATTATATCACTTTTGTCGATGACCTAAGACGGGCAACATCCAGCGAGCAAAATCCATAGCTTCCTTTGGGTGTCTCCCATTTCCTTCCCATTCATTTAAGCTTCCGCTAGTTGCAAGGTTATAAGGGGTCATTTATAAATGACGTCCCGCTTCGAAGGGGGGGGGGGGGTTCGAGGAATTGCGACAAGGAGGTAACAAGAAGTGTGACACCACATTTTGGTTTAAAAAAAACATTTAAAATTAGCAACTAAAATTTATTTTTGAAAGTTTTTTTGACTTTCATAATTTGATTTTAAAATTTCATTGACCATTTTTATCGTAAACATTGCTATTTTGCAAGCAATCACAATACTCTACTTCAGTTTCGCAACCACCTGTCTGCGGATTGTCACTTTGTTCTGATCCACCAAAATTGAATGAATTTCATATTTCCTGAGGTTATTTAAAACTTCAAAACTGCTTTTGCCAGACATAATTGAAACCTAAATTTGTGAAAACGTCTAAAAGGCTAACTGTATATACAACGTATGTGATGTGTGCAACATTAGATTTCTTTCTTTTTTCTTTTTTTTGTCGCTTTTTGGAAGAATTCGAATCGAAAAAAAATAATAAAAATAGTTTTACAGGGTTTTTTTTTTTTTTTTTTGAGAGGGGGGGACCACCTTAATTTTTTATTTTTTTTCTTATTGAACACCATTCTCGTTCCTACACATTGCTCCTCGCTCCTGCTCAAAGCTCTGCTGCAGATACCTGTTTTCGGTGCTTCCCCCTCCTCCCCCCGTTGGTTGTACAAAAGGATCACGTGCTTAAAAAATATAAACATAAATATCAAAATATATTCTAACATTGCGAGATATCAATTTTGCTCACTTGATCCCAGTCAGCACACTATTAGGGCCGTGGTAGCCCAGTGGTTAGCACGTCGGACTTCCGCCTGGAAGGTCGCGCGTTCGATACTCACTGAAGACCACCATGTATACTTGGGGATATGTGCATGTAAAATCCGTAGACTCCACTACCTCTCCCCATGCGTAAGCAATCCTAAGGCCTCGGCTAACAGATAGGGGTTTGGTGGAGAAAAGTCAGCACACTATTCTAAAATATTAAATGATTTTTAAAACATAATAAAGTTTCCAACGAAAACCAAATAAAGCTTCCGTTTTTACACGTTGAATATTTCTAGTAAAATTAATTACACCCGGAAAATTACGTTAAATTCCCTTTTATTTCCGGCTGGGACGCAAAAGCAATTTACGATATTTCCTCTGATAAATATTCAGAGGGTTTACGAGTAATGCTCGTTTCTTTTCAACATTATTTATATTGCCGACATTTTTCCTACTATACTATGCGAATTATATTTTTTAAATACCAAACATTATACACACATACGCATCCAATAGCTGCAATCATTTTCAGTAATGTATAAAATAATTACTTTAAAAGGCCAAGTAAGGCCATGGCATCATAGTGGTCTGTTAAAGCTGTTATATTACAAGAATGATTTTTTTTTAAATTTTGTTTTATTTGTTTGAAAAAAAAATCTTTTAAGATTTAAAAGAGCTTCGAGATGAAATAATTAAACGCTATGAAATTATTTGCTGCTTGGAAAACTTTAAACTTTTTACATCAGTGATAACACAAGAGGGATTTTTTTTCTTCGAAATATAACCTAGAACTATGTTAAGATAGTTGTCGAAACATTTCCTGGACAAATTCATTCAAAAATATCCATATTGAAAATACTAATACAAGTTGTTTTCAAAGCATCATTTTTCGCCCGCAACATTCATAAAACCTTCTACCGTTCATTTATTCCACCACCCATTGGCGTTTAGCATACGTGAAGCATTTATTTGTTCACTTAGTAATGATTTAAATAAATAAATATCTGTGTTACTAACGCAAAATACCTTACCAAATAAAAATGTTCCCACTGCTTTCGTTTAAAAAGTATATATTTTCAACGCCACTGGGGTTTTTGAAACTTACGCATACATATTCGCATCAAAATTAATTTCTTATGTCGGAAAAATATTTTCCGATTGCGAAAAACATCTTCCTCTTTAATAGGAAAGCAAAAGGTATTAAAATTGTAAAGCAAATGGAAATATGTTTATTTGGTGTGACAGCTCTTTTGCTCCGATATTAAAATTTGAGAAAAGATATTCCGTAAAATCTTGCGCGTTATTTCGAGAATGCATTTCATATTAAATGAAAATCAAGGCTCATATTTTTGGAATCCTATAAATAATTCAAAGTTATTACGCTGAAGCGAAATCTAATCCGGAGAGAGAATTTGTTAGGAGTCTTTTGAAAATGTGATAAAGCATGAAAACTCATTAGAAAGACAACACAGTAGGAAATATTTGTTTACTTGCAGAGCAGCATTTTATTTCGCGTCTTTCTGAGTAAACCTTAATATGTTCTGTACTGTTTTTTTCTACCTTCTAAGTTTAAATATCAACGCCGCACGCATCCTCAGTCCCTCAGAGGCAGTTGTTCCGTAAATGGATCACTTTTGGGTCAAGATTCATTTTATTAATATGTATGTACTCAAGTATTATAACTGTTTGCTTATATTATTTATGCAAGGTTCAAATCAATGTATAAGAATATATACGAATACTTTAACACGTTGACTGCCAGCGCTGTTAGTAGTTTGTGGATCTCCAGAACGAGAGTTTAATTTAATTAAAGTAATTTATTGTACAAAGCATTTTGTTAGGTAAAAAATTACTAACTTTCTATAAATGTATTGAAAAATGAAATAAAGTCAGCAACAACAAGACAACTTGTAATTTGGTCTCTCAACAAGTTCACCTCCGACGAGTTATCTCGTAGGTTGGCAGTCGACGTGTTAACCCCTTCCCTATCGCTTCCGTCAAAATCATGGGCTGGAGTGTTCAAAAGACGAGCACCAAAACTTATTTTGAAAAAAGTCCACTCAATCCCGAAAATTTCCTTTTTTCTTATCTTACAAACTAGATGATAGTATCAAACTATTTACGGAATAATTGGAGATTAAGGTGACAAAGGGCTTTCAAATTAAGAGCAAGAATCTGACAGAGTGTCACACCTGTGATTTATGCCATCTCGGATTTTTCTCAAAAAATTATCAGCTAATAATTGCCTTATGAAAAGACCAAATCCAGCTTTATTTCTTCTAAAGTTGAGTTGTTCAGCGTTTATGGACCCCCAAAGCTCAATGTCTGCAGGCAAAAATTGAGCGAATTTTTAAGACATGGAATTCGTTATGAGCCACAACTCTTTGCGCAAGCAACCTGCTTCCAAATTCTTTTTAGATATGGAGCATAAAAGGGTCAAACTTTATATAATGGGTGATAATATTGGGGCAAGTCGTTGCCGCAAGGTCACTGAAGGTCGTAAAAATTGGTGTTTTCTGCATTTTTTAGCATTTTTAAGGCCTGACAACGGCTTGGGCCTTCTAGTTGCCTTGCAAAAGTGGTATCACTTGAAACGTAGGTATTAGCACTTTTAAAAAATGCAACTATCATTGAGGTAAGTTGAATACGCTTTTAATAAAATAGGGCCAAAACCTGGAAAATGTCGCATTTTACCAAAATTCAAACTGTCATAACGTCTTGCGGCATCGACATATTGAACTAATTTTTTTGCAAATATTTTACTCTATTATTGGTCTTTACAAAAAAGTAAAATCCGCTGAGGCATGTTGCGTTAAAAAAATTAAAACATTTTTTACCTTACTAAACTTTATTCGCGAAAAAAAAATGCATATAGTTGGCTACATAGATATTTTATTATATTAAGACATATCCTGTCATATTACACATATTTGGTATAATTATGGTATTTATTTACCATATGAAATTGTTGACATTTACTACAACTTGTATGTTTTGGGACAACATTCAATATTTTTACATTCCAGTTCTGGCAAAAAGATGGATCTCTTTTCTAACATTTTCTCTCTCTGCACTTTCATTTTCTTCAATTGTAGCTTGTAATAGTTCATCTTCATTTTCATCTTCTCTTTCTACATCAGAATTTTTAGCTCTAGCTTTCAAGCTGCTGAAATAGGATATTACTTGGTCTTGTGTTAAATATTCTCCTGGGTTAAACTTTTTTCTCCCATCTACAGTAAGACATCTTATCACTTTTACAACCTTCTGTGCTGTCAATTTATTGCCTGTTTTATTTCCTTTATAAAAGCACTCTTGAACGAACTCTTTCTGATTTTGGTTTAGACGAGTGACCTTTCTTTTTGGCTTTAGTGCCCACCCATTTTGGGATACAAGTCCTGAATAAATTGCACTGCTATTAGATTCAATAACACCTTCTGAAAAGTTGGAATCCTGAAAATATATATATATATATATATATATATATTGTTACTGTCTGCATTCTTATTGCAAGCATATTTTTAGCTTTGTCCAAATTAGAGATTAATTTAGGAGTTTGGTGGTCTCCTTTTGGCTATATGCAAGGACAATTAATCAGCAGTTTCAAATGTAGCAGTACACTTATCTTTAGGACAAAAGATAAAATTTACAAACTTTCGGCTAAGAGATTTAAATTTAGGAATCTGATTTGTGTGAAATTTCTGTGAGCCGAATGTAAAAATACTGAATGTTGTCCCAAAATGTACAAGTTGTAGTAAATGTCAACAATTTAATATGGGAAATAAATACCATAATTATACCAAATATGTGTAATATGTGGGATCTACACAGCCGTTGGTGAACAGTTAAACTGATTTGCATGTGGAACTGAACTACAATCGTTACTGAACTGAAATAGATTTTTGCCGATTGGCAACGGAGCTGGCATAAAAGGCGTTACAAGTTGTGTTCCAATGCAGTTGACTTGAGCTGAATTGAGTCAGTTGTTTTTCGGAGAGAATGGCCAAGCAGTGCTCTCTCGATGTTAATATTATTTTTTGTACATAGCTGTAAAATATGTTAGTTTCTTGATTAAATGGTTAAAATTCACTTGCTGTTTCTCGTCCCAATTACTGTGAGAAAATGGGAATACTACAAATTCAGAAGTCGGATTGTGACTACCAAGCCTACAACAGCAATGGAAGTATGGCGGTCAGTCGGGATGGCGGCAGAATTTTCTGAGAATACTTTGAAGATGCTTTTTTTTAGAAGAAGTTATTCGTTTTAGAAGAAGTTACTTTTGTGACGAATCCAGAAGAGCTATAAAGAAGATACTTTTCTGAGGATATCAAAAGTGCTTTATCTAGAAGAAGGATTTTTTTTTAAAGAAGTATAGAAGAAGAAATTAATCGAGAAGAAATAACTTTTACGAAGAATATAAGAAGAAAATTTATTTAGAAGAATTAAACGAAGTTGAAGTCAAGTACTTTATATTTTTTTGTGAAGAATATTAGAGAAGATTTTTCTAATTCTAAGAAGATTATTTTCATTATATCTGACCTGAAGACGAAGCTAATTTGTGAAGAAAAAGCTGAAGTTAAATTCTGTTTTGAAGAGTAAATTAAAGACTTTTCTGTGAAACCTACCAACGAAAATCTACTACTGTGAGGAATTTAAAGGATTTTCCGTGAAAGCTACGACCGAAAATCTACGGTGTTGAAGAATAAATATAGAAGATATTCTTTCAATTTCTTAGGTGAGTCCCAACCTTATTAATTAACCATGTTGTTAATTGACATTGGTGAAATGGCTGCTGCTCTCAAATCGCATAACACAAGCAGTATTAAGCTGCTATATAAATTAATTTTTGAGGACGCGTTTGATAGAAAAAGTCGCGATAAACTAAGAAAATTTTTTGGCTTTGCTTTTCAAACAGAAGGTAAAGAATTTAAGGAAAAAATAGAAAAAGTTAAAACTGATTTTTCATTAAACGAATTAATTACAATCGCGAATGTATTACAAATTTCAAATGAAGGGTCGACTCTCGATTTAGTCACCCGAATAGTTTGTTCACTAAATGATTTGAATGTATTGCAAAATAATATTGCGGTTGAGAGTGAAAGTGATTTAACTGAAGATGAGGACGAAGAGTCTGAGAGGGGAAGTGATTGCGGTGAGAATAGACAGACCACGCAAATACCATCCACTAGTGAATAAATCGTCTGCCTCATTCTCAGATTTTGAAAGTTTTGTTGTGCCGTTCAGTGATACCAGTTCAGAGAGTCTAGAAAACTGGCTCGAAATTTTTGAAGATACCGCTTCCTTATTAAATTTAAGTGAAATGCAAATATAATTTATGCTAAACGTAGCATGCAAGGAAGATCCAAGCTCTTTTTAGAAAGTGAATTAAGAATATATACCTATTCAAAATTTAAACAATTAATGTTAGGGCTAATTCCATGAGTGACTTACACTACATCAGAAGACATTTTATGCTTTACATGATAAATTTCGGACAAACATTTACATGTTAAAAAAATGTGATGTATGGCAAATTAATTACAAACATGTAAATTATTTTTAACAACTCTTAAATTTTCAATAGTCGTTTAATTTAAGTTTTTAAAATTTGTTTTGTTATGATGTGACTTACACTACATGAAAAGAAGTTGCAATTTGTCAGCATTTTTATTTTAATATTTCTTCCAAACGAGACATTCATGAAACTTTTTTTCTGCAGATTTTGTACTACAGAGCTTCAAGTTTAAGAGAATGTAATTAACAAGCATGAAGGTTCTTTAAAAATTTTTTTATTTAATTTATTCTGTGTGACTTACACTACAGTGGAATCGTGACTTACACTACATATTGACTAACACATTAAACTATCCCATTAAAAATTTATTAAAGTTGAAATTTGTAAATTTTAAGTTACTTCTTCAATCAAAATTTGGTTCTGTTAACTTCATCTTCTTTTGATGGCCAAATAAAATGGTTTATTTTTCATTTCAGAAAGTTAACCTTTGCAAAAATCTTCTCTCTACCTATGATTTGCCCAGCAAAATGCTTAACGTTTTTTTTTTTTCCTTTCAAAGGGTACTAGAACCCAATTGCCAACAACAAAGGCAGTTTATTTTCTGTGCTGTCATTGGTAATGTTATCATTAAAATCTTCCGGTTTCAAGTTTTCTATTTTTCCTGTGATAAGGTTCATTTTAAAAAATAATTTGGTTTCGATGAAACGTAAGCTACCTTTAGCTCATAATCTTTAATTTTATGATGCAATGCATTTTTCTCGTCCCAGAAATGTGATACATTTGTTTTCCTGAAGGTGAACATAGTTCGTCAATAAGGGCTTTTTCCTCAAGGATTTTACTTTCAGTAACCATAAGAATGGTAATATTTTTTCACAGATTCTTTGCTGAAGGAAACAATTTTCAGCAGAACAAGGATCTCTTTTCTTAAAAGTGTGGATTCCCTTGTTCTGCATTTCACAATTCCACCAATACCATCAATAGGTCCCTTGCCATGACCTGTGGCTGAAAAGTGCCACTCTACAAGCACTGACAAACAAATTGAAAATTTATTTCAAATGTTGGCCTGCCCCATCTGATTGATATATGACATTTGAAAGGCTTTACCAAGAGTCATACATCGATATCTCTTTTGTAATTTTAACTTTTCTCCATTTGCGTCTTTTATAATAACATAATCCTTAGTTCCAGGGGTCTGGTAGGAGATGCTGTCCTTTTCAAAAAATTCTTTTACTATTGATATTGTTTCTTCACAGAGCTGACAAACTTTTGGTTTGCTAGATGTTGGTTGAACAATATCTGGTATCAATTGATAAGCTAACTTTTCCAGCAAAGCTTTAGATTTGTCAGGACTTCGTGGCAATTTTTTTTTCACCTTAGCAAAGCCCTTTCCAAATAAATAAGGACTTTTAAATGCTTTATGTGGAGAATCCAAATTTGAATTCTGTGCATCCATGACAGCTTTCTGTGCTTTCTTTTCACTATATCTTCTCATTTCTTCTCTCTTCTTTACTTCCAAAGTTCTTTCTCTTCAATAGTCATGAATTTTTGTTTTTACTTCGTCTTTCTTTTTCTTAGCTCCTTTTTCTTTAAAAGCTTCATAATTTACATTTGCTTTTAACATGTCTCTTTGCTATTTCTTTCTCTCAGATGCAGTTTTTCCCATATAAAGTAAAAGTGAGACAACATTTAATTTTTTTAATCTAAATCACTTGAATGACGCATGTGAATGTGACTTACTCTACAGTATAAAAAAGTTTAATATTCAATACATATATTTATTGTTTGAAAATTCGAAATTGTACTTTTACAGTCATCATGATCAAGAAGGAAAATTTAAAGATTATGAAAATCTGACTTTATTTTGAAACTTAATACAAACTTTTGTTTGTTTCTTGTGACTTACTCTACAACAACTTTTTAAATCACTTTTTCATCAAGGAAATGATAAATTCTAAATAATAGTATCAACAAATATTTTTATACATAATTTAAACACTGAATTTTTAATATATACTCTAAAAATTATTGTAAGAACTTAATTTAAGTTTGAAATAAGAACATGAAAATCTTCCAAAAATCAAAACAACTTCATATGTGCAGAATGGCCATTTTGAAACTCTACTGTTGCCACAAAATTAATCTCAAAATGTTGTTTATGGAAAATTTATTAAATTTAAACATCTCTATAGCACATACAGAAAATATAACTCCCTCAAAAAATATTTTTTTAATCACTCAAAGGATAATTTTTCATGGAATTAGCCTTAGGTGAATTTGGAGATGTTTCAAATTCCGCTGACATTCATGAAATGTTAGCTAAGAGGAAGATAGGGCATGATGAATCCGTAGAAAAATATGTTTTGTGTATGAAAAAATTGGCGAAAAGAGCCAAAGTAGAAAATGCTGCTCTAATTAGATATATTATAAATGGTATTCGTGATGATATATATAAAAAAGCATCCTTATATGGTTGTGATAATTTAATTGAATTTAGATGCAGACTTAAAGCGTATGAGCAAATGAGGTCGGATGAAAATAAAAACAAAAATTTCCGATATAATAAGTCAGAATTTAAAAATGATAAATTGAAAGTTAATTATGAGAATAAAGCTAATTATGTAAATAGAAGTAAAACAAAAAATTAGTGCCCACCCATTTTGGGATACAAGTCCTGAATAAATTGCACTGCTATTATATTCAATAACACCTTCTGAAAAGTTGAAATTTTGATATATATATATATATATATATATATTGTTACTGTCTGCATTCTTATTGCAAGCATATTTTTAGCCTTGTCCAAATTAGAGATTAATTTAGGAGTTTGGTGGTCTCCTTTTGGCTATATGCAAGGACAATTCATCAGCAGTTTCAAATATAGCAGTACACTTATCTTTAGGACAAAAGATAAAATTTACAAACTTTCGGCTAAGAGATTTAGATTTAAGAATCTGATTTGTGTGAAATTTTTGTGAGCCGAATGTAAAAAAACTGAATGTTGTCCCAAAATGTACAAGTTGTAGTAAATGTCAACAATTTAATATGGGAAATAAATACCATAATTATACCAAATATGTGTAATATGTCAGAGAAATGTCACAATATATTAAAATATCTATGTAGCAAACTATATGCATCTTTTTTTCGTGAAGAACGTTTAGCAAGTTTAAAAATGTTTAAATTTTTTTTAACGCAACATGCCTCAGCGGATTTTACTTTTTTGTAAAGACCAATAATAGAGTAAAATAATGGCAAAAAAATTATTTCAATATGTCGATGCCGCAAGGCGTTATGGCAGTTTGAATTTCGGTAAAATGAGACATTTTCCAGATTTTGGCCCTATATTATTAAAAGCGCATTCAACTTCCCTCAATGACAGTTACATTTTTTAAAAGTGCTAATACCTACCTTTCAACTAACACCACTTTTGCAATGGCAACTAGAAGGCGCAAGGCGTTGTCAGGCCTTAAAAATGCTAAAAAATGCCGAAAACCCCAATTTTTATGACCTTCAGTGACCTTGTGGCAACGACTTGCCCCAATATTATCATCCATTATATAAAGTTTAAACCTTTTACGTTCCATATCTAAAAAGAATTTGGAGGCAGGTTGTTTCCTCAAAGAGTTGTGGCTCATAACGAATTCCATGTCTTAAAAATTCGCTCAATTTTTGCCCGCACACCTTTGGAGGACCCCTTTTTTTTGGAGGACCCCACTTTATGGACTTTTGGAGGTCTATAAAATCTGAACAACTCAACTTTAGAACAAATAATGCTGGATTTGGTCTTCTCATAAGACAAGTATCAGCTGTTAATTTTTTGAGAAAAATCTGAGTTGGCATTAATCACCCCATAATACTAGGTGTGAGCTTCTCAAATTCTGGCTCTTAACAAAATCGGTCAAAATACAGATTTTTTGATTTTTACATATTGAATAGTAAGAACTCTGCCTGAACAAGATGGCACAAAAATTTTGTCAATCGGTGAAAAAATGACGAAATTATATTGACTTTTGTAAGTGACCACGCCCATTTGTTTACCTTTTACGATCGTTTGCGTAGCTGTCAACCTAGCTTTTTTTTGTTTTTGTCGAGATTCCAAAGTTTAAATGAATTTTTAGGTAATGTTCTTTCTAATTTTTTAATAATTGATTTTTATTTTGAAGTTTACTGAATGGCAACATCAATTAATAACTGTAACTGTATTGTTCTCGATTTGTTTGTTAATTTTCGAGCTATCTTTGCAAGCATGAGTTAGATCTCTGTTTTTGCTACTTTATCGTTTTTCGCCAGTACCTTTTGTTTTACTTTGTTATTTTGTTCACGTTTTGCTTCTGTTATATTATTTTATTAAGTTTCATATTTAGCTACGTTTTATTCTGTTATTTTTTGCCATGCATAGTATTAGCTCGCGGTGGCATAAACCATAAGACTAAACGAAAAATGACTCTGTTGGCTAATCTGAGGAAAAAAACTGTTGCTGAAGGAGCACACAAATATTGCAAATGTAGACGTTGGGGCAAATAATGAATCTTTGAGTGAATGAAAAAATATAAATGGTGCAAGTCCCACTTACAAACTAGTCAACATGTTGTCTTTGAACAATCTGCTTAAATCTGTGCCATGTACTGAGTGCAAATCATTCACCATGGAAATGAGTTCTTCCTCCAGGTTTACATATTCATCAAAACTTCAGTTATCATGTGTCACATGTGGCAATATTGCTGGTTCGCCTTTCTCCAGTCAACGCGCTAATACTGGTCATCGTTTTGCTGTGAATGAAAAAATTGTGGAAGGTTTCACGGAAATGGGAAAGGTCACGCTGCCTTAGAGACTTTCTCGATGGTTCTTGGAATGCCGGCTATGGACACCAAATCTTACCGAGACTGTTTCAATTCTCTTGTTGAACTGAAATCGCAGTTCAAGCTTGAGGTCCTTAAAACATCACGTGCAGCAGTGAGGGACACCTACATGGAAGCCAACCCTCAACTCGACAGCGAGGGTGTGATAGGCATTTGTGTGTCATATGACGGTACGTGGCATAAGCGTGGACACACATCCTTGTATGGAATTGGGATAGTGATAGAAGTTGTGACAGGCTTGGTAGTTGACTACGAAATACTATCCAAGTACTGTCACAATTGTGTCACGACATCTAAGGATCTTGGTCTAGATTCTGCAGAATCTAGAGTTATAGTAGAGTCTAGTTTTCCGGCTACAAAGAAAACTGAAAAAAATTTCAGCGGGTTTTCCAACAGTATGCAGCAGCAGCAGCAGCACATTATTTTATACGTGCTTACAAAGTATCAAAACTCTTTTACCCGGTGTCCATATCAAAGTTCGTCACAGTACAGTTCAGGTGCCAACAGGCGAGCATCTAGTGCACGCGGGAGTTTGCCAGTGAGGTGTGGTGATCTTCATCACCGGTAAAACGCTTCCAGCGCCCGAAGGCCGCTGCGAAGCAGCTCAATTGGCTCGTGTTTACCGATAGGGGGCCGGGAGCCTCCATAACGTTGATTGGAACCCTGGTCCGTCCTTGAAGGTCGCCGAGGGCAGTTCTTGTAACTGGCGGGATGACTGCCACCGCAGTTAGCACATCTTACATTCTGCCCCTGGACGGGGCAATCATTTTTTCTATGTGCGCCGGCGCAAACCACACATCGCTCCTGCGCGAAGCAGGAGTGAGAGGTGTGGCCCCAGCGCTGACATCAAAAGCATTGCTGAGGGGGGCTTCGTCTATTCAGTGGCTCGACCCTGGCGGCGAAACCGCCTACCATGATGCGAGAGCTGAAGACCTTCTTACTTTCCTCAGATGGGGTCAAATGGAAACAAAAAATGGGCAGAAAGCCCGCTCTTCCTTTGAATTGCCTGATCTTGATTGGTTGATAGCCCGCTTCGATGAGTGTCTCCTGGATCTCGTCGCAGGATGCATCTATCGGGAGGCCCTTTAGTACTCCACGGAGAGGAGCGGTATAGCCGATCGACGGGGCATGGAATTGGAGATTCTTCTCCTTCGCATACCCTGTAATGGCAACTTGCTCCTCATCTGATTTCGGTGTATTACGTAGCTCGTCCCGGACGAGGGAGACTTCTGGGGAGGGGGCATGTTTCTTGGTTAGGTCTTCCACAATTTCTTTTGGCTTCTCCGCGGCGAAGATGATGACGGGCTTTCTTTTCCGGGGCGCACGGCCAGGGGAAGCATCCCTTTTCTGAGGCGGTACAGGGGTTTTTGCTTTAGTTTCAAGACCCTGTATCCGCGTGCGCAGACGCGCTTGGGTTTCCATATCTTGTATCCGCGAGCGCAGGCGCTCGATCTCCACTTCATGGTCGTGCTTAAGGAGCCTCAGTTGGAGAGCAGAGTAGGCCTAGTGTACCATGTCGAAGGTGAGCTGATCTGCGCCGTCTATCTTATGCTCTTCATTGGCGGCATTGGCACGAATCGAACCTGAGACGATGTCAATCTTGGGTAGGAAAAACTTCCTGAGGTGGAAAATATCATTCGATTCCACGTAGCTTAGCAGTTTATTGATGGGCAAACCATAGCTCTTGCTAATCATGGTCCAATAACTATCATTATTCACGTTGACTTTGGTATCTGCCAAATCGATCTCGGGGCGCACGTAATACGACTCTGATGCGGGATCCGATGTCGCGGGGTTTTCCCCGTGGGCCCTGAAACGGGCCTCGGTGTCAGTGTCCATCTCATCGTCGCTCCTGGCAACGGGTTTTGGAGACGTCTTCCTCGAACGCTTGCCCATCTCTCAACGATATTCCGCACCGGTAACTTTGATTGATTGTACCTATATGTATATCTCCAACAGTATGGAAGTAAACGTTGCATTAATCACTTGGAAGCGTTCCATACAGACTGTTGACTTTCGTTACACGACTGTTCTGTCCGATGGCG
Organism: Octonoba sinensis; assembly: GCA_038502835.1. Lineage (NCBI taxonomy): Eukaryota > Metazoa > Arthropoda > Arachnida > Araneae > Uloboridae > Octonoba > Octonoba sinensis. The sequence goes on along the minus strand of CM076605.1, from coordinate 94,798,137 downwards.
ATGCCAAAACATTTGAATCGGTAAATTCTGCACATGTTTATGGTGCTGAAGTACAAATAAAAAAAGAGGAATGCCTAAATCATGTGGCAAAAAGACTAGGCACCGGGTTGCGAAACAAAATTAAAGAATGGAGGGCGAAAGGTGTGACCCTTGGAGGGAAGAAAGTTGGTAGTCTGAAAGACGCCGCAGTTACAAAACTTTAAGGTTTCTACCACAAAGCTGTGCAAAGCAATGCTCCAGATGTCGAAAAAATGAAAACGGCTATATTTGCAACTCTGTTTCATTGCATGCCGACTGACGAAAAGCAACAGCACAGCAAATACCCTCCTGACAAAGAATAACGATATTTTTCACAATACATTAAGCCTTCTTTCATGCTTTATATATTTTTTTTACTTTTACGGGAAAGTAGGCTTAAAAAGAAGGAATATATTTTTCGTTGGTTTTACAGCTGATAAGGCAATTATGTTGGAAAAAACACGATTTTAGTTAGTCATTTACTTCACAGATGACAGAACTTAAATCATGAACCTTCTTATAAGGACAGTAAATTTGAAATATCTAACTAGTGGATAAATTTCGTAGCCTGCAATACTAATGCAACTAATAATATATGAACGTAATTGCTGGGAAAGTGACTAATTCATCCTATAAAAAATAATAAATATAATATAAACGATCTTTTTTCGAAATGATCACCATCCGAAATATTTTGATTTACTATACGAATTTTATTTTCATTCGTGTCCATTTCTAATTTAACAACCAGTAAAATTTTAGATTTGTTTTTGTAAATTTACGTACTTTAGCCTCTTGTTTGACATTATCTTGGTTCTCCTTTTTTTTCACGAAATCTCTCTCATGCATCTGTTGAGGGATTGAACGTACGTGCTATTATGCACGCTAACCCTTCTTTTGCAAACCCACTCCCTACGAGAGTGAATCATTCCATTTATTTAGCAGGTGGGGGAGTTAGGGAAAGCATGTCTGCATTTTCCCACTCCCAACCTAACACAGACATTGCGCAAGTGTTATTTGTTGATGTTTAATTTTTCTTCGTCGTGTTTGATACTACCTGTGAGGGCTTGAATGAAAACGTCCATTTTTAGGGCCAACTTCGAATAATTTTGACGGCAACTCGGAGTGGATTTTTCGTTAATGATTAATCGCCTATAAGTCACGAAATTTAGCACAAAAAGCGAAGTTGGAGTAAGCTTGTATTCGTGGCAAAACATCGAAACATCTACTCTTCCCGATATTGTTTTAGCCTCTATATTTAAACAATAAAAGAAAATAATTCCGTCAAATTCTGATATGATTTTATATTCTCTAGCCACTAAATTGCACTTAAAGATAAAACTATCGGGGAAAATACGAGAAACGCTGACTTTCAATTACGCGAATGTTCTGTATCGCGCGAAAAAAAAAAATAATATAACAAAACTACAAGAATTTTTTAAAAAGCAACATTTAATGATATTAACTCAGAATTAAAGCTACAATTAATGAAAACTCTAATAGCAAAAACGAACACTTTTCAGAAAATCGCGAAATAAATTTTTCAAAAGCAGCACATTTCCGATCTAGATATTCATTACAGTTTATTTTTCTTCTGTTTAAAACGCCTATTTCCAAACAAACGACGCAAACATCTGCAGATTTTTTTTCAAAAAAAACAATAGCTGTTTTTTTTTCAACTGCCGATTTTTTTTTTTCGAAAAAATTCCGGAATTCCGAATTTGGGGTCCCGTACTGTATACATTGTCAATTTTTGAAAATAAAGAAATTGTAATATTTTCATTAAGATATTATTCCACCCTGTCGCGCGAACTCGTTTTTTAAGAGTTAAATTTTTGAAAATTGCAAGTCGAACTTGGACACGTAAAATTTCGATCAAAAAACATCTGTACTGAAACATTGATTCACATATTTATCAATATGTTCTATGTTGTAAACTAACAATAAAATAACAAGAAATATTCAAAGTTGAAAGCAGATGCAACGAGATTTCTGCACAATTGCAGAAAAACTGTAACACGTGACTAATAAGAAACATGACAAACTAAAAGCAGGTGGTATAAGATTATCGCATAATGTCATCTAATGCACTAAGTCATTATTAAACGAAAAACGGACAAAAATGAGTCAACTAACCTAGTGCGAAAAACAAATAGCACTCATAAGACGCCTCTATTACTTTTACTTTAACATATTCTATTTCGCGAGCATTCTGTTCAAAGATAAATAATTTTAATAATGAAAGGTTTTCGGTCAGCGATCGCTTAAACTAATTTTCGAATTTTTTATTAAATACTTTATAGAATGATATTATTTCTGTGCTCTTTAACTACTGGGCTGCCTGTTATAGTAATGGAAATTGAAATCTAGCTAAAAAAGGAAATAGAAATCTAGGAAAAAGAAAGTTAAAGACAGAATGTTTTCTGGAAAGTTTTCTCTGCGAAACACATCGGCCTTGCATTGGCTTTGAGTTTTCTTCTTATCTTAGCCATTCTTTTTTTCTAGAAGTAAAAATAAATAAACTGTAGGAAATTAACGATAAGTTTTTACTAAAATAAAATATTTGATTTTCATTCAAATTCTTTTTTCCTTTTTTTTTTTTTTGAATAACGAAAGACAGAAATAAACGTATGATTTTCTTTTTAACAATAACGGTACAATAAAAAAAAATTACCTCATTAATTCGTTTAATCTATCCTATGATAATGATCTGTTAAATCTTGCAATGATAACGTCGCCGATGTTTTTCCAAAGTTAACATCGGCCGCCGATGCCGATGGCAACTTTGTTGAACAATCGGCGCCGATGCATCGGTCGAGCCTTAAAAAATACCCATTATAAGCTGATGTTCTTAAAATTACCAACAGTCCATCTTAAAATCCCCATCAGATTAAGGACACCAGTTCCTAAAAATTCCGCTTGCAAAACCGTCAAAACATTTCCTGAAAATTCAATGAAATAGCACTTTTGTAAAATTCGTATGTAAATGGAAGATAGGAAAGCATTAATTCCAAAGCAAATACACATCCACATCCAGTACTGAACCAATGATGACCTGTGAAATTTAAATTGATGGAAATTAATAACTAAATTCTGTACAAATGGAGCCAAACAGACAGTACAAAAATTAAACAAATTTTATAAAATAAATTACTTGAGTAAAATATGGAATGAATCAAAACCGCTACGTTGAAAAGTTGAAATGAAGCAGCAGATCGCCAAATTGCACTATAGCAATGGAAGTGTAACTCAAATGCGCCATGATCCTATAGTGCAAGTAACGTATTGATTAACTAAAAAAAGTGAAACAAAAAAAAAAAAAAAAAAAAAAAAAAAATGGATCTTTGATGCGGTTTGAAAAAGTTACGAAGCGCTAAATAATATATTGAGAGAACAATTAACTGAATAGGGGCTAAATAAAAGCTATCACCAAATTTTAAATTTTATCAAAATAAGCGATATCGAAAAGCTTCCAACCTAGTTTTTATCGAAGAAATAAATATTAAATCACCAAAAAAGAACGACGAATCAACCTCATGATAAAGTAATCGAAAATTGTCAGCAGTTGATACTCCAAAAAAAAAAAAAAAAAAAGCATGAAAACGAGATAAATTTTAGAATTTGTTTCGTTGATAAAACGGGCATGAATAGAGAAAAAATAGCATTTTTTTCAATCTTATGTTAACAAAAATGATTTATTTGGCGACAAGAGTACATTGACGAAAGCACGTAAATTGTGCAGATAGATTCACAGGTAAGCCTCGTTTTTAAAATTGGGAAAACTACTTTAAATGAATATTTCGCGTGTTCTGTTTGTGCTGCGAACTTCGGAAAGAGATCATCATTTTACGGGCATCAATATGCTGCAAAAATCGAAAAGGTGTGACCTTTCTTCAATGAGATACTCCTAAAATTAACAGTTTTGCTTGAACTCTTCATTCCAAATGTAGCCAATTGGGTACATTTTAAAATACTGTTTATTAACTACTCTTTGTGCAATTTGAAAGCTAAAGCACGTAATTGTTTTTGAAATTAATGAACAGATAGTTTACTTCGTTTAAAACATGGAAAACGGGCATTAATTATTATTTAAACTAATTAATTATTTAGATTAAATAACGAAAGAGAAACTTATGCTATTCAAGTCCGCGGCATGATTACTAAATCTATCTCATCCTACATGTAGGATGGATTTCTTGAAAACGTGAATTCCCATAATTCCTCCTATCCATGACTATCAATTGATTATTTCTGTATAAATAGATGACGTTGCGTTAAAAATACTGGTAGCTAAAAACAAAAATTTTGTAAATTGTCGAATTTTTACGGATGAGAACTGACAAAAATATCCAAAAACAGTAACTATGATCAGCATTAAATATAAATCATGTGTTGGTTGCAAACTTATGTACCAAAGACATTCACAAAAATGATCATTTCCAGAAGATGGGATAGTGACAGAAGAAAACAACTTCATTTTGTGGGATTGCAGCTGCTTATAAAATTCACACTTGAATACTAGAGAAATATATTTAAACATAAAACTATAAAACTGAAACACCCGATAGTGTTCTAGTTTGAAGGTGTACGCGATATCTGAGAAACAAGACCGATTTTCTATAAAAATTCGGAATTAATTGTGATATTTCCATGTGATTCATTGAAACGTTTGCAAAAGATAACTGCTTTTATAGAGGTGTTTTTTTAGAGGTGGAGAACTTGAAACAAACAAAAAAAAGTATTTAATATTCATGTAATTTGCTTTATTTGAAAGATAATTTTATGGCATTAGCGTTTGAATATGATGTCGGGCATGTTGCCACCACGGCTGGCGCGTACATAGCGTAGCCTGGAGGTCCAGTTTTCACATTTTTCGCAATAGATCTGGCTGAATGCCGGCGATAATGCGCCGAACTTTGACTTCCATGTGCTGCATTTTTCCTGGTTTATCAGCGTAGGCAAGGGACTGCACATATCCCCAGAGGAAAAAATTCAAGGGCGTCAAATTGCAAGAACAAGTGGCCAGTTAACAGATCTACTGTGAAGAGTCTGCGAAAACTGTTCCAGTTTTCAAACAGTTTTCCAGATTACGGCATGTCCGCGCCAACCGCGGTTGCCAAAATACACAGTGTACATGAATTACATCTATTGCAATGCATGAATTTCTAATGCGTGCCATCTAAGAATTAAATACCTGACAAGATAGTGGCATGGTGTTAGTGCATTAAGACAAACGAAAGATTTCGAAGAACCTTTGGAAAAGACGTTTTCATCAAAACCTCTTACGCAAGGGAAGATTTCCAAAAAATATTTCATCAACCAAACTCTGTGCAAGTCGACGCATTTCGTCTTTGTCGCATTGCAAAATATACGTAACTATACATCTCATTTTCATGATGACATCTCTCAATTTTTCTTTTTCAAAATCTTTACTGTTACAAAATTTTTGTCTTTAGCTGCCATTATTTTTAACACTACGGCACATATTTATATAATAAAACTTTTTTTAATTAATGAATCGGATTCCCGATGATCACTCAAAAAAACCTTCCTATATGAAGGCATGAGATTGTTTTAATAATCGCAGAACGGACTTGAATAACATCAGTTTATCTCTTATCCCTGCGATCCATGAGGATTATTACTTCTTCCATTCAACCCCACCCCTGCCTATTTCAAACCGAAACTCAAATGAGGTTACATGTCTGGTAAGAATGATCAGTGGGGACAATTGGGTTCTTTTCTTCAGATCCGAAGTCTTCTTTTACACTGTAAAACTTTTGGTGTTACTGAGCACAGTTTGTGGTGTTCAGTCAGTGTAAAGTGTAAAATTATTCATTTTTTTGATGTATTTTAAATTCTTTAAATGTCTGGCTAAAGAAATACATACAGCAGAATGTTTTTTAACATACGATGTTCGTTAACTCATCTACGCATCAGAAATTTTATTACGATTGCTTATTTATCTTATTTTCATGGAACTGAGTAATCGCAATGAAATTTCGATACGTAACGGAGTTAACAAATGTCTTGTGCTAAGGGATGTTATACTGTATACATGTTTTTAGACAGCCACATGAAAGAACAAGAAGTTCCGTCTAGAACTATACGAGCCTACTTTCCCGTATACACGGGATTCAAATTTATAATCTAGCTATCTCTCTCTCTGTCTTTCTCGTTTAGCTTTAGTTCTTAATTGCTTCAAATATACCTTTTTCAACGGTTAATACATATTCATTCAATCATTATTTATTAAGTCATTCATGTGTTTATTCACTCATTTATTCATTCATTCTTTTGCTTATTCATTTAATCATTCATTAATTAAAAAATATTCTTGAAAATCCCGATCAAAAAATTTTATAGGAAAATAGGCTCGTTAGTTCTGGGTGAACTTTCTATTTGTACATGTTCTACGTCATAGGAGCTTTCCGATAAAGTTTGTTCTAAGCAAATTGGTCCGTTAGATCAGAAATTATATAGGATTGAAATTTCCCCGTATGCGGCATGTTAATTTTTTTTTGAACTGTTCAAAAATGAACAAAAATTGTTCAAATCAATATTTCACGCCAAGAACTTCTTCCAGTGAGCTTGTTCATGGGAACTTATGTCTTGTACCCAGGGTTTACATAATTTGCTTCATTTTCACCCATAGGCGCTAATGTTAAATTTTTTTGAACTGTTCAAAATTGAACAAGAAATTGTTCAAATCAAAAAGTAAAATATGGAAATGAGATGTCCTTGCCGAGATCTTTCGAATGCAAAAAGAATTTTTCCAATCGGACAATTCGTTCAAAAGTTATTAGGGGGGACAGACCGACAGACAGACCGACAGACAGACAGACCGACAGACCGACCGACACACTTTTTCCCCATCTCAAAACCCTACTTTCAAATTTTTTGTTTTTCAATCTTTATTTAATTACTTAACTTATTTTTGACTTTTCTTGATTTCTAACGATATTTTCACGATACATTACGCCTTCTTTCATGCTTTATTATTATTTTCTTTTACTTTTACGGGAAAGTAGGCTAAAACTACATCACAAATAAATAATTATCAACTTTACACCAACTGAACACCAAAAAATCGTGTTCAGTAACATCAAAAATGCTGGCAACTAATCGCAAAATTTGAAGTGTATCATTTGAACCTGAGAGCCAAAAAACAACCACGAAAGAAGAATTTCTAGTAGAATTAATCGAACATCGAGGCTCATTTGTATTTCGAGAAGATATAAGGAGCAATTAGAAATGCTTTTGCACTTGAAATAACAAATATTTAATTAAAAATAACGTGAAAAATAAAGGAACTTTGTGCACAAGTAAAACTGAACAAAAAATGTCACGTTAAGAAAGCACAAATGAGCATTAAATGCAGAAATATGTTTCGAGATTGCTTGGCATCCCTTTTTCAATGCAGTAGTGGAGCTTCTAGATGCAAAAACACCCAAATGAAGCAAACAAAACAACAAAAACACGACTTATACAGTTTAAGATTTACAAGCAAACCAATAAGAATAAAGACAGCGCGGAGGTTTGTAAGAACACTAAAATTTTACATGCAGCATAAATTGCATTTGGAGTTTTGCCGTAAATAAATATCACTTATCCATGAGGTACGACTGAATGCACAAGATGAAGTCATGCATTAAATACAAATGATAGAGTTTGAAATCTTCGAGTTATACAGAAGAAATGGCATTTTTTAAAATTTGTTAAATTTAAAAAAAAAATGAATTTACTTCTGTATGTATTGCTGTTCCTTCTATATGAACTCTTAAATCTCCTCCAATATTTTTGGCATCAAGTTTTAGGAACGCTCTTAAACTGCTGATATTTCCTTCTCTCATCCCTAAATGATGGACTTGCAATTTTTTATGCAATCACAATATTAGAGCCAATGTTTCCTAACTCGACTAAATAAGAGTAAATATGCATTCATCTGTAAATAGTGCCCCATGCGCGTCCGATATGTTTAAAAAAAAATTGCATTTTTATTCTGCAATTTTTGGTAATCGATTAAAATCAAAGCGATGGGGAGAGCGTAACTCGTGAAGCACGGCGTAAATAGCCGAGGGCTTGCGTAATGTCACCATTTTGAGTGCTTCAATAGGTTATTTATTAAGGTTAGAAAACAATGTGATAGTTTGTTCATACTTTTGCTATTCCGCGTAAATCTAAAAGCTGCATATTTAGCTAGCTGTGAATTGCTGATATAGAAACGTGAGCATTTCGTAATATTTTGTTAAAAATGTACTTTTGTGATATCCGTTTTCAAATCTTGCAAAATTGTAAAATAATTCATGACAGTTGTAATGAATAGCATACGTAACGGACTTAATTTCACTACCAGTATTTTCAATGACGTAAAAGCTTATAAACATTTGAAAATTTTTTCCTTGACTTCAAAATTGGTATTGCACAAGTTCTGTAAAAATATCAAGAAATCTGCCGAAAATGGCAGGTAACAAGTTGTTGGCGTGAAGGTTCAATTTTAAATGGAGCGTAAAGGGGTACTTATTACGTTTCATCAACTTTTTTTTACTTTGCAGACAGCCAAGGTATTTGCCGTTCTTCAAACACACAAAAACCGATTACAGTACAGCATTGGAAAAGTTTTTAACACTCAAATTTGTTCTCTTTTTCTGCATGAATTCTCTAAAAAATTCACCAAAAAATCTTCCGCAATAACAGTATGTGTATGTATCGAAAGCCAAATTTTCTTCTGCACCACAATAAATTTGTTCGACGTTCATATTGCACATTTGTCCGTACATATATATTAAAAATTTCCTCAATTTAAATTAACTTTTTTCTTAGATCCGTTCATAAAAAACTTTCCTCATTATTTTTCGTTTTTACATCATTTGATAGGATTATTTCCCCTACTCTCGATTATTGCTGTTCCTTTGCATTGCAGTTCAAGCCTTCTAAATTAATCTGAATACGAGTTATAAAACATATTACTTTGATGATAACTACAGAAAAATGACCTTTTTCTAGTTGCGTAACGTGCAAAAAGTTTTCATAACATTCTTTCCCGACGGTCCATATTCTGTACTTGATCCGTCCCAAATTAGTTGCTACATCTGAATACTTTTGCACCGATTATTGATACTGATGATTTGGTTTGAACTTTTCGTAAATAATGCAGGGTATTATAACTATCAATGAACAACGTTTACTTAGCAAGCATACCTTCCCTCCCTCCTTGAACCAGTAACAAAATTGTTTCAAAAATGATTTTCGAAAACCACCAGTAACTTGTGGAAAAATTCTTACCAATATGTGGAGTGGTTACGGAGCATTCGTCCAAAATAAGTACTCTATTTGGTGAAAGTAAAATATGAGAATGAAAATACCAGGCTGTGATAATTTTGATTGCAAATAAATAAATTTCAATTGATAGTAATGGATTCCCTTGCACTTAATATAGCTGCGGGATTACATACCTACTTCAAGACTGCACCTACTTAAAATGTAGCAATTAATTTGGAATAAAACTTTAACCCTTAATCATTACTTCCAATTCGTTGACCATTTGACAGAATAGTGTCTTCTTGTTAGGTTGTCCATTAAAGAAGTTAATTAAAAAAATTCTCTAATATAAATGTAGCAACTAATTAGGGACAGAGGGAGTACTTAATTTCTGTGCGTTTACTTTTTCAACATTATCGTGGGGGCGTAGCCAGCTTTTTTAACTTTATAAAGACGGATTTTGTTCAGTCTTTGGTAAAAACTTTTACCACTTACCAAATTGTCTTCAATGTTGATAATAGAGCACGAATGTACTTAATCTCTTATAAGTCTTTTATTTATTTTTTTTAAATCTCAGACGTCAGATTTGGGAACATAGCATGTGACCATTTGGTCACTAAAGTACTTCGTATAATCAAAAACACGATGTTGTTTTGTTTTGTTTTACCAATACATTTTATTTCATTTATAATTTAACGATAACTGCCGCCTCGCTAACGTACAAACAAATAAGCAGTGCTTGAAAATATGTACTAAAAATCCTTTCATTGCTAATGAAAATATTCTGTATGGCATTTGATTTGTGCTTTTATTCCTATAGAATGTACAATCGGGAATCAGAAAGACAAAGCTCTCTATAGGTATGTCATTCTGCGATCAATTACGCAAATTCAGTCGCTCACACCTGTTTTTCAGTTTCATCATCGTTTTAGTCTCTATTATCACTTTCATTATTCTCTGTATCATTACTTCCAATTCGTTGACCATTTGACAGAATTGTGTCTTCTTGTTAGGTTGTCCATTAAAGAAGTTAATTTAAAAAAATCTCTAATATAAACTTTCTGCAACAACTTATGAAGAAATGTAGGCAACTTATCTTATTTTTCTCGTAATTCTTATCGCACGCATACGAAAATAACTGCTAAATTAATAACGCCATCGGTTATTTTAGTAGTTTGAATTAATTACATGTATGACCAAAAAAGACCGAAAAACAAGTTGGCCACGTGGATCATTACAACTGCTTATGCAAAAACTAAGAAGTGATGCAGTCGGAGTTGGGAAAAAAAAGCAGTTGCTCACAAAAACACACTGAAGATAATTTATTTATGTTTGGTACATTTTACTGCTTGGTTGAATTCAGTTTTTTTTTTAAAAGTATTGTTCAAAATTGTGAAACATTTTTATTTGAAAAGGAATTCAACTGAGCTATTAAAATTTAAATTCGCTTTTAGCAAATTTCATAGAACTCATTATATAATATATATGCCTTGCATAATATTAGATTTATTCTACTCAAAATATACGAGTGCAATAATTTTATACTAATGTCATTAATATCATATGTTAGTGTCATTTATCTACTTTTCGAAGCTAAAATGAAAAGTGAGAACTTTACCGAAAACAGATGTTTACTTGAAAAGAGTCGCGTTAGCATCTTTAGGGACCTGCAGTGGTGATTAAGGAAGATATTAATTTAGCAATGATATACTTTCCTTCTGAGAATTTTAGGAGTGCTTCTGAGAAAAATATGTTTTACATGTAGGATACATTAGGGAAAATGAGATTGGAACTGCAAATGGTAATTTTATGACTAATTGCTCTCTCTAATGCTTATGACCTGAGCATCGATTTTTGAAAATCATGAATTTTACATTTAAGCGCTGAGTTGAAAGCAAAGTTTGAAGCAACTGAAGCTTCTTTAAAAAAATAGAATTTATGTTCCTTGATGTTTGGGAGGAATGATTTAGATTTTTCAGTTCATAGCTATAATGCAGCGGTACTTTAAATGTTTTGTCAATTATTTCGTATTTCAGTCGACGGAAATATTATTTTGAAACTTTATCTTGAAGATGTTTTGATTGTTCATATAATTTGAATTTAATTCTATAGGTTCATTAACACGTCATTGCAATGATTGGTTTTCAGTTCTTTATCACAGAAAAACATTGACAATCGAGAATTTTTTTTTCTTGATTGGAATTTCCAAAAACGATTTTTCTTTGCAATCATAAACATTAATTGTTCATGCTTTTTTTTTTTTTTGGTTCTTTGGTTGGTTCTGAACCGAAAACGTAGTTTAAATTTTAAATTGTAATATTTTCATTCCTACGACACACAGAAAAAAGAAAAGAAAGAAGAGAAAATAAGGAGTTGTTACTGAACTTTGTAAATATACAATACCCATAAATTACCAGAAAAAGAATAAAACTTTAATTCATTAAAAATATTCTATTATTTTCAACATTAAAACTGCATGTTCCAAAAATGTTAAGTTATTTTTTTATTGATTCGGGGCGCCAGTAGACTAGTTGAGTGCTGTTTTTTCCAAGACAAATGCGTAAAAGAATATTTTCGCAATGAATTAACCTTGAACTGGTTGTGAGAAATATTTTGGCATGACTTTCCATAGAACGTGTAGGAAAAATCTCAATTTGGTAATTTGCAATTAAAAAAATCTGTCCTGATTTTTTTTATACACAAGGCAAAATAATTTTATCACAGATAGTTCACTCAAAATAAATATCTACTTGCTTATTAATGCCATGTTTTAAAATATTTTATCGTGTTATTTCAATATTCAAAAACATGTAATGCTACTGTTTCTCCCGAATTTTACAATTACTGGTATCAAAAAAAAAAAAAAAAAGAATATGGATTTACTTCACCTTAACACAAAAACTTAATTTCATCTCTTAAACTGCATAAAAGCTTTAAACCGAACTGAAACAACAAGTGCTAGTAACCGCTAATCATGTCAATACTTTTTTACATTATCATAAACAACGTTAATTAATCACAAGTTCCTCTAGCACAACTCAATTCTTCAAAGTGGGCTTCGAAAAAAAAAAACATAAAAAAAAAAACGATATTATTTTTGACTTTAGGCAAAAGATCATTAATAAGGATTCTTCAAATTGTTTTTAGCTTGTGTGAAAATATAATTTACTCTTATTTGACTCCTAGGTAAACGTTTTAGTTCGTAAAATTAATGATGTTGAACAAGTAGATAATCGCTTTTTTTCTCCGTAATACGGAAGTAATATTTCTGAATAGTTTGCAATTTTCTTCAACTTATGTATATAATTCTTCATTTTAAATTAAAAGTATTCTTATTACTAGATTTATTTTAGGGTCTTTCTTATTTGAGTCCTCTAATTGAGACATGTAAAACGCTAAATATACAGATATATATTGAACTAGCGGTACCCGCACGGCTATGCCCGTGTTAAAAAATGAAAAGACCAGTCGGTTTGCCATTGTGTATATAGTGATAACTTTTTTAGGTGTAAATTATGTTATTTTATCAAAATGAATAGCATTCCACATAATTAAAAATTAGCTGCCCACGCAATCAGCCAGAGATCCTACACATTTAAGCATTTTTTTTACATAACACGCACAATAAAAAAGGAAAAAGGAAAGAAAGAAACGAAGCAAAACAAAAAAGAAAATATTTAAAAGAAAACGCATTTTGTTTGTTTAGTTCAAGTACCCACACAAAAAGGACGATTATAATACATTATAATAGTTTTAATTAATGTATTTTTAGTATAATTAATTTTTATCTATTATTTATTGACATTAAAGCCGGGTCCAGAAGCTACGTTTTGTACAACCTTTTGTCTATGCAGTCTTAATACTGAACGAAAACGTTGCAGTTTTTTATGCGTCTACATGGGGCAGAGATATCTGTATATTTCACTCAGTTTAGTGCGATATCCTCAAGAAGGAGGTACTACTCTGGTCAATTTTGGTATGGTGTCATGTTAAAAAAAAAAAAAGACTGGAACGTCTCAGAAGTACCCGGCGCTCAAAGTGGTCAAATGATTACATAAAATAAATATTTTTTGTTGCCTGTTCTGGTGGTTCGACAACTGCAATCTCTTTATTTTCATCCATGGTATTCCTAGACTGCCTTGGTGTCTCCTGATCATTTAGGAAATGTAACAAATCAAAATACCAGAGAGATTGCTTGTAGATTTCGTCTCCAGCCCCAGATCGAATTGCTTTATTAACTTTTGCCAATTCTTTACGGTAAACACTTCTCAAAGAATTAATTATTTACAACTGTTTCTCTGTTTGCGGTTGCATCAATTACCTTTGAATTTTTCCACTAAACTTTCATAAGCGTCCCCCTTTTTGTCCCTGTCACTATACTCCTTGGATTTGACACGCCAAATGCATGGGAAACTTTCGCATAATGCAATAAATTTTGTGAGAAACTCCCGAGAACATTGCCGAAAGTCGGCCATTGTCGCCTGACGAATTGAAACTGAGAAACCAAATGAATCGGAAAAGGGTGCTACCGCCTACATGTGCCGATTTGTCTGCACAGTTCAAAGACATCTATGCTTTCTAGCTCAGTTATCCATCCTCAGTTTATACCCAACGTTTTATCTGCAACGTGTTGAACTGCGGAGACAAAAAGCTGTGCAAAACGTAGCGTCTGGACCCGGCTTAAAACAGATAAACGAAATTTTGTAGCTTGCAGAAACAAACAGCAGCAAGCAAAGCTTTGAAAGCGGAATAAACCTTTCATCCGAGCTCAAATAGGAAAATAACATATGTGCTAATTCACAGGAGAAAAAAAATTAAAATAAATCAAAGTATAAATAGTAATAATAAGCTGGAATAACAAAAATCGCTATAAAGAATAACATTTCTTTTAAAAACCCCTGTGCAGTATGGAAAATGGTCTCGTAAAATACATGTCAAAATAAGGAAATCAAAATAAAACTATCAACTGCCTGTGCGCCGCAGGAAATAAATGTCAATTCGCTTAAAAAAAATAATAATCAAAATCCAAAAAAAGAAATAAATATATTAACAAGAAGTTCCGTCTAGAACTATACGAGCCTACTTTCCCGTATACACCAAATTCAAATTTATAATCTAGCTATCTCTTTCTCTCTCTTTCTCATTTAGCTTTAGTTCTTAATTTTTTCAAATATACCTTTTTCAACAGACAATACATATTGGTTCACGCATTAATTTTTTCCTTTATTCAGCCATTCATTTATGCATTCATTCGTTTACTGATTCAAATGTTTATTCAATCATTTACTCATTCATGTATTTATTCCCTCATTTATTCATTCTTTTCCTCATTCATTTATTCATTGATTCATTCTTTCACTCATTCATTTATTCACTGAGAAATATCCTTAAAAATTCCGATAAAAAAATTTCATAGGAAAATAGGCTCGTTAGTTCTGGAAGAACTTTCTATTTTTACATGTTCTGCTTTATATGAGCTTTCCGATAAAGTTTGTTCCAAGCAAATCGGTCCGTTAGATCAGGATTTATATAGGATTGAAATTTCCCCGTAAGCGCTATGTTAATTTTTTGAACTGTTCAAAAATGAACAAAATCTGTTCAAATTGATATTTCACGCCAAGCGCTTCTTCCAGTAAGCTTGTTCATTGGAATATGGATCTTGTACCCAGAGCTTACATAATTTGCTTCATTTTCGCCCATAGGCGCTAATTTTAAATTTTTTTGAACTGTTCAAAATTGAACGAAAAATTGTTCAAATAAAAAAGTATATATAGTATATAAAAGTAAATATAGAAATGAGATGTTCTCGCCGAGATCTTTCGAATGCAAAAAGAATTTTTCGAATCGGACTATTCGCTTTAAAAGTTATTAGGGGGGAAAGACCGACAGACCGACAGACAGACCGACAGACACACTTTTTCCCCATCTCAAAACCCTACTTTCAAATTTTTTATTTTTCAATCTTTATTTAATTACTTCACTTTTTTTTGATTTTTCTTTATTTTTAACGATATTTTTACGATACATTAAGCCTTCTTTCATGCTTTATTATTATTTTTTTTACTTTTTCGTGAAAGTAGGCTAAAAATCGGCTGCTCCTCAAAATACTAACAAGAAGTTCCGTCTAGAACTATACGAGCCTACTTTCCCGTATACACCAGCTTCAAATTTATATTCTATCTCTCTCTCTCTCTCTCTTTCTCGTTTAGATTAAGTTCTTAATTGCTTCAGATATACCTTTTTCAACGGTTAATACATACTCATTCAATCATTCATTTATTCAGTCATTCATGTATTTATTCACTCACTTATTAATTCATTCTTTTGCTTATTGATCATTCATTAATTCAAAAATATTCTTGAAAATCTCGATCAAAAAATTTCATAGGAAAATAGGCTCGTTAGTTCTGGATGAACTTTCTATCTGTACATGTTCTACGTCATAAGAGCTTTCCGATAAATTTTGTTC
The DNA here is from genome assembly GCA_038502835.1 of Octonoba sinensis. Taxonomy (NCBI): domain Eukaryota; kingdom Metazoa; phylum Arthropoda; class Arachnida; order Araneae; family Uloboridae; genus Octonoba; species Octonoba sinensis. The sequence goes on along the minus strand of CM076605.1, from coordinate 94,782,389 downwards.
CAAGCAAATCGGTCCATTAGATCAGGATTTATATCGGATTGAAATTTCCCCGTAGGCGCTATGTTAATTTTTTTTTTGAACTGTTCAAAAATGAACAAAAATTGTTCAAATCAATATTTCACGCCAAGAACTTCTTCCAGTGAGCTTGTTCATTGGAACTTGGATCTTGTACCCAGAGTTTACATAATTTGTTTCATTTTCACCCATAGGTGCTAATGTTAAAATTTTTTGAACTGTTCAAAATTGAACAAAAAATTGTTCAAATCAAAAAGTAAAATATGGAAACGAGATGTTCTCGCCGAGATCTTTCGAATGCTAAATGAATTTTTCGAATCGGACAATTCGTTTAAAAGTTATTAGGGGGGGACAGACCGACAGACAGACAGACCGACAGACAGACCGACAGACAGACCGACAGACAGACAGACCGACAGACAGACCGACAGACAGACAGACCGACAGACACACTTTTTCCCCATCTCAATACCCTACTTTCAAATTTTTTATTTTTCAATCTTTATTTAATTACTTAACTTATTTTTGACTTTTCTTGATTTCTAACGATATTTTCACGATACATTAATTCTTTCATGCTTTATTTATTATTTTTTTTTTACTTTTATGGGAAAGTAGGCTAAAAACCGCAAGCAATAAATTTTAATTCATTAAAGAAAAGGATTAATAGTCAGTCGGCATGGTAACAATGAAAATTAAAGTTAATTACTGTGAAAAAATAATTTCGAACTGCAGAGAAAAATGCTTATAACTTCTTTTCTAGGTAATTTAGAGGCTTCGAATTTTCTCACACAGAGCGAAACTCCTTTCGGGGTAGTTTTTTATGCGCTTTTCAACGGTATTAAGCTCGAAGCGATGCGATAATTCCTTCCCATAGAAAATGACTATTTTATTAAACTTTCGGATATAAAATGGAATAAAAGAAGAACAACAGAAAAAACTCTCCAAGGTGCACACCCCCATGTTCCAAACTATTTTCGTGCCAAATTTCATGAAAAACCGCTGGACGGTCTGGGCCCTACGCCGGACACAGACAGACACGCACACATACATACTTGCTGCTTTATTAGTAGTAGAGAAGATTACCGTGAAAAAATAATTTCGAACTGCAGAGAAAAATGCTTATAACTTCTTTTCTAGGTAATTTAGAGGCTTCGAATTTTCGCACACAGTGCGAACTTCTTCCGGAGTAGTTTTTTACGCGCTTTTCAACGGTATCAAGCTCGAAGCGATGCGATTATTCCTTCCCATAGAAAATGACTATTTTATGAAACTTTCGGCTACAAATTGAAATAAAAGAAGAACAAATTCGAATTTCAGAAAAAACTCTCCGAGGTGCACACCCCCATGTTCCAAACTAATTTCGTGCCAAATTTTACGAAAATCCGCTGGACGGTCTTGGCCCTACGCCGGACACAGACAGACAGATACACACACACACTCACACATACTTGCTGCTTTATTATTAGTAGAGATAGAGATAGATAACTCCTTCCTTTTAAATGCATGATAAAAATTACAAAAGAAGCTAAAGGTGTTGTTATTAGTAGATTTTTTAGGTTCTTTCTTATAAGTGCGCTATACGGAAACACTGAGACAGGCATAAAGCTAAATATACAGGTATATTTTGAATAATCTAAATTGCTTTGCTTCTTCGTTTTAAATAATACATACTAAAAATTACAAGGGAAACTAAAGGTTGTGTTATTAGTATGAGTACAAAGAATAAAACAACGTAAAGAAGCACAAATTGTCGAAATAGCTATTCCGCCAATGTGTGCTTCTTTACGTTGTTTTATTTTTGCACTTATATTTTAGCACAAACCATTGTGATCATTTGTCTCAATTTATTAGGTACCGATTCTACTTAATTATGAAATTACTTTTCACTTTTCTAATTAAGTTTTAGAGGAAATTTTCCAATTTTATCTTGAAGAAAATTAAAATTGTTAAAAAAATAATGCTAGAAACTCATGAAATAAAATACAGCAACAACAACACTAGCGAACTACAACATAGCTTGAAAATTACTTACATTCTTATTGAAAGTAAAACCTTACACTGTCTATCGTACTTTGTTTTAGACTCTATTGTAAATCACACAAACCACAGTTATTTGACTACTACCGCATTTTCCACCTATCTTTGATCGAAATCACTTACGATATTGCCTATTATGTGGTGAAACTGGAAACCGGGAGAGATTTTCCTCATTGTTGCTTCATCCATCAAAGTAAGAACATCAAGAGATTACCTGATTTCTGTTTATCCATCTTCATTACATACACAAAGAGGCATATACTGCTGTTACTAAAATACAGGGATTTTCAATTCATCTAAAGAGTAGAAAAAAAAACCGGAAAAAAACAAGTTTTCCTCAAAGCATTTTGTAGTTATTATGCCACATAAAATATATATTCCAACAAATGATTATACGTTAGTAAATCATATTATTTTAATAACCTCTTAACTGCTTTGTTTTACAGTAACACAGGGATGTATGGATGCGATTTAATACGCCTATATTTCCCGAATATTGCAACTTGATACATTTTGTCTGGAAAATTAATGGATAAGTACAGCTTATATAAACTTTTGATTGCTAAAGTACTACTAGTACCGTACTTTACGGCCACCAGCTCAATGCAAAAGCAATCCTAAGGCCTCGGCTAAAAGGTAGGGAGGGTTCTGGTATAGACAAGTACCTCACTTTAGATTAAACTAGATATGTAGATTATACTAAATATTACATATTTAGATTCAAATAAATCCTTTATTTTAAATTATACTTTAGATTAAACTGAAAATAAAATGACTTTTTGTCAAAATTTTTTGAGATATATAAATGCTGCGTCCCTTTATGCCTTTCATTATATTTAATGGAGGCAATTCAAGCAGCGTTATTGGTCACATGGTAGTGAAAAAAGCAATGTAAACAAAGGAAGCCGTAGCATCGTTTTACTTCGAGTTCGGCAAATCTAATAAAAACTAAGCCTAAATAAAATTCGTCTACACGACATAAAATTAACACTAAATAAAACACTATAACTATTAATTAATAAATTTCTTGAATAATGATTAAATTAAATGAAAATACTGGGTTATAATCATAAAAAGCTGTGAAAATAGTTTAATTAGTTTCAAGATAACTAATTTTGCCTTGTGAACTCCACGTAGAACTCCATTGAAAATCTTAGTAAACAAAGAGCGGATATCACGTGAGAACGGTGATCGTTCATGAGTCCCTCTAGCGGTGAACTGCCTCCATTAGGTGTATTATTGAACCCGCAACATTCCGTTTTCACTGCTATATTTGATTACGTAACCTCCAAAAATTTCTGTATACATTTTTCAGTTTTTCGTTTGCTTAAATGTCAGTAGTGTGTTGGAAGATTTGAAAATTAAATCATAATAAATAAGAACCAATCAGTGTGCGATCAGCAAGATGACCCCACCAATGACGTGATCAGACGCGTTCTGGATCAACGACTCGTTTCATTTATAGATGAAAAATGTATTAACAAGTGATGTAAACTTTAAATATTTTACTTATATTTCAGAATTATGGTCTATATCTATGCATCAGCTTTTATTTGACTGCTGTAACTACATGTATTTCAGGATATACATAGCAATGCTCTGAATTCAACAATACAAAAATAGTACATTGCCCCTTATAAGTACTTTGTGTTTATTTATATCATGTGATATAATTATACTAGTGAGCAAATCAAAGATATATTTATCAGGTAGAACAGTAAAGTTAAAGGAATGAATAATAAACATATAATAATTTCGGAAAAAAATATTCTTACCGAAAAAAAAAAAACATCTAAGTTATAATGATCTGTAAAATAAAAGTATTATTTACTATATAATCAAATTTTTTGTGAAAAATACTTATTTATATCCAACATAATCATCGTCATAACAATAGTTTTAACGACATTGGAAAAAAGAGCGTATATAAAAAGCGCAGACGATAAATAAATTAAAACAAAGAAAGAAGGATTAAATTAAATTCGCGTTTACATTAATTTTTAACGGAGATTACAAATCTAGCAATGTCTCACTCAAAATGCTAGAGAAATGTTTTGATTATTAGTATATTTTACATGTGTTACAACATTACAACTGCATTAGAGTTAATCAAGCAACCAATAAGCTATCGGCGACAGACACTTAAGCCGCTTATATATAAGATATTGCAGAATAAAAATTAATAATCCGGTATAAGACAATCAGGCAACAACATCCAACCGAGTTATTGTTGGAAGAATTCATGTTCGAGTCACTGTCCAAACAAAGTTGTTTGCTGGAAATAATTTTGACAGTTTTAGTGTATGTATTTTTCTTCCGCTCAAGACGTAACTGCAGGTTAGCAATCTCAACAGTTAATCATTCATGGAAATTATGGTTCATGGTCCATTGTGTCGAAAAAGCGAAAATATGTTTTATATTAAAAGGTGGAAGGGCACTTAAGAGGTCTCTTAGGAGATATGTCAGGAGTACAAGCAAAAAAGTCCGTAGCAGCCCATAAATTTGCACCATCTAATGTTATAGAATATGTCTTTTTAAAATCTTACGATAAATAAAATATCTATAAGAAAGGCAATCGGCTTAAACATGTTGTTGAAGAAAAATAATGCGAATAATTATATTGCTCTTAAAAATATAGTTACGGAACTTTTTAAGGGGTCATTCATAAATGATGTCACGCTTCGAGGGGGGAGTGGGTTCAAGAAAGTGTGACAGTTTGGGACAATGGGAAGGGAAGGGGTAACAAGAAGTGTGACATCGTTTGATTTCTTTAAAAAAATTTGAAATTAGCAAATTAACCTTATTTTACGCTAATGTAATACAGCGTGACATGTGACAAAGGGGGTAGGACAGCGGTCGGCAACCTAAAGTAACCGAAGATCTATTTTCCAAGTTCGGCGAACATCAAGATCGACTCGGAAGACCAGAGGCGGGGGTATACACTATTAATAGGGCATGTTGAGATGGCGCCTGTCTCCAAATTGTAGGGTAATTCTTGTCAGCACAAGTTTTGATGCTTATAAAATACCTACTTTTAAAAGTTCGAAACTAATGAAATGTTAAGATTCTTAATTCGCATCAAAACAATAGTAATATATTATTTCGTTTAAATTTGATTTTTAAAAACTGTTAATTTTTATTTCGCTTTGTTTTTAACTAAAACACACTTGTGAAGTGCCGTTTTCTTCAATTATGTCTCATCGAGAGCATATATTATGTGAATACTAACATCCCATATTATTGGCAAGTTTTTTAAGGTCCGGTGAATAGTCTGACAAACTAATAAAGATTTTCTGAAAGGGGAAAAATAATAAATTCGCCTTCTAATTCAAAAGTTATTTTATTTTTTAAAAAACTATAAACTGTCGAATATGCTGTCGCAATCGAATGAAAATGGGATCGCGATCGACGGGTTGCCGACCACTGGAGTAGGAAGTATGTTTAAGTGTGACACTTTGTGACAAAAGGGGGAAGGGGGTCAAAGATATTGAAAAAAGTGTGACATCATTTATGAACGGGTCCCTAAGATAAGAAATGCTTTTTCTTATAAAAAAATGATAAAGTTTTGTAACTTAATGTATAATTACATTTAGGTCTAATGATATTAAAAACAAAATAAATAAGTAAAATAATATCTCTCTTTTTACAAATTTTATATACGATGATTTAAAGAAAATTCGTTTGCAATAAAATACAATTTTAGTAAGAAAAAAAAAAGGCTTACATACATATGCATACAACGAAACAAGAAAGAGAGGTTTGATTTTTAAAATGAATTCGTAGTGTGTAATTTTGCATTTGTACACATGTGTGAAGAAGAAAAATCTCTTAGGGGCCGTTCGTAAATGATCTCCCGCTTTTTTCCCATATAGTTGACCCCTCCCCCCTTTGTCACATGTCACACTATGTTGCATAATACATGATATCACACTTCCTTATTATCCCCTCCCTCCATTTGTCCCACTTTGTCACAATTACACGAAGCCCCCTCCCCCATCGAAGCGTGACATCATTTATGAATGATCCCTTATTTACAAAATAACATAATATATGAATATGAAATTGAGTTTCCGCAAATACATCACTAACAGTTTTAAATTTGTTAATGATCTCTAAATTAACTAAATCCTTTGTAAGTCTTTGTTTAACTTTAAAACTCTTAACATGTAGTAATTAATTAAGTACACGGGGAGGATTTAACGCGATGACTTAAGAGGCGAGACGAGCGGGAATGGAAATTTACTTTCGCTGTGGAGTGTGAACTGCTATATATTTTGACTTTCTCAAAATTAGAATTAATAGTTGGTTTTAAGTGTGCTATTTATTTGTTTATTTTTAAATAAATCTGGTTTGGACAGAGCATACATTTAACTAAACAAGAACTAGAAAGGACTGGTACTGTTTACACACTTATTTTATGTGAACTAAAGTATAGAAATGAAATTAAGATATCACCTCAAATGTGTATGTGTGTACTAGGTGGTTCCGACCGCTGCTTGCTCGGCAGTTACTGAAGTCGGTTTCTTCATGTTTAATGAAAATTTGGGGATGGCTTGCCAAATTCGGCATTTGTGAAAGACGGTTTCTTCATATTGTTGTCGTGTCCTCGCGCTAAGCGAGGAAGAATAGGCGCGCTGCTCCTGAGTTTAATAGGGCTGTTACAGGCAAGAGTCCGACTTCACCCTTTGAGAGCTCTCTTTATTTTTGAACCAGTTCCCAGATCAGAGAGCGACAACTGGAGTTGGCACCACCTGATGTATGATTTCACTTGGAGGATATTAGAGCTACGACGGGTTTGACGGGCACCAGCTCCCATTAACGTACACGTTCCCGGAACTAATCAGCCGCAAGAGGTTGTCACCCTCCCAAACTACTGACCTCACTCAATGTTGCTTCACTTTCGGTGTATTGCGGAACCGAGCTTCTACCGAGTAGTCCACTGCGGGACGAAAACCTTAACTAAAACTCTTAATTAAAAACCTTAATTTTCTCCATTTCTTTTTTTTTTTTCTGAGATGTGCCACTATTGCGGTCGGTGTATATCGATACATGTGCGTGAGTTGTTTCAAACGGATTTACAAACACTTTTTTTCTTTCTTTTTCCGATTGATAAATATAAAACAATCTACGCCTTAAAATCTGCTGCTTAAAGCTTCTACATTAACTATACCGGGTCATTTTAATTCGGGGAACGAAAATTAATATCTTCCTCCGAACAACGAAGCTCAATTTAAGCGATTTTATCCTCAGCGCTGCTCGAAGTATTTCCTTAAAGTTCCACGTTATCCTCCTCCCCTACACACTAATTGCCAAATAAACGCGAAGCCTCCTAATACATTCCATCCTGAAGCCCTATTTTGCGAAGTCAGAGCATTCCATCAAGGTCATTAAAAGACCTATTATCTTCCGCTTAACGTCGCTCCCCTAAACATCGCGTAATTAGGTAAATATTTAGATGCCTATTAACAAGGCCGCACTTGAAGGTAACTTTTCTGAAGCTTTCTGTTTGGAGCGGAATTCGGTGTAAGTAGTCTAATTTGACTCTTGTAGATGATGGTGACATTTTAATTGAAATAATAATGGGTGTAAAGTAGATGGGGATGTAGTTGAGAGGGATTTATGTACAGATGACTCTGAAAGGTTCTGTAAACAAGTGATATAATCGATGCAGTTAACATCGAGACAGTTAAAACATCGGGACTGTCCTTGCTTTTGTTCACGAATAAAATAATTGTATTGTCCTTATGCGTAAGAAAATCCAACCCATTTTTTTCTTTCATTCTAATGGGGCTGCGTATCGGACATTAACCACTGCAGCATTCCCCGGACACCGACATCTATTCTTTCAAATAGCCCCACAGTTTCCAGATGCAATTGCCTCATGAGAATTTTGACGCCAAGCTTTTTTCACTGGAAGGGGAAGCACCTGGGCTCTGACGATGCGAAGCTGAGCTAGGAATTGAATTTAACCGAGTATATCCGAGCAAAATGGGCAATCAAGGGATACATAACGTGCAGCAATCATGCGAAAATGCGAAGATGATTTCTTGCACATCTAAAATTCAATGACACGACTGGGTTTGAGCCCACGATCATAAGCGTACAAAGCCCGTGCTGTACCACGTGCTGAAAATTTTACACATACAGATTACGTGCTACAGTGACTGGGCACACCAATGTGCATAAATATATATATATATATATATATAAAGGAAAAGGTAAATAACATAAAAAGGAAACGTCGACGGAAATAACGCAAAAGGCTTTGACACAAAAATTACAAAATTAATATACTATATATATAGTATATTAATATACTATATATATATATATATACCACTTGAGAATTATTTGACGCTCAGTTACCCCCTAGATGGTGGCATCTGAGCTCTAATTGATGCGAAACTGCCCTTGGAATTTAATTGAGCCGAGAGCATCTAAGCCAAACAGTTACTCAAGGGATCTTTAACATGCCGCATGATCAGACAACATGGGCGCTGATATATTATATATATATATATATATATATATATATACAAGATAAGGGTTCGGGCCGGATATTGATTTGGCTGTTAAAAAGTCTGCTTAAGTGGGTTCTTTTAATGTAATTTTTAAATTATTACGACAATTCTCTTTTGACTATAAATCTTTGCGTTCCAAGACCTCAAATATTTTTGATATCTATTATACAATGTGCACAGTACCACAGGTTTTCCATTGCAAAAGTAAAGAACTCAAAAATGCTTTAAGAACAAATGTGGCTTACTTTTCTACATTTTTAAAAGTGTTATGTATAGGAATTTATCTTTTCCGCAGTACGTTGGCGCATGCTATACCACCTAATTTATAACCATATTATGTTCCTGAAACTTCATGAAGCGTTTTCTTTCAATTCGTTTTTCTTTATTTATGGTCGAAAAAATTTGAACTGACTACGTTTCAAAATTTTCAATACATTTTTGAGAGAAAATATTATTTTCTGCGGGCACGTATCATCGTATTATATGCGCTTTAAGTTCCTCTTTCTCGTTCTGAATAAGGGGTTCTGAATAAGTTACGGAATAACGTAGCACTTTAAGAGCTGTTTTTGAAACCGAAGAAAATTTGAGAGTAACTTTAAAGTTTATACATACTGCAAGTGCAATATTTTGGAAAAAACAAGGGGGAAAACATGAACGAATCAAAGATAATTTTTATGGGGAAAAACATATTTATTTTATTCAGCTTTTTCTCCAGAATGGGAAATTTCTCTTGCTTATTTCAATGGTTGATAAAAGTTATGTTTAATAATTGTCATTTAACTTTTATACTTACATTGATATGTTAAAATGTATCAATATGTTATTCTAAAACTCGCAATATGTCAGCAGTAATAAGGCTGTAAAAATATTTTAAAGAAAAATGCCCCCCACAAGTTTTTTCTAATAGCCTTGTCTAGAAATAATACTAAAACAAGAAGTTACTTCTAGAACTATAAGAGCCTGCTTTCCCGTACACACTAACATCAGGGGAGTCATCACCCAAAAATGTCGAAAAAAAAAAAAAAAAACAGAATTTTTTTTTTATAGGCTTAAAAATGTTCTTTAATAATAAATCTTTAAAAATGTTCCCTGAAAGTTTCAGAAAATTTGAAGCAATATTTATTGATTTTATTACGGTGTGGTTTACCATTTTTTCATTCCGAAACCGAAACTGTGCTGAATATAAGCCACATATTTGTTTTTTAAAAAAATAAAATAAGTGAGAAGAAGCAATTTCATCGTGACTGTAACTGAAAAAGAAAGTTCCTCAATTGAAATTTTGATAAAGATATTGAAAGCCAAAAACTTAAAAAGTTGTTTTCTCTCGCTTTGTTTTTTGCGCGTTTCATCTCAATAAAAATGCAAAAGGCTTGTTACAATTTGTATCTACAACGAGGATTTTTTTTTCTCACAGCTTCCTGAAACTATACATAACAAAATTTATGAGTTAATTTCTTAATAACTTAAGTATTTTTCTTAGAAAATATTCTTTTGTAGGTTTTTTCAATTTTTCGTTGTTTTTTCTGCGTTTCTTCAGTTTTTCTTTTTTCTAAACAAGTAATTGACTTATAAAAAATTCAAAGCATAAATGTTCTGCTTCATAAGTAATGAATCGATAAAAAAAAAACTTTTGAGATATTACGCCAATTTTTCAAAAGGAAGAGGCATTTTCAAAAATTGCTAAATTTCATTTTTAAAATTAAAATTAGCACATTATATTTAAAAAATACAGTTTTTTTTTTTAAATATTAAACATCTTATGAAGTGATATAACAAGACATGAGACAAAAATTGTACATAAAAACACCATAGAGAAAAAAAAAAGGTCTAATGGAGCCGCCTCCCCTTAATATACCTAACTCTCCCCCTTTCTCATTTAGCTTTAGTTCTTAATTACTTCAAATATACCTTTTTCAACGGTTTAAATATATTCATTCACTCAATCATTTATTCATTCATTCACTCATTTATTCTTTCATTAAATCATTCGCTCATTCATTCATTCGGAAATATCCTTAAAAATCCTAATCAAAAAGGTTTCGCGGGATAATAGGTTCGTTTTGTTCTGGATGAACTTCGTAGCTGTACATGTTTACGTCATGACATCTTTTCCAAGAAGTTTGTTCCAAGCAAACGGATATAGGATTGAAATTTCTCCGTAGGTGCTAATGATTTGCTTTTTATTTTTTTTTTTGAACTTCGAATATAGGTCAATGAAGGTACGGGACCTATGAGAGATTACTATCGATCGATGAAAAAAAAAAAGATCATCCTAAACGGTTCATTCAGTGAGCGTTCTCGATGAACAATACCTGTCACACACAAAAAAAAAAAAAAAAACCGGTATGAATCGATAACCGCTCTTCAGAAACCGTTTAAAAAAATGCGATTTAATTGTAATCTCTCTCTTATTTTAAGAGATTTGCCTGAATTTACACAAAGTTAATTGCTAGCTCAACATGTGCAAATTTCAATTGGATTTATCAATACTATTAAAGTTCAGAAAAGTCACTGGTAGATAAAGGAAAATTTGCCCAAAGAGAAAAATTGAATTTGAGCATATTAAAAGCCTTTCAATATTTACGTTTTCGTAAGTCCCTTTTTGGTTTACTTTCCCGTAAATGTAAAAAAAAAAAAGTATGGAAAAAGGCTTAATGTATCGTAAAAACATCGTTAGAAATAAAGAAAAGTCAAAAATAAGGGAATTAATTAAATAAAAATTAAAACTTTTAAAGTAGGGTTTTGAGGTGAGAGGGGGGGGGGGGATGTGCGTGTCTGTGTGTGCCTTCCCCAAGGGGGTGCCCAATAGCTTTTGAGGGAATTGTCCGATTTGAAAGATTTTTTTGCACTCGAAAGATCTTGGCAAAGAAATCTTTTCTCATACTTTATTTTTCGATTTAAAGAAGTTATCGTTTTATTTTGAACAGTTCAACAATTTTAACATTAGCGCCTATGGGTAAAAAAAAAAGCAAATTATGTAAATTCTGGACATTAGATACAAGTTCCTATGAACAAGCGTATTGGAAGGAGCTCTCGGAGTGAAATATTTTTTTTGATTTGAACAATTTTTGTTCATTTTTGAACAGTTAAAAAAAAAAGAAAAAATAGAGCCTACGTGGAAATTTCAATCCTATATAAATCCTGATCTAACAGGCGGATTTGCTTCGAACGAAATTTATTGGAAAGATATTATGACGTAGAACGTGTACAGAAAGGAAGTTCCTCCTGAACTAAACGAAACCTTTTAGACATGGATTTTTAAGGATACTTCTGAATGAATAAATGAGTGAGTGATTGAATGAATGAATAAAGGACTAAGTGAAGGAATATGTATAAACAGTTGAAAAATGTATATTTGAAGTAATTAAGAACTAGAGCTAAATGAGAAAGAGAGAGAGATAGGGGACATTCATAAATGATGTCACGCTTCAAGGGGGGGGGGGTCGTGAGATTGTAACAAAGTGTGACAAGGGGAGGGGAGGAGGTAACAAGAAGTTTGACATCATGCATTATGCAACATAGCGTGACGCGTGACAAAGGGGGGAGGGGGGTTCCGCTGAAGTGTGACATATTGTGACAATGGGGGGAGGGGGGTCAAATATATGGGAAAAAAGCGTGACGTCATTTATGAACGACCCCATAGCTAAATTATCAAGTTGATATTTGGATACGAGAAAGTATGTTCGCATAGTTCTAGACGGAACTTTTTGTTTTATATGAGGAAATAGTTATTCCCAAACTCTAATGTTACTGTTATACTGAAAAGCATATTAATATTGTTATTTCATCGATTCATCGCCTTTTGTATGAAAGAGGAACTAAGTTCAAAAAGTTCTACATTGTCAGTAGACGCAATACAGATACTTAACTGTAATTTTTAATTATAGTTTTCTTTCTTATTCATATTATTCTGAGGTGTATAGCAATTTTGACTCTTAGAGTTATATATAGGATTAATGGATTTTAAATTAACTTGTGAAATTATTATGAAATTATCTAATATTTCAATTTTTGTCATTACTTGAATTATTTTGAATATTTTAAAGAATAAAACAAATAAAGAGCTGTCATGAAGGAGAACTTAGGAAAATATTCGCAGGTCTTGAATACTTTTGCTTTGAGTCGTTGCACTGGAAGTGCAACAAGTTAAGGTACAGAGCCGGATTACTACAACAGGATGGAATTCCATGCACATTAGCCTGGCTACATAAAGGCTTGTCTAAATGGTTTTGCTGCTAGTTTCTACAGCTTCTTCGGTTGTGAGGGTTGTTCTGTCAGTCGAGAAGGCTGTTAGCTCTTGTTAGCCGCTCTGTTTTTACCGCCATAAGAGTAATTTTTACTGAACTTTAATTAGAACCATCATCTGTAAATGTTCACCTTGGCCATCTTGTATATTTTTCACCGATTAGGACATTAAGCTAAATTAAAATGAAGATAAGGTTTTTGTCTTAATGTCTGCAATTCACACTGCTAATTTGAAATAACTAAAATGGATTCTTCACCGAACTTTAAGACATTTAGTTATGGGCCTAGCAACCTCCCTGTATTGGTCCGGAATTAATTAATTAAAACTGCAATACTAACCGATGATAAATAATGCACATTATTTGCCAGATGGCGGGCTTGTTATTTGCTAAAATGGAAATTCAGAAGGTACCGTGAGAACTATACGACGTGGATAGAAGATATGAAAGCTGTCCTGGCGTCCAAAAATTTCTTTCCGTGTTGTCTCCGGTAGTGAACCTGAACAGGAAAATAAATCTCTTTGGCGTATGTTTGACAATATTTATTATAAAACCTAAAGTTGTCAATATTATTTTTGGAAAAATGATGACTAGAAAAAAAATCGTGTCGTGGTGTTAAATGCATCATAATATCAATATTTACGAAGGGTCAATTTACAAAAAGGAATATTAGGAAAGCATCAATATTTAAGAAGCTAACTGAAGGCTTTTTAATTAAAAAAAAATTTTTGATTAATTGATTTCATTGTAAGGATCATCTAAGGATAAATTCTTATTCTGGTCAATAAATATAAATAGAATCATACGAAAAATTATGATACTTCAAAGTAATTAAATCTCCGATACAACGGCAAACTTTTGGAGCAGTAAAAACACATCTCACCCCCATAAAAGTGCAAATACAAATTTACTAGAACAGAAGAAAATGTTGGCCCCCCGGGAATGTCATTAATTTGAGTAAAACATTGATCGCCATGACGGTTGATAAAAATACACGGGTATGGATTTTTAAGGATGTTTCTGAATGAATAAATGAGTAAGATCTGACCCGAAATTGACATCACTACCCATAAGTGAAAATAACGACCCTCATAATCAGTCCCAAGAACATCTGTAAATTTCGAGAGAGAAATTTTAGTAAAGTGGTCTTTGAAATCTAAGATCTAATCTAATCTAAGATCTTGAAATCTAATCTTAAGAGAAATGATCTCTTTTAAACTTTAAAATATAAGCAATGTTGCTTTTTTTAGATAGTAAGAACAAGATTTCAGTTTGGATGGAAGTTTTATGTTCTGTGATGTATAAAAGTTGATATATATATATATATATATTCATACACACACACACACACACACACACACACACACACACATATAAATATATATATATATATACATACATACATATATATATGTGTGTGTGTTTTGTGTTCAAATCTATCAAAGCTTTTAAAATAATTATTTTAACAACACATGAACAAATAAATAATTACATTTTTAATTCTTCACAAAGCTACGTATTTAAATATGAAAATGTCCTCGATGAAACAAACAAAATAATTTTTACGTTGAAGTTTTACTGTTTCTCTGTATTACATATGGTTAGAAATAATGTAGAAAACTAACAAAGAAGCAAAACACTTCCACCTTGTCTTAACGTAAAGCTTAATTTGATACAGTGCTTTGGAAAATATTTCTCCAGTGCCTTAGTTAATCCCATGAGATGCAAAACTGGTCACATTCCTCCATGTTTATAATTTCATAAAACCGACCGTAAAGTGCTCTTTCTACGTATGTACTAATACGTTTACTTAATGAAAATATTTTACCTCTGAGCGACGTAACAAAGCATAATCCCCAGAGAATTTCTCATAAATTCCTTTATTCCTGTTATTTCCTTCTCTGCTTCTTAGAATTTATTTAACTCGGAATAATTGTGGAAGTATCTTTAAATTCAACGTAGTGCTTATGGAATTGAATTTGTTTTTTGAACACCTTTGTTGAATGAATAGCAAAATATCACGATGCAAATGGATGGCACCAGATAGCGCTACAACATCTAAGTCAACTGTGTGTATATATATATATATATATAACAGTTAATTCGCTTTATACGAAATGCCAAAAATTTGCGAATTGGTTGTATTAACCGTTATTCGTTACAACCGTGAGTAAAATTGTGTTTAAAAGAAGTATTAGAAATTCATGTTTATATTTTAAAACTAATTACTACTATTTATAATGAAAAGTAAAATAAAGAGTGAAAACACATGATTTTTTTACTAATTTTTACTTTTAAATCTTACTAGCACATTGCGAAAATTGAACTTACCTTCTAAAATTTAACAATTTTGGAAAAAATCCTTAATGGTTAGTTTTTTTAGGTACACTAAATTTTATCATGCATTTTTTTCGTGAATAGGTCAGAAATTTTGCTCGTCTTAGCCGAAATTCGTATTTTAGCCTTCTTAATACGCGTGAGATACTTAGTGTAATCAAATTGTAAACCAAACTTAATGAACAAATGTTCGTTTTAACCGTGATTTCGTATTAACCATGTTCGTATTAAGACATTTTAACTATATACATATATATATCTATATATATAAAATGAACTTTTGAGGTTGGGGTCTGCGCGCTCTACAGCAAAATCTACACAACGTACGGTTGCAAAAATTGGCACAAAATTCTATTATAGCCTGATGCTTTGCAAGACGAAGCCGTTTTTTTTTAATTGGGCCTAAAATTTTTTAAATTTAACAATTAAAATATTAATCCCCCAGTATTTTCTTTACTTCGTTCGAATAATTTAAGAATTGAAGTGAAGATAGCTAAGATTTTCGCGGTTGAATGTAATGTAAACGTAAACATGATTTGAGCCATGCATGAGGCGAGTGTGTTTCGCCGGCTGAAGATAGTTTTTTTGTTATAAGCAGGGTCATATTGTTTCTGCTGCAATCTATTAAAAGTTGCAATTACCAAAAGTTTACATCAGTAGCAAATCGGTGGCTGATTATGATTCGACATTTCCGAAACTTTTCGAGCACCTATTCCGAAAGTTTAAAAAAAAAAAAAAAACGGTTTTCCGAAAAAGTTTTAATGTATTAATTTCAACTTTCTTTTACAATTAGTATCTGCTTTTCTTTCTACCTTCAGACAAGCAAAATATTTTGTACTACTTTCCAGAAAAGTGACGAATTTGTAGGGGCGGGGGGGGGGGGGGGTTGCGATCTCCCATGATACACACATTCAAAATAAAATAAGTAAGTTGTTTTTAAATAAAGAATTTAAAAAATAGTTGAGGCATTTATGCATTTTACTTATGTAAATTTGTAATGTTTGCTTAATGTTTTGTGATTACTTAAATATCCATTATTATTTCTAAATATACTCACACTTGAATAAATGTGCAGTGTTCACATGATTTTCAAGAATTCGCCATTCATCATTTGAATTAAAAAAGGATAGTATTTACAACAATTTCAAGAATTAATCATTTACCAATATTTTGTCACATTATAAGTGAAAAGTTTTCATATCGACAGTGAAACCCTGATTTAACGTGCCGCCAATCTTAAGTTTTCCAGTAGTTTACGTTTTTTTCATCAGGTCCCTGTTTTTCCGTATCCTAATTGATGTTAAAATATCCCATATTCTAAGTTTGTTACTTAATTAACTTTCACTCTATCGATAGAGATGTTAATTTTGCCTTTGAACATGTTGACGGGAGCACTGCTTCAGTGACGAATTTGTAGGGGCGGGGGGTTTCAGTCCCCAGAGGGGCGTAGCCAGGGTTTTCAGCGCCTGGGGACAACTGAAGACTTTGCGCCTCCCTGTGCCCCTGGGGGCCTAGGGGCTCCCTAATGGGAATTTTAAAAAACTTTTATGCTTCCTAAATGATAAAATTCTAAAAAGCAGCCCTTTTAACTTTCATTTTTAGTAGCGGCCATTCACTTCTAAGGGAAAAATGGGACACTTTGGCTTCGCAAAATTATTGGTCTGATTTCCTACGCACTCCTGTGTTACATTGGTCATTCCCGATATGATTTGTGGTGCTCCCCTTTTTTGTCGAACATATTCGCACCTATTCAGTTCATATAATTTTCTTCTTGCATTTAAAAATAAAATTAAATAAATTAACGCTAATTTGGCGCCTCTTGATGCTGTGCCCGGCGAAAGCTGTCCCTCCTTGCCCCCACCTAGCTACGCCTTTGACAATCTCCCATGATACGCACATTCAAAATAAAATAATTAAGTTGTTTTTAAATAAAAAGTTTTAAAAATAGTTGAGGCATTTATGCATTTTACTTAATTTTTTTTTAAATTTGTAATGTTTGCTTAATATTTTGTGATTACTTTAATATCCATTATTGTTTCTACATATACTCACACACTTGAATAAATGTGTAGTGTTCACATAATTTTCAAGAATTCGCCATTCATCATTTGTATTAAAAAATGACAACAATTTCAAGAATTCATCATATTTATCATTATTCTACCATATTATAAGTGAAAAGTTTTCATATCTACAGTGAAACCCCGATTTAACGTCTCGCCAATCTAAGTTTCCCGCATTTTACGTTTTTTTTATCAGGTCCAGGTTTTTCCGTCTCCTAATTGATGTTAAAATATCCTAGAAACAAAGTTTATTACTTATCGAATTCTCCATATTTTATGTTTTCCCTCGAAAGTGAAAAAAGAAAAATTTTCTAAAATTAGAAATATTTTTCCTTTTGTGCTTTTTTAAAGCTTTAAGCACATTGTTAAAAGTTAATTATTACTGTCTCACAAAATAAATCACTATCAAGGATTGTTTTTGTTTTCAAGAAATTTCAAAAAGGGGCTATTCGAGTTTATCCAGGTGTGAGAAAGTTCGTTCGTTTCCAGTATGGAACTGGAGAAGTTCGTTCTTTTTGCCATTTTATAAACCAACAAAGCTCCAACACTTCGAGTCTAAAGACGATTTCATTAGCATGTCACCATTACATGCTATGTACTTTACTCTTATTGGACCGAACAGCTTACATATAGTGGACATTTTACAAATAGTGGAAAATATTTTCTTTCCCATAAGGACTAGGGAAAAAACTTGCATTTCAATACTGGAAGATTCAGTAACTTTCAACTCCATGACTAAAAAACAATCCACTATTACAGATTATTTTCAACCTAAATTCCAGAATTCGTAATTAAATGCGTTAAAATGGTATGTATTCGAAATTATAGATATTATACTTTTTGAAAGAGTTGAAATCTGCAATTCATCATTTGTAGCATAAAAGGATAACGTTCCCAACCATTTCAAGAATTCATCATTCGTAACAAAATTCAAATCGTTAGTCTATTAGTTTCATTGAAAATTCCTCGCCTACCTATAAAAAAGTGTTGTTTACAGAGTTGAAATCAGGGCCAGAGAGAACTTTCACCACTGAATTAGCCAAGAAACAATACTAGATAAAAAAATACGACTTGAGCGTATTAAAAATATGTATGTTCGTGTCAGAACATCACCCCGATTGCCATTTTTGTGGCATTGAATGCTGTAAGAAAAAAAGCAATATTCCATGTTCTGCTCATAACTAAGCAAGTGTCATTGCACTAACATTAGGAACTGTAGGTAGGATTCCATGATAAGAATAAAATTTTCCTTGCATTTATAGTGTACTAATTTAGTAACAGATTCTTTTTCAGCTTTGAACCATAAAATTTCCCTTTTCTGCATTCACATTCACTTTCGAATTTACTTTTGTCAAGATATGTCTTTAAGCGATGCATATCAGAAATTGATGTGATACTCCAAAAGCAAATTTATAGGCAGGATATTCCATTATCCGCTACTAAAAAAATGTCTTTGTATATTGGCGAAACTAAGTGGGGGCGGACCGCCTCAGGTGTCACCCATTCAGGGGTGACAACCAGCCCCGATGGAGAAAAAAATGAACGTTTAAAAGCTCCCTAGAATAAAACAAATACTTAAAATGGGAGAAAAAAAAATCCAATTTAATTTTCTATTTTTGAGCAAAGTGTTTCCTTTAAAAAATATTCACAATGTTTTTAACCGCTAATCATAACCAGTGCCCTCATCAAATACTTTAAATATTATGAGGCTCATGATGCAAATGGTGTTCTTCTTTTCCAAAACTGCAATTTTTTTAACAAAAAATTATTATATTTCATTAAAACGCATACTTCACGGTTTACATGATTTTTTTTTTTTTTTTGGATGGGGAAGGAGTAATCTTTTCCACTCTGTCACACCCATGCTAGCTACGCCACTGCATTCCATACAATTTTCACTATCAACATACTTCCCATATAGCTGCCACTGATTTTTTTTTTTTTTATTTCATCAAATTGCTTACATATACATAGTCCAGCATCTCTTCGCCGCAGCTTTTGCTTTTCTTGAATAGGCTAAGGATGATCAGTAACCGTTAGATTTTTCAGATGATCTTTATTAAATGGCTTTGTCTGATCAATTATCAATTCCCCATTTAGACTAATTTGTGGCAATTAAAATTTCATATTTACAATTATATAAATTCATTTCTCTGATTTGATTTCAAAATGTATGTTTATGTACAAAGCTACTAATGCACTTATTTTTTAATTTTTGTATCACAATTTACCCTTTAATTGGTTTAAATAAACATTTATGAAATAACAGTTATATTTTTGAATTCAGACTCAGAAAGAATGTACTGCTATCTATCAGAGTCAGAGTAAAAAAAAAACCTATGTAAAAGTTTTGATGATGTAATAAAGATAAATATGCCACATGATACAAATATAGATCAATAAATATAGGTTATTAGTGATAGAGTGAAAAAAAACTACACCTAAGTAAAGGTAGATATACATTTGTAGAAAAATACAGGCTGAAATAAGTTTTTATCGGCTCAGAAGTGACTTAAGAGGTCGCCTTCGGTGACTTGCTTGGTACAAAAAACAAGTTGCGCCGTAGGCGCCGTTATTGTAACATTGCACGAGCAACGCCGTTGCAGGTACCGCTAGTATATATATATAGATATCGACCTACTTAGTTTATTGAATGAAAGAACAAAATTGAAATTTTTGAGAATTCCACGTCAAACTCATAAACTTTGTCGATGCTTCGAAGAACAGCTTTTAATTAAAAAAAAAATATGAATAAAGTCATTGCTACCAATTTCTGTTTCATTGTAATAACCCGCTTTCTCGCAACGAAAGAAAAAAAAGTAACTAAATAAGCTTTGTATAGGGACAAATTAAATAAAAAAATTTCAAATAGTTGTCTTTAAAAAAAATAAAGTCCCAACTAATAGCAGTATTTGTTTTTCAGGTTCAGCTCAGCTAATATAATAGCATGAAAACTGATATTCGTTCAGTAAGCTTTGAAGTGTAAGGCTTTATACCAAGATTGGACGCAATAATAAACTGTTTCTTCTGTCGATAATAGATGGCGCTGATAATTATGAGTGATGAATGGTACTGGGCGTTGTGAAGGAAAGTTATTATCTAGCAGAAGACTCGTAAACACCTTATTGGATTGATGACGTGAGTTCTAAAGCCTAAGGATCAGGTTGGAATTAGCGCAAAATGACGAATGTCAAACAACATGGTAAACAGTTAGTGCTTCAAACAAATCCACACAGGCATTTCTTCATCTACACGCAAACGTTTACACTCACAATCAAAGCCTTATTTACCATTAGGCCCGGGCCTAGGGCCCCTACTTTGAGGAGAGGGGAGGGGCCTAATTTTGGTTATTATTATTATTTTTTGTAATTTAAAATGTTTTAGAAAAATATTTAAAAATAGCATCTTTCAAAAACAAACTGTTTGTGGTCTGTTGCTTCACAGAAAATTTGTATTTTTAATTATTTTAATACCACAAGGATTTTTCACTTTATACGCCCCCAAATTTTGGTGTGACTCTTTGAAATTTGAAAACCAAATTAGTTTTTGCGCTTTGGGGCCCCGAAAATTTAATGTTCAAAAAAGTTTTGTTGCGTAAGGGGCCTCCAAACATCGTTGTGCCTATAGTGATTCAAAATGTAAATCGGGCTCTGCTCATAATTATAAAAAAGTTAAATTGATTGTTTAGTTAGTTGGAGTTTTTCTCATTAGGGTTACTTTACTAAGTGTTTCTTTTTATTTTCTCACCTCAGGAGCACTTTTATGTTTTCATCTTTCTTTCTATGCATCTGTAGCACTATAATTTTATTTATTTATGTTTTCATGATACTTGTTTTACTCCCCCCCCCAGTAATGCCAATTAAAAACTTCTCTAGCTAGCAAGTAGTATCAACTATCTAGCCCCGCTTAATCAGGTAACGGATAAAGGAATACCCCGCTTATAAGAATAAAACCTTCCGGAACCGAATATTTCACCAGAGACGCAATGTTAAAGATCCCCATTTAATTGAATAATTTCTCCAGTAATAATCCAGTAATACTGGATAATCCAGTAATACTGGTCTGCTTTTGAAATATTTTTGATAAAACAATTGCTTAAATTTCAAAAATAAATCAGTAAATAAGAACAGTTTTTGAATTTTCAAGTTGATCTTTCAGCAACTCCTAACTTTTCATCATTTTAATTTGTACTTAAAAAGATATAATAATGTATTTAATTATTTAATTATTTTGCTTTTATTAATTTTTTTAAAAAAACTTTTAAACACTAAGATTAACAACTTCTTTTTCATTAGTTATACTGATTTATTATTACGTTTGGGGGCAATATTATGAGTTCTGTAAGGTAAAGAAAATGTCCCCACATAATCGAATAAAATATGCTGGAACCGACGGTATTCCTTTAAGCGGGGCCGACGTATATATTTTTTCTCAAAAAATATAAAAGTGTAAAAACTGGCAGATGTTTAAAGATAAATTGGACCTGCCAATGAAAAATACTAACGCAGAGAAGTTTAAAAAATTCTAATCAGGTGTGGCATCCGTTTTTAGAACCGCAATAAATTATGAAGAAAGTCGTCTAATGCAACGGAAATCGATTTAACTAATCTATTTGAGTATTGCATTTAAGGTTAATCATGCATTTGATGCGTTGCTAGTGTCCGCTTCTATAGATGGAAGTTCGAAAAAACTTGAACTACTTTCCTATTTGCCACCTTCACACACGTAATTCGCCTAAGAAATATTTACTTTTTATTTTCACTCATAATTCGATTTTATGGTCAACTTTTTCGCAGTCTTTGAAGCATGTAAATTTGTCATAATTCGAAATTTTTTTCACGAAACCCGCACTTAACCCTCTAATGCCCAACTTTTTTTATCGTCGTCCGCCTTGAGGCGGAGTTGGGAATTAAAAGGTTAATCCCCTACGTCTGCACCTTCCATTCATGGTGACAGGTATGGGCGAGGATTGGCGAAACCGGTGGTTAACCTAATTGGCTCTTAGTAACTCAGTAGCTCCACCTTCGTATTGACAGATTGGCGGTTTCTACCGCGTCAGTAAAATGACCAATCAGTCAACACGAGGATGGGTTAACCCTGTAATACCCTTTTTTTATCGTCGTCCGCCTTGAGGCGGAGTTGGGCATTAGAGGATTAATTTTGTATTATGGGAATTGTACAGTTTTGTTTAGTTTTTATTGGAATTAACCTGCACAATATGTATTCATTGGTTAAGTAGAGGTATTCCTAAACAATTTTCCCTAATCTCCTCCCAACAGATCTGTGAAAAGTATTCTTTTGCCCTTTCATTAATGATAACAGAAGTGGAGTATTACAGCTCTACCATCAACCAAAGCGATCTGCCTGGCAGAGTGCCAAGAAGAATCCATTCATGT
Organism: Octonoba sinensis; assembly: GCA_038502835.1. Taxonomy (NCBI): domain Eukaryota; kingdom Metazoa; phylum Arthropoda; class Arachnida; order Araneae; family Uloboridae; genus Octonoba; species Octonoba sinensis. Next base: position 94,759,773 of record CM076605.1, on the reverse strand, counting down.
CCAAGGGAGGAACTGCTGGTATATGGACTGTGCCGATTTTGCTCTCCTTCGAGTTCGTCTCAGCATACTTGATTTCTTCCGAACTAATGGCCAATTTATAAATTTAGTGGCGTTCATGGAATGTGCCGATTTTGCTCTCGTTCAAGTTCCTTTAGGGCAGCGGTTCCCAATCTTTTGTTTCCGCGTACCACCATTTTTCTTGAAAGCCATTTGCGTACCACTGCAAATATAGCTTTATTGTATACAATAGAATATTGATAGATTATAGAAAAATACATGGTCGACTAGGTAATATAAGTTATACAATTTTTGATAGTTATTAAGGCAGAGAACAACGTTTATTAAAATAAAGCTGTGTATAAAATAAAATATATGAAATATACAAAATATATTTCATGAGCACCATCAGAACAGAAAGCAACACAATGCTTCTAAGGTCAGTCTTTCTCTTCATTTTTTGACCTGCACGCGTACCACCTGGAGAGGCTTCGTGAACCACTAGTGGTACGCGTACCACAGTTTGGGAACCGCTGCTTTAACATACTTGATTTCTTCCGAACTAATATCCAGTTTATAAATTTAGTGGCGTTCATGGAATGTGCCGATTGTGCTCTCGTTCAAGTTCCTTTAGGACAGCGGTTCCCAATCTTTTGTTTTCGCATACCACCATTTTTCTTGAAAACCATTTGCGTACCACTGCAAATATAGCTTTATTGTATACAATAGAATATTGATAGATTATATAAAAATACATGGTCGACTAGGTAATACAAGTTATACAATTTTTGATAGTTATTAAGGCAGATAACAACGTTTATTAAAATAAAGCTGTGTATAAAATAAAATATATGAAATATATAAAATATATTTCATGAGCACCATCAGAACAGAAAGCAACACAATGCTTCCAAGTTCAGTCTTTCTCTTCATTTTTTGACCTGTACGCGTACCACCTGGAAAGGCTTCGTGTACCACTAGTGGTACTATAAACTTTGCTGCTTTCAACAAACAGAAAAGCAAACATTCTGATTCGCGTACTAAATAAACGAGCCTGCAAAACGAACTGCCCTAAAACTCGTGTGGATTCGTCAATTTTTGCCATGCGCAGAAGTGTTCAACTCTCAAAATTTCGTGATTGAACTGTATGTGTATTTGAAGATGCATACTTTTTGTCATTTATTTAGTAGTAATATGTTTTCAAAACTATATAGCTATTTTGCCCTTGTTTTATCATTTTTCTAATTCAACATTATTGAGCTATGATTCCCCTACTTTCATATTTTTCCCTAAACTCATCGATACGCCGAAATGTCAATCATAACTTGTCCCTCTCGTACACTTCAAGAGAGATTTTTAACAAGTACTACAACGTGAGTTCAGCATATTATTACAAAATATATGTAAATTTATATGTATTGCATGATAAAATTAACTGGTAAGTAAAGAAAAATACTAACATAATGAGAATAATTAATACACATTACAAATGTTCGGCTTTTTTCGTGAGTTTATTTTTTATTGACAGAAATGTTATAGACCAAATGTCAGAACTTCGTCGTCGAAATGAAAAAAATAATAATAAACTAAGAGATTAAGTAATTGCCAACAGCTTAAAATTGTTTATGAACTTCCAGGGTAACACTTCTAGTGACACGTTAAATAAGCATCTTCTCGAAAGAGCTTTTATTCTTTTTAAAAGAGCGCCTAACATCGGTGTTATTTTCTAACAGATTTTCTAAAACTAAGTGTTGCACATTAAATAAAGGAAGAGGAGCTTTAGCGAAGTTTTAATAACGTGCAATATGCTATTTGGTGCTTTAATAGAACGCAGTAATGACGTTAAAACTCTGCCTTGTGCAAGTTCACTTCAAACTATCCAGTTTTATTTTAATGCCGCCAACGAAAATTAATACTATAATGTTTCATCAACGAAGCTTAATTTGACCGATTTTATTTCCTACGCTGCTTGTAGGTAATTTTGGTGAATGTGTAGAGGTGACTTTGGCGTAAGTAGTCTAATTTGAGTTTTGTATATTTTTGTGGCAATGTAATAATGATTTTCATGTAGGGAGGTTTTCATGTAATGAAGAGATTTAGGAAAGCTGTTATAAAAATTTTCTGCTGGTAATATTTTTTCCTTCTTCCTTTTTTTTTTTTTTTGCCCTACCCCTTTTCCATTTTTTAAAAGCAAGTAGTTGGTCTTCTGATTTTGGAATAAGTGGACATTTTAACGGGGGGTGGGGATTTCACTTATCTATATTTTAAAAAAAATCTAGATCTACGAAAATAGAGAATGCACTTAATTTTGGATTTATTATAGTTATTATTATAGTGACAATTTAATTGAAATAATGATGGCTAACTCTGAGATTTTCATGTAATGAAGAAATTTCGGAAAGCTGTTATACAAATTTAAGCTGGTGTTGTTTTTTTTCCTTCTTCTTTTCATTTTTTTCTTTCCTTTTTCAATTTATTTTTTTAAGCAAGTAGTTAACATTATTATACTCTTGAAATAGGTGGGTATATTATCTATTTTTTTAAGCATCTACTTTTTAAAAAGAGAATCTAGATCAACAAAAATAGCGGATGCACTCACATACACTCAAACGCAGTCTATTTACACACATGCAGATCATAAACTATTTTTTAAAAAGCACTTTCACAATTATTGTCAGTTAAATTTGCGTTCTTTATGTTACTAATGTTATAAAGAGTTGTTATAAACTGCTATTTGTATCTTTATCTTGCGACTGAATATTGTGCTTTGGAATATTTTAAATTCAACTGAAATGTTCTTTGAAATGTAAATGAAATTTACATTTCAAATCTTGAAAATACGAGGATATTTCCACGGAAAAATCTTGTAAAAAAAAAAGAAATTTACATTTCAAATCTTGAAAATACGAGGATATTTCCACGGAAAAATCTTGTAAAAAAATAGCAAATCTTTTTCGCATGAAAAATTTATTTACAGCACCTTGCTTTGCAATTTGTTCTGAAATTTCAAGCGAGCAACTCGAATATTTACTTGCCGCTTGCTATAACTCCAAAATCTGCACATAGATGGTGCTAGTGTACCGATATTACATTTCACATCGTTTCTAAGGGATAAATTTTAACCTGTAGGGATTTGTTACGGAAACTTTAAAACTTGATAAGCAAGGTTTCAAGACTTTTGGGAACAAAGTGTTGCAAACTTTTCAAAATCGGCTTAAGTTATAGCTTCTTCTCCAAGAAAGACTTCCAAGAGAACAGAGTTTAGAGATTTCTGTGGAGAATTATCTTTTTGATCGAGCATTAGAGTGTATTAAACTTCCAAAAATCCTTATTATTTTATGGTACATTTAATCGCAGGGCAGACAATTATATTTAATACCCATCTTCATATTGTTTGAGGGAAGTGCATCTTTTATGGTTATAGAATTTAAGCTTACATTAAGTTTTACACTTTTACTGCTGCACAATTTTTTGACTCTCCCCGCCCCATCCACATAAATAACTAAATAAACTAAAATAAAATACAATAAACTAAAAATTAATAACTAATATCTATATATTTTCTTGAAATTAAAATTTTGACGATTAGACCATATTTTTATCACAAATTGCCTGTAAGACAAAAATATGTAATCCACATATGAGTTAGAATCTATAATGTTTGGGTGGCCCACTACTGATGCATCAACACTTTTCAAGTGATCTAAAATGTTAATGTTTTAAAAATATGTAATCCACATATGAGTTAGAATCTATAATGTTTGGGTGGCCCACTACTGATGCATCAACACTTTTCAAGTGATCTAAAATGTTAATGTTTTAAAAATATGTAATCCACATATGAGTTAGAATCTATAATGTTTGGGTGGCCCACTACTGATGCATCAACACTTTTCAAGTGATCTAAAATGTTAATGTTTTAAAAATATGTAATCCACATATGAGTTAGAATCTATAATGTTTGGGTGGCCCACTACTGATGCATCAACACTTTTCAAGTGATCTAAAATGTTAATGTTTTAAAAATATGTAATCCACATATGAGTTAGAATCTATAATGTTTGGGTGGCCCACTACTGATGCATCAACACTTTTCAAGTGATCTAAAATGTTAATGTTTTAAAAATATGTAATCCACATATGAGTTAGAATCTATAATGTTTGGGTGGCCCACTACTGATGCATCAACACTTTTCAAGTGATCTAAAATGTTAATGTTTTAAAAATATGTAATCCACATATGAGTTAGAATCTATAATGTTTGGGTGGCCCACTACTGATGCATCAACACTTTTCAAGTGATCTAAAATGTTAATGTTTTAGAAATTGCATTATGATTGTTTTGATATTTGAGGTGATTATTATTTGAAGTAAGTGTTTCTGCAACCATACAAAATATAGATTATCAAAAGTTATTTAAAGTTTAGATGATAACCGGGAAAATATATGATTAAGTGGCCCACCATTGGTGCTTACTTATGCACCAGTGCTTACTTAATTGGTGCTTACTTAACTTATCAGTCTATTTTTGTCCCACTGTCTAGTTGCGCAAATTTGCCGCAATAGATGGTAGGAGAAAATGGTAGACTTAAGAGTATTTTCAGTAATTTCTTAGCTGCAGTATTATTAAACTTCAACTCATTTTGTACTTTTAAAACAACTGTAAATCATATTTAAATATCCCAAATTGTATTGTACTTATAAATTTGAAAAGCACGTACGTACTCCTTTTATGTAATTAAAAAGAAGTTCCGTCTAGAGCTATACGAGCTTACTTTCCCATACACACCAATATCAAATTGACAATCCAGCAATCTCTCTCTCTTTTTTTCATTTATCTTTAGTTCTTAATTTCTTCAAGAAAACCTTTTTTAGTGGTTGAAACGTATACATTCACTCACTCATTTATTCATTTGCTAATTCACTCAATCATTCATTCATTCATTCACTCAGTCATTTATTCAATCAATCATTCATTCATTCATTTATTCATTCATTCACTCAGTCAATCATTAATTCATGCATTAACTCAGTGATTCATTAATGAATTCATTCATTCACTCACTCCCTCACTTATTCATGCATTCACTCAGTGATTCATTAATGAATTCATTCATTCATTCACCCAGTCATTTATTCATGCATTCACTCAGTGATTCATGAATGAATTCATTCATTCACTCATTCATTCATTCACTCATTCACTCATTCATTCATTCACTCATTCATTCATTCATTTATTCACTCACTCAGTCATTTATTTAATCAATCATTCAATCATTCATTCACTCAGTCAATCATTAATTCATACATTCACTCAGTGATTCATTAATGAATTCATTCATTCACTCAGTCATTTATTCATGCATTCATTCGGTGATTCATTAATGAATTCATTCATTTATTCATTCATTCATTCACTCAGTCATTTATTCATGCATTCACTCATTCATTCACTCATTCACTCATTCATTCATTCACTCAGTCATTTATTCATTCGGAAATATCCTTAAAACTGTAGATCAAAAAGCTTCGTCGGAAAATAGGCTCACTTAGTTCAGGATGAACTTCGTATCTGTACATGTTTTGCGTCATGACATCTCTTTGCTAAAGTTTGTTCTAAGCAAATCCGTCTGTTAGAGCAGGATTTATATAGGATCAAAATTTACCTGTAGGCGCTTTTTTTCCAACTGTTCAAGTTTGAACGAAATTGTTCAAATCAAAAAATGTTCCCCGTTGAGAGCTTCTTCCAATAAGCTTGTTCAAAGGAGCTTGAATCTTATGCCGAGAGTTTACATAATTTGTTTCATTTTTGCACATAGGCATTAATGTTAAGATGTTTTGAACGGTTCAAAATTGAACGAATAAGCCAAAAAAGTAAAACATAGAAATGAGATTTCCTCGAAAAGATCTTTTGAATGAGATTTTCTACTCTTCGAATCGGACGATTCCTTCAAAAGTTATTAAGGGGGAGGGGACAGTCAGACACACAATCCCCATCTCAAAATCTAATTTCAAATTCTTTATTTTTCACTACTTATTTAACTACTTAACTTATTCTTGACTTCTTATTTTTAACAATATTTTTACGATGCATTAAGCCTGCTGTTATTCTTTTTTTAAAACTTTTACTGGAAAGTACGAATAAAAAGTACTGAAGGAGATTACTAGGAACGAAGTATAACTTTTCAGAAAAGACTAATGCAAAAAAAAAAAAAACCCTCCAGAACAACTGGAGCACCTTCATCATCTGTGCATTAGACAACTTGCTAGTGTTCTAAGAATCTGTATTGGTAAGTAATTAATGGTTAATTACCCGGCGGACATTTAAAAAAAGATGCACGCCAGGAATAAATTGAAAAGAGATTTCAGCCTCTTAGATCTCATTTGTTAATTGCCAGGTAATTAGAAGTGATTTCTTGAAAGTGCAGACAAATATTGATGCTGTTAGTTTCACTTTCTTAATTACCATTTGCTTGAGACTAAACTTTCTTAATGTGTAGTGAAATGTTGGAAAAAGTAACTTAGAAGGTACCTAACGAAATTATTGATTTCCAAAACGAATCATTGAAATTTAATGCAAAATTTGACATTAAATTTTCTCAATTTGTTCAAGTGGCATGTTTTTCTTAGTTAGGGATCATTTATAAATGATGTCACGCTTCGAGGGGGAGTGGGGTTAGTGAAATTGTGACAAGGGGAAGGAACAGGGCAACAAGAAGTGTGACATCATGCGACAAAGCGTGACATGCGACAAAGAGGTCCGTTGAAGTGTGACATTTTGTGACAAAGGGGGAGGGGGGTCAAATATATGGGAAAAAGCGTGACATCATTTATGGAAGGCCCCTTATGTATTAAAACAGGATGGTAATGCCTACTTTCTTCGTCTTTGAATAACTAATGTGTAAAAAATATTTTCCTGAGTTCAAACCGATTACCACAAGGACAAAAACTTAGTCGCAGGTTTTTTGCACAAGCTGTTTGCTATACATAATTGCATTCGTACGTCTTCGTGTTTAGAATCTCTTGCTCATTGGAATTTAATGTTTCCTCATTTAAAATTATTTACCCCCATAGGACCAGGATTTGTTATTCGAGTTATGACGTCTTATGGAACACATAAATCATCGTTATTTCTAGGTTGTGCGACTCACAGAAATAGTCCACTGGGTCTGACATATTTTATAGTTGTTTGTCGTAATCCAAGAACAGGGTAATTTACACCACGCCGACAGTTTGTCTTAGTCGTAATTGATTGTCACTATGGTTACCAGACTTACAGCGATGACGAATGACAAAGGTAGTGCAATCAACAAATCGCAGTCGTTTGAGCGTGTCACGTGTCACTTTTAATGATGCAATTAAAACACCATACAGTGAATTCGAGATCGTGGTTATGTAGTAGAACCAATGATGTGCCTTGATATATTTCGTCGATGTTGCGCTCGTTCTGAAGGAACCTTGGGTGCTTTCCTACCAAGGTACTCATCAAAGAGAAAAAACTGATCTGCGCCAGCGCAGAGTATATTTTTGAAGGCAAAAATTTGATATACACATGAGAAAAGGAATATTTTTTCCTTTGTCTTCGTCGTCTTTGGTGTAAGCACCCTAAAATCAAAATGTAATGTTTTTTAGCATATTAATAATATCACATTGTTCAAACGATAATTCCATGATTTTCAAACTACATACGTATGAGAAAGCAAATTAAGGCCACAGCTGCAATTTAGTTTACGATATCTCGCAATTCCTTACTTTTCTCATGCTTGGTTTTCTTTTATTTCTTAGCCCCTTAACGGTCGGATAATTTTCAAGAAAACGGTCGTAAAAGTGCCTATTTTTTTATCCCTGAAAATTATATAAAAATATGTGAAGGAACAAAAAATATATTCATTTTAAATTTTTGATTTGTTTTTATTTTGAAATTTTAAACACTTCAGCCCGGCAATGTGACGGGAGCGAGAAATAGAAGTCGAAACCTCAGCCCGTCATTTTTAAGAGGGTGAGAGGAAAGGGATAACTTCTTTTATTCGTGTTTGCATACGTGCATCGTCACAAGATGGCGCCCCAAGTTCGGCTTTCTTTCGTCGGCGAGAATCTTCTCTTTTGGCAGGACTCTTGAAGGGTCTTTTGCTTTCCTTGATCCCTTCCTGCTGCTTGCATTGAAAAATGAGTTCCGTATAATACCGAAATGGGTCTGCTTTTTGCATTTTAACTTTGTGCTAAAATTCATTGCTTTTTTACTGCTTCTACACGCGTATGTTAGTAGAAGTAGTAAAAAAGACATTTTTAGCCTACTTTCCCGTAAAAGTAAAAAATAATAATAATAAAGCATGAAAGAAGGCTTAATGTATCGTGAAAATATCGTTAGAAATCAAGAAAAGTCAAAAATAAGTTAAATAATTAAATAAAGATTGAAAAATAAAAAATTTGAAAGTAGGGTTTTGAGATGGGGAAAAAGTGTGCCGGTCGGTCTGTCGGTCTGTCCCCCCCTAATAACTTTTGAACGAATTGTCCGATTGGAAAACCTCTTTTTGCATTCGAAAGATCTCGGCGAGAACATCTCATTTCCATATTTTACTTTTTGGTTTGAACAATTTTTTGTTCAATTTTGAACAGTTCAAAAAATTTTAACATTAGCGCCTATTTGTGAAAATGAAGCAAATTATGTAAACTCTGGGTACAAGATATAAGTTCCCATGAACAAGCTCACTGGAAGAAGTTCTTGGCGTGAAATATTGATTTGAACAATTTTTGTTCATTTTTGAACAGTTCAAAAAAAATTAACATACCGCCTACGGGGAAATTTCAATCCTATATAATTTCTGATCTAACGGACAGATTTGCTTGGAACAAACTTTATCGGAAAGCTCTTATGACGTAGAATATGTACAAATAGAAAGTTCATCCAGAACTAACGAGCCTATTTTCCTATGAAATTTTTTGATCGGGATTTTCAAGAATATTTTTTAAATAATGAATGATTAAATGAATAAGCAAAAGAATGAATGAATAAATGAGTGAATAAATACATGAATGACTTAATAAATAATGATTGAATGAATATGTATTAACCGTTGAAAAGGTATATTTGAAGCAATTAAGAACTAAAGCTAAACGAGAAAGACAGAGAGAGAGAGAGATAGCTGGATTATAAATTTGAATTCGGTGTATAGGGGAAAGTAGGCTCGTATAGTTCTAGACGGAACTTCTTGTTTTACTACTAGTAGACGTTCGATATAACGACCATCTGCGTTCCGCAGAAAAAGGTCTTTATAACGAGTGGTCGCTATAAGAGGTAGAATTTTCTTTAAAAATATATACATATAGCATGCACGTTCAGAAGTTCCATTAAAATTGGTAATTTTTTAAAGATTCCAACTAAATGCTCAAATTATTTTTTATCATTGGAATTTGAAAAAAAATTATCAGTGCAAACAGATGTTAAAGTAGAAAATACAGGGGAAAAAAGTTACATATTCTATTTCTGGAAACAGAACTTCTGATCTGACATGACAGCATGTGTGACTCCTTATCGGATAGTCAACCCTTGGAAAACTACGTGATTAAAACAACAAACTACCAATACATATGTCAACCCCTTTTCCTGAGAAATCCGAAAATCCCATATTTCCTCCCCCTCTTTTCTTTTGTACTATGATGAGTAGTATCCCCCCCCCCCCCCACCCGTCAATGTTGGACTGAACACTGAAGATTCCATACAGCTTGTCCGTAAACTATAATCAAGGTTTTATTTCAAGTTACAAATTTAGAAACAAGATCCATTTGGGAAAATACCAGAAATAGTGTCTGCTGAATGCGGTCGCTGTATTGGATTAGATGATACAGAACGGTCGTTATACTGAAAGCAAATTAACATAGATTTCATAGGGAAAACGTTGGGACTTTTACCAATGGTCGTTATAATGGAATGGTCTTTATAAAATGTGGTCGTTATAACGAGCGTCGACTGTAGTTATTTCCTTTCAGTTGATTTCCAAGGTTATACAAATATTAAAATTTAAATAAAATAAACCTATCAAGAATTATCTTATTCGGATCATTCATAAATGATGTAACGCTTCGAGGGGGGAGAGGGTGACAAGAAGTGTGACATCACGCATTATGAAACATAGCGTGATATGTGACAAAGGGGATCGGGGGGTCGGCTGAAGTGTGACATATTGTGAGAAAGATGGGGGAGGGTTGTCAAATATATGGGAAAAAAGCGTGACGTCATTCTGAACGGCCCCTTCTTCAATATTTAGATTATAACATGTACGTGTGTCGCAGCCCCAAATTGTTTTGCTGTAAAATAAAGAAGAATCTCCTTTTCGAAAATATTATTCAAAAAGTATTGCAGAATAAATTGTGATAATTCAAAAAATACATATTTAAACTAACCCATTTTTGCAATAAAACTTCCAAACTAAGAAATTCAATAATTCTGATACTTATTTCAAAAGCAAGACTTATTCCAATTTATGACATCTTCCTCAACTGCATTAATACCCAAACACAAAACAAAATTCTGGCAACACAATCAATAAAGCTAACATTAAATTTCATTTTCTACCGCTGGAAAATTCCCCAGACTTCAAAGCATCGTGTTCTAAAATGGAGGATTTCGAAGGAGGCAGATTATCGCCAAAGATTTCCAATTTCAGCATTTGTGAAGAGCTCCTAGTGGGATTTGGGGGGATCGGAGGATGAATGCATTCGATCGTTGGAACACAGTAATCCGATGTAATTGTAGCATTTGGAGTTCAGTATATTACCAAGAAGAGGTGTTGGAACAGTTGTTCGATAGATATTGTAGATTTCAGTATGTATTGCCTTTCTTAGATTCGAGGAAATTTCTAAGAAAATGTAATTTCTAATGTAATTTAATTTTGTGGAAACGTTTTAGGTTTATTTTATGTTATAATACATTGTGTCAACGAATTTTTAAGACTAGGTTTATGAAATAAAATAAAAACTAATAATTATATTTTTAAAACTATTTTTACTCAAAATGAGCTCCTTCGCTTCGTTTGAAAGCTAGTTTATGTATTCATGCAACTTAACATTATGCTGCTTAACATCATGCTGCAAAACATTACTACTTGTACGCAGTTGGAATAGTTTACCAGAGGCAACTGTTAATTGCAGTGGGGTAAAAACTTTTAAGAAATCTCTTGATGTTCATTGGGGATTTCTAAATTGACTAGGAACAGCCTAGCTGGGCCCTGTAGGTAGGACCCGGCTGGTAGTCACTTTTGTATTGGTACTTTGTATCTATAACTTAAACTCACTCTCATTAAGAAATGATGCAATTAAATATTTAAAAAAAATCACCAGCAATATGGTCAATTAATTGCATTTGATCAATATTTTGCATTAAAATTTGCCGACATCATTATCTTTTGTTTTTGGTGTCCTCATAATTATTATCTTTTTTATCTAATGCGAGTAGTTCAACTATTTTTTTATTATTTTATTTGCAATAATTTTTTTTCTCATACCTTTCAATGATATTGTTATTATTATTTTATTTGTGATAAAATTAGTAGTTTTTTTTTCACAAATTTGTCGTTCAACTGTGCCACTACATGGTTTGAACAGTATTTTATACATTGTATAAATAATTAAATGAATTACAAATACAAAATATTTTTAAATTCATAAAGCTTAAAAAATCCATCAGGACTCAATTAAAATCCTAAGTCATATGTATAACAAAAATGCAAATACTCCCAACAGCTTTTCTTGGCAATTTTACTACCCACCTCCTTTATTTTAATCGAGGGATTTTTATTCCTAAAAATAAATCAAAGAAAAAAAGATAATAAAAAAAATCCCTTAAAAAGTTCTGTGCAAAACACATTATCTCATTATGGTTAATTTAAAAACTGGAGAGGAATATTAAGACCGTAATATAATCTGAATGTTTTTCAGTTATATCTTAAGTAATTTTAAGGTTTCAAAACGGTGATATTTTAAAGCAATTTGCATATTAATGTTATTCTGTCTCTCTAGTTAAATTTATATTTTACAAAATGAACTAAATAATTTTCATCCAAGTGCTGGAAAAATAGTTTTATAGATAAAAAGGTAAGTTCAATGATATTTAAATACGTTTTTCAGAAGCGTATAATTTATTCAAGGTAAAGCTGGTAGAGTTGCCGTACAATTGGAAAACATGATAAAAAGGAATTTAAACGTTAGTTTTACGCCAAAATTTGGTATATTATATTATTTATTTCTTCTGCATGCATTTCCATTATTTTGTTGACGTTGCATTCTAAATTAAAGCGATAGCTGGAGTAAAACTAAGACACCTGATTTTTGCTTCTATCCTTATAGGACGGGTGAGATTGCACACATGGGTGGTTGACACGCATGGGAAATGGCTTTCGATAATAAGTAGATTATATTGATAATAACTGCAAGTAAATTGTCAGAATAGTTGAAAAAGCGTTTGCTTAAAAAGTATTATGCAGTACTCACATCGCAATGAAAACCAGAGGAACGGTAATGAAAATGCAAGCTTTCACATTTGGAAAGTAGATAATAAAAACAATGCTGTGTCATATATCATCAAATAGACACTGTGCTGGTGTGGCTGTACATCAACCTGAAATCGCGGTGCACTCGGACCTCCCCCTTCCTTCCGAAAATTTAAATGCGCCATCTCTCCGACCGCGCAATCTCACCAGATTTTACCTTATTTGAATTACTCTTTGCCACGCGCGACACACTAGATAAATCAGTAGATTGGATACTTCCTTCTAGCAATATATATCACATTATACGTTTTTTATTTCTTTTTAAAGTTTAAATTACATTTTAGCGCAAAGTTTGTAATTAATTTTTAAAAAAAGGGGGGGGGGGAGAAATATTGATAGTAATATTCTTGATGTGTCAAAATAGTACAATATTCAAACTATGTTCCCCCGAAGCTTCATTCATAAAAATGATTTCTCCTTTCCTTTAAATAGGAGAAAAATACTCTCCTTTTTAACTGATGTTTTAAAAATTTTTATAAGGCTTTATAACGCTAAATGCTGATTAAATGTAAAAACTAAGAGAGAAAAAAAATCTTCGGGAAAAAATTTCCCTGAAAAGAAATCAACTCTCAGATATCTTAATCCGAAAAAAAGTCATCTGTTGCTTAAAGAGCGGTTCTCGGTAGCAAAGATGGAGCTCACGTAGCGACATCTATCGGTGAGAGTTCCCCCGTGCGAGCTGATCTCCGTGTTCCATTCCAACTCCTAAATCGTTCCGGTGCGGACGCAGTTAAAGAGTCGTCTCAATTTCAATAATAGTGGAAGTTCTTAACATTGATCGGGAAAGTGAAAGTTAAAAGTGCTAAGGTTCGGAGTCTGTCGGTACTTGTCGGCTGCCAATCGTAAAGAATGAAGAGTATGGATTTGTTTCATTTTGGATTATGTGCTATTGTGGTGTGATTTCGCGAACATGAGGAGCTACCGTTTTGGATTGACCACGTGGATTGTGATGATCTTCACTGTTGTGCTTCTATTGTTGATGCAGGGAAATAACTGCCAAGGTAAATAAATGAAATATTTTAGTATTAAACTTCATTTCACGTTGACTAAGCACACGAACTGGAAAATAAATGTACTTCAATTCAATTCAATTCAATTCATTTCACGTTAGCACGTTCGGTAAAACTTTCACAAAAGCGCAAAAATAATAGCGCTAAGCATAGCGCATATTAAAGCTCTAAACATAGCGTTGTGGCTTTAGAAGTGAAAATATCAAGATAAAAGAAAGTAAAAATTGAGAAGCGAAAATTTTTAATAATCATTGAGCTGAGAAAAGATAAGAATTTTTCGTTCCATTACAGCTGTGAAACATTTTGACTTTAACTTTCTCATTGAGTTTTCCATTGCACATAGCAGGGTTCACACGGGGGAAAAATACAAGGTGGGATTTCCCTCCCTGACCAAAATTTTAAGTGGATTTTTAAAATTTAAGCGCAAACAATTTTTTTTGAGTGGGATTTCAAAACGTATTGCGAGAATCGCGCGGCCTAGCGCGAACCCTGCATAGGTACAGCTTATGCAGTACATATTGACGAGTATAGGGGTTAAACCCGTTAGACCGTTTTTTATTTAGTCACTTTTAAACCTAAATATGCTTCTTTTTATTTTGAAATATGATATTATTAAAAATATATATATTTTTTTCTAATTTTGGTTACCCAACATCGCCATAGAAGTTCATTTTTCGAGCCTCCATGGAATGGAAAACATTCAAATGCGGTTTTTTTTTCAAAATATATATTTTTTTGATTAACAGGGTTTTCTCCCTGTACCCTTCATATATATACAGCTTATGCAGACTTAATAAAACAAAGTTCACTAAGAGTTGAGTTACCCAATTTCTCTTATAAATGTACAACCGTAAATTATAAGTTTTTGCTATTTATAGTAGTACGTAAAATGTAAAGGTTTATGTATGGTGCCTTTAAAAATAAAAAATGTATTTGGCAATTATTTTCTGGAAATAAATAAAAGCCAACGAAAAATCGGGCAGTCTTATCCATGAAGGAACTCTCATTAGGAACACTCTCATTTTTAAAAATCGTAATATTTTTGGTTATTTATTTCATACATGACAGTCAACAATTTTTTTACCGAGGTGCGTAAATATTGTTGAAAATTAAAAATATTTTAAATGGCACTGTTCCGATGTTTTCGGATGTGAAAATAAAAAGTGCGGCAAGGCGCAACGTACGCAGACCTCTTAATATGATGCTAGAAGCATCTAGAATAGAATATAGTAGAAATAAAAAGTGGTACAACAAAAATGGTTCAAGAAAAGTGAATGAAAACAATATTTTCTAGTCAATAATCATGTAAAATTTTGATTCTAATAAATCATTCAGGTGTCTGATTGCTTGGAATTGCATGGAAAGAAACTACTCTTGCCAATCTAACAGAATTTTTTTTTTTTGAAAAAAATTACAAAACCTGAAATTTAAAACTATATAAAACATTAAAAATAGTTATTTTATGCAAACAGAACCTACCATAAGTTTTAATTGAAGTAAATATGTATCTTAAACCGCTTAAATAGACTGTGTAAGAGTTTTGCGTAACTAGGAAGGAAATGAATCTTAAAGAAACATTTTCTAATAAAGTGCATTCTAAAGGTGACTTCTCATTAATTATTTATAGCGCATTACATTAAATTAAAAAGGGCGAAAAAGTAGGAAATAATTTTGAACCTTTGTAATTTAATCTTGTCCTTAGTCTTGCCTAGATTTTTTTGCACTCTAAATTTATGTACGTAAGCTTCATTTTGTAAAAGAGAAAATAAACAGTTAAAATCACAGCTATTTGTGAAAGAAAAGGTAAAGCGCAGGATAGCTGTAAGAAGCAATTTTGCCTTCAAGAGGACTTTTTCTTTTCTTTTTTTTTAGCAAGGAATAAAGTGTACGAGAATTTATTGAATTACTATTTTTCAAGGAATTTTTCATTTCGTCATTTTGCAAAAACCGTTGAATTAATGATCGTACTTAACTGACTTTCGTATACTTGGCTAATTTCCAAACGTTCTCAAAAAGTGTGCTTTAAGTGCTTATGCATGATAAACGATATTTTAAGCATTCTCTGTTTTTGCCATTTTGGTATTGCTACTGTGAATATCAGAAACCTTTTTAGCAGTAATGAAATTCGTGTTTTTCTTCTTTTATACACTATTAATACATTTAAATATTTATGCACTACTCTCTGAGAAAGAAATAACTAGGTATTTTGAGACAGTGCTACTATTAATTATTTTTCTTACGTTTGTTAATGTGTCAAGCCATCATACGACAAATTATGTAACATGTTGCTTTATGTGTTAAGTTAAACCCTTCAATATACATATACATATACAAAGAAAATTAACAATCGAGAAATTATTCAAGTATATATAAAAATTCAAAAATATTGTGTTGGGGTGGGTCTGATCTAGCCCCCCAACTAGATAGGTTCTTTATGTTTACTAGTAAACTTCGTATGAATTAAAAGAAATTTATGTGAATTGGATATTTTGTGTAAATTACGAGAGATATAATGGCGGGGAAAAAAACGTTACGATGCACAAAATTACAAAATATTGCGGATTTTTGATGTAATTTTTAAAATTACAATCTTTCTCGTCATAACACACTCTCAGAAACGCATGCTCAAATCACACGAAACTGCCGTCGTATTTGATGAAATGGCTTCGTGAAAAATGCTCCGAATAAAACTTTCGTCAAATTGGCGAAATTTGTGCAGTAACTTATTTAAGCCACGTGATCGCACGAGGAAAGAATCGTTATAAATGGCAAAATTTTCTTGCCGACTAAAGAATCGTCAAAATGAGAGCTCTGTTTCTGAGAGTGCACTGTCCTTTACTTTTTAACTAGTCGAAAAGTTTTAACTTATACAGCCTAAAAGACGGACGCTATGTCTACGCGTAAACGTTAAGTTTAGATTCATTTTTAAGGAAAATATCTTTTATTTAAGTGAAAATTTTTGAAAATACTGTATTTTGACGAGTGCACTCTCAGAAACGCATGCTTAAATCTCACGAAACTGTCGTCGTATTTGACGAAATGGCTTCGGGAAAAATGCTCCGAGCAAACCTTTCGTCAAATTGGCGAAATTTGTGTAGTTACTTTTAAGTCATGTGATCACGCGAGGAAAGAATCGTTGTAAATGACGAAATTTTCTCGACGGTTGAGGAATCGTCAAAAGTGAGAGCTCCATTTCTGAGAGTGTGTTTAAAAATACCGATCAATTGATTAGATAGATTTTAATAGTTTTCATTTTCTTGTTACTCTAATATTATTTTGGATGTAATCTTATTTGTTTGAATTCTTATTGATACAGTAATATTGGGTTTGGCTCCAGTTTGCATGGGCTTGGAATCCGATTCTGTTCTGAGGACATCGGAGAAATGGCTTCTTGGGGGAATTTAACGATTAATGATGCATTGCATTCGTTGGTAATTCAGAGAGAAAAATAGAAAAATCTTTATAAATCAACTCGATGAGCTCTAACGAATGAAACAACGGCATCTTGAACTCTTTAATTCTCAAAACAACATCGACAACGCCAGAATCAATCGCAAATTCCCCATCCGGCGGGACCCGTGGGATTCCGCCCACTATATAATTCCAGGATCTTTGCAATGAATCAGCCGCAACCATGGTGATAATTTAATCGGTTACACCGTGTTATTGATTATGTCATTATCACATAATGTTAAGCTGCAAGCTGTTATACTGTTAAACATCAGTAAGTTGTGTAATTAAGTATTAATTAACAATAAATTAATTGCAAAATAAATAGCGTCAGAATGAAACGTAATTTCCCCTTCCGGCAGGGCGCGCGGGCTTTCGCCAACTATACAATTTCAGGGCATTTGCAGTGTGTCAGCGGCAACCATGGTGAAAATTGAATTGGTTACATTGTGTAATTGACTGTGTCATTATCACATAATGTTAAACTACGAGCTGTTATACTGTTAAACAGTATTAAGTTATGTAATTAATTTACTAGTATTCACCATTAAACTAATTGCATGGTAAATAAGTACTATGTAATTGCACACAATGTACAATCCCTTATGTATATATAACTATCCGCAATTTAATCGATTATGTATAATTACATATTACATACTCGGTTGCATTGAAAAATTGACTGCGTCATTATTGCGTAGTGTAAAACAGCGAACTGTGATAGTGTTAATCATTGGTAAATTATGTAATTAAACCTTCTTTAACAGAAACATAACTAGTAAATAGAAAATATAAAACAACGAATTTCGTAATAACAGAGGTACCATTTAAAACTATATTATCGGAGAACCTACGATTTTATCCAAAACTATTTGTGGTTTTCCAGTACTAACTGCGATGTTGACGCCTGTGGAATTTAAATGTATACCAAAATAATATGCTAACATCATCACATTCAGGACCGTTTGAAGTAAACACCGAAAATTGAAGTGGCATCTCCGTGACTATTATCACGTCCAAGGCTTTTTTAATCCGTTTTATTGAACGTGATTTAATGTTCAAGAGTAACTAAAGTGTTAGCAGAATATGGCAAAGAAAAATAAATGATTTTCCTGTTTTGTTGTTGTTCTTGCAAATGCCATTTGGATATCCGAGCTACCTTCGCAGAGCTACCAGGAATTCAGACAGTAAGGTAGCGCCATCGGTTCTTAATGAGCACCGCAAGGGTGGAAGTACGACTTAGCTCCAGCACAGATTATATGTGCGTATGACACCAGATGGCCCCACCACAAATACGACACCCTCCATTTTTCAAATAAGGGTAAACGGAAGGGAAATTTTCCACTCTGTGGTACCCTCGGAACTTCCGGGATTTTAAAGGCAAGTAATTCCCAGATGTACATGGTGGTTCTTCAGTGTGTCGGGTATTGAACACCCAACTCTCCTGGTGGAAATCCTAACCACAAGGCTACCACAGCCTCCTGAGTTTCCTATAGATTAGGAAATGGAAAATAAATAATTTCTACCCTTTAATGTTATTTCATTATAGTTAACATACTTAAGTGACACGCAAAAATGCTTTTTTATAGATAATAATACTACAATGCGATGTTATGCAAATGCTATAAGTTTTACACAGAAGACGCATTACTAAATGTCAGTAATTCTCTAAATTACATCCGTCTACTAAAACAAACGCGACGTTTTCTCCATATACCTCTGGATACACAACCTCTGGTCATTAGGAACAGCCGTGTGTCGTGTAACAACTGAGTATACTTAAGAAAATGACTCCACTCAGAGGCAAAATCTACTAAATTCACGTCCGTGGCTGAAGCTAATTAGTCTTCTTGAACAGACTTCAATGACCTCTTTGTAATAGGAAGAGAGCGCATTGGAGCCGACTTAAATTCACATTTAGCTCAGAGCCTCTAATGAAATCTATAGTAAAGGTCAATACGGAACGTCTCAACAAATTTGCATAACCGACCTGATTTATTTAGCATATACAAAGTGTTTTCAAAGCAGGAAGAGGTTTCTAAATTGCATCGCTATGCATTGCTTCTTTAAAATATATTTTACATCTTTTAAAAAACACTCATACGAATACAAAAATTCGTATGTGAATGAAAAAAAGTCTTTCAGTTAAACTTAATCGAAAGCTAATTTCGGAACGAAAAGCAATTGCATTACTATAGTATCGGCCGCAAAGGTCTAGTTTTTGCACGATTCCGCTCAAACAAATATTTTCTTTTCATTATCAGTAAGGCATTGAACAGAGCTGTACTCAGGGTCACGAAAGTCTCAAAAAAGTCATAAATAAAAGTCAGTTAACGAAAAAGTCACGAAAGTCCGGGCATTGGTGACGAAAATTATGAATAAGCCACGACAATTTTCCTTCTAACCAAATCGGGCCTTTTTCCCCAGAAGGCATTAGATATCCGGTATCCGACATATTTTTCAATGCGCGAAGTTTGTAATCCGGGCACTTCAAAAAATATCTGGTTATCCGGCATGTCAATTTTTATTGTTAATATTTAATTTACATGTTTTGAAAATGTACATGAATTACTATCTCACTAACTATTTGGAAGTTGTGGGCTATTAAAAAATATATATATAATTTCAAACATCATAAAATTAAATCCGGTACGTATCTTTCATGCATGGGACACCGGATATCCTCTATCTGGCAAAATCATTGTCCGACATTTTTTAAAGGTCACGAAAAGTTTCACTTTTGAAATTATGGAATTTCACAATGAGGTTCTTCTAGCTTTTTCTCGCAACAGTCAAAACCAAAAGGATTTGCATTTCAGTTTTTACCCTATTCAAGTTTCACCCTATATCGCTCACTTCTGTTAATATTTCGGGGTTAAGTTAGGCTTTTCATGTTATCTGCCCGGGATATTTCCGGGTAGGAATGGTCAAAATTATTTTCACGCTATATCACTCACTTCTTTTTTTTATTTTGGGGTTAAAGTAGGATTTTCATTTTTTTTGCCCGTAATATTTCCGGGCTGGAATGGTCGAAATTTTTGGACACTCCGATTAAAAGAACGAAAAATATAAGAAGAAGCCACATATCATTTAAAAAAAACATTATTTCCAATCTTCTATACTCGATGTCAGGAACAGAACATCTATTACGTAGCAGATTTTGTACACACTTTTTTAATGATCTTTTTGGATTTTAAAAGAATGTGCTTTTGTTGCCGTTCGTTTAAAAATTGTGCAACCATTAAGGAGTTAAAGACAAAGTTCTAATTTTTACCATACCTTAATAACATTTAAAGTTGGGAAGAAATTCCATTTAGCGTGTTTCCATTTTACACATTGCTGTCTAAACAAAAAAAACAAACCCTGATATATTGCTCTTCCAGTTTTCTTGTCAAACGTCCTAAAGCATTAAGCAATTGTCTGAGCCAAAATTATGAAGAAAATACATGATTCCAAGCCAAGACTAAATGCCCTATAAGTAAATTACACAGATATTAGCTGGTATCCGGCAGAACATCTGCGGGCTAAAGTTATACAATAAAATTTGACAATGATCGCTCGACATACAAAATACGGTGTAGCTATTTCAAAAAATCCATAATCAACAATGTAGGAAATTCACCGCTAGAGGGATTCATGAGCGATCATCATTGTCACGTGATATCTGCGCATCGTTGACTAAGATTTTCAATCGAGTTCTACGTAGCGAAATTAATTTATTTTAAAATTAATTAGACTATTCTCACAGATTTTTCTGGTTATAACCCAGTATTTACATTTCATTTAATCATTATAAA
Organism: Octonoba sinensis; assembly: GCA_038502835.1. NCBI lineage: Eukaryota > Metazoa > Arthropoda > Arachnida > Araneae > Uloboridae > Octonoba > Octonoba sinensis. The sequence goes on along the minus strand of CM076605.1, from coordinate 94,738,971 downwards.
AGAAATTTATTAATTATTACAAAAGTTACATATAGATGTATTTAGTGTTACTTTTATGTAATGTAGAAGAACTTTATTTAGTCCTAGTTTTTAATTAGATTTGTCGAACTAGATGTAAAGCGATGCTACGGCTTCCTTTGCTTACATTGCTTTCATCGGTGCCACGTGACAAATGACGTTGCTTGAATTGCCTGCATTGTTTCATGAATGGGTTATGAATACTTTTTAATAAACATAAATAAATTTGTTAAAGATCGTAAGTTACGATAATAAATACAAATATTATTTTATTTTACCATGATAATCATTCAACAAAATTTTAAATATTGTTGTACTATAGTTTGTTTTTTTTATAACGTCAGTATCGTATCGTATCGCAAAATTTAATCGTAACTGGCCCACGTTGAGTGAAAGTTTAAAATCGTAAAATACGCTTTAAAATTCATTACGGCTTAAGAAAAGATCGCTAGATATAAACAAACCAAGGTGTTTCCACTCCAAAGAAACGGAAATTAAAAATTTAGTTATAAATGGAAATACTTTTTAAGAAATAGAACTAAATGTGTTAAAGCCCGTAAGTTACGATAATAAATACAAATATTACAGTAGCGTGCAAACGTTTCGGGCCACCCTGATTTTTCCATTCAGTTGATAAAATTTTTTATTCCTCGACTCGTTCAGTGTCCGAAATATATGAGAAAGTTAGATTATACAAAGAAACATCAAATATTACATTGGTTCATAGCATAATCTACGTGTACTACGTAAAATGACTTTCGTCGGTGTGCAAAAATATTGGGCCACTTCTCGCCGCGGCTCTGTACTCCCGGTTTGCTTACATTTTAGGCTTGCTGATCTAAAACATGCTACACAAAGGAAAATTAGTCTTCTTATGGCGACGATGCAGAAACACACGCATATTCAGGTTTGTGAAATCGTGGAGAAACTTTCTTCAGACGGAAAACGTTCACGTTTCATTGCAAGGGCTTTATCTGTCAGTAAAAGGACTGTTAATCGTATTATTTCAAAGTATAAAACAACAAACTAATCGTGTGATAAAAAGCGGAGCGGTAGGCCGCGAAAAACTTTGAGTCGTGTCGACAAAATTATAAGAAGAAAGTGTGTTGTCGATCCTCGAAAAAGCGCAGCCCATATTTCACGAGAATTACGAAGTGATAATCTACCCGATGTTAGCCAGAGTAGTGTTTCGTCGTCTGAAGGCTGTAGGGATGATTGGCGTCAAGAAACCATTAATTAGCAAAAAGAATAAGAAGGCTAGGTTGGACTTTGCGAAAAAATATGAGCACTGGACGGCATCGGATTGGCGGAAAGTGCTATTTTCTGATGAATTGAAATTTCAATTGTTTGGAAGTGATGGTGGGAAATACGTAAGACCTCCAACAAGTACCAGATATGAAGTAAGGTATCAAACTCCTACTGTTACACACGGTGGTGGGAACATCAAAGTTTGAAGAGCAGTTTTTGCTGATGGCGTTGGTCCGCTGGTGGAAATTCACTGCAATATGGACGCTGCAATGTACAAGAACATTCTGCTAGACCATATGCTTCCATTTGCAACGAAAAATTTGCCTCGTGGTTGGATTTTTTAACAAGATAACCATTCAAAACAAACTTCGCGTCTTCTAAAAAAATTTCTTCAGAGGCGAAAAGTCCACCTCCTAGCCTGGCCATTGTAGTCACCGGACTTAAATCCCATTGAACATTGCGGCAAGACCTAAAGGTTTGTGTTGGAACGAAAAATCAGTCTAACAAGCCGGAATTGTGGAACCATTTGTGATAAGAGTGGGCGAAATTGCCAAAAGAACAAATCTCGCGGTTAATCGACTCAATGCCTCGTCGGTGTGCTGCAGTCATTACTCCTAAGGGCATGGCCTAAGGAGTAAAATTACTATTAAGGGCATAAGTCGAGTGAGGGAGTACAGGACATTTAACCCAAATTCTGTTTTATTCTTTTTGATTTTTTTTAAAGGTAGTATGTGTCCCGATACTTTTGCACAGTCATTAATAAAGACATGTTGAACGAATAATTATTTGAAAGTAATATCAATGTATATAACTCATTCTTTTCAAATATAAGTAAATATCTGCTATAATCAGTCGTTTATATTTCTTTCACCATCGTATTTATGTGCAATATGTACGAAAAATAGGATGGCCCGATAGGATTGGAAAAATAGGATAGGACTTTTGCACGCCAACAGTGCTAATCATTAAAAAAAATGTTTAAATATCATTTTACCTTAGTTGGTTTTCACATGATGTCCGTATCGTATCGTATCGCAAAATTTAATCGTAACTGGTCCACGTTGAGTAAAAGTTTAAAATCGTCAAAAACGCTTTAAAATTCATACGGCTTAAGAAAAGATCGCTATATATAAACAAACCAAGGTGTTGCCTATCCAAAGAAACGGAAATTAAAAATGGAGTTATGAATTGAAATACTTTTTAAGAAATAGAAATAAATGTGTTGAAGCTCGTAAGTTACGATGATAAATGCAAATATTATGTTACTTTCCCATGCTAATCATTAAACAAATTTTTTAATGTCATTTTACCTGAGTTGGTTTTCGCATGCTGTCCGTATCGTATCGTATCGTATCGCAAAATTCAATCGTAACTGGTCCACGTTGAGTAAAAGTTTAAAATCGTCAAAAACGCTTTAAAATTAATACGGCTTAAGAAAAGATCGCTAGATATAAAGAAACCAAGGTGTTGCCACTCCAAAGAAATGGAAATTAAAAATTGAGTTATGAATTGAATTACTTTTTAAGAAATAGAAATAAATGTGTTAAAGTCCGTAAGCTACGATAATGAATACAAATATTATGTTACTTTTCAATGCTAATCCTTAAACAAATTTTTTAATGTCACTTTTCCTTAGTTGGTTTCGCATAATCATATCGTACCGCAAAATTTAATCGTAACTGGTCCACGCTAAGTGAAATATATATATATATGGATGGGTTACAATACAGACTAAAAATTTCGTTCGGTAGCTCATTTAAACCAGTAATGTCTCAGAAATAGTGCACTGGAATTTACCTATTTCGGAGAACTGCCTGACAGGAAAATTCTAGTGGCATTACATTGTTGTACGAAGTATAACTGATCAAAATGGTACATGACTGAACTTCAAGGCAGCTCTAAATGTGACAGCATGACCAATAACTTCTAGATTATTTTGTAGCTGAAGTAGTTTGAACACATGCTCAAATGTATCATACGTGAAGTTTAGTTTTGCGAAATTTTCTTTTTGATTTGCTATTGAATGTTTTTTTATATTTTATTAAAGTAGTGAGAAACATAGGAGTGTAAGTCAAGCGATCAATATTTTGAGAAAAACGGTACTTTGCATTACGGTTTTCACGTTACGGTATTTAACCCTTTAACTACCGGAATATATATTTACGAATCTGTTTGTCTGAACGCAAAAAAAAAAGTATCCAAAATTTCCTAAATGGAAATTCATCTATTTCTTATGTATATGTCATGAATTTCTTACATGAAAACGGCAAAACAGGAGAGTTCCAAACAACATTAGTCGTAGACGCTCCATTTTCGACCTATGGCGATTTTTTGAGAAAAAAAAACGCTTTCGCCATAGCAAATTTTGTAATTGGCTAATGTTGATTGTAAATTTTTTGCTCAAAATCAAAATTCCTGTGAGACGTAGCTTTTTTTGCTTGCAAATCGGCGGCACACTGTATCAAAAGAGGTTGGTCAATACCCCCCTTCTGCACCTCTAATTTTGCCATTTTCAATTCAATAAATTATTTCTTATAATGTAAAGAACGAATTCATTTCCATTTGTTCAACTTTTTATTCCGAAACCTACATTTTCAGCATAATTCATCAAATCGCTTATTGACGTTACCCGTACCACAGGCAAGTTTCGCCAAATCGTCTGTTTGCGTCACCCGTACCACAGGCAAGTTTCGCCAAATCGTCTGTTTGCGTTACCCGTAGTTAAACGGCAAAGGGTAACTTTAAAGGGTAATAAGAAAAACTAATGGTCCATCTAGGGGACAAATTTTTGAAGTATTCCTTTATTTACTGCAAATAAAGGTAGTGATATACCATATTATGAAAAATTGAATAAACTACATTTTCAAAAACAATTGACTTAAACCAGTATGCTACTCACTACCTCATATGACTCATTATGTACTTTGTAAATGCCTATTCACGACATGCTTTAAATTTTTTTCGAAAATATGCGTCGGTTCTTTTTTTCTTTGAATTTCAAATAAATTTAAAAAAAAATAAATAGGAAAGAAAGAATGAAAAAAATAAATCATCGACTCAAACAAAATCCATTTGATAGATTGCAAATTTTTCAAATTCCTTCTCCAAATAAGAACACGTGTTATAATATGATTTCTCAATTAAAGATTTTTTTTTATTATTTTTTGTACTCTTCTGCGAAAACGTTATTGATTACTTCTTATCTGTAACGAAGCAAATTCTGTTATTAGTCTGAAACTAATTTTATTCCTTTTAAAAACAATTTTTATCAAAGCTTTTATTGATTACATTTTACATTTCTTTGCATGTGTTTTCTTTCCAAAGAAATTTAAAATATTCTGAATCAAGAGTTAGAACATTTCAATTAAAACATTGATAAATAAAAATTGTTATAATTATTAAAATTTTTATTATTGTAAAATTATAATACATATTATGACTGAAGAAATGTACTATATCAAATTTATTCTAAGAGTACATTTTTTTCAACCAGCTGTACTTACAGTATAATATATATATATATATATATATATATATATATGTATGTGTGTGTGTATATATATATCTTTTCCCACCGGTGCTCAAATTCACATCGTAAACATTTAATTCGTGAGTCAAATTGTTTAATTATTAATAGGGTTGCACGCGAAATTCGTGGGACATTCGCAGCAATTCCCGAAATGTTCGCAAGAACACAAATATAACAAAATATTGTAAATCTGCAATGAAAGTTATTTTTCATTCTAAAATATAAAGCTATTATTAAAAATGGAAGGAGTATTAACTTCGTTAAAAATATTTAAATATTTGTATTGACTAGGATAAAAAACTCAGCATGCTTAAGATTTTGTGGAAGGTTGGCAAAATCTATTTTTATTGTTACTGCTTTCAAAAAAAAAAAAAAGAATTTTTTAATGGCACAAGTTTAAAGCCTTTCTAAATTTGGGTGCTGAAATTTTATCCTTGGTTTCTGAAATCTTTAAAAGAATCGGACATATCGCGAAGTCAATAATTAAAATAAAATAATAAGAAAATAAGAAAAATTAGCGGAATTTGGGAAAAAGCTTTAATAATAGCGAAAATCATCGCGGGGATTCGCGGCGAAACGAACTTGCAACCCTCATTGTTAGTCTGAAAGTAGACTTATGCGTGGCATTATGAAAGCAATTTTCGTCAAAGTATTTATTGAATGCATTTTATTTTTCTTTGCATATGTTTCTTTTCCAGTAAATGTTTCGTTAAAATGTTATTATTAAAAAAAAAAAAAATCAACATTTTAAAATGTTGGAACAAAAAAAAAAGTGAAAGGAAGTTTGAAAAAAGTTGGAGCATTGTTGTAAATTACAGCTCGTTTCAAGAGTATGAAAACGAAAAATGAAAGCAGAAAGAAAAAGTAAATGAATAAAATGAAGGAAGGGTGCCGTTTTAAGTTATGAATAGTGGCGGATGCAGAGATAATTCGATCCTGTGAAAAAAATAAAAAAAATAAAAGAAAGGAAAGGAAACTACTTATTTGCAAACAAATATGTTTTGAAGTTTTACTCTTCCTGATTCTTTTCTTATCTGATGCTTGTCATTTTATTTTTTCTTCGCGCATGTCCATCGTATACATACCACGGATAGAAAAATATAGTGTGTGTGTATGTATATGTGTATATATATGTATATGTACGTGGGACGGCATCTAGGGGTAAGTAAGATTACGGAAAGAGTAATACTGAAAGAAAAAGAACGTTTAACGTTTAAACTAACATTTTATTTTCGACTAAACACATAAAAAACAGCATCACGATATTTACATTTTTACAAGCAAGATAAATTAAAGCTAGATTAAAGATCACTGTTCACCTGTGAGATGGAGACTCCAAACATCCTAATTTGTTTATCAATTCGATAAAAACGCGAACAGAGAAAAGCGAACGCTACCTAATCTATCATGTCGAGCGGGAGTCGACAGCAAAATTGTTCTTTCTAAATACGTGGTCACGAGCGCGCCAAATTCTCTTATTGGCCGCTGGAAGACGCTACATCATACAATTTTTTCAAAAGCAAACGTAAAATTACAATATTAGGGAAAACATCGAGGGAAAACATGAAACTTTGAAACTTGTTTTGCTCTTTTTCCATCCGAAAAAACCAATTCACATAAAAAGTTTCATGCTTTGCGCTGTTCCATAAGGTGAGGTTTTGTTTTTATTAAAAAAAAATAAGATACGCATCTTTGCGTCGTTTATATTATACACCTTTAAAAGATATGGTAAATATTTGTACGAAATATTTGACCCTTAGAAAACACTTAAGAAGCCGGAAATAAATCAGTCATGGCCTCCTTCGCATAGTTCATGGCTCCCCTATTTTCATATTTTCTCCTGTGGCCCCCTTGAATTTTTCTGTGGCTACCGTTGAGAAACCCTGATTTAGATGACACCAGATGGTGCCACCACAAATACCCCACCTTCCTTTGTTGAAATAAGAGTGAAAAGAAACAAAATTCTCCACCCTCCGGGTACGCCAGGAACTGCCTCGGGACTTCAGGATCCACGAATTTACATGCACGTATTCCCTAGTGTACATGGTGGGTCCTTGACGGGTCGGGTATAGAACACCCAATCAGCCGGTCGGAAGTCCGGTATCCTAACGACGAGGCTACCACAATCTCATAGATATCATGGTTTTGGCGAGTTCGGAAAATATCTTTCAAAGCTTTAATTTTTCGTAAGTTAATGCATTATTAAAGTAAACTTACGTTTCAATGTTTAATAATCAATTTATATGGTTTATGTTAAGAAAATTTTTATCAATAAATGAAACGAGGAGCTAGAAAGGCAACCGTGGGTTATTTTCTTATCTTTCCTTTTTTTTTTTCGTTAGTAATTTTATAATTTATGAGTTTCAAATTTGGTGTATATTACGCCATCATCGCGACCGATGGAATCTTGCACCTGCTATCAAGTAATAGTGTAAGCATGTTTAAAAAAAATGGCCCATTACTTAAGTAAAAATGTTATCGTGTTCAGAATTTAATCCTGTGCCTCCCTTCCCCCAATTAATACAGAATACCTCCCATTTCTGTCAAGCTTATGCTTTATAAATACGTAAGTAAAAATGAATTTTCATCGCCTTCCATTTTTTCCCGCTCGGGCCCCATTATTGTGGTAACACTTATCAATCCTCCGTAGGGCCATGTTTAAACCATACGGTTATTTCAGTATTATTTTGAAACTGGCGAATGTAGATAAATGTTGACACAAATCAGTGATTGTACGAAACAAAATCATCGGAAGAAAGCAGCCTTTTTATCTTTTTAAAATAAACGTAAGATGAAAAAGTGTTTTTTTTTGACCGCCTCACACTCTGTCACAAAGTTTCTCAATTTCACGAAAAAGACATTGAACTATTTACAAAGTGTCAATTATGCTTGTTTTTTCTTCTTTTCCCTTTCTGGATTTTTTTTGTTAGAAAAAAAATCGTTATCTGTTAATGACTGGTACTTAATCGATTATAAGCTTTCCGAATTCCTTCCATGAATGAAATTCATATGCTATCAAATAATTTCTCAATTAAAGTTTTTTTTGGCGCTTTTTTTACGAAAATGTAATCGATTTCTTCTTATCTATAACGAAGCAAATTCGGTTATTAGTCTGAAAGCAAATTCGTTCGCGGCGTCATAAAAGCAATTTTCATCAAAGTTTTTATTGATTGCATTTTTTCCCTATTCTAACAAGAAGTCATATATCTCTTTTTAAAAGGAAATATTTCATTAAAATGTAATTACTTTAAAATTCATATTTTCATTCTTAAATACTGTGTTCGATACTGTGAAACGATGTGTTCGAAAAATCTTTTCATTAATAGAGTATTCCTTAAATGAGTTTCTGCAAAAGCATAAAAAGAATAACTAATTTTTTGTCAAAGATTTATTTCAATAATAAATAATTTTTGTAAACACAAAAATTTCACAGCTTGGTCTGTTAATGCTCTGACGACGATAAATGTGATGCATTGTTTTTATTCGAACACACATTTCAAAAGTCTGTAAACGTGGCTGTGGAAGTATTTAAAACTAATGCCATGCTCTGAAAAATTCAGTCTTTTTCGTACGTCGCTTTTGCGTTTGGTATGAAAACCCCTTAAGATTTTGGTCGTTCCTAAATAAGAATTAAAAAATGGAATTCAGCGATATGATCGAAAAATAATGTTTACAGTCGTTGAAAGTGTTAGCAAATTATTTTAACCCCTTAACGGATTTGCCCGTGTCTGACACAGGCAAAAGTTACTGGACATTTTTTTTACTGGGAATAACTAAAATAAAATAACTTACCCAGTGCGTTATTTTATTTCCAATGACCGTCTGAGATCCGTTTATACTTTGTTTGTATAATATTTTATTCTATGTAACTTTTACATCACCCCCCGCTCCCTAGTCACCCCCATTACCTGAAATTGCAATGAATAACTTACACTATAGGGATCATTCATAAATGATGTCACGCTTCGAGGGGGGTAGGGGTTCGTTAAATTGTGACAAAGTGTGACAAGGGGAGGGGAAAGGGGGCACAAGAAGTGTGACAACCTTGCTTACGCAACATAGCGTAACATGTGACTAAAGGATTAGGGGGGTCCGTTGAAGTGTGACGTTTTGTGACCAAAGGGGGGGGGGTGGTCAAATATGTGAGAAAAAAGCGTGACGTCATTTATGCAGGGTCCCATACCAGCTTTTCAGAAGAGAAAAAACTCGTGCTTTAAAGGGGTTAATGTTCTGTTGTAATGAACGTTAACTTGCCAAATTCCACAATTTAAAACTAGTGCATATTTGTTAATGATCAACCCACAAAACACTACACACAACATTGCACTTAGTAGACTAGTAAATTGGCAAAGAATTCCAAGAAAAACCAAAAAGGGATGAAATAAAAGAAAATTTAACTTCAACCACTTTTGGTTTTGGGGGGTCCCAAAAAGACAATTTTTGAGACTTTTCGAGTGTCGGTAACTAAAGGGTTACAAACCTCACAGTTACACTCAGTGTTTTTCAATGGTGTGATTAATTTTTGTGGAATTTCATTTTGTGGTTTTTTTCCCCTACACTGTAAAAAAATGTCCTAAAAATAACGGAAACAGTTAGGCAGCAGAGTTGCCGGAAATATTCCGTTTCTGATAATATTTTTCTGAGATTTGACAGAAGTTCCATTTCTTTTTTCTCCGTTAATCCAAATCAGGTTGTGAAAATACAGCAACCGTGAAACGAAAAAGTTCCGTTCTCGTATTTTCAGAACGTGATATTTCCGTCTTTGGAAAGAGAAACCTTGTACTGAAGCACTACGGAAATCTTCCGTTAAAATCAGTCAAAAAGCACTCTGAACATTCAGGTTTTTTTAACAGTGCAAAAGAGTTATCAGCCTTTGAAATTTGCGACAGTTTGACATCGATCTTTAACCTTGTTTTTATTTTGATTGTTTACTTACAGCGGAACAACTTATCATGTGACACTATTCCATTATGTACTTTAATATTAATATGTAAAATTACTAGCAATAAATTGAATTCATTAAGATTAGGTGCAAAATGTGAAGGTCTAATAATCCCTTCTTAATCACGAGAACGACATTTGATGACCTCGATATATCAGCCCTTGAAATTTGCGAAAGTTCGACATTGATCTTTGACCTTGTTATTATTTTTATTGCTTACTTACAGCGGTTTAACTTATCATGTGACACTATTCCCTCATGTACTTTAATATTAATATGTAAAATTACTAGCAATAAATTGAATTCATTAAGATTAGGTGCAAAATGTGAAGGTCTAATAATCCCTTCTTAATCACGAGAACGACATTTGATGACCTCGATATATCAGCCCTTGAAATTTGCGAAAGTTCGACATTGATCTTTGACCTTGTTATTATTTTTATTGCTTACTTACAGCGGTTTAACTTATCATGTGACACTATTCTCTTATGTACTTTAATACTAATATGTAAAATTACTAGCAATGAATTGAATTCATAAAGATTTGGTACAAAATGTGAAGGCCTAATAATCCCCTTTTTAATCACGAGAATGACATTTGATGACCTCGATAAAATCCAAGGTCATTAGTATAGAAAAAATAAAAGTTGCTTTAAACATCTTTCATAATGTAGCTAAAGAGAATGGGAGTATCGAGAGAAGTAAAAACGGTCGAGCACACTCACCCCAAGAAATTATATGGATTGACCCGTACGGGTTAAAGAAAAAAAAATGTTTCTGCACAAATATTTACAGGCGGTATATGCTATTTTGCATATACTGTCTTATGCGTAATAACTCATTTTGTCAACTGAATGTTCGTTGTTTGAATTTTTGTATATGAAATAAGAACGACGCATTTGGCAACTGTAAAAGCGCACCCGTGCAGCCGAGAAGCATGTGTTCATTGTATCCTTTGATGGAGCATCTTCAAATAATTTTATGGACATTCAATGATAATGAATGGCTGTTGTTTTTAATCTTGTGCTTTTAAGCATTATGTGCAGTCGAACATTTTAAACAATTTACAACTGCTTTACTTTAGCCCCTTCATTCCAAGAGTACCCAATTGGGTACATTTTAAAATAATGTTTATTGACTACCGCTTGTGCAAATGTGCAAATTGAAAGCTAAAACACCCAATTGTTTTTTAAATTAATCAACAGATAGTTTACTTCGTTTTAAACATGGAAAACATGGAAATGGGGCATTAATTGTTATTTAAACAAATTATTAATTAAAACTTTTAAAAAATGTTTTTTTTTTAGTTATTTTGTTTTGTAATCATTTTTTAAATAAAAAAAAAAAAAAAAAAGCGTCAAAATTGTTTGTGGTTATTTCTGGGGTCTGAAGAGGTTAATATTAGCGTGCATTCATACTAAGGACAACAAATGGTAACCGTACTTTCAGTGCTCATTATTGGTTAATTTAAATTTAATGATCACACCCCTCGTGTCCTATGATTGGTATTTTTTTCTTATTGTGTCATTGAAAGCGACTTCCGTGACTTGTTGGCTGCGCATGGAATAGCTACATCCCCGCTGTTAGTTTGATAAAAAATAATTTTTGGGGAAAAATATACTTGACTGCAAATTATAAATTGCGTTACAAATTGAAAAATAAATTAATTGTTTGAACAACATCGCTACGACTTTCAAACATGATTTTTGAAATCGGTGCAAAATTATGACGGCCTAGTTATCATTACACCATGTTACTTTACACTAGAACTGTTGCAAAATATAGGGCGCCTATATATGTAATTGATTCATAATTACAAAAGTAATCCTGAATCAAAATCTATAATAGTTTTGATAGGCTGCAAAACTTATATTTAAAAGTCGTTTCGATGTTGTTTAAAGAAGTAATTTATTTTTCACTTTTTAACGCAATTTATAATTTGAAGTTGGTTCAATTGTTTTTCAAAAATTATTTAACTTTATTTTTTTTAGCAAAAATTTTCTATTTAAAAATACCGTACGAAAGAGCAAACCTTTGTTGAGTGAATGGCACTGAAAAGCAGTTATTTGGATGATAAATTCCGTTTTGAAATCTGTTGTTAAAAGGTCACTAGAGCAAATCAAACTGATTGGATTTAATTTATGCTTCAGAGAAGGCTTCACTCAAATTTTTACGAAATTTTCTTTTAATATTACTGCCGAATAGTAACAAACTTTTTTTAACAATGAGATTTATCTTTATTAGTAATTTTCAGAGCAAAGAAAAATAATTATTTTTCACCTATAACGTGTTTTCTAAAAAAACAAATGTGGTCAAGTTGATATTCGAGTTGGACGATCCTCTATCGATTAAAGAAAAATAATCAAAATCGGCTTATTTAGTCAAGAGTTAAGGATGAAAAACCAAAAAAGTGACTACTTTTCTGCCCATAACTTTTTTCGAATTATCGAATACGGTCAAATGAGGTACGGGAACTACGGTAAACCACTCTCTCCGATTAAAAAAATAATAGTGAAAATCGGTTCATCCGGTCAGAAGTTAAGGGTAGACAAACAAACAAGCAAAAAAAAAAACGTCATACGTATAGTATGAATGTATAACCTCCTCCTTTATTGAACTCGGTTTAAAAATAGTAATAGTTATATACAGGTTTCGCATGCTCTTAGCGGCACCCCATTTTGTGAGAGCCTTTTGAAACAGTGAATTGCAATTTCATTTTAAAGCATTTTCACTATTCTTTGCCTATCTACAAGATAGTTTTCAATTACTGGTGGTTAAAAAACGTTACAAAAATGGGGAGTGGCCGGAAAGTGCTTGAACCTTGATACGAAAGGCGCAAGTTATCTCCCTTGCCGTACGTGTCAAAGCATTCCGTATCTATAACATAGTTTTAAATTACTGGTGGTTAAAAATCCTTACAAAATGAGGAGTGGCCTGAAAGTGCTTGAACCCTCTAATACGAAAGACGAAAACTATCTCCGTTGCCGTACGTGTAAATGCATCCTTAATATTTATAGAAAAAAGTAAAGTGTTAACTATTCCACAAAAAAAAAATATGACCGCACTTTAAAATCAGCCTCAGACGTAAATACTCATAAATTAAAGTTTTATGAACCCGTAAAACAATCATCCATATATGTAATTTTTCTGAAAGTTGATTCCCTTTTATTCTTTATTTCGTGCATAATTAACTTCTTTAGAACGGAAGCAACTAAGAAATTTTAGAAAGTTTTTACAGCACAACAAAACAAAATTTTAATCGGTACATATATTTTTTAAAAATCATAAATATATTTTAAATTTTTAAACGAATCTATTTAACCCAACAAAGCATAAACTGCAAGGTCAGTAAACAACCTTTCAAATAACAAAATTAATGACTGCCATAAGCCAGAAAGAAAAATAAATTAAATTGGAACTTACATTTAAACAGAGAAATTCAATATTTCGAAACTCCGTGAACGCATAATTTCTTTAAAATGCTAAATCTTTATCACTCTCTCCAATTCTGATCTTTCACTTAACTAATATGCAATGGTATTTTTTAGAAGCATTTTACATCAAATAATTTTTGTAATATGAGCCATTAGAAGATCGATACAGTTTTTCTGATTATTGCTTTGAAGGATTCAGTTTCTGTTTTATTGAAGACATTATCAGATTGCTTTTGTATTTTAATTTTGATTATTTGTCTGTTTTGCTATTTTAACGAATACATATATTTTAGATAGAGTATGAAATTGAAGAACGCCTTATTTTATTTTCTAAAATTTCGCAAAGTGAGGGATGCAGTGAATTTATAAAGCTTTCGGGCTTAATTAAACATCGAAGAAGATCCTACACAATTCTGGAAAATTGTTTTTTTTTTCATACCAGACTGTACTTATATGACTGTACACAAAATATTTTTTGAAAGTCTTTAATAATAATAAAGTTAACATCGCGAATATTTGTGCTACAACACAATTTTTAGAGAGGAACCTTCATTGCTACACGCTATTTGTCACTTAAAATTTGGACATATTTTTCTGCAGTCTAGGATATAGGATGACAACCAGCTAAGTGTATGCGTTTGTTACTTCTTTTCAGAATTCGATGAGTTTCTAAGCATTTATCAATTATCACTATGGAAGAAAGGAGACTTTTACTGCAAACATCATTATTGACGCGTCAAAATGTACCATTTTTCTTTCTATTAGAAAAATATTAGATACTTTTTCCTTTTTTTACTCGCATTTTAACATTTACAATTTTTGCGGAAAGTGTAACCTTTAACATATTTAGAAGCAAAACTAAAGTGATAATTTTGAAACAAATAAAATGATAAGATTATATTAGTGAAATGACAACATCTGAATGCTAGGAAATACAGTAAATAAACTTGTCAGCGAAGAAATGAAATGCATTGCTCTTGTCTCAAAATTAGTCTTGATGTCTGGTGACATTTATTTCACCTCATAAGACAAGCAACTAGCTACCTTTTGTTGCTACTGCTCGTAAGAAACAAATATTAAACGAGTTAGTCTAAACCAACGGCCCGTCGAGGTTTCAGTTAAAAGGTTCTCGATGAACTTAATAAACTGAACTCTGAAGCAAGAGAAGGAGAGATTGAAAAAAAAAAGAATGAAATGATGGGGTGGGGGCATTTTCTGCACACAGTTCGCACGCTTCTAGGACTTTACCACGAGTTCATAAGAATAATTGTGTTTCTTATTAACAAATTCACAATACAATGCCAGGTAATTTTTACTGGTGGATAAGTCCTCACAAAATGAAGCATGGCTAAGAATCTAGAATGTGCCATGTATAGAGGCGGTGTTACAAAAAATCTGAACTTATGAGGGGAAAAAATAAGTCGCATTATTGTGTTTTTTACATTGTTTTATCTTTGTACTTACATTATTGAAATATACAATGTGATAGAAAATCTTTCGGGCTACTGTTTGTTTTCTCTTGGTTTTTATTTAATGTTACGATGTACGTGATTATGTTTGAAATTTTTCTTATTGAATGTACAAAACTTCCGTTTGAAGAACCTATTTATATATTGAACACACTGATTTACGACACGTGACCACTACCTTTGACATTGTTCGAACCATAACTTATTTGTTATTAATGTAGAAATAAAGAAGCGCTATTTATATTAATCTTGTTATTTCAACAGATGGCGCTACTGAAATGACCAGTTCTTTGATTCTGATATTCGTAAAGGCTGCGATGTAATAATAACCTAACTCGATTTTTGAGCCACGTGCTATTATTTCTGTCAAGAAAGAAAGAAACTCACGAAACAAGCCGAATATTTGTAATGTGCATAAATTCTATTAGTATTTTTCTTTGACTACCAGTCAATTTTACCATGTCATACATATTTATAATATATTTATACCGAGAATCATTATCGTAACACCATTATTATTTAATTGAAGAACTTATCGAAGTCTCTTTTGAAGTGTTCGAGAGAGACAAGTCGAGAATGACAATCGCAGGTAGCGTCGGCTTCAGAAGCATAGCTCAATAATATAAAAGTAGAAAAATGTCAATTCAAAGGTAAAGTACCTATATAATTTGTGACTACATATTACAAATTCATTGATGACAAAAAGTATGCATCTTAAAACACACGTAAAAACCCATAACATCTTGTTTTCTCAACAATGTTGGAAAGTTAACAATTGTTTTCTCTCTCACGTCTCTCCACATATCTCTCTGTCTCTCTCCCTCGTGTGTGTGCGCACATGTATTTATTTATACAGGGTGTTTATAATTATTTGTTGAATGTTCAGTTCTTTTGCGTTAATCATATGTTCAAAGCGTGCTAGGGTTCCCAAACGTTTCCATGTCGTTGCACCCTTGGAAGAATTAGAAGTTTACTTTAGCACTCTGAACATATGTTAACTGTCGATGACATCTGCATACATGTAAATATAATTTCATGTGTATTACATGTACTTGTATCGCGTAGTATGTTTCAGCACTCGATATACACATAAATAATACATCTGTATATCAATTATTGTGGTAAATAATAATCTGACTCAAGGTACGATCAGCTTAATTGGCCGGAGTTCCTTGTAACCCCGAAATAGCACGTATTACTAAGATTGTTAACAATTGTTAACATTGTTATCACAACGTTGTTTTCTACAATGTAACTTAATTGAGCCAGAATTCCTTGTAACCTCGAATTAACATGTATTAATAGCATTCTTAACAATTGTTAACATTTTTAACACAATGATGCTTTCTCCAATGTAGCTTAATTGGCACGAAGTTCCTTGTAACCCCGAAATAAAAAATGTACGAACAGCATTGATAACAATTTATGCATCGCAACGTTGTTCTCCCCAATGTAGTGTAATTGGCTCGAAGTTCCTTGTAACCCCGAAATAGCATGCATTAATAGCATTGTTAACAACGTATGCATCACAACGTTGTTCTCTCTAGTGTAGCTTAATTAGCCCGTCGTTTCTTGTAACCCCGAGATAATATGTATTAATAGCATTGGTAACAATTTATGCATCATAAAGTAGCTCTCTCCATTTTAGTGTCTGTACGAGGAAAAAATTCTGTAGTACTGGTCTACGGTTTCCTACTGTATTTCCTCAATTATTTTATTAAATTTCTGAAATATGTATCCCCAAAAAATAACTTTTCCTGTTAAAAACAGTAATAACGTTAACATTACGAATATTAGTGCGTCAAAATTTTTTACTGTGGGACCTTCATTACTGCACACTATTTGTCACTTAAAAAATGGAAATTTTCTCTTTAGTCTAGGATATAGGCGAACGACAGGCACAGTATAAAAATATCATCATCATCATAACTTAGATTTGTTATGGGCGATCAGGCCCCTTTTACCAAGGTTCCGTAGTAGAACACATCGGAGGGTATGCATCTGGAGGGGGAACTTCGTTGTCCCCGAAAGGCCGATAAAGGAAGAAATTAGAAAATAATAGATGAGCTGGGGCTCGGGAGATGTAAAAAGGTTCTTCATTTCATTCCATTTTCGTAACTTTGAAGAGCAGCTTTCAGGATGGCTAGTAGGTATTGCATCGGCCTGTGGGAGGGGGTTTGCTTCTTGGTTTTCGGTACTGCTTTGTGATTGGGGCGTCTCGGGCTGTTGTCACTTGTTGCCGGGTGCGCCGCTTGACAGTTGGCTCACTTTGGTGTTTCATCTTTGACTATACATTCATTGGATCGGTGTGGACCAGCGCAGAATTTGTACTTTTCTCCTGCGTTGCAGTATGAAAATAAATTCGCAATTCTTTCTCAAGTATAATTATTTATACGATTACTGGTAAAAAGAGACTTTTCAAAATCAAGCTGGCTCAAGAATGTGCGAACCCTGAGTCACATATAGAGGCGGCATTACAAAAAATCTAAAGTAAAGGTAAAAATGAAGTCATTCACATTATTGACACAAAATCTTACTGCTACTGTTTGTTTTCTCTTGGTTTTTATTAGCTTACTTTCCCGTAAAAGTAAAAAAAAAATAATAAAGCATGAAAGAAGGCTTAATGTGTCGTAAAAATATCGTTAAAAATAAAGAAAAGTCAAAAAAAAGTGAAGTAATTAAATAAAGATTGAAAAATAAAAAATTTGAAAATAGGGCTTTGAGATGGGGAAAATGTGTGTCTGTCGGTCTGTCGGTCTGTCCCCCCCCCCCCTAATAACTTTTGAACGAATTGTCCGATTCGAAAAATTATTTTTGCATTCAAAGATCTCGGCGAGGACATCTCATTTCCATATTTTACTTTTTGATTTGAACAATTTTTTGTTCAATTTTGAACAGTTTTAAAAATTTTAACATTAGCGCCTATGGACAAAATTGAAGCAAATTATGTAAACTCTGGGACACACACACACACAAGACCCAAGTTCCTATTGCAAGCTTATTGGAAGAAGTTGTCGGCGTGAAATATTGATTTGAACAGTTTTTGTTCATTTTTGAACAGTTAAAAAAAAAAAAAAAATTTCGTCATTTTTCCATTATTTCGTCGCAGGCGATAAAGTTGCCAATAATGATGATACTATTGCCAAACGGAATATCGCCAAAAATTTTGTCCGGCGAGATTTGCGCCTTGATAATGAAAAGGTACCAAATTAACATTAGCGCCTACGGGAAATTTCAATCCCATATGAATCCTGATCTAAACGACGGATTGGCTCGCCACAAACTTTATCGGAAAGATATTACGCTGTAGAACATGTACTGATACGAAGTTCAACAAGAACTGAACAAGCCTGTTTTCCTATGAAATTTTTGATTAGGATTTTTGAGGGCATTTCTCAATAAATAAATAAATGAATGAATGAATGAGTGAAAGAATAAATGATTGAATCGATGAAAGAGTGAAAAAATTAATGAATGAATAAATGAATGAGTGAAAGAACGAATGAATGAATAAATGAGTGAATACATGATAAAGTAATTAAATGAGTGAATGAATGAAAAAATAAATAAACGAGTGATAACTACATGAATGAGTAAAGGATTGACTGAATAAATGATAGAATGAATGAATGACTGAGTGAATGAATATGTATTATCCGTTGAAAAAAGTATATTTGAAGTAATTAAGAACTGAAGCTAAATGTGAAATAGAGAGAAAGTGATAGCTATATTATAAATTTGAAGTTGGATGTATACGGGAAAGTAGGCTCGTATAGTTCTAGACGGAACTTCTTGTTTAATTTTACGATGTACGTGATTGCGTTTGAAATTTTTGTTATTGAATAATAACTTAACGAAACTCACAAAACATGCCGAAAACTTGTAATGTGCATTAATTAATTTTATTCTATTAGTACTTTTCTTTGATTACCAGTTAATTTTGTCAAATAATACTGATATTTAAACACATACTTTTATGTAGTTCAAATGTATTGGTACACCAGAGAAACATGTATTTAAAGAAGTCTCTTTCGAAGTGCACGAGAGGGACAAGTTAAGATGACAATCTAGCGTTGCGATGGAGGTGTAAAACTATCGATAGTTTTCGATAGTGAGGAGTTTGATGTGATTACCGAAAGAGTGCATGCGATGTGAGTATCGTAGTGTTCGCATCGCCACTAGCACGTGTTTATATTATTTAACCGTAAACTAAACTGTTTAAAGATGAACGTGCATTTAAAATCGAAAATAGATACAGGTACAGGGGCCTCACTGGCTGAGCGGTCTAATCGACTGGTTCCGGTACCTGCCTGCGCGCAGTGAAGAGGCGTCGGTTCGATTCCGACCTTCCCCTCGGTGTGTTTCCCTCTTTGTATAGTAAACCTCTTGTAATGTCTTGTTCTATCTGTCATATTAGACGAGAGTTAGAGGCACGTCCTTGAGAATAGTAAATAAACTCGAATATTTATGTGACCTGAAATGGTCGTTAACAAATACACGTACAACTAATTTAACCCTTTATCTATCGCATTATGATCTGCAGTAATTTGTTTTACAGAAATAGTTTGTTTAGGTATTTACACCGAAAACTAAGAGATTTACATAAATAAAATGCTCAGTCTATAAGTATCCATTTCTTTGCAGCTAATAAGAGCCACAGATTATTTACCCTGTAAAATTAATTACATATCCTTTTTAATCAAAATATTTCGTCAAATAGTTTTCTAAGTTCTTAACTAACACATTAAAAAAATCATTGTCATGATTCTTGAATTTTACTGCTTTTCTGGAGCGAAACTCTATGGGAGCAATCTGAAACAAAATGGAAATTCAAAGCCATAGCATCGGTTTTAAAACTATCTATCTTCATTTCCACCCTAAAATACTCTCTATAGAACCCTTGAACCCCGAATGTAAAGAATGTCCTGGCAAAATACCATCAGAATTTTTGTAAAAATGGTTGCTGGGATGGAATTTATAGAGAATGGTACTTATAAGTACCTCCGGTAGATAAAGGGTTAAATGAAAATGCTGAATATATATGTAAAAATTAAAAAGAAACTGATTATACCGAAAAACATCAAGAAATTCTGGAAAAAATAAAAACATAATAAATTAAATAAAATGGACACCTTAGAAAACTAAAACAAAAGAGTCAAATTAATCGAAAATGAACGTACTTTCCACTAAATAATAATTATAATAATAAAAACTGCATATATAAGTAAAAAAAGATAATCCATTATTACGTAGAAAAAAACCAAGTAATTACTAGATAGAAAGAAAAAAAAGCGAAGTAAAAAACTTAAATTTTTGCACAATTTTAAATTTGTTCCAGATAAGTAAAAGTTGATTATTTTTAAATGAAATGGAGCACTTAAAAAATGCCTATGTGACATTTTAGAAAACATAACTTTTATAAGGGTAAAATAGTGTTCACGAATCTTCCAAGTAACAATACTCTTAAGTTGCGCATATTTCTTACAAAATCATACATATGGAGTAAAAATATTGATTTTTTCTGGTCATCAATAACAATTAAAGTTTCTTTCTAACAATATAGGAATAAACATTTTTTTTGTACATCAATTGATTTCAATGAGATAATTTGCGGAAACATTTAAGGTAACAACAGGATTGGGCTTGTCATTCAGTAAAAGAAGACTATTATTCTAAGAGAAAAAAAGATAAAAAAAATTTTTAATACAGGGTGGAGTACGGTAAATTGCTTTTACAGAAATCACGCTGTGGGTGGAAGAGAGGGGAGAGTGGGAGCGGTTCATAGTGACCGACCGGAGGTTTGTATTCATCTGCTGTTCAGTTCCCAAAATGCAATGGACACGTAAGGAGTACTCATTTTGTGTTGAAGTGTATTTCTCGAACTCTCACTCGATCATTGCAGTGCAGCGTGCTCTCCGGACTTAGCCCCATGCGATTTTTTTCTTTATGGTTACCTGAAGTCGAAAGTGTATTGAAATCGTCCCAGCACCGTGGAAGGCCTACAGAACAATATTGAGGCTGAATTTTCCAGAATACCAGAAGGACATGCTTTAAAGTGGAGGATAATTTCAGAAACGTCTGCAGCTGTGTGTGGATTGTGAAGGTGCCAGATACACTGTTTAAAACCACGTAATTAGAAACTTCTTATTGTCCAATATGGCAATAAAAAAATTAAGTTTCTAAGTATTCATTATTTTTTTATTTCATTCCCAAATCAGCAACTTACCGAGCTTCACCTTGTACTTTAAAATATTAAATCGACAGTAAACAAATGCACTTACCACAAATTTCAAGACAGAAGTTGAATATAAATAAGAAAAACTTCCAGTTTCTCCAGCACAAAAACTATCGCATACTGTCAATTGCCTGAAGAAAAAAAACTATCGATGGTCACGATAGTCAAAACTATCGATTGTCACGATAAGTCAGAACTATCGATGGTCACGACAGTCAGAATTATCGATGGTCACGATAGTCAGAACTATCTATCGATGGTCACGATAGTCAGAACTGTCGATGGTCACGACAGTCAGAATTATCGATGGTCACGATAGTCAGAACTATTGCTGGTCACGATAGTCAGAACTATCGATGGTCACGGTAGTCAGAACTAGCGATGGTCACGGTAGTCAGAACTATCGATGGTATTCCATAGTACCATGGATAGTTCTCCACGGCTACGTTGCGGGAACGTCAGGAAAAAAGGTTTATACACGGGCAAACTATATCTATAACTTTGATCACATATTGCAAATTCATAAAAGACAACAAGTATGCATCGTAAAACAAATATAACAAATTAATGCACTACTTACGTACCGAGTCGAAGGAAGAGCTTACTTATTTTCCCTGCTATGTTTTCCCCGCTATGTTGTCCCTGCAAAACGACTTCTTCTATGACTTGTTTTTCACGGGGAGAAAGCAGCAAAATATGCTTTTAATAGGATTACTATATGTTTCTGACTAGTGTTTGTTCAATTACGATTAAGTTGACGCATTGTTTTTCTCAATATTTTTCGAAATTTATTTGGAATATTGTTGGCAATGCATTCTTTGTTGTTGTTGTTGTTGTAGTGTCTTCGCGCCTGGTGAGGAAGAATGGGTACGCTGCTCCTGAGTCTAACTGGGCCCTTGTAGGAAATAAATTTTTAATGAATATTCAATACTAGAGATATATATTAGGCTACAGGTCAATACACTTCATGCATATGCAATAAATCTTTAACACATTTCAATATTTTACATATATAAGCAAGGAATGTAACAAAAATTATATAGTATTTTCAAAACATTTTTATCTTTTTCTGTGAACCCGTATTAAATAGCTCAAAAAAAAAAAAGAGTACTTAAAAAAAATATAAAATATTCCTTCATAAAACTACTTTTGAAAGATGAGACAAGTTTTTAAAATTTTACATCCATTTAGAGCATTAATTTCGAGTACTTAAAATTACTCACAATTTTCATACATTCACGATTTTCATACTAATTTAAACTTTACCCCTTTTTAATTGTGTACAGTATAATTCAGATATAATTATGATTGAATTTACTGATGTAACTCTGGACATTTCATTAGAAACAAGTGGAAACGATTTCCGCCCCTTTGAAAAGGTCTCTTAATTTTTTGAACCAGCTCCCAGAAGAGAGACCGTCACCTGGGATTGACACCCCCAGAGCTATCGTTTCCCTTGGAGGACATTGGAACCACGACCTGTTTAACGCGCACTAGCTCCCTTTATAGTACACGGACCGCAGCAACCAGCCGTGAGAGGTTGTCTCACGGTTGTCTAGAGGTTGTCACCCTCCCAAACACTGACCTCAGTCAATGTTGCTTCACTTTCAGTGTCCTGAAAGAACCGACTGGTTCACTGCGAGACAATGCATTTTATAAAATCTAAAAATGAATGAAGGATATCAATTTTCTTGGCCAACTTTCTTAAAAATGTTTTTTTCTCTCGCCTTTTTATAAAGATAGAAATAAATAAGAACATGAAAGATGATTTATTAGTATAAAAAACTAACGCTAAGAAGGTTCAGGAAATTAGATAATTTAATTCAATAAATAATTAAATATAGGAAATTTGAAAACATGCTAAAGACCTAAGAATTTTGAGTTGATAATGTAATTGTTCAATTCGTATTTACCCCAGTATTACTTGATGATGATACTATAGTTTCGTAAAATAAAACTTAAATAATTAAATAAATAAAACAGTTAGGTAAGAAAAGGACTTTAAACTGTTTAAAGAACGAAAAATTCCAAGATTGAATTTTTTTAAACGTGTTTTTACTATAGTTGTGATGATCAGATCGCTTCAACACTTTGCTTACTTGAACTACTGTTATCAATTTACAACAGAAAATTAAAACATAAGTGTTTTGTTGGTTTTCGCCGTTCTCGAAAGTACCAAGTCACTTAAACAGTTATTCATACATTAATTGCTAATGCTAGTTCACAACAATTTTTTTTAAAAAAATCTCTGTTTTCGTCGCTTTTCGCCTATTTTTAAGGTAACAAGTTGCTTTAACAGTTATTCATTAATCAATTATTGTTATCGATTTGAAACAGAATATTAAAACATCATTATTTTTGTTGATTTTCGCTTTTTTTTTAGAAAGTACCAAGTCCCTTAAACAATTATTCTTAAATCAATTACGACTGCTAAGTTACAACATAACTTTTTAAAATCTCTGTTGTTGTCGATTTTCGCCTCTTTTTAAGGCACCAAAACCTTTTAACAGTTATTCAAAAAATAATTTTGAATTTTAAAGTGTTTTGAGTGCTTTTGACTCTGACCTAGTGATTTAACAGACACAAAAACGTTTTTGTTAGGCGCAAACTACGGACTTCAATTTTTTTCGTCATGTGCTCTATTTTTTCCCAATTTTGAGTTGAAAATATCAATGAGCTCAGTTTCACCTTAATATGACACTGTGAAAAATTCTAGTTCAACGCTTCACCCCCTCCCCCCCAAAAAAATAAAAAGGGAAAATATGGTGAAGTTCAGCTGCCACCAACATTTGGTACTAAGATTGAACCGTTATAATGGTTAATAGTTTCACATTAATGGTGAAATTCAGCTGCAACCAACATTTGGTACTAAAGTTGAATAGTTGTAATGGTTTATAGTTTCACATTAATGGTGAATTTCAGTTGCAACCAACATTTGGTACTAAAGATGAATCGTTATTACAGGTTAATAGTTTCACATTAATGGTGAAATTCAGCTGCAACCAACATTTGGTACTAAAGTTGAATCGTTATATCGGTTAATAGTTTCACATTAATGGTGAAATTACACCATCGTTTAACTTAGTACCAAATGTTGGTTGCTGCTCAACTTTACGATTTTTTTTCCTATTTTTGGTGAGAGGCTGAACTAGAGCTTTTAACATAGTAAAATATATTCTTTAATGGCCATTAACGTATAATGTCTGTAAAATGCCTATGTTACTACCAAAAAAATTCCATATATACATATATATATATATACAAACAATATATCGCCGTTCCGGAAGATCAGTACGGAAATACAAAAACTTCAATGGGTGTAAGTGACAGAAAATAATGAATGATATACTGAGAATAACTATGTAGGATATATACTTTACTTTAATTTACCACGGATTAGGGTTTAATCACCCTATTTTCAACTCCTAAGTGCAGTTACGTCATTGTTTCTCTAAAAATTGTTCGTTGTTTTATAGAAGACAAACAGTCGTTCTGCAATTACGTCTACATTCCCCTGTGTAAGAGATGTGTTTCTGATATTGTCTATGGAATTATTTGCATTTGACACATTTTTTCAGTTACGTCATTGCTCTTCCGGAGCGGTGATATATATATATATATAATTGCCCTGAATGAAACAAAAGTTTATTAACTAGATATAATAGATAAAGTATGTCTCAAAGTAAACGATCTAAGCTTCAAAAGCTTTTATTGCTAAGTGTTAGAAGAATAGGACTTATTTATATTCTTCGAAATATTTGTGAGATGTTGGACTCTGGAACAATTTACAGTGCAAATGCTTACTAAAATCTCTTTTTTAATGGCCATATTAACAGCTAAATAACTTTTACTGCTTGAAAAATCCTATGTTACTACCGAAAAAAAAAATCAACACTCTTTATATATATACAGTTGAACTTTCTTAATACGAACACGGTTAATACGAAATCTCGCCTAACCCGAACATTTTGTCCATTGAGTTTGGTTTACTATTTATTTACACTAAGTATATCACGCCTATTACGAAGTGTAAAACACAAATTTCGGCTAAGACGAAAAAAAATTCTGAGATATTCAAGAAAAAAATTTTCGATTGCATATAACTATTTTTTTTTATACAAATTGTTAGTTCTTTTGAGTCATTGTAAACCACCAAGTACGTATTTTGAATCATACGTTGGATCTTTCTTGGTCGAAAAGTCATGTACGCGTTGACTTTCGGACAGGTCAGTCTGCTCAGTGATCAAACCCTCTATCTTAGAATCATTCTTAAATAGTAGTAATTACTTTTAAAAGATAAAAATGCATTCCTAATACTTTTTTTACACAATTTTATATATTCACGGTTGTTACGAATTCGCGAATTTTCGGCAATTCGTATTAAGCGAGTTCAACTGTATATATATAATAGCTCTGAATGAAACAAAATTCATTAACTAGAGTTAATGGAAAACGTATGTCTCAAAGTGAACGATCTAAGCTTCAAAAGGCCTTTATTACCAAGTGGTAGATAATTCGGACTTTATTATTTATATTCTTCGAAAAATTGGTGAGAATTTGAACTAGAACATTTTGCAGTGCAAATTTTTACTAAAATATCTTCTTTAATGCCCATATTAACGAATAATCAACGTTCCCTGCTTGTAAAAAGCCGATGTTACTACCGAAAAAAAATCAACACTCTTCGTATATATATATAATTGCTCTGAACGAAACAAGAATTCATTAGCTAGAGTTAATGGATAATGTATGTCTCAAAGTAAACGATCTAAGCTTCAAAAGCCTTTTATTACCAAGTGTTAGAGAAGTCGGACTTATTTATATTCTTCGAAAAATACTGGCTAGTGAAAGTAGTAACAGCGGTGTACTAACAAATATAAGAAACAGGACGTGCAATCCATTCGTAAGATGCAACAGCAGTAAGTAGCTTCCTGGGTTTCTTACATATAAGAAACAAATTGGTTCTCCAGGTCACGATCATGAATACATGATTGAGACGAAATGCAATGGCACTTTGTGTTTCTGAATTGCCTCATGATTTTTGCGTTCCCTATTCAGGTTTGTGCGAAGCCCGTATACCTTAGGGATATACATACATCTATAAATGTATTGCGATGTACTTTTTAGTTTCTGTATATAGTTAGTAAGATAATTAATTAAGTATAGTTATAATTTTTTCTATGTAGAATAATCGTAATTGTAAAAACCGTTCTAACTAATCCTCTCATGCACGAGAGCCTCATATGATGTGACATACATTTTTGCTTCAAATTTTTATGTAGATTCGATTTGTGCTGCAATTTGCATGTCGTCCTCATCTAGACACTCCAAACAATTCTTGGAAACCTCAAAATGTTTCGTAGGGTATTCAAGATTGTTAAAAGATTAAGATATCTTTGGGAGTTCATGGAGGATTCAAGAAAGCAGAGAAAATCTTAGTTTCGAATCGATTTCTGTTTAGCTATTTTGAAGCGTGTTTTACCATGTTTTATTATTATATTGAATAAATATGGCAAAAAAGCGTAAAACGTCTTCATACAAGAACACGAATTTTTGGCTATACAGGACAAAATTTCTCAAAATAGATTATTGCACAACAATACTGAGGTGCTGAATTAGTTTGCGGCATATGAAGTTTTTTGTTTATAACACAAATAAATAAATGCATCCATGGGAGGGCTAATTTCGGGGAAGCTCTAATTACGTTAAACTTTATCTGTGTAGCTCAGAAGCCAGCACGGGCACGTGCGAAAAACAGAAATTACTAGTTTAAAAGAAACTATTTAACTAGTTTAAAAGAAACTATTTAACTAGTTTAAAATAAAACTATTTAACGAAATATTTTGAATAAAAAGGGTATGTAATTAATTTTTTAGGGTAAATACTCTGTGGCTCTTATTAGCTGTAAAGAAATAAATACTTATAGACTGAGCATTTTATTTATGTAAATCTCTTAATTTTCAGTGTAAATACCTAGACAAACTATTTCTGTAAAAAAAATTACTGCAGATCATAATGCGGTAGATAAAGGGTTAAACGCATTTTTCTCTGCTTTGTTATTTTGACCAAATACGTGTAATAAACTATCGAAAGATTTTTTTTTCTGCTAAAGGTACAACTTTGAAACTTTTTGTGTGCATTCCACGGAGTGTGTTTAACAAAAATTAGCATGGGCTTGCGTGTGAAGTTTGTAATTTTTTAAACTTTAATGCTGAATTTGAATTTTTTGTCCTATTTGCTATATTTTTAACGAAAAAATATTAAAATTCAACTAAATTCTAGATAGTTAATTAAATGCATGCTTTTGTTCTGTAATGTTTGGGAATTATTAATAAAAAAAAAATCTTTTAGAGCAAGATATATAATTGATAAAGTTATTATAAATTTTGAGAATCGAAATAAAAAAAACCTTTAGATGAATGGGTGATCGCAATGAGGTTCTACTTTCAAGTATCATTCCTAATCATAATTGGAGTTAAATGCATGTATTGTTTTTCATCTGACTGTTAAAGGAAAACAAATTTGGAAGAAGGTACTGTAGTCCCTACATGGCTACTTTCTTTATACGTATTTTGTTGTACACTTTCTAATAAATAAAAAATACAAAGTTTTACGGTTGAATCATTGTTTGATTCTAACGCTGTGTGGTGAAAATGAAAAAAATATATACATATATGAAAAAGAAAAAGAAACAGATAAAGAAAAAACATTCTTGTTTGTTGTCTACTTTCTTTGCATTTTATTTTGCATTTTTTAATAAATGAAAACATACAACGGTTTTACGGTTGAAACATTCTTTGATTCTAACGTTATATGGAGAAAATGAAAAAATATATATATGAAAAAGAAAAAGGGAAAGATAAAGGAAAAACATTCGTTTTTATTGTCTACTTTCTTTGTATTTTATTTTGCATTTTTTAATAAATGGAAACATACAAAGTTTCACGGTTGAATCATTGTTTGATTCTAAAGCTATGCGGTGAAAATGAAATAAATATATATGAAAAGGAAAAAGGAAAAGATGAAGAAAAAAACATTCGTTTTTATTGTATACTGTCTTTATATTTTATTTTGCATTTTTTAATAATGAAAACATACAAAGTTTTACGGTTGAATCATTCTTTAAATCTGAAGCTATATGGTGTTACCAAATGGATTATTGCTGCAGTTAATACCCGAACGCTCTTCTACACACAACTATCAATCGCAACTGCTTTACACGTTGGATTTTTGTAAGTAATACTCTATTACCTGAACAGATCACTTTTTATCTAGTGAATAATGTAAACACGTTTATGATACAAATTTAAAAAAAAAAAAATTGATTTAATGGATATCCTCCTTGTAGTTTGTTCTGCCTTTTCTAGTAAATAAAAAAATGCAAAATTTCCCTGTTGAATCATTGTTTGATTCTAACGCTATGTGGTGCTACCAAATGGATTATTGCTGCCACTTATATCCCAACAAATAAGTGCGGCTGCGTTGAGTGCAGACATGAAAGGAGAACGAAATATTTAGAAAAAAGCATTTTGTGATGTACGAGAATCGTATTTCATTGAGTTACTTCAGGAATTGCCTTTTGTGCATTAAAGGTAATGGAGATGGATAAAGAGAAATCAAGTTAGCAGATGCGGTTCTTACTTTGATGGACCAGAAAGCAATGGGTAATATCATTTTCCGCTTCAAGTTGCACGAGAAACCGGGCAATATCAAAAGTGATTTTAGAGAGAAGAAGTAAGCAAAAGCGTTCAGCAGAAAGCAATTATCGTCCATTTTGTAGTTTTTTAGGTTTTTCTCATAAGGGTTATTGTGTTCGCTCTAAAGGTTCATCTTTTCAGATTCTGAATTTCAAGACTTAATTTTAAATGATATTTATCGAAGAGATATTTGCTAGTTTAAAAGCTTTTTATTATAGAATCTTTAATAATATATTAATCAAATGCCTAAGCGTTATGTTTGAACTTTTTAGATGTACACACGCACCTTATAAAGGGCGAAACAAAAAAAAATGCGTTAACTATCTATTGAGAAAATAAACTTTATAAACTTATCCCCCAAAGATGGCGTTATTTTCAAATTATTTATTAATTCATCCCACTCCTCCCCCCCCCCCCCCACCATAGGGCAACTACCTTTCTTTAAATTTACTTTCTAAATGTTTCGCATATTTTTTCTTGTGATTTAGTGATATATTATTATTATAGATATATTTTGCAGATTGTGTATCACTGCTACGCTAAATATTTCGCATTGATTCTATTGAAAAAATTTAATTGCATATTTTTATACTTTATATCATTTTGCATGCAATCACTAATAAGTAATTAATCCCTCTAAATTATAGATTAGTGAATAGACTTGTAACTATTCATGGAGTAAGTTCGACTTACATCGCTTCAAATAATGAAATTGTCCCTGAATCCTTTTTAAATGATATACGAAGATAAAAAGTAATCGTAATATCTTTAGTTAGAGGTTTCAAAGCTTGTGCCCTGCAATTTTTACCAAATTTATAAATTTATTCATATGAATGTACAGACATTGCGCATAAAATTTGACATTAAGCATATTTTCAGTAGTTTTCTTCTCTATTGGCGCATTTACAATTGTAGTTTATGTTCCTATTTTTACGTTCATTTTTGAACAATTTTTTTCAGTACAAGTTGAATAAAATTGGTACTAGGTATCACAATCTTATTATTGTCAAAACGTAGGGAAAATTATGAATCTATAAGCCCAAATACAGAACTCGAATTGGGAAACGTTACACCTCATTCAGAAACGAAGACTGTGATTGCAGCAACATTTTAAAAATATGAAATACTGTATTTTTTTAAAATAGTAATGTAGAATTGAACTGCATTAATTGGGAACAATGGAAAACTTCAATCATCATTCCCACACCAAAACAGTTTCTTTAAAGCAAAATTATTTTTTTACATAGAAATATGTAGAAAAACATAATAAAAACATTTCGACACCGAAAAACAATCACATAATAGCAAAAAAATGAAGCAGTTGTGACCGTAAACTACTGCCCGTTCAGAATAACAATTACCTTATCTTAATTCTCTTAGTTACCTTATCTTCGGATAATAGCAATTACATTATCTTACGGTAATAGCAATTTCCTTATTTTAATTATCTTAATTACCTTATTTTAGGGTAATAGCAATTACCTTAACAAATTTAATTGCCTTTTATTAGAGTAATAGCCATTACCTTCTTTTAATTATCTTAATTACCTAATCTGAAGTATGTCAAAAACCTTTTTTTAGTGTAATAGCAAGTACCTTACCTTAATTACCTTATCTTTGTGTACTAGCAATTATCATTTTTTAATTACCTTATATGAGGTTAATATCAATTACCTTATCTTAATTACCTTATATCTTACCTTGTCTTAAAAAATTGTGTCATATTAGCCCCAAGCTGAGGCGTATACCATAACAATACAGAATTTAATTTCTTTCAACATCATATTTTTCATATTTCATTTACTTAATTCTTATTTTAATAGAATATGTGACAAGAAAAAATAAGTTTGTGGGGATGTTTAGAGTTTTATTTAAAGATTTTTGCTCGTAATCTTAGTTTAAATCTTATCTCGTAATCACTAGAGTTCTTATACATTTCCCAAAAGAAATAAACTCCCATTACACAGCTGAAATATTTCCATTTTAGGGAAAGATATAAAAGCATTTCCAGGAAGGCATAATTGTGTTGTTTTCTTGAAATAAATATTTGTGCTAACGGGAATATTTTGCGTCTCAAAGGATTAACTAACACCTTCCAGCGCGCAATATTTGAAAGTAAGCTTTACTTTAAGACAAGGAAAATCTATTTTTCTTACTTAATTCCGAGTATAAGAGTTTAAAAGGTTGTTTTGAAATGGAAGAAAAGATAATGGAAAATATAGATTAATGAATTCGGGAAAGCATAAAGGAGGGATAAGATTGTTTCGACGAAAAAGTTATTAATAAAACGTTAACTACTTCTGAATATTAGTTATTTAGTTACATATTTATTTCATTTTATACATTATACTGAGAAAGTAAGATACTTTTTCTTACTGCATATTTATACTGTGCTGCCATCTACAAGTAAAACTCAATTTAGCGCTTTTCTTCAGTGCGTGACGTATTGGCAACAAGTTGGCATTAGAGCTTCACATTATTCTCATAGTATTTTAGAATGACAAAATTGGGTAGTATGTTGCCAAATGGAAATTCTGCAAATATTAGAGAATTAATTAGAGAATGCCTTAATGGCAATACGGTTAACTTTTAAGACATATTGCCAGTATCAGTATGTTAATGTATATACATGTCAGGACTGTGGCCGTGGTAGCCTAGTGGTCGGAATGTCGAGCTTCGGATCGGAGGATCTCGGGTTCGATACCCGGGCCGCAGAAGACCCACCATATGCACTTGGGGATACGTGCATGTAAAATCCGTGGACCCTGAATTCCCGAGGGTAACGATGGGTGAAGATTTTCCCTTCCCTTCACCCATAGGTCTAAAGAGGAAGGTGACGTATTTGTGGTGGCGCCATCTAGTGTCATTCAAGTACATTAGCAAAGTCGTACTTCCACCATTGGTGCTCATCTTGAAACGGAAGACGCTCATTACTGCCTTAATTCCTAGTCGATCTGCGAAGCGGGGGGCTTGGATATTTCCCAAATGGCATAAGCAACAACAACAAAAAAAGGGCAGGACTGAGCACCCCTCGCAGGAGAAAACTTCTAGTTGTACCCATTAATGTGAGGCAACTGAGTGACAAAAAGTCCCACATTTGTTGGCAAAAAAAAAACATGAATCAAAAGGACTCAAAAATATCCTGTCACCGAGATGAGAAATTTTCTCTGTAGTTTTGTATAATACTCTGCAATATACGTGAAAATAGAGGCAGCAGTTGCAAATCGAGTTGAGATTGAGATCCAGTTAAATTACGTTTGAATTTAAATGCAAAGTTCACGAGTCTTCCATTTTTACTGAGTGATTTATTTTTCCTGTTACTCTTAGTAGTAGAATTCATGCTAGGGCTTTCATTCTTTTCAACAAATTTTGTAATTAATATCAAACAAATGCTGATTAGCGAAGACAGTTTTAGGAGCCTTTCATAAAGGATGCTACGATATTTACATAAGAATATGCAGTTGTGGCTCAGAAACTAAGCACTTCCGAACGGATTGCAATTTTATTTTTGAACTTTTAACTATGTGTTTTAATAATATTTGTTTGCGTAAAAACAATAATGATTACATATGTACTAACTTTTTATGACATAAAGGTTTGCAGCAAAAAACACAATTAGTATATAATAGTAAAACATTATTAGTGTAAAAAAGCAGTTAAGAGCAGTAGTGTTTTAGAATGTGATATAGTTTCTTTATAAACATTATATTTATTTTATAAACACAAAACACTCTTAACGAAACTCGAAGATAATTTAAAACTCAACCAGATTCAATGTTTACGATACAAATGGAACTCAATGAGAATACAAAAAAAAAAAAAACAAAGAAGAAGAAAAAAAAAATTTGCTGATTTTTAAGTCTTTTTTTTTTTTGACCAAAATGTATGATGTCAAACTTCTTGATAGCATACATTTTGATATCATACACATCATACATATACATCCTTCTCTTTGTCCCAATTTGTCACGTCTTCTAGAACAGAAGTGCGCAAACCTTTTTTTATTTGCGACCCACTATTTTGTGTAATATTTTGTCGCGACCCCTGAGACAGTAGAAGTAATGTTTACTCGTCAGCAAAGTTACATCTAAATTCTTTCTGAGATTTGCCCTTACAGGGTATTGTTAAAAGAGTGTCATGACGTCATCGATTGAAGTAACACCTTCTTACAACGCACCAAAGTTATAAACCATCATAAAAACGTTGAAAAAGTTGTAATAATTGTAGAATTTCATTAATTTGAATCTCTTTGAATTTGGCAACCCCTCCCCCCAAATTGTCTCGCTACCCCTCCGGGGGTCGCGAACCCCAGTTTGCGCACCACTGTTCTAGACCATCCTCCCCTCAAAGTGTCTATGAAGCCCCTTCATCTATGAAGCCCCTTTCGTTATACTGTACACAGTTTTACATTTTCTCAATCGCACAGTTAGTTAAAAAGAATAACAGAAATCAATAATAGGCTGGAATTCTCTCAAGCAAAAATAATTGGCTATGTTCGCGAATAAATGTCAGAACGTACATTAAAAATTTCGTGTTTCTATGGCACCCGTTTTCGGAGTTAAAACAAGTTTCAGTCGCTAAGAAATATTTTACTATTAGACAGACGCATAAAACTTTTAGTGGTACGTAAAATACCACTAAATGTATGTCCAATCGAAATAAAAATGAACGTAACTGTTACACCATTTTAGCCTCTAAACAGGAGCAGAAAAACATTACGCAGGCACCTTATTATTCTGACCATTTATACTATTAGTCAGACGCATAAAACTTTTAGTGGTATGTAAAAAATCACTAAATGTATGTCCAATAGAAATAAAAAAGAACGTAACTGTTACACCATTTTAGCCTCTAAACAGGAGCAAAAACATATTACTATTCTAACACCTTATTATTCTGACCATTTCTCCATTTCTATTTTTTCTCGAGAATATGTATAACTCGGTTGCTTTGAAGCAAATCATATCACATCCGGCATTGTCATAGATATCAAGAACATTCTCTTTCCAGCTGCTACACTTGGCTTACAAGATGCTTATAGGAATATTTAACCTACCGGAAACGGGAATATTTTATTTTCACGGAAATATGAATATCATGAATAAATGCATAAGGACAGAGATGCGGACAAGAAACACAATTCTATTTGTTGCTTCAATAAGTACAATAAGAGAAACGTATTCACAGAAATATTGCTATTGTATGTAATTAGACAATTCCACATGAGAACGACATTAAAAAACACCGTTTTTGGTTTTTTTTAATCTACAAAATATCAAAAATGAGTTTTGGTGTGCTTACACAAATGCATGTCCTCTTAAAATAAATAAATGAATACAAAATTTTAAAGTTCGAAGTTGGAAAAAGTTTGCTTTAACCCCTTAATTGGTCATTTTTTTTTTGCCACAAATGTTCCTAAAAAAGCATTTTTATTGCATTAATTAACCCTTTAACTACGGGTAACGTCAATAGACGATTTGGCGAAACTTTTCTGTGGTACGGGTAACGTCAATAAGCGATTTGATGAATTTTTGCTGAAAATGTAGGTTTCAGAATAAAAAGTTGAACAAATGGAAATGTATTCGCTCTTTACATTATAAGTAATAATTTAATCAATTTAAAATGGCAAAATTAGAGGTGCAGAAGGGGGTATTGACTACCCCCTTTTGATATTGCGTGCAGCCGATCTTCAAGCAAAAAGAGCTACATCTCATAGGAATTTTGATTTTGAACAAAAAAATTTCCAATTAACATTAGCCAAACAAAATATAACAAAACAAAATATAACCAAACCAAATATAACAAAACCAAGCCAATAACAAAATTTGCTGGGGCGAAAGAGTTTTTTTCTCAAAAAATCGCCATCGGTTGAAAATGGGACCTTTATGACTAATGTTGATTGGAACTCTCCAGTTTTGCCTTTTTCATGTAAGAAACTCATGACATATATATATAAGAAATAGATGTATCGCCATTCATACAATTTTTGGATACTTTTTTTTTGGCGTTCAGACGAACAGATTTCTGAATATATTCCCGTAGTTAAAGGGTTAAAGTAATAACTTGGTATAAAAGAAAAATGAAAGACTTTTAAAAAAGTTTTATAAATAATGAATTTAAGCATTTTTTTTATTTTATAACTACAAAACACAAATGCCCTTGAATGACTCTCTTTCAACCTATTAAAAATACGGGCAACTCAAAACAAGAAAGGCAGAAATTTCAATGCCCGTACGCTGTACGGGCAATCCAGTTGGGACCAACTTTGGGTAGCTCGTACGCAGTACGGGCAAACCAATTAAGGGGTTAAAAACACGTTTGAATATGATTTCGGTTCGGGCTTTGCGGTGAAACCTACCCTGTAACCATTTTGCATGTAGTGGCCACCAGTTTTGGTATTACTGAACAACATTTGTGGTGTTCAGTTGGTGTAAAGTTGAAAATTATTTATTTTTTAATGCATTTTAATTTTTTAAGTGTCATTCTAAAAAAAACACAGACTGCTGCGTGTTTTTTTTTTTTTTTTTTTTTTTAACGTATGATATTCGTTAACTCATCTACGTATCAAAAGTTCATTACGATTGTGCATCGATATATATATATATATATCAGTTAGCGTGGACCAGTTACGATTAAATTTTGTGGCACGATACGATATTGACACCAAGCAAAAACCAAACTATGGCGAAACGATATTTAAAAATTTGTTTAATGATTAGCATAGAAAATTAACGTAATATTTGCATTTATTATATTTATCATGGTAACTAACGGACTTGACTAACAAATTTACTTCTATTTCTTAAGAAGTATTTCCATTCATAACTCAATTTTTAACTTCTGATTCTTTGGAGTGGCAACACCTTAGTTTGTTTACATCGCGCACGTGTATATCTAGCGATCTTTTACTAAGCCTTTCGAATTATAAAGCGTTTTTAACGATTTCAAAATGGTTAATTTCCGATCCGCAGATGTTCTGCGGGAAGTCAGCTAGTATATATATTTTTTAGTTACGATTAATTTTTGCGAAACGATACGATACTGACATTATGTAAAAAAATAACTGTGGTAAAGCGATGTTTAAAAATTTGTTTAATGGTTAGTCTAGAAAAGTAACATAATTTTTTGTACTTATTGTTGTAACTTACGGAATTCAACAAATTTATTTATACTTCTGAAAAAGTGTATCCATTCATAATTCAATTTTAAATTTCCAATTCTTTGGAGTTTCAACACATTTTCGGCACATGTTTATATCGATTGACCATTGTCATTTTTATATCTAGCGATTTTTCTTAAGCCTTTCGAATTTTAAAAGGTTTTCTACGTTTTAAAATGCTTAATTTCCGATTCTTAGGAGTGGCAACAACTTAATTTGTTTATATGGAGCGATTGTTCTCATGTTTATGTCTAGCAGTCCCTTCTTAAGCCTTAAGAATTTTAAAGCGTTTTCTACGATTTCGAAATGGTTTATTTCCGATCCGCCGATGTTCTGCGGGAGATCAGCTAGTTTTTCCTATTTTCACAGAAATGAGCAATCGTAATTAAATTTCGATAAGGGATCATTCATAAATGATGTCACGCTTCGAGGGGGGGAGGGGGGTTCGTGAAATTGTGACAAAGTGTGACAAGGGGAGGGGAGGGGTAGCAAGAAGGGTGACATCATGCATTATGCAACATAGCGTGACGCGTGAAAAAGGGGGGGAGGGGGTCCGCTGAAGTGTGACATATTGTGACAAAAGGGGGGAGGGGGGTCAAATATATGGGAAAAAAGCGTGACGTCATTTATGAACGGCCCCTAAGTAACGGGGTTAACCCATTTCATGTGCTAAGAAACGTTATGCCAACGGTTCTCAACCTTTCAGTATTCGCGGCCCAATTTTCTCTCCTAATTTTCATCCCGCCCCCCTTTGGATTCTGTTTTAAAATTATTATTAACTAACTGCTAAAACAAGAGTAACAACGATTAATTTGGTAATAAAATTCGTTTAGTAATAAATCACTATTTGAATTTTGGGCAGGAGTAGAGGATGATTTTTCTGCACTAAAAACAAGGGCATTTCGCATTCTATTACCATTTTCAACAACCTTCTTTTGTGAAACTGGATTTTCTGCTGTGGCTTCTTTGAAGACAAACTATAGATCTCGGCTAACTATAGAAACAACTGAGAGTGGCTATTTTTAATATTAAGCCTTCCTACGAAAAACTTTGCTTTGCACGACAGACCCAAGGATGTCACTAATAATTAATAAATTTGCGTTTTCATGTAGTATCTTTTGATTGAGAAAGTTTAGTAATTTGTTTTACTTTAATAAGTTATAAAATATGTACCAATATCTTTGGTACATCCACCACTACTTTTCTCACGCTCGAAATTTCATAAGTTTATGGGCATTACATCTCATTTCACAGTTTTGTTTTCGTTTTCGATAATTCGATATTTTTTCGCTTTTCCTGCAGTTTTCAATGAACATATATATATATATATATATATATATATATAAAGATATGCATATAAAAGGGTTAGATAAAGTTGCTTTCAAACCACATAAAATTATATCTATTTTGTTGAGTGAACATATAGCATTTTAAGAAATATTTATCCAAAACAAACACAAAATTATAGTTTTTGTCACTTCTCTAAAGAATACATTCCTTAAAGAATTGAATTTTCCTCCTAACATGTTGAATGAACCGAAAAACTAGTCGGTCCTCTAACCAAAATGACTTCTTTTTACTGGAAGTACTCTCTCATACATAAATGCATGAGTATAAACGGAGAAATGTGTGGTAGAATAAAATATTTTGACACACATTTTAAAGCTCTTTACGATTCCTCCTATTCTGTGTACTCTGGATTTTTCTATTTTCTTTTGAGGTTTACATTAGAAGCGTTCGATTTTTTACCACATATAACTTTATTTGCTATTTGCGGCTTATGTAATGTGAGAATTTTCGTGATTTATTTATACATACGATTTCTTTGTTTGTAATAGAAACATATATATTCAAAATTAAAAATAACTGCAGTTTCTGGCAATTTTTTTATTCTTTGTGTGGTTCTTTCTGTGTATGGAAATATAAGTAAAAAAACTCGCATAAACATGCAGCCTTTTTTAATTTTACAAAAAATAAATTCTTAAGACAGAAAAAAAAAAGTATTTTATGTCTAATTTTGCAAACGTACAAACGCAGAGCAAAGCAATGTTTTAGACCAGTGTTTCCCAACCTTTTCCTTCTTGCGAACCCCTTCTAAAATCCGAAAAAAAGTGGCGAACCCTCTTCAGTAGTCGTTACTAACGGGTAACAAAACTATAAAATTGGCTAGCACATTTACTTCCATGTTGCACAATAGTTCATAACAAGAAATGAAAATATAATTGTAAAACCTTCAAGTTTAAATAAAAACCAGATTTTAAAAATTATTTGTTCTTTTTGAGTTATTTATAGGTCAGTAAACATATGTGTTCGTAAAAAATATCTTTAAAAACTATTTTTTCTGATACTGCGAAAAAGTTGTGGAATTGCATGAGTACAAAATTTTGAATCAATCATTAAATATCGTTTGGTTCCACTTTTAGGTTGAAATGTACAAAATTCGCAAAAGTTGGAATAAAGTGTGATTAAATGAGAGTACAAAATTTTTAAAATTAATGATTAAATGTCTTCCAATTCCACTTTGGTCTGTAGATGAGAAATTAGCAGAAAATAATGCAAAATTTTATTTTAGTAAATTTTCAAATTTCCGAGTCTTTATTCGTACTAGAGAGGAAAATTTCGGAATAGTAGGAGAA
Organism: Octonoba sinensis; assembly: GCA_038502835.1. NCBI lineage: Eukaryota > Metazoa > Arthropoda > Arachnida > Araneae > Uloboridae > Octonoba > Octonoba sinensis. The sequence continues at coordinate 94,700,604 of CM076605.1, read as the reverse complement.
ACATACGTTCCAAATTTAAAGTAAATCAATGAATCACTTTGAGATTCAAATTTTCGAAATCAGGTAACAATAAAAATTAATACATTTCAAATTTTGTACGTATGCTTTCTATGCCAGACCACAGCTTTATCTTATTAACGGGAAACTAATTTATTAAAAGAAATCATTTTTCCACTCCATCCTAATACGTATGAATTTATTATTCCTGTTTTCTTTTACGTTAGTAATTAAAAATTCCGCCATTGCAATATTATTTTCGCGAACCCCCATTTCACACCAAGCGAACCCACCGGTTGGGAAACACTGTTTTAGACATAATATATATAAAAATATTTTAAAACTTGAAAATTAATTTCATTACCTTAAACGCACATCTCACGAGATACTGGGCTCAGGAGGTCTATGGCTTAAGTTTCACCTATATCCCAAGCTCAGTTAACATTATATTATTTTTATCAATATTCATTCCTTATTTGATAGTTAGTAGTGCTTTTGCTTCATTCTAAAATAGGGATATGAAAGATTAATACGCAAGCCACAACGTATACTTCGAATGAGCACCAGAATATGAATTGGTGGGAGGAGGGAAATTTTTAAATTACCCAAACCTATATATAAACCAAGAAAATTTTGTTAAATCATGAAAAAATCATCAATTCGCAATTTTTCCGTTAGTTTTTCGGCCTTACTACGTAGCATCTGTACATCGTTTTCTCCTCTAAATGTCTACTCATACAACAAAAACCGATTTACAGCAATGTAGCGTGAATAGAAGGCGTGTAAAATAAAGCGGGCCGAAAAAAATGCAAACTTTTTTCTTTCCTTTTTTTAAGTCGTACTACTGCGGAAAAGTTGAGAATGGGGAGACTGAATGGGTTACAAGAAAAAATAAAAATAAAATATGTTTATGATAATGTGTACCACGTGGTTTCCGAGGACGCAGTTCGTAAAGGTTTTTTAGGAATGGTACAAATGAATTCTACTCTACGTGTGCCACCAAAAAACTTGACGGCACATCCAAAATTCTAGTTACTTTGAAGATCACCCTCATGCAAATCAAGCCAATGAAAATCATGAATGAACATGAAAATCATGGTGCATTTGCTGTATCTAACCTTTACGGCAGGAGTTAGCAAATCACCGCTAGAAATTTTTCTGGCGCCTTTAATATGAGTTTTCCGCATTTCAAAGACATCCGTACCGTAATGAGCTCTGTATGAGAAATGAATGCAAAATAATGGGATGCAAATTGTAAAAGAAATGTAATAGCTAAATTAGTACTCATGAAAATCATCCACTAACAATAGATTAGCGCTATCTTCAATCTACTATGATTATGCCATAAAGAATGAAAAGTGCATTATTCAGGGTATTCGCAGAAAAATGGTTGTAACTTGTTTTGTACTTCTAACTAGAGATGTAACGAATAGTGATTTGGCCGAATAGCCGAATACCGAATATTCGGCCATTTCTCCCAGGCCGAAGCCGAATATTCGGCTAGGCCGAATACCGAATATTCGGCGGCCGAATATTAAAATTATTCAAAGTCAAACACCAATCTATGATGTATGATTTAATTCTGTTTGTTAAGAATTTAGAACTATTTAATATTAATATATTTTCACTATTGTTTTGAATGTAATAAAACTAAGAATTTCACGCACAAGCAAAATAGAAACGACAGGTTTTACGGTAGTAAGCATTAGCATTATTTTACTAATTGTTTAATTGCAATGAAAGAAATACTAGTGCTTAGTGAACTTTTGCCTTGCTCAAAACTGTTGTATGAAAACATTTTAAAAGTTATAAAAGTTAATATTTTGATTTTATGGGTTTTTTTGCATACCTATTTTTAAAAGATCTATTAAAACTTAATGAACTTAACTGGAATATGTTTCTATTTTCAAAAAACCCAATAACTTATGCTATCTAAATATTCATGATATATTCTGGGTTTTTCACATTTCTCTCTAACCCAATATTCACAATAAATCAGTCTACCCAAACAAAGTCTGGCTTCCACTTTGTTAATAATAACAAAATGAATTTCTCATATTATCGATTATAGTTTATAAGCTTTTGGGAGCAAATGCTAAATATAAAATACAATATTACAACTTTAAAATGTGTTTTTGCTCAGTCAAGCCTAAAACCAGATTTATAAAAAGTAGTTTATTCTAAATTATTTTTATTTCTTAAAACTATAGGGGACTAATGTATTCTTTTGGCAATAATTATAATACAATTTTAAATGTTTGAAATCTACTAATTTCTTTATTTTTTACTATTTTACTGCAGCAGAACTATTCGGCCGAATAGTCCATCAATATTCGGCCAGGCCGAATTTGACCTTACCCAGTATTCGGCCAGGCCGAATAATCGGCTGGGTGATGAAATGACTATTCGGCCAGGCCGAATACTCGGCCAAAGGGCCGAATACCGAATAGTGGCCGAATATTCGTTACATCCCTACTTCTAACTCTATTATAAAGAATTTTGTTTTTCATTGTCTAGGATTGCTGAGATTTATGACTAATAATTGTAACAATGACGAACTGAAAATGCTGAAACTATAAGCTATATTCCTGCGGTTCCCAAACTGAGGTACACGTAACTGTAGTGGTACGCGTACAGGTGGATCAAATTTACCCAATTAGAGTTTTGAGATCCCAAACTGAGGTACACGTAACTGTAGTGGTACGCGTACAGGCGGATCAAATTTACCCAATTAGAGTTTTGAGATCCCAAACTGAGGTACACGTAACTGTAGTGGTACGCGTACAGGTGGATCAAATTTACCCAATTAGAGTTTTGAGATCCCAAACTGAGATACACGTAACTGTAGTGGTACGCGTACAGGCGGATCAAATTTACCCAATTAGAGTTTTGAGATCCCAAACTGAGGTACACGTAACTGTAGTGGTACGCGTACAGGTGAATCAAATTTACCCAATTAGAGTTTTGAGATCCCAAACTGAGGTACACGTAACTGTAGTGGTACGCGTACAGGCGGATCAAATTTACCCAATTAGAGTTTTGAGATCCCAGACTGAGGTACACGTAACTTTTGTGGTACGCGTACAGGCGGATCAAATTTACGCAATTAGAGTTGTGAGAATTGTGGCTCAAATCTAAAAATGAATTTTTGGTATTGTCAAGAAAAGAATTGCTGTTTTTAATACCGTCCACAACCACTACTTATCTTTGTGAAACTGGTCTTACCAATAATATGATATTCATTAAAAATAAATATAGAAGCAAATTAAATTTTAACCCAAATTTGAGGTTAAAACTAACTTCTACTGAATCAAATATCCCCTCGCTTGTATCTACCATGCAGCCGCAAAATTCGCATTAATTTTGTTTTTTTATTTTTATTGTTACATCTATTTTGTACTTAAAGACATTTTCTAATGTGTTTTGGAAGCATGTATTAAAAATATATTTTATATATTTCACATATTTTGTTTATATACAACTTTATTTTAATAAACTCTTTTCTCTGCACTAATAACTATCAAAATGGTGTAATTTATATTACCTAGTCTTCCTATTTTTTTTCTATAACGTATTAGTATTCTACTCTATATTATAAAGTTAGATTCGCAGTGGTACGCTACTGTTTGTTTGCAAGGAAAATGGTGGTACTCGAAAAAAAAAAAAAAAAAGATTGGAAATTGCTGCTATATTCCATTAATAATAACTACTAAAAATATTTTTTTGCTCTACATTTCATAATTATTTCAAGCTTTCTAAATAAATTGCTTAAATTGTGAAGAAAAAAATATTCGGAGTTAAATAATAGGACAAGAGAGAGAAAACAGTTTTTTTTTCCTCTTTCCAGATTTAGTTGCCTTGTGCAGCAAAACAGGAATTTTCGCTGATTTCCCTGGAGTATCATCACTGAAATTAAGATCTTTTACAACGCTCTTCACGTTTTGAGAGTCACTTTATCCAATTTGGAGACATGCAGATAAATGGTAGTTTAATCTAAAAAAGAAAGCGTCTTTTAAGAGAGCCTCTGAAACTTATTTTTAGCCCATCATCTTATACACGCTGATGTGTAAAAAGTAATAGAGTTACTTTTGTGAGAATTTTTTGTAGAACATAGTAACTTGAAAGTTTTGATTTTTTTCAAAGGATATTGAAGTAGCGGGAGCAGTTGTCGACTTTTAACTCTTTTGCACATAGTTATTTAGAAGTCTTGAGCAATGTGTATACTGTAATATTTAAAATTATTCAAATTAGGAGAAACAACATCAAAAATGACATTATAATAAAGCCGAACTCCTGTATCAAGACATCGCTTTTAACGACGTATCGATTATAACGTAAATAGTTAATTAAAAGCCAGGTGGCTTTAACTTCTCAGTTTAATCCTTTTTAAGGCGGTGGGAAGTATGCTTCCCACCAAATTTATCAAATTATAGATGTTTATAGTAGGCTATTTTACCCTTTCTGATTGGCAGAAGCTTACAAAGACTCTGGGCAATATATTTACTACCACATGCATCAATATTCAAATATTATAACTATCCCCCTCAAAAGGGGCGGGGGGTGGAAAATCAGGCTAATCTTATTTACTGTCCTATATAAATTTCTTTTTTGAAACAAAACAAAATCTGAAAAATATTTTAACATACCGATACTACAAAAGATGGCCCTATGAAGGGTTAAATGACGACCTTGAGTTGTGAACTTTTTTTTTCTGTGATTGCATTTTTGGTTTTACATTTTTCAAATAAACTTCCATGAACTGAAGTTGATCGAAAGTCATAAGTGTTTTAGTATTGATACCGTTGGTCCGCGACAAGCGATTGTAACTAAAATGAAAGGAGTTGTTCCTTATTTGTTTTTCCCACTGTTCGTATCTGCGATCTAAATAAATGTGAACCTAGAAATTTAAAGGTTCAACAATACCTTGTGTTGCCTTATCAAATTTTCTCAAGTTTTACTTGTATAAGGTATATGTACAGGTAAAACTAGACAAGATTTGGCAAAGAGAAGTGAGTGCAGAAATAGCTTCTTCTGAGATTAATCACGAATTATTCTGGTTAGGTGGTCGGCCTGACGCGAAACCCCCAGTGTTGTTGCTTATGCCACTTGGATATTCAATCTCCCGTCGCAGAGCGACCTGGAATTAAGGCAGAAGAGTGCGTCTTCCATTTCAATATGAGCACCGACGGTGGAAGTACGACTTGGCTCATAATGTACTTGGATGACACCAGATGGCGCCACCACATATACGCCACCTGACTTTTTAGACCTATGGGTGAAAGGAGGGGAAAATCTCCACCAGCTCGGAACTGCCTAGGGACTTCAGCGTCCGCAGATTTTACATGCACGTATCCACAAGTGTTCATGGTGGGTCTTCAGCGGCTCGGGTATTGAACCAGAGATCCTCCGATCCGAAGCGGGATATCCTAACCACTAGGCTACCACGGCCCCGGAACCCCCAGTGTCTAGTTCTCCAGCAGGCGTGGTCCTCATTATCATCGGCCCACTGGAGGGATGAAGGATTGAGTAGACCCTGCCCAGCCCGGGATTCGAACCCCAAACCTGTGCACGGAAGGCTACCCCTCACCCACTGGGCCTCTATTACGTTATCTACTACAGCAAAAGCTTTGCACTTTTCAAAAATGGTACAATACCACAGGCCCTCTGATGAAGTTATAACTGCGGTTGACTCTATGTGTTAGAACAGCGGTTCCCAAACTGTGGTGCGCTTACCACTAGTGGTACGCGAAGTTTATCCAGGGGGTACGCGTGCAGGCAAAAAAAAAGAGAGAGAGAGAGAGAGAGCAGGTTAAAACACAAAAACTCAGAATTAAAGATCGAATTTCCCCGATTAGAGTGGGGAGAATGTTGGCTCAAAGTTAAAATTGGATTCCCGTTATTGTCAATAAAAAAAGCATTGCTGTTTTTAATTCAGTTTATAACCACTGGTCTTTGAAACTGCTTTGATATTTACTAAAAATAAATATAGGAGCAAATTAAATGTCGACCCAAATTTGAGGTTAAAACTAACTTCTACGGAACGAGAGATTACCTCTTTTGTATCTGAAATGCAGCAGCAACCTTCTCATTAATTTTGTTTTTTAATTTTTTTACATGATAGGTGTTTTGCACTTAAAGACGTATTTCTAATTCTGTTTTTGAAGTACGTATTAAAAACATGTTTTATATATTTCATATATTTTATTAAATCAATACAGCTTTCTTTTAATAAAAGCTTTTCTCTGTATTAACTATAAAAATTGTATGATTGAAATGACCTAATCGTCGTAGCATTAATCTAAAATCTATTACTGTTCTATTCCATATAATAAGGGGACATTAGCAGTGGTACGCAAACGGTTTGCAAGAAAAATGGTGGTTACGCGGAAAAAAAAAGATTGTTAACCGCTGTGTAAGAATACACAATCAAAATATTCACTAAAACATTGTGTATGGAAAGGAAAAATAAATTATTTTCTTAGGATATTTTTAGATGCACATAAAAATATTTTGACAATATAAATTTGTGTATTAAAAATAACTTTTTAAATTATGAGTTTGAAACACATTAAATACCTATTGAAACGCAGGGTAAAAACAGCCGTCTCTTTATTTGTGCATGAAGTAATTATTATTAATAATAGAATACCTCCCATGCTATAAATTAGAAAAGCGACGAGCAAAAACCGGAAGAACGCATCATTTTAAGCATAATTTATATTCTCTTCCAGTGATAATGTCCTTTTCTGTAATTTCCAATTAAACAAATGGGCCCATAAAATAGTTTAAGCCATAAACCTTTTTTTTTCTAATAATAAGATTTTCTTCACGGATCTCTGTGGTTTTTATGTCACCTATAATGAAATACTAATGTTAGAAAACAAGTATGTGCAATGATATTTTGTTATATTTGGGCGCGTGTTTATATCCAGAATGGGAGACGAGCAGAAAAATAACTATTATTATAATTATCAAGTTCTTAAAATAGTTTCAAAATAATAGCAGTTTTTACAATAATAATTATTATTTTGAAACTCGTCGACTTTCATTTCGTATTTCATAATTGTACCTTCTTTGAATGTTAAACTGCAGTCATATCATACTTTTAAACAGCCATCAAGAAAACACAATTATGTGAATAAAAATAGAAAACGTAATTGAAAAATATATATTTATTAATTTAATTTTATTTTTTATTTATTTAATTATTTTATTTTTCAATGTTTAGAATGATTTTAAAGAGTAATTTATCTCGCCAATCAAGAAACTTCATTCAAGTGATATGCGACTGCTTTCCTAGAAACAGTTTTTAACCAAAGGTATCGTAAGAAACTTTTCCCGAATGGGCAATAAGAGATAGATTATATTTTTATAACCAAAACATGGAAGGATTCATGCTTTGAAGTTCCCAAAGATCATCGAATGAATTTGGGATGTTTTATTTCTTAAATGGTGCATCTCTTTTCTCTCTGTTTAAGTGATGCTTACATTTGAACATATTTTTGAGAGCGTAATACGTATGATGTATTTCCACGTTATCGATATATATTTGACGGAGAAAAAGTGTTATGCCATACGATTTGCTACAAAATGAGATAATATGTGTTGTGTGATGGTGCTTATTTATTATTATCAAACTTCATTAAATATTAACAATAAAAAATGCCAAACTAAAGATTCAAAGAGAAAAAAAATCCCTAAATACAAAATGCAGCTAAAAACAACAAAGGTGACAACCACCAACAGACACAGGGCCCAGCAAGGCTGTGGCCCTAGGCAATTTAACTAGTCCCAATGAACATCAAGAGCCTTCTTAATAGCCCCCCCCCCCCCGGCCCACTACAAGTAACAGTCGCTTTCCGATAAACTACTTCAACTGCATACAACCCTATTGAAGTAGTAATTTTCCCTAATTTCGAAATTAGCCCGAGGAATAAAAAGCTTACAACAGTGGCCTCTGGTTCTACGTTTTGTGCATAACTGCCGCCCATCAACCAGTTCCCGTTTTAATGAACTTAAACAACTGAATCATGTCCCCTCTAATTCTCCTTTGACAATATATATTGAGCCTTTTAAGCCTAACCTCATAATTTGAGTGTGAGAGTCCACTTACCCCCCCTCCCCCCTTTTAACTATTTCATAAGTGGCTTTTACGTCGCATTCAAAGAAACACTAATGGGGGAAAACAAGTGCCCGCAACGTAGTTTTTTAGGATTTTGCTGAGAGATTTGAGCCATTAATATTTGCAGGAATTGCAAATATTAATGGCTAATTATTTTTACGAGTAAAAATCCGAAAACGGTGAAATTTACAATATTGATACATAAAAAGGCAAAGACAAAACAGTTACGAACCATTTTCCCCTCTGTATTTCTACCAATTTTCTAATTTTTTTTTTGTTTAGTAACTATTGACGAATTTTAGTGATATCAATTTAAAACTTTGTAAAGATTTCTTTATTAGTAAATTATTTCCCATTTTCCTCCCCCCTTTGAACCCTTTCATAACCTGAGTATGAGAATTCACTTACCATCCCCACTTTGAACCCTTTCCAATGAGGTAGTATCCTTCTTAAGATATAGAGACCAGAACGGAACAAGCATAATCCAAATGAGATTTTTTAAAAAAAAGCAAAATATGCGATAATAGTAAAAATACAACATATAATAATTTAATAGGATACATTTTATTGCTTTTTTTTTTTTTTTGTTTTACTTTACAAGAGTGCTGTCCGCTTTGGATCGTCCACTCGTTGCGCAATTTCTGCATATAAATCCCTCCTGAGGGGTGATGGGAGAGATTTTGGCGTCCCCGATTTTTTTTCACCGCGGCTCTGAGACGCTATTTTTTCCTCACATTTGCGATGTTTTAATAAAGCAACTGAAAACACTAAAAACATAATTGTTTGAATTTTGAAAATGAAAGCTGAATGTCTTAGAAAAGGAAAACCACAAAACGCCGAGTTCTGTTAAAATAACAAATGCTTTTTTTTTTTACTTTACTAACCAGTGGTCACTGATGATAATAACCCCTTAATTACTTGGGTAAAATATTTCGATTTTTTAGAAAAAGTTCCGCACACAATGAGACAATAATTGTGGCTACATTCTTAATTGATATACTTATATTTTTGCTGGAAATTTAATACTCAGCTCATGTTAGACATTTGAATTTTTAATCTCTTCAAAAATAATTTATTCCTCTCAGATAAATTTTAAAGTTAGGCAAACAAGTACATAAATGCATTTTTCGTCAACATTAAGTTTCGTTTAATAGCGAAACATAAACTTTCGCTAATTTCCCTGGAGTATCATCACTGAAATTAAGATCTTTTACAGCGCTCTAAACTTTTTTTAAAGTCAGTTGATCCAATTTGGTGACTTGAGAACATAATTTTTTTAATTTTAAGAAAGAAAACGCCTTTTGAGGTACATTATTTAAAAAAATTTATGCATCAAAATAGTTTGATAGTTAAAAAAAGAAAAAGAAGAGAAACAAACAACAACCCTCCCTGACAGTTTGTTTCTTTTTCCCTCCGTAGCGAAACGTGTCATCTTTTTCTTTTAATTTAATTTTATTTTATTTTATTTTAAATGTGTGCGTTTGTAATTTTGTTTTTTAAGTGATAAAAAACATGTGGAAAACTTTTAAAATATGTATTGCAATATAGCGTACATATACATGTTTATACTAATTTTATATATATTTTTATTTATTTTATATATATATATATATATAATTATTATATATTCCTTTATATATATTTATATATACATATATGTGTGTCTGTGCGCACGCAAGGTGAAATGATTTTCGTTTTTCTTGTATACGGAGTATATGAGTACTTTTTGTATAAAATTATTTCGTAATAATTTTTTAGAGAAAGTTCCACAATCAGATAATAAGAGCTAAAATCGCATGAAAATCCTAATTAATAACAAGTATAATTGGACCTAATATCGTTAACTTTTCAGGAAAGTAACTTATTAAAATTAGAAAGTCTCTGAGCGAAAATCATTAAAAAATATTTATATACTCGCAGTAAAAATCACTAATTGCAACATTTTAAGTATAATGTATATTTTTAGCCAGTGATAAAGCTTTTTTCAGCAGCTTTCAATTAACTAAATGGGCTCATAAAGTATTTTAAACCGTTAGCAATTTTTCAAGTTACCAAAAAGTGTTTTTACGAATGATGTTAATGGCTTTTACGTCGCATTCAAAGAAACATTAATGGGGGAAAACAAGTGTCCGCAACGAAGTCTTTAGAATTTTGTTGAAAGATTTGAGTCATTAATATTTGCAGGAATTGCAAATATTAATGGCTCATAATTTTTATGAGTAAAAAACCAAAAACAGTAAAATTTGCAGTATCTATATATAATAGGCAAAGACAAAACAGTTAAGAACCATTTCCTGTTTTTCTCTGTTTTTCTACCGACTTTCCTAGTTTTTTTGTTTAGTAACTATTGACTAGTTTTAGTGATATCAATTTAAAAACTTTGGAAACAGTTTATTATTAGTTAATTGTTTTCTTTTGGCAGGCAAGCCTCATTTATAATTGTAATGTTATATTGTTATAGATAGTAGGTTACAACATGTTTTCGTTGAGTAAATTATTAAGAAATAAATATAAAACTCATTGTTAAAAAGAGATTGTTGCGATTGAGCAGTAATATTGAACGCTATGCAGGCAATTCAGTTGCGTCATTGGTCACGTGGTAGCGATGAAAGCAATATAAACAAAGAAAGCCGCTATACTTCGAGTTCGACAAATCTAATAAAAACTGGGCCTAAATAAAGTTCTTCGACATTACATAAAATTAACACTATAAATATTGCAATAAATAATAAATTTCTTGAATAACAATTAAATAAATTACATTTTTTTATTTCTAACGGCATCGCTTATATCGCGTATTCGGATACATCGCGCTTTTTTGCTGTCCCCCGATGCGCGATATAACGAGGGGCTACTGTATATATATATATATATATATATAGTGTGTTTGTGTGTGTGTGTGTGTGTGTGTGTTAATACCTTAATGCATAAATAATAAAGTCAACGAAATGAAATACAGAAATCTGCAATAAAATTTCAAACGCACTTGAGAGCGCTTTATCAAGGTATAATACTGCAAGCTTCAGGATAAAAATCATCTCAGTAAAAAAATTTAAAAAATCTTACATTCCTTTGCAATTCCACTTCTTATTTATGTTTTTAATTACGCCGATGTACTGTTTTGTTAACTCTTCTATGTCAAAGGAAAAAACGCAGTTTACAGTTGGAGCTCCCAAAACCTTGAGTTTAATGTTAATGTTTTAACACAAGTATTCATTAAGAATTAAAGTCTGAAATGGTTTTAAAAATGTTGTTCGGATTTATTTTGTTAATTGCATATTTCTTTCTATTCTTGAGTATGCGAATAAAAAGTTGACATTTGAAATTAAGGTTATCGAAATTAATCCCTTTTCCCCCGGTAAATGGCAATTGATGATACTTTTACCACTCTTATCTTCCGTCTCAATGGGAAAACAATATTTAAGATAGTTTTTCCCCCTCCTGTCTTTTCTTTCTTTCTTTCTTTTTTTTAAATTGAGCTCTCCTATGTAATATATTGAGGCGCTTTTAAATGAGAGTTTGAAAACCCTATTACTAAGAGCACAATTCTAAGGAGGCAATTAAAGCATATTGAGGGATCTAGTAAGTTTGTTGATAAGTTCTTTAAGGAGAGCACAAAAAAATTGCAAAACTAAGAAGCTTTGATTTTGAGACGAAATATGTGAAGTAACTAATATCTCTGTCCCGCAGTGGACCAGTCGGTAGAAGCTAGGTTCCCGCAGAGCACTGAAAGGGAAGCAATATTGACTGCGGTCAGCGGTTTGGAAGGGTGAAAACCTCTTGCGGCTGGTTGCTTTGGGACCATGTATGCTAAAAGGAGCTGGTGCACGTTTAATCCGTCGTGGCTTCAATGTCCTCCAAGTGAAACGATACCTCTGGGGATACCAACCGCAGGTGACGGTCTCTCATCTGGGAGGTGGTTCAAAAGTGAAGAGGCTTCTCAAAGGGGCCCAGGCGGTATCCTGCCTATAAGGACCCCGTTAGACTCAGGAGCAGAACAACCAATCCTCCTCATTTCGCGCGAGGACACAAAAACAGCAACAATTCATTGTAATGTCCTTCCAACAAGTTCAAAAAACATAAATAACATTGTAAAATTACTTCTAGTAAAAGCTGTTTATATTTAATGAACTAATTATGAGATAAAATACGCAGTAAGTTGCGAGAAGTAGTAAGCATTAATACGTAGTTAGTATTGATAAATAAAAGAGTTTTAAAGAACACAAAAAAGCAAATGGTACAAATAACTGCCAACAACGAACAAGATAAAATCTTACGTTAATTAAAACTTAATTTGGATTTTCCCGTTTCTTTTGTACGTGAAATCTTTGATAGTAACTAAATAATACACGTTGTCTTAAGTCACAAATCTTGTTTGATAATTAAAAGTTATACCTTTGTCTTTTACAAACAAATAATCGAATCTTAGATCACAGAATTCCTTCGTAATTAGCAAGTTCAATGGTAATTATCTGCTTTAATTGCTTTTAAGCATTTGAAATCCAGAAAGGAGAAATCAACGCATTTTTCCTTCTGCTGAACTTCGACATCGGCTTGCACGTTTGATGGCGATTAGTTCGATGTCCCTCCCTCACGTCGTTTGGAACAATACCGTTGATGTAATTACTGATTTGTAATTGTATGTTGGAATGTAATAGGTATCTTGAATTGGCAGCTTCATTTTATAGAGATAATAACACCATAAATAGAAAATCGGGGGTCGTCTCAAAACTTTTTAAATAAATAGGTAATCTTGTCTTCCTATCAGTAAGAAACGAGAGGGTTGAAAAATATCTTTATGCATATAAGATAATTATAGCAGCTTCATTTAAGAGAAATAATGATTAACACTATCAATGGAAAATCAGGAATTCTTTCAAAATTATCTAAAAGCAAGTTATCTTGTTTTTGCGATTACTAAATACAACAAGAAGCGTAAAAATCATTTCAACAGATATATTATCTCTCTTTTTCTCTTTTTTAATTTCTGAACTCTGAAGTTTGAATCAACTAAGTGCTCTGAATTAACAGCTTAGTTTTATATCAAACGTAGCACTAAAATAGTCTGTTTAGGGAAGGTTTTAAAAATTAGTCACAGTAAAAATAGAGTATCATATCTATATTATTTTCCTTTTCTCAAAGGAAGAAAAAATAATCTTTTGGTGCGTAAAGTGTTAATGAACTTACCACTAAAACAAGCTTTTAGCGCATGAAGTGTTAATTTTGCGATCTTAAGTTGATTTTCGTTTATTATTTTCATGAGTTACGTAGTGAATGATACTCTTTTAAATTGCATCAAAAGAATCTAAATGCAATCCTTTCAGTTACCTATACTTTCATTTAAAGTCTTAGAGAATTATTTAATATAATTAACATAAATAACAAGAGAATAAAATTATGCAAGTAATAACAAAAAGTATAGTGTTATCTCTTGAGTAGGAACTATGTCTACAAATCGTAGAGTAATTAGGAACCGTTCTATGTATTAACGAAAAATGTGTGAAATTTCTACAATCCAAAAAAAAACGATCAACATTTGCTGTCTAAATTAAAGTCACTGAATGCAGTTTTATTGCTTTATTCCTTTCTTTTTTTTTGGGGGGGGGGGGGACGGCATTTAACTAATGGTAGCTCATTGACCAGATCTGAACTCAATGATTTGCATTATTTTTATTCGTTTATAACATTATTGCTTACCAGTGTAACTCGCTTGCAACGTGGTTAATATTATTCAAGTTCAACTTTCATTCGACGAATCGAGTTGCTGTTCTGTATCGAGATGAATCACTAGGTATGAAATGCTGCATCTCGCCAGAAAATGAAGGTGTTAATTTCGGAGAACTTCAATATTTATGATTCAAGAAATCATCATTAAGCTTAGTGACTTTTTTATGACTCTAGCACTGAAAGTGAAAAAAGGATAAAACTCTGTAGTTTAACGAGAATTTTTAAGTCTGAAAAACTTTAGTCACATTTTTTAAAAATACGATGAGAGATGTTATTAATTCTCAGATAATAAAAATTTCATCTTTCGGGAATGTCCAAGTAAAAACGCAGCTTCTGTATACATTTATAGTTTACGCATAAAACTTTTAAGAAGCTACGAAAGACCATAAAACAAAATTTGTGTCAAAGCTTTTAGATTTCTTTTTTTAAAGCATACAATGAAAAACTGTTGAGTTTTGAAACATCTTCTTCAAGTAGAAAAATCAATTACTATTAACTGCATTTTTTCCCGTTTTGATGTGTTTCTGCCAGTTTTGATGTGTGTTCTCTGTATATTTATCTTTTTTTTTTTCGTGGTTTCCATGCGGGTTTTAGAGCATAAAAAAAGTTTTAGAAATAAATAAGTAGTAACACCCTAGCTTTAAAAGAGTTTTAAAGTTAAAACATATTTGTCAAATATGTAAATGGGAAATTTTTATGGCAGGTTGTAGTATGCAGTAATTAGTTTTTGGCTTACATAACTGCAGCAACAATATCAACAATAGTAACATCAGCAAAATGAAAAAGAAATTACGAAACATAACAAATAGTTTATTATTTTTGCATTAGAATTAACAGATCATTTCACATATCAAAGGAATTTATTGAATGTGACATTGAAAGATACGTATTATGCGGTAATTACCTTAAAGCAATAAGACAGTACTTATAGGACTAACCATTATTCTGTTTCTTATCCCCATGGCGTAGGAAAGCCTACACCAGCTGGTCCAGAAGATCATGTCGCTGAATACGACTAATCCATGGCTAAGGGTGATATGCGGCTTCACTTGAGCGAGGAACCACGAGGGCTGAATACTCTAACCATTATTCTGTTCCTTATCCCCATGGCGTAGGAAAGCTTACACCAGCTGGTCCAGAAGATCATGTCTCTGAATACGATTAATCCATGGCTAAGGGTGATATGCGGCTTCACTTGAGCGAGGAACCACGAGGGCTGAATACTCTAACCATTATTCTGTTCCTTATCCCCATGGCGTAGGAAAGCTTACACCAGCTGGTCCAGAAGATCATGTCGCTGAATACGACTAATCCATGGCTAAGGGTGATATGCGGCTTCACTTGAGCGAGGAACCACGAGGGCTGAATACTGACTCATCCTCAATTTATGTGATCTCTTAAATGTTTTTGAACCTGCTCCCAGATGGGAGACCGTCAGCTGGGATTCGCACCCCCAGAGGTATCGTTTCACTTGGAATACGTTGGAGCAACGATGGGTTTAACGTGCACCAACTCCCTTTAGCGTGATCCCCAAGGAACAAGCAGCGAGAGGTTGTCACCCTCCCAAACACTGACCTCTGTCGACGTTGCTTCACCTTCGGTGTTCTGCGGTGCAATTATAGTGTTGCACGGTTTCTTATTGTTGTCTCATGTCATATAGCGCTTAATGCATACTCTTAAAGTTTTGCATTCTACTGTGATTTAGTATTTTACAATAACCTGTATTTTTTATGTTTTTTTTTAAATTTTATTTTATTTATTATTTTGTTTTATAATGGTTTTCATAAATTTGCGGTTGGTCGAGCTCTCCCGGAACCCCATTTGCTCCCGAGGGTTTGCACTCGGGGGCATCTAAAAATACGATAGGCCAGAAAATGGCAGGTGCGGGGGGTTTCTGGGCGCACTGTCACTGCGGGAACCGTACTTCTACCGACTGGTCCACTGCGAGACAACCATTATTATTCTACTTCACGGCATGATCTCCATTAGCCAAATGCCAACATAAATGGCACTTAGGCACACACAAGAAGCACAAAAGTTACGTCCGTCCAAGCCGCCGACACATAATAAATCGAAAACATTCATTCTCTCACACATTCCTAACTTGGAAAGTCTTTTATAACATGCAGCCACCTGGTTTCGTTCACATTACGAGAATTTATTCAACAAAATCTGCACGATTTGTACACAATTGATCATTTTACATACAGGTGATGTTGTTCTTCACGAAGTATTCTTCCGAAATAGAAATTTTATTCTTACATCAATATCCTTATCACCTTCCCCGTCCCATTTCAATTATAAGCTTTTGTTAACTTTCATTAAATTATATCCAAATGTAAGCCAGAAAAACTAACGGATTCAAAATCCAGCCTTGTTTAAACTCTTCATTTGGCGCGAAATCTCTCATATGCACTAATTGTAAAACAATTCGGTAGTTTAACGTTATGCTAAATATATGGCAGAACAAAAACCGAGAATCATGGTGGTATTCACCATCGACCCAAGTAAGCAGTTAGTAAACATTATAAGGAAAAAGTTTCTTCTCTCCTGTCAATTTAATTCCAAGGTAAAAATTCGTCGAATTCTGATGTTCCAGTAATTCTGGAATGTCCTAGCACTCCTTAACCAAAGTTATTGTTAAGATATAAACTGTGAGAATTTACATTGCAAAAATATAATGTGATTTAATATTATAAAGGGTAACCAAAAATAATCTATGCTTGTGCTTTGGACCTAGATTTACCAACTGAGGTTGAACAAACATTAATTGCAAAAGAGACACTTCTTCTCACTCGTTAGCTTCTTAATCATAGCAACAGTCCCTCAGTCTATTGCTATGGCAATGAAACTAATAGCGATGACGTATGTCGCCTGCAGTGTAGCTAACAAAGCGCGGTGCATAAATTTCAAAAACGCATTCTCAAGATGCAACTTTACAGAAACATTCCAAAATACTTACAAAACGTTTATTCAGTAATGTAAGCACTTACCATCCGATAACAATAATTGGAACCAAAACATCAACAATTAAGCCTAAATCTAAGTACTACTTTAAAAGAAAAACTTATAAGATGTTAATTTTACTTAGGGTGAAAGAATGGCTTTGCATACATATCAGGGTGTCTTGGTTCACGAAAGTCCCGGAAAAGTCACGAATTTGAAAATGAGTTACGGAAGTAACGAAAAAGTCACGAAAATTACTAATAGGTCACTAAAATTTTCCATCCAACGGGACTGGTTCCCCCAGAAGGCATTAGATATGCGGTACCCGAGACATTTTTAAATATCTGGCCACTGCACGAAATGTCCGGTTATGGTGTATGTAAAATTTGATTTTTAACATTTAATTAATTAAGATAGTTTTTTTTCTTTTTTTTTTAAGAATATTTGTTGATTAAAAACTTACAACTTATTTTGAAGCAGTGAACTATTTTTAAAAAGATATAGAATTTTCAAGTTGCAAACATCAGAGACGGATATCCGTTACGAATCCGTCAGATAAAGTATACCGGATGTCCGATATCTGGCAAAATCAATATACGATATATCACCGGAAGGTCACGAAATTTAACTTGGAAAAGCTGTAGCCACCCTGCATATACACAAGCTAAATGACATCATGCAATTCAATCTCTTAAGTGAAATTAAGTTACTAAATTGTGGTGCAATATGCAATTTAGTAATGAAGACATTCAATAATTATAGTGTAGCATCATGTTCACAATAGCTTAGCACAATATTCTGATACCAGATAGCCAGTTGCTGATTAATATAATCCTCTAATTGACAGAGGATATCTAACTGGAAATGCATGAGTACAGGAAATTAATGCAAAATTCAGTGACAATCTAATAGAATTGCATTCCTAATGCAGAGTGATGTTAATTGCGCACGTAAGTGCATTGATCGTTAACCACTAAAAATGTTGGAACTAACAAATTGTTAATTCTCACATTAAAGACTTTATATTCCTGAGGCAATTTTCAGACTAATGCCTAACAATGAAATAACAAAAAACACCCAAATGGACATTTTATGAAATTGCACCTTTTCTCGGGATTGACCCTTTAATACTTTCTATTTCACAATTGGATGTTTTTAAACATCCAAATTATTAACTGTAAAATGTTAGGCCTCGTATATAAATTATATAATGGTGAATTTTTGTTTGATTATGAAACAGTTTAACACAGCCTCACAAAAAATAATTAAAATCAGAAATCAGCTTTAAATTTTAGAAGCATTATTTAATGTCTCAATGTTCGAGTTATAAATAAAAATGACATTGTTTATTCTCCACCATACATTCCATAAATATTTTCCTATAAAAATATTCTGCCTAGAATAAATACCACTAATATAAAACAACTAAAATCATCCACGTATTTTGAGGGTAAAAACTGATAAATAAATACAAGAATATTTTTTGACACATATACAAATCACATCATTTTCAGTGGAACTATTACAGGTATTTAAGCAAGACTGCAAACCTCTTCAGAGTCGGGACACATGTGGATGAATTCGTATAGATTAGTAGATAGAATGAAGCGGATAAAAATGGATTTTGTTATGCACTGAGATGAATTTTAAGAACAATTAATAGCTTGTAATATAATGACATACAATTATGCTTCGCTAAACAATAATTTTAAACAAATACATAATATATTTACAGTTTTGACTTAAATAAATTAAGTGTAGTGAATCTGTTACGGCGTATGTCCGAAATTGGAGAATGTCGACAATCACCGGTCTGATAGATGGTGAATGTCGGCATTCTGTACTTGGTGTATGTCGACATCCACCGTATACATTACATTGAATATCTACATTATAGATGCGCTACATTGAATATCTACATTATAGATGCAATACATTGAATATCTTCATTCTAGATACATTACATTGAATATCTTCATTTTAGATACATTACATTGGAGATCTTCATTTTAGATGCATTACATCGAATATCTTCATTTTAGATACATTACATTGACTATCTACATAATATATTTACAGTTTTAACTTAAATAAATTAAGGATCGATTTTCATGTAGTTAATATTTTATCTTTGCAACTTAGTTATTATAGATTTATGAAGGAAAACAACAGGTGATTATCGCAATGCAGTAGTAGTACGAGAGCAATCCCGTCCCCCCAAAAATGTTCTTTTTTAGTGATGTGGGTGAGAAAAACGTTTATAAGCAGTGTGGTGAATAGGGTTGTTAGGCGCACCTCCATTTCCTCTACTCTCAAATAAGCATGTACGCTTCGATGTATTCTGCTTGTAATTGTATAGACGCTAGAGATGTAGATATTCAATGTAGTGTATCTGCTACGGCGTATGTCCGAAATTGGAGAATGTCGACAATCACCGGTCTGATAGATGGTGAATGATCGCATTCTCCACTTGGGTGTATGTCGACATCCACCGTATACACTACATTGAATATCTGCATTATAGATGCGTTAGATTGAATATCTACATTATAGATACACTACATTGAATATCCTCATTGCAGATACGCTACACTGAATATCTACATTATAGATACAGTACATTGAATATCTTCATTTAGATACATTACATTGAATATCTTCATTTTAGATACATTACATTGAAGATTTTCATTTTAGATGCATTACATCGAATACCTTCATTTTAGATACATTACATTGAAGATTTTCATTTTAGATGCATTACATCGAATATCTTCATTTTAGATACATTACATTGAATATCTACATTGTAGATATGTTACGGTGAATCTCCGAAATCGGAGAATGTCGTCAATCACCGGTCGATGTCGACATACACCAAGTAGAGAATGTCGACAATCATCGATGGATGTCGACATTCACCATCTATTAGACCGGTGATTGTCGACATTTTCCAATTTTGGACCACAATCCGTAACATATCTACATTGTAGAAATTCCATGTAGTGTATCAACTATGCAGATATTCAATGTAGTGTATCTACTATGCAGATATTCAATGTAGTGTATCTACTATGCAGATATTCAATGTAGTGTATCTACTATTCAAATATTCAATGTAGTGTATCTACAAAGTAGATTACGATGTAGATATTCTTCTTGTCAAGATATTGGCCGCAATACAAAAAACGACAACCAGCATTTAAAAAAATAAATATACTTTCGCGTAGCTTTACTTTTTACGTCTCATAATATATAAATTTAAAATAACGAAATTAAAAGTAACAGTTCATCCAGATACCAAGGGAATCCGAAATAAAAATGAGATTATTATCTAGGTAACTATCTAAATCATTCTCAAGTGCATGCCTCTCACTCCTCGGTAAATTTGCAATTCCCTTATCTATTTGCTTCGGAGGAAAAAAAAATCCCTCTAAAATCTACGCGCTCTTCTCAAGTTCTGACACCTGCATACTTTGCTTTAATTTCCCCTGAGAATTATCAACATAAGAAATATAGCGCATTATTAGTTTTGTTTCTTCAAGCCAAACACTTGTCAGAAAAAGTAGAAGGGGAAATTGGATTTTCCTTTGCGATTTGTGTCGGAGCGTATTTAGTTTTACAAGGTAGAACTGGCATCCAGCTCAGATGACCTATTAAGTAAGATTCCATAAATGTTTAAAACGTTTTAAAACAGCACATATATTATATATTTATTTATTTTTTGAGATGTTCAAAAATAGTCCTTAACATTTCCAAAACAGAGCATCCTGCTTTTTTTTTTTTTGGTGTGTACATATTTTATAATGTTGATCACTTCTCAATTGCCCAAAAACTTCTTTTAAAATCACCAAAGCAAGGAAAAATCCAACTGATTATTTACGTACAAAATATACAGTATAAAGAAGATATAAACCAAACACACAAAACAACCTTCTTTAATAATACTACTTGCAAATACCATGGTATAAAAATTATTCACCTCCAACAATTTTTTTGGAATTTATTGTGTAACACCAGCAAAGGTTTCTTCTTCGTTTTAATGCATTTTGTCAAAAGGTATAAAATTGTTTTCCATACTTGTGAATTTATGTGAAAAATATGCATATAACTTAGACAAAATAATTTAAAAAAAAAACTGTCATCAAATTAGAAATTGCGTTAAAAAGTGAAAAATGAGTCAACTCTTATAACAGCATGGATACGACTTTTAAACATAATTTATGTAGAAGGGCGCAAAATTATCTAATTATCATTACGTCATGTGTTACTTTACATTCAAATTTGAAAACTGTGAGCCATTTATATTTGTTATTAATCCATGATTACAAAAGTAATCATGAATCAAAACCTATCATAATTCGCAAGGACTTCAAAAATTGTTTTTTTCGTTTGTTCTAAAGTTGTTATAAAAATAACACAAGAGTAAATAATTTTTCAGAAGTAGGAATATATTTGAAAATAAAGCACTCACTTCACACATTGATTTTTGTGTTGACTGTAGCATCTGCATGCGATTTCAAAACTTATTTGATGTGTTACAAATATGCAATGTCCTAGTTATGTATTGTACTCCATTTAATTTTCTTTTTTTGGTATAAAATAGCCTAATTAACGCGCCATAATTATTATAAGTGCATTGTAATATAAATAGAAAGTATTGCGTAAAAGTATCAAACTTTTCTGCCAAAATTATGTACCTGAGAGCCGTAGCAGCTTAAAAGTTCATTTTTCGAGTGTTTGCGAGTTTGCATTTAATGAATTATTATAAGTGCATTGTAATATAAATAGAAAGTATTGCGTAAAAGTATCAAACTTTTCTGCCAAAATTATGTACCTGAGAGCCGTAGCAGCTTAAAAGTTCATTTTTCGAGTGTTTGCGAGTTTGCATTTAATGAATTATTATAAGTGCATTGTAATATAAATAGAAAGTATTGCGTAAAAGTATCAAACTTTTCTGCCAAAATTATGTACCTGAGAGCCGTAGCAGCTTAAAAGTTCATTTTTCGAGTGTTTGCGAGTTTGCATTTAATGAATTATTATAAGTGCATTGTAATATAAATAGAAAGTATTGCGTAAAAGTATCAAACTTTTCTGCCAAAATTATGTACCTGAGAGCCGTAGCAGCTTAAAAGTTCATTTTTCGAGTGTTTGCGAGTTTGCATTTAATGGATGTCTAAAATCTTTGCATATTTAAATGTTTAAATAATTTCTCAACATCCAAAAAATAAAAATAATTTATATTTTAACTTATACAATATCATAATAAAACTTTCAAATAGGATAAAAGTTCACTAAATGATGGTGTTTCTTTAAGTTGAATTAAATATTTATTTAAATTATGCAAATGCTTTATTTTTTAATTATATATATATATCATTTGCATTGCACTTATGGCTGAAATTATGAGCTTTAGTGCATTTAAAGCAATGAATAAAATACAGTAATTTTTAGATGTCTTTACAATTTTAAACGAAACTAACTAAACCATTAACAATACTTAAAAACTTTTTAATAAACTGTCAAGTATTTTAACACAATGTGTGCGGGTACATTTCGCGGCGTAATAGTGCCGGGCTCAGGGGTTTTGCACGCAAATTTAGTCATTCAGTTAAATCTCCATAAATCGAAAATTATTTCATTTTTTAACCTGAACTTTTCGTATTTTATATTGAAATATATAATATTATGAATGTTGTAAACAAAAAATGAAATTTTTAGTTGATGAATTTATAATAGTAGAGTAAATATGAAAAATCCAATGAAAATATATAGTTTTAATTTTTTCGAATTATATTATTTACAATCATTCTGACATTATAAAAAAATGAAAATAGCAATCATAAAACTAATTAGCGTCTACTGTGATTTTGTACATCACTGCAAATGTGTTTTGACATGTTCTGTTCTATTTCATTTTGTGCAAAGAATAGAAAAAAAAATGTGTTTACTTCTTTCTCTAAAAGCGATACATAGAAATCACGAGACCGTTACATTAATCCGTACTAGTGCGTGTCCCGCGCTCAACTATAAATCGTCAGAACGGGACCGTACTAGTACGTGTTTCGCACACTATGTGTTAAACTGCAATGAAGTCTGAGAAATGTCAATGTTCATTTCCGAATTTTTGGCCTAACCACTATCGATTACATTCCTAGTGCAGATACGACTTTTGTGCTAGCACGTTAACATTCCTTAACATGCACATATTAGCCTAAACTTAGCCCTTCTTAATACCTAAACACCTAGTGAAGTGACCAACTTCTAGAAGATAGCCAAATCACTAGGAACGCGACAACCGACTATTTCATCTACGCTCGTCTCTCAAGAAAGACTGACAGGAATTTAAACCAGAATCTCGTTCAAACCATGGAAAGCGTTTATGTTTTATATATATATTGCAGCAAAAATTAAAAGTTAAACTGGTAGTAAAACGAATAGCATACATACACATATGGCATAGTCCGTTTCAATTCAGGCAGGTAAAAATAAAATATTACCTTCATAGTCTCAGAAGTTTTTGAATTTCACATATGTTAAAATATAGAACAATGTGAGCTATAGGTATGTTTTTGTTTTGCTCAGAAAAATTCCTGGCCCGAGATACAGTCCGCCAAAGATGACGCATCCGGCGCAATTTCTCACTTCCGATTTTCGACAAAAACTTTCAAGCGCTCTTTTCATGAACGGTGCAAGATATTTTGATGCGGTTTTTTTAATTTGAAAGATAATTATATTCTGTTTATAATAAAAGGCTACATTTAAAAATATATGCTTAACTTTTTTTGCTGCAGCCTTCTGATTTTTTTAAAAAACACCTTTTTTATTTTTTTTCTCAAAAAAGCCAATCTTAAAAGTTTTTATTTTTTTTTACTGTTGGTTAATATCATTAAGTACTACATTCCCTGAAAAGGAGACCTTCCACTTTTGCGTTTAACGGTTTTTACAAACAATTTAAAATTATGCCATATATTTTATCAGTTTTGTTAATAACATAGTCATATATTGGTCTCATTAAGTCAAAATTATATTAATTTAATTTTCTTAATAAATATTAGAAACATATCAGACCTTCCAACAAAAGAAATTTACCAGTAGACAAACAGACAGACATACATTTCCCAATCTTATTGTCCGCTACTTTAAAATATTAATTGATTTCCTTTATTTTTTAAAAATATTATTTTCTCATTTTTTCATAGCTAAAGCTCAGATCTATTAGTTATTAATTTTAATACATGTGTTATTCAGTAAAACATAGCTTTTTACATTTGATTTTCATATCTTGCTATTGATGTTAAGAAAAAAACAATAAGGAACACTACTAGGGGGAGGGATCAAACTTTAAAAGCATTTTTTTCTGCTTTGTATTTTTGACCAATGACGTGTAGTAAAATCCCTAAGGCTTTTGTTCAGCTAAAGAAACAGCATTGAAGCTTTGTATGTATATTCCAAGGAGTATGTTTGACAAAAATTAGCACGGGTTTGACTCTGAGTTTTCTTTTATTTAATTGTTGAATTTGAATTTTTTGTTCTTTTTTCTGAGATTTTACCAAAAAAAAAAATATTAAAATTCAACTAAGTTTCAGATAGTTAATTCCATGCTACCTTTTATTATAGAATGTTTGGAAAGTTAAAAAGGAAAAAAAAATTTGAAAAGAGTTATAATTGAAAAAGTTATAAAGAATTAAAAACTTGTAAAAAAGGTAATTTTTTAAACATTTTAAATTGATTGTTGTTAATTTTTTATCTAACTGTTAAAAGAAAAAAAAATTGGAAAGAGGAACTGCGCCCTCTTAAAATTTATCATTTTATTTCAAAAATATTTATATATATTATATATTATATATTAAAAACGTAATTTCCTTACTCCCCGCCCCTTTTTTTTTGATGAATTACCTACTCCCATTAAAGAGATTTTTTTTTACATAATATAAAAATCGCAATAGTGGCGAAAGCATAAATATTTATACCAAATTTATTCTTCCTATATAAAAAATTAAGTAATTTACATACAAGCTTAATATATTAACTATCTAGAGAAACAGAAAAATTATTATTCCCTGTACACGAAATTTCGCAGAATGCAAAACGCATGGCATAACTACATAAATGAAATTAATTAACTAATATTTGATAACTAATATGGGCGTTGTTTCGCTTTCTGTAAAAATGAAAACTTATGTTTTATAAACAAAAATATAATAATTTTCCTAATTTTGAATAATTGAGTGATACAAATAAAATGAAACCTCTTAATGTTTTCAGAGCTTTCAAATTTTTCAGTTCTACGCACACAAAATCTATTAGAATAAGCCACGATTACTTTTAATTAAATGATGATCATTATTCTAATTCTTAATAAGGTTCCTCCTCAAAACACTAATTAGTATATTTTCCGCACAAGTTTTATAGCGTCATAAAATACGTAACTTAATAAAAATAGCGAAATATTCAATGCACTGCTCACCAGAATAAAAGTGGCAAAACATGAAGGTTTTAAAACTAGTTGGCTCTTGCACTTTTTGGTGTAGCCAATTTTCAAAAACGTCTTATCTCAAATTACTGAAAGCTTTTACAGATGTTTCTATACTACTATCAATCATTAGTTTTAGCCGTAAATTTCAAACCATTTTTAGAATTTTAAAGAAAAAGAAATAAGTAATATTTTTTTAAGTATTTTTATTCAAAATAAGATTTTTCGGCTTAATACATTTCCTAGAGCCGTTTAACAACGATTCGAATGCCTCTTCCAGCTCATATTGTGAGACTGCCTCCTAGTGCCAATGTCATCAAAGTAATAAAAAAGTAAGCAAATGAACTGAGGCTTTGACAGTGGATCAGCTGATAGTTAACTCCTTAAAGCCTCCTTATTTTTTCTGTAAAACTAGTATAGAACCCTTCAAAAATGATGTCACCCTTTTTCCACATATATTTGACCCCCCCCCCCCTTTGTCCCAATGTGTCGCACTTCAGCGAACCTCCATCCCCCCTTTGTCACCTGTCACGCTATGTTGCATAATGCAGGATGTCACACTTCTTGTTACCCCTCCCCTCCCTTGTCACACTTTGTCACAATTTCACGAATCCCTCCCCCCCCCGAAGCGTGACGAATGATCCATATAGTGTAAATTATTCTTTGCAATTTCAGGTTGTAGGGGGGACTAGGGAATAGGGGTGGGGTAAAAGTTAGACAAAAATTCTTATACAAACAAAGTGTAAAAGGATCTCAGCCGGGCATTAGAAATAAATTAACGCACGGACATGGGCAAACTTTCCGGTTATTTTCGCCCGTATGAGACACGGGCAAATGCGTTAAGTGGTAAATCGGGTTGATTAAGAAGCGGGGGCAAATGCGTTAAGTGGTAAATCGGGTTGATTAAGAAGCGGGGGCAAATGCGTTAAGTGGTAAATCGGGTTGATTAAGAAGCGGGGGCAAATGCATTAAGTGGTAAATCGGGTTGATTAAGAAGCGGGGGCAAATGCGTTAAGTGGTAAATCGGGTTGATTAAGAAGCGGGGGCAAATGCGTTAAGTGGTAAATCGGGTTGATTAAGAAGCGGGGGCAAATGCATTAAGTAATTAAGGAGATTCTCGATTACTCGAGAACACAAATCGCGCCACTGTAAGCTAAGTTCTAGCTGTACTGTGGTCTTAAAAAAAATGTGTGCGTGTACTAGCGTACACTCGTAAGAAGTGAAACTTCTTTATGACGTTATTTTTCAAAAAATAATTTACTATATGCAACTTTACAGAAATTGGTTAAATAAAGTTAAATTAGATAAAGTTTAATAAAAGGCTTTTATTATCATAGACATAAATACAAATTCTACAATTATTTCATTTTAAATAACTTGAAAACTTGAAAAATAAATAACATGATCACGCCCACGTGTTGGTGTTTTGAAAAATGCAATCAAAAACTGAGGTTGACTTTGAATATTTTAGAAAAATAAATACCACAATCAACATTCAAGTATTAGAAAAAATTGATACCATAATTACACCCACGTGTTAGTGTATTGAAAAATACAATCAAAAACTGAGGTTAATTTTAAATAACGTGGAAAAATGAATACCATAATTACACCTAAGTATTAGAAAAAGAGATGTAATTACTTACTTTTTTTAGAAATTCACTGGAATTAGAATTAAAATAAACCCTTTGATTTTGCTGATCACTTCAATATAACATATATATATATTTATCACGTCACTATAGAGCGTTGGGAATAAATAAGCGTGCAATAGAAAAACTGTCAAGTATAGTGGTAGGAGTAAGTCCGTTAAAACGATATGCTATTGGTAAATGGCAATTGCACGACACCACCTAGTGGTCAAAGTCATCACTACTCAAAGCGGGTCATGGGCTTTTATGGAAGTCGATGCAATCGCCACCTGGATTTCAAAAATGTAACTACTCAAAACGGGCCGCAAAATACATTGGAGACATTTACCAATCCCTACTCCGCTGGAGAAAGTATACTTCGAATCACGCGTGGTAGGGATAAGAAAAAGATGGCGCGTAACGGAAAAATGTGACGCGTAACGAAAAAATGTTACACTAAATTTTTTTCCAACCCCGATAAAGAAGTTTCACTTCAAAAATTCTTTGACGCACTGTCCACAAACAATCAGCTCCGACGCGAGCTTTGGAGGCAGCACCCCAAGGTGAGCTGAAACAGTCATTCGAATCGTTGTTGAACCGCTGTAACAAATGTATTGAAGCCGAAGGAGCTGATTTTTAATAGAAATACCTAAAAAATATATAATTACTATTTTTATTTTATTTTATAAACATTGTCTAACAAATCCTTTGACACGCTGTGGATGTTTATATTTACTACCGAGGACGTTGCTGCAAAAACAAATTAACATACGAAAACTATTGCACATTAATGAAAGGATTGCTGAAGTTAAAAAAGAAAACTATTTAGCTATTTTTACCGAAGTGATACATTCCAGAGAAAAATTAAGATTCTCAACGTAAAAAAAGTTACTTATGATAAGAGTGTTAACTGGTTTTAATTAACTACAGATTACACAATGAGAAACAATTGAAATAAACAGTCGAGTTACTTTGTTCTTAGGCATCTGTAAATTAATTATTTCTCTATTTACATCTTTTTTTTTTTTTTTGCCTCGAGAAAAGAATTAATTTCTATGAAAAGCCTTTAATTCTCGTTTATTTGTACATTGCCAAACTGTTTGCATTTTATATAATTCAAGGTAAAAATAAAAATGGTTATTCAAAAGGAAGAATCTCTCAGAATTTTTTAATGGCAATTTGAAAAACAAAATTATAATTAGAAGTATAAAAGTCCAACACTTAAAAATTTCGTTCCATATTTTAAATATCAGCTACTTTTATGTTTTACACAATGCCTCGGTTCTCTGTAATAATTATTTTCGAATGCTAATGTAGTAATTTAGTCACTTTAATTTAATATTAGAATAATACTACATTAAAGAAATTAAATTTCGCTTTCAGATGTCGTTTAAAGAACTGAATTTGCTTGCAGAGGGACAATTTGGTAGTGTGTTTATTTTTTGAAAGCTAAAATGTTAATGTTTAATTTACATGCAAATTTAAGAGCAGAACGAAGAAGATTTGTGTACTAAAAATATATTAACTTTGTTTTGGATTTAATAAAATGCATTTAAAAAGTTTGATTGTAATTATGTTTTAAAGTAAAGCATGCAGACATTTTATGCTTCTTGCTTTAATGTTGTAAATAAAAAGAGGAATATTTTGAAAGAAAGGACCTAAAAGTTTAAAAATATGTCATTTAGTTACGAAACTGGTGAGTATAGTTTTCTGTGTAAAGTAAATGTATTTTCCTTGCTTCTTTTTGCAACAGCTTTAAAAAAATCACTATTTAAAAATAACCTGAAATAAAAGATGAAGGCAATTTTAAAGCATGTTCTCATCATTTTTAAAACATAGTTTTTAAGGAAAAATAAATATGCGTCGTATTTAAAACAAATCTTAATTATTTTTTTTTTAAATCTCCAAAGAAACAAAATATGAAACCTTCGTTGATTGACACTGTTCAACGCTTTATCTAGATAATAGTATTTCATTATTTTAACCTCATATTTCGTGTTATTTCAGATTTAAAACAACTTTTAATGAGCGTTTGATGCATGTTCGTCAATACGTTAATTTTGAGCTCCGGTAAGCATGCGGTGGTTTTTCAATAAAATACAAAGTAATAAAGTTTTAGAAAAAAATATTTGATTAAAAAATTACGGCTGGGCATGTAAGGGTAGAAAATTCAAGCCCTATCGGAATTTTTACGTGCCCCGGGGATGTCGGGCAATATAATTTTCGAGCACTGCCATGCGCCATATTACTTAGAAGTGAAGTGAAATACTTACACAGGCAAACCATAAATGGCTCCTTTGTTTTCCTACGCAAATGATTACGTTGGTCCTAGAAGAAGAAGAAAAAATACTGGTGCGACCTAATGCGGTTTCACTTGTTAAGTGAAACTAAATTAATCGGTTGTGCTGTAAGATGCAATTTAGAAAATGAATTACTTCAATAATTATATCGTAGTATTACGCTCACAATCGCTTGAAGTCATAGTTAGATACTAGCAGCCAATTGAAGATTAATCTAATCCACAAACTGACAGAGGATGTCAATTTGAAATGCACATGTAGAGGAAATAATTACGGAACTGGAGCCTAATCGAAGTCCATTGATAACACATTAAATTTCATACGCAAATACCTTTATTGCTTAGTACTAAAAGGTAAAAACTACAGAAACTTATAATTAACTCATATTTAGGAATTTTTTTCATTTATAAGGTAATTTCGAGACAAATAGCTTACACCAGATTGCGGTTAAACACTTAGTTGAACTTTTATCTACCTGATTGTATTTTTCTTCAACTAGGTTAAACACTGTGATAAACTGTTATCTACCTGATTGCATTTTTCTTCGTATTGACGCTCAAATGGTTTCTATTTTTGGTTTCGATAATTTATGCATCAACTGTAAAATATACTTAAACAAGAAATTAAAATAGTAAAGTCTACTAATATAAAAAACAGAGTTAAATTTAAAAGTTAGCAATACTATGTAATATAAAAACGATTTAATTATAAATAAAATGACATTTTTTATTCCTCACCATATATTTTAGAAATATTTTCTGTTAAAATTATTTCACCTGAAATAGAAACCATTAAAATACAACAACTGGGAGCATCCAAGCGTTTCAAGGATGAAAACTGGTAAAAGAATATTTTTTGACACATGTCAAATCCCATCTTTTTCAGAGAGCGTATTTTAGACGTTTTAGCGAGAATTCTAAGTTCGACATACTTAGAACTCAGGCGGATAAATCCCTGGAATTTTTATGACTGAATAGAATAGGTACCATTTTTAGCTTACTTTCATGTAAATCTTTTCTTAAAAAGGGAGCGAAATATGAAAAAAGTCTTAATGTATAGAAGAAATATCGTCAAGAATGGTTTTTTCTGAAAAACAAATTAAAGAATTACATAAAGATTGAAAAAAAAAAAAAAAGAAATTAGGGTTTTGATGTGGGAGAAAAATATTTCTGTCAACTGTCTGTCTGTTCCACTCCCTAATAGCATTTCAGAAAATTTTCCAATTTTAGTAATTATTATCCGAGCTCAGTTATTTTAGACGTTTTAGAGAGAATTTTAAGTTCCACATACTTAGAGCTCATGCGGATGAATACGTGGAATTTGTATGACTGAATAGAATAGTACTATTTTTAACCTACTTTTCTGTAAAACATTTTTTTAAAAAAAGGGGGGAAATATTAAAGAAGGCTTAATGTATAGAAGATAAAAATGTTGTCAAAAATAAATTAAATATATACATAAACATTGAGAAATAAAAAGAAAGTAGGGCTTCGAGGTGGGAGAAAAATGTGTCTGTTCCCTGTCTGTGTGTTCCGCTGCCTTGTAGCATTTCAGGAAATTTTTAAATTTTAGTTATTAGTTCACTGAGCATAATGCAGTGATTATCTGTGTACTACTTAATTTGTATATAATGAGATTACGGTTTACAACAAGAAACATAATTAGTAGACAAAGGTAAAAACTATTAATTGTTTGAATTCTAAAATATTAACTGCGCAATTTTGCTTTAAAAGTAAATGTTCAGGAAGAGTCTCTTTTAAATTTAAACTTTTAGCTAGACGTTAATTTAAAACTTAAGCAGCATGGATGTTTTCTATACAAAGTGAATAGAAAATAGGAAAATACAAAATAGAGAATACAAAATAGAAAAATACAAAATAGAGAATACAAAATAGAACACAAAATAGAAAAATACAAAATAGAGAATAGAAAATAGAATACAAATTAGAGAATACAAAATAGAAAAATACAAAATAGAGAATACAAAATAGAACACAAAATAGAGAATGCAAAATAGAAAAATACAAAATAGAGAATACAAAATAGAGAATACAAAATAGAATACAAACTAGAAAATACGAAATAGAAAAAAAAAACATACAAATATAAATTAGGTAAAACTATTCAATCTTCTGATTGATAAAGTTTTTATTTTAACCATCTTTTTAAAAAATTTCTAATGGAATGCTGTTGACTTTTGTCAATTATTGACCTTGTGCGTTCCCGAGAGATTGGTACCATCTGTTTCAGCGGCACCCTAATGAGTGTGGCACCATCATCGAAAGATAATTTTGACGTCCGGTTTCTCCACCGGAAAGGGCGAGCACCCGGACTCTGCTGATGCGAAATTGCGCTAGAAATTTAATTCAGCCGAGAGCATCCAAGCCAAATGGCTGCTGAAGGGATCTTTTAGATACCGCATAATCATACGACATGGGCGCAGACGATTTTTTCCATCTTGAACCGACACTGCCAGGGTCGATCCTAGCTAGACCTGAGGCTACACAAGTCATATGGCATCGTGGCGTCGTTGGCGTCGTAGGCATCGTAGTTGGCATCGTCGTTGGCATCGTCGTTGGCATTGTAGCGTCGTCGTGGTAAGGCGTGGAGCTCGTACTCTCCGCGCCTTACCACGACTCCACGATGCCGGCCTTTTTACCAAAATGTGTAATGCCACACTTCTTACTATCCCTTCCTCTTGTCACAAACTGTCACAATAGCTTGGATTCTCCCTCCTGAAAGCGAGACATCTTTTTAATGTTACTCTTATTATTATCATTATGGCATGCATGCTATGAAAAATAACTAAGGGATCATTCATAAATGATGTCACCCTTCGAGGGGGGAGGGGGGTTCGTGAAATTGTGACAAAGTGTGACAAGGGGTGTTGAGGGGGTAACAAGAAGTGTGACATCATGCATTATGCAACATAGCGTGGTGCGTGACAAAAGGGGGGAGGGGGGTCACAAATCTGTGAAAAATGCATGACGTCATTTATGAATGGCCCCTAAGTGATTGATTTTTTCAGCGTTAATTTGACTGAAAACATTAAAATGTAGTAAGAGTGAAGTTCTCACGTCATTTCTAACTATATATTCTTGTAATACCTTTCGATTATATTATTTTTTTAAATTTTATCTTAGTATTACGTAATGATTAAAGTATCAAAAAAAAAAAACTAAGTGCAAAAATATTTATTACTTCATTAAAAATATCTTATGTTATGCAAAATGCGAACTTTATTTCATCCCCCTTTATGAATCTAAAAGTTCATTTTAGAACCATAAAGATATATTTTTTTTTTTTTTTTGTTTTAAAAAAAAAAGAGTTTATTTCCGTATTCATCTGTTTTATTTTCTTATTTATATCAGCAATTTAATTATATATATTTCAGTAAATTTTGACGATTTTCATTTATATTGTAATCGTGCTATAATGAAATTGTTTTGGTGCATCACTTTCAAAATATATGTTAATTTATGTGAAATCCAGATCATCCCCCTTAAACAATAATGTAAGACAGAACTGCTTGAGCTTTTAAGAAGAAATTTGGGACCTAAAATAGATTTTTTGGCTTTTTATATATTAACGGTGTAATGTAATTGCTACTGGTAGTAAAAAGAAAAGGTTCAATAAATATACCTAAATTGATTTGAACGCATTATAATTTTTCACTTACTTTCGTAAAGCCTATTTTTTTTTTTTTTTTTGTTGTAAAGTAATACAAATTTTTCGAACCCAGAACAACAATTTATCTTGAAAATCCTCTTATAGTTCGATATTGCTGCTTAAAAAAATTCGCTGCAAAATGCTTAACAAATGAAGACTAGACAATCTTTTCTACAGTTTAGTAAATGAACTTATCCGTTTATCTTTACTTTCTACGTCCCATAATGCAAAATAACAAGATTACAGGTAAAATTTCAACCAAATACCAGGGGAACCCCCCCCCCCCCCCAAAAAAGAAAAAACCGAGATTAATATATGGTAAGTAGCTAAATTAATCCTAAGTGTCTCTCACTCTTCGTTAGATTTCCAACTCCCTTATCCATTTGCTAAGGGGAAAAAAATCTTTCTAAAATCTACGCATCCTTCTCAGATTGTGACATGTGCATACTTTGCTTTAATTTCCCCTGAGACTCGTCATTAACATAACATATATAGCAATAGTTTTGGGTTTTTTAATCCCAAACACTTGTCAGAAAAAGTAGAAATGGGAAATTGGATTTCCTTGGCGATTTGCGTCGGAGCATATTTAGCCCAGGTGAAATTGGTATGCAGTTCGGATAACTTGTTAAGTAATTTTGTGCAAGTTAAAAACGAGTTTTAATGGCTGAAATCACTGTAAGAAATTCAAAATAAAATTGAGGTATACTCAGTATCTATCTCACGTATATAGCGATAAAAAAATCATTCAATTAAATATTATGTAGTTGGTTTATTTTGTTTTGTCTTCACGCGATGCGAGGAAGAATGGGCGCGCTGCTCTTGAGTCTACCGTATAGGGAAGAGTCCGACTTCCGCTGCTTAGAGAGGTCTCTTAATTTTTGAACCAGCTCCCATGATAAATCCTTTACACAATGCTTGTTGTTGTTGTTATTGTTGTCGTATCCTCGCGCGAAGCGATGAAGAATGGGTGTGCTGCTCCTGAGTCTAACGGGGCCCTTATAGGCAGGAGTTCGACTTCCGTCCCTTTGAAAGGTCTCTTAATTTTTTGAACCAGCTCCCAGATGAGAGACCGTCACCTGGGGTTGGCACCCCCAGAGGTATCGTTTCACTTGGAGGACATTGGAGCCACGGCCTAACGTGCACCAGCTCCCTTTAGCGTTCACGGACACAATGCTTGTGTTCAGACCAAATAAATTGCCAGTCCTTTTCACTTTATCCTTTTATTTTCTACACCACTAAAAACAGACATCAAACTGCTAATACATACATATGTACAATTTCTCATTAGGTTCCACATAATAAAACGATTTCTATAAATTTAATTTAATTGCCACAATTTTGCCCACTCGGATCATAGCGTTCCGAGCCCGTTTCCAACCGACCGTACCCTTCGTATTATTTACTTCGACTGACTTAAAAATCCTCCCCCCCCCCTCGGATAGGGAAGATGCTCGCATCAGTCCCCTTTGTAGGCAAACTTAAAAATCTGTGGCCGAAGTTGCCCACACCGCCATTTGTTATTGTCACCCCCAGAGGTATCGTTTCACTTGGAGGACATTGACGCCACGGCAGATTTAACGTGCACCAGCTCCAGTTAGCGTTACGGTCCTAAAGCAACTAGGCGCGAGAGGTTGTCACCCTCCCAAACTATTGACCTCAGTCAATGTTGCTTCACTTTCGGTGCTCTGTGGGAATCGAGATTCTACCGACTGGTCCACTAATTGGTTTCTGTTTACGTTGTGTATTGAAAAGTATATAAACACACAGATAAATAGCCAATGAATATCTCTATATTATTCCTTGGATCTTAACTTTATTTATGCGGTTTAACTTTAAAATGTATTTATTACTAGCCATCCAAGGCGGTTGGTTCGTAAATTGTATTTACAGCAATAAGACAGCAAAAATTTAAATGGTTAACTTTTTAAATTTGATTACCTCTTGAACGCAGTAATTACAGCAAGAAATGAGTTTAACGATATACAATTAACACGCCGGTAGGCGCTCGATTATGTCAGACGCATAAATAAAATAGTGATACAGGTAGATAGGTGCTAATTTTTGTATTACTTCGGTAACAATCCATTATATTTTGACCTTATAGGCAAGAGTCCGACTACCGCCCCTTTATATGTGGTCTCTTAATTTTTTGAACCAGCTTCCAGATGAGAGACCGTCACCTGGGGTTGGCACCCCCAGAGGTATCGTTTCACATGGAGGACATTGGAGCCACAACCTATTTAACGTGCACCAGCTCCTTTTAGCGTACACGGCCTTACATGAAGCATCCGCAATAGGTTGTCACCCTCCCAAACACTGACCTAAGTCGATGTTGCTTCACTTTCGGTATTCTACCCTGTCTTTTCTACCGACTGGTCCATTGCAGGACTTTCGAATGCAATAAAGTTTGAGTTAGGCCTTTAGTCAATAATGGCCGATACAAAACTGCAAATAAACAAAAGAAAATCAAATATGTGTTCTTGTTGTATGTTCTATTACAAGAAAGAAAAAAGATATCTTACACGATATTAATTTTTTCGTGCATTTTCTTGTTCATTTAGTTCATATTACTGCTGTCAGTAGTGGTGCTAGTGCAGAGTTACTCTAAAGAATAGCTTCCCAACCAGTTTTCTCCTGTGGACCCCTTGTCATTTCCCTGTTTTTCGTGGACCCCTTTCCTAAGGGATCATTCGAAAAGAAGTCAATTAGTGCAATATTTGTATTTGAAAGTTCTAAAACACAGTTCAACTGAAGATGAAGTTTTTCCTAAGAAATTCTAAAACAGTTGGGCAGTGAAATGTCACGTGAAAGTTAGAAAACGCAATTAAAAAAAATAAGAGTTATTTTTCTTTACATGAAAATTTTACTTTTATGCATCAGCATTTGATAACGAGGCCCTCCCAGCTAGGTTTCTTCTAACATTAAAACTGATAGCACGAATTTATGAAACATTTTTTTACGAATATATAATTAGTAAATTTGATAATTATCCGTTTTGAAGGGGGGGGGGGCAGGGTTTGTTTTTTTTTTTTTTTCCAAATCAGAATACTGTACCAATTTGGGCTGCCGTTGGCAATGTTCAAATATTTTGCCACAAATTTTGACTTTCATTGACGAAACCACAAAACGAATTACAGTAACCCCCGTTATATCGCTCATTCGGATATATCTCGCTTTTTCTTTGTCTCCGCAAATTTTAAGTTTGAGTTCTCTTACATTTCTGAGTAAAGCCATGCCCGCAGAATGATTCTACTCAAACCAGTTGATTTTTTACTTGATCTTTTTGTATTGATCCTAACGACCATTGAATGAAAAAGACAGATGTTTACTGCCTAAGGAGAAAAAATACACACATTTCTGGATACCTTTTAGTACAGAAAGGATCCGCACTTAAGAAATTCAAATTCAAATTATACAATCAATACAAAGAAATTCAAATTATACAATCTCCTTAACCAAGAAAGGGAGAGTGGTAGGTAAAGGAATTTTCTGGGAAGAAAATGGTTACCTTTATCTTTGACATAGTTTTCACACCTTGCCCTGATGGCATGCACAGGTCCACTCAATGTACTTATACGTTTTGAGTCATTTCTAACGGCATCGGTTTTATCGCGCTTTTTTGCTGTCCCCCGACAAGCGCGATATAACTAGGGGTATCTGTCGTTTTCTCATCCCTCTTAAGCAATGTAAGAGAGAGATGCTTGAGTTTTTTTCGCAAAGTTTCTAAAATTTAAATAACGAGAAGCGCGATATAACGAGGGGCTACTGTCATTTTCTCATCCCTCTTAAGCAATATAAGAGAGAGTTGCTTGAGCTTTTTTCGCAAAGTTTCTAAAATTTAAATAACGACAAGCGCGATATAACGAGGTGCTACGGTCCTTTTCTCATCCCTCTTATGCAATGTAAGAGAGAGCTGCTTGAGTTGCTTTCAGAAAATTTCCAAAATTTAAATTAATGATGTTTTTCTACATATATATAAACGGTGTAATGTAATTATTACTGGTAGTAAAACGAAAAGGTTCACTAGATATACTTAAATTTATTTTGAACGCTTTATAATTTTTAACTTACTTTCGTAACACCTTTATTTTGACCCTTTTCTTTACTTTTTTTTTTGCAAACTTAAAGATGTTTCAAAACCTGGACAACAGTTTATCTCGAAAAGCCTATTATAGTTCGACCACACAATTTTGACATTTCGACGCTTCTGCGCATGGCAGAAAAGAGCGAACCCGTTCGAGTTATAGGGACGTCCGTTTTGCAAGTGCGTTTATTTAGTACGCGAATCAGAATGTTTGCTTCGCTGTTTGTTGAAGGCAACTAAATTTATAAACTGGCATATAGCATCAGTTCGGAAGAATCAAGTATGCCAAATGAACTGGAACGAGGCACATTCCTATACCAGAAGTTCTTCCCTTGAACATGAAGGGATTCCTCTTGGCCCTCTGCCAGCCAGATCGCTTTGGGTGGATGATAGAACTGTATTAAAAGCACATTAAAGGATCTAGTTTGTTGATACAATTTATATGCAGAGCGCTAAAAACACGCAAAACTAAGAAGCTTTGATTTTGGGACAAAATATGCCGAGTAACTAATATCTCTAGCAGCAGTTAATTTTCTGTATTAGTACATGATTAGTATTTAAGAAACACTAATCATGTTAACAGTCTTGATTATAAGCAAATGCATATGTGCACATGTAATTTTAAATTCTTGTTTCTTTTGACATGAGTTCAATTTTACATACATTTATTGTTGTTTGCTTTCGAATGGTTTTCGAAAAGTTTTTTTTTCTTAAAAAAAAAATCTTCACGATTAATGGATTCTATTTCTTGTATTTGAATACTATTCCTTCTGGTAGCCCACTGAAAATAATAAGGATTTCTAACGTCGCGTCGTCAGCCAAGCGATACTCAGAGTTAGGATGCATGATTTTTAGTGAGTCTGAATGGCCGAGATTTTATAAAAGATTTTATTGAACTTTCACGTATAACTAAAATAAAAAAGCAGAAAAATACACTAAGTAACAGTTTGGAAGAGACAGCGAGAAATATATATTTATAAATAGTACCAATGATGAAATACTATTTGTTTTGGAACCTTCAAAGTTGGTTAAAATAATAATATAAAAAAACCCGTCTAAGTTGTTAATATTTCTTTTATTTTTCCTTCAAAATTTCAATAACTTCAAAGGAAATGCGCGACTGCAAGATGTAACGTTCAAGCAGTATCTTATGCAGTTACAGTACGTACAAATTTGAACTTTTTTAGAAAGGAAGCGCAAGCGGGTGATAAAAACATATATTTTGAATTATTTAAAACTGTTTTAAACTCTAACCCACACCCCATTGCATAGCCACTCCACAGAAATATACCATTACATTTAACGATTTGGGCTAGGCTGAAATTGTTACTATCCACTCAAATTCTTTCCAAGAGCGGTTGCTAGACTATTACTGAATAGTTTTAATTGTTTTGCCTTGAATGTAAAAAGAATTAAATGCACATACTTTATAATGGAATCTTTTAGTTTAATTACTGGTGGATTAAATTTTTTTCCTGGCTTGTTTTGAATATAATAACTATTTTCTCTATAATGAGAGTTGGAATACATTATTGGTGTACTAGCGGTACCCATGCTGAATTTTTAAAACGTCGCCTATAGCGCTGTCCCTATTAAGAGTATAAAAATCATCGCCTGCGGCATAAAGCCTGTAGTTTTTAAAAAACGTCGTGAGGCATTTGGGTCATCTGTCTATTTGTCCAAAAAAAAAAAAGCACATTAGACATAGTCAACGCTTGGAAAAGTTATTATATTATACAGACCATAACCAATTATATGATATATTCTATTATAATTTCATTGTGCTACTACTAGTACATTTAGCAGAGCTAATTGAAGACAGAAGCATTTCTTATAACAAAAGCTAAAAGACATTTTATTAACGAACTCAATTTAAACATTACAACAGGCATAACGAGACAGCAATACTGATGCCATTACAAAACTAGTTAAGATGAATAAAATTCATTTCGTTTAACAAAAGTAATATCACATGTGAAAGGATCAGTTAAGAAAACTTGGGAACAATTCTGTCAGGAGGGTTAGACTTGTCACACAAAGGGTAATAAAAACTGCCAAATTGTAGTACAGCGTCATTTTTCTTCTGGAATAAGTCTTGGCGATGATCTTAGATTGATTGCAAGAATGAAATTTCATTATCATATTTGTTTTATTTTCCGATCGATATATTACATTATAAAAGTGCAAGTCTATTTCCCCCCCAAATTGGAGAACTTATGTGGAAATTTACGTAAAATTGGAATAAAAAAAGGAACTGCCAGTCGGATTTTTTTCCTAACGGGTCTATAAACCTTCCTCTTAAACCACTCTGTCTAATGATGAAAACCGCAATAAAATCGGTTGCGTAGTTTTAAATATCTAAGCATACATACACGGAAAACGAGTTTGGTTTATACTCCCTTAAGATTTTAATGTATTCTGCTGTTCTTTGTATTTACAGAAAAAATATAATATATTGCGATTAAAATATATTTAAACTTTTATAATAATATCAGAAGTGAAAGGACTTGAATCTACTGAAATTGATTGTTTATTAAAAAAAAAACAATTTTTTGAATGAGGGATTTGCGCACATGTTTAAAGCAGAGACGACGCTCATAAAATGCTTGTTTAGAAAGAGGGTTTTTTTGTTTTGCCATCTTAAAAAGTGGAGCAACTTAGAACGAATTCCGGAGAATGAATATTGTGACTTTGAGGAGAAGGAAAAGTAGGTTTTGACGTTGAAGCTGACGGGGAAGCTTGTAATAAAAAGGAAAGTTAAAAAAGAAAAGAAGAAAAACTCGCTTGATTTTTGATCAGTAGAGGTAAACAAGAATTGATGTGGTTATACTCTTTAATTTTTGCTAGAAAATCTAAAATGCTGCGCTCATAAATAGAAAGTGGAACATTGAATCTAATACTTAATAAATACTTAATATCTTAAATTTGTATTTTGTAATCCTGCAGAATAAAATGAGGTATTTTAAAAAAATCGAATTAACGCAAAAAAAAAAAAAAAAAAAAAGCATTTAAAGTGAATAGAAAAACGTATTAGTAAATTAAATATTAGTAAACATATTTGAAAATGCATTATTAAAAATTACATAAAAAATACATAGAGAGTTGATGGGCAAATGTAAGAAGAATTAAAAGGTGTGTTTTGTTGCTAGATGGAAATATTTATCTTTTGCTAAAATACAAATGAGGAAAAAGAGAAATTGTGAATTTTGCACAGCACGTAGCTTATTTAAGCTGACATAAAAAGAACCATTATATTTATCAAGGATCATACCTTTAAAACAGAAAGGAAAAGGAATTTATGAACCTAAAGGGTGAAAGATCATCAACCAATCACAACATTTGAGATTCCAACTATTTCAGTATAAAAAAAGAAAACACCCAACCCACACATTTATTTATAATTTCAAAATGTCGAAAAATGACGTGCTGATGATAATTATTTTCTAATTTAATGATGATAATCATTTTCTAAATATTGTGACACAGAGAATTACCATTAACCAATCACAACATTTGAGATTTCCTACTATTTCAGTATAAAAAGAGAAAAAACAACTGAAAAATTTATTTATATTTTTAAAATGTCCAAAAATGACGTTCTTAAGTTAGCGGTAATTCGTTTCTAAATATTAAGCCAGGGAATCCGTGTTTTGGCAACAATCATAACCATTTTTCGTTGTAAGCAAAATATTTAAAATGATAACGGAGAAAACTTTGATCCTTTTAACTGTTTGACCAATCACAGCAAAGTAACATTCGTCTAAATGTGTAATAGGAAGAAGTTGACTATGTAATAGGCTTTAGCTGGTATTAATAAAATTTTGTTCGAGTTTCTGAAACTCTTTTATTCTTGAAGCATATAAACCACATGTGTATCGCGTATTACCTATATAATGAGTTATCCAAAAAAATATATATTAAGATTTAAACTTTTTTTTTTGACAAAATTCAATATGTTAAAAGTGCATATCAGTATATTAACATCGATTTATTATAAGCACAACTTTTTAAAAAAATGATAATAATAATAAAAATATTTAATAACAATACATCTATAAATAAGGATTGCCGGACAAAAGAAAAGGGGGAAAGAATTAACTAAAAATAAATTATTTGCCGAAATTTTTTAATTAATGTCACTGCAACTCCTTAATAGCGATAGAAAAAAAAACAAGAAAATCGGTGGAGGGAACTGTTTGGTCTTTGTCTACTGATGTATAGATTTTTGCCGTTTCAACAGCACATTTGTCGTTTAAAGAAATCAATAAAATTGCTATTTAACCAAATCTTATATATTACATGCTTAAGTGTCTGTTTGTCGCCGAAAGCTTATGCCGAACTTCTTACTCCGAGAAAACTGCATCGTGCTGCCATCTACACAATTGTTTCTATAGTGAAAACAACTAATAATCAAAGCATTTCTCTAGCATTTTGAGTGAGGCATCGCTAGATTTGCAATCTCCGTTAAAAATTAATGTAAACGCGCATTTAATTTCATCCTTCTTTCTTCGTTTTAATTTATTTATCGTCTGCTCATTTTATATATATTAAACTGACAGTGCTCTTTTATCCAGTTTCGTTAATACTATTGTTTTGACGATGATTATGTTGTATATAAATAAATATTTTTCACAAACTATTTGATTATATAGTAAATACTATTTTTACTTTACAGATTATTATAACTTAGATGTTTTTTCCGGTAAGAATATTTTTTTCCGAAATGATTATATGTTCTATTTTTATTCATAAAAATTTACTGTTCTACCTGATAAATATCTCTTTGATTTGATGTGCATTTCCGATTACTGGGAGAATTGTATATTTATAATATCTAGAAAAGCGGTCATTTCTTATGACCGCCGGTCTTACTAGTGAAATCATAACCAACGTTTCTAGAATTTTGAGGCTTCGGTGCATTTGCTTTTCATTAAATTAATGTGCGTGAATAAGCAGGAAACAAAAAGGCATCTTTACCGATAGCCTGCGAAAGCATTAACGTGTGTAAAGGACTGACCAAAGAAATCTCAAAAGAGGCAAAACCTACCATTTCTTGATAAATTTGAAGCGTACAGTTTTTCGATTAACCCTTTGAAGCACGAGTATTTTTCAGAATTTATTTTTGGCAAAAAATTATCATGTTTTATTTGACAGAATATGAATATATACATAGGTATAGTATATATTGTTTTTGTAAATTACAGTTTTAGGGGATGACTAGAGAGCCGGGGAGGGGGGGTGGTAAAAGTTATATAAAAAATTATTATACAAAGTGCAAACGGATCTCAGAGCGGCATTAGAAAGAAAATAAGGCGAGGTGCAAGATCGCCCGTGTGAGACACGGGCATGTGCAAATTTGCCGGTAACTTTCGCCCGTGTCAGAGACGGGCAAATTAATTGGTTAAAATGTTCCGCCAGGGAATGAGCAATATTTGAAATAATTCGTGCAACGCCGGGCAAAGCAGCTAGTTGAGGAATAAATATTGAAAAAAAAAAAAAAAACTATGTGTTAGTGTTGTTTTGTTCTATGGTTTTCATATACAGCATTGTCAAGACATTGCTGTTAGTGTTGTCTTGTTCTATGGTTTTCATATACAGCATTGTCATGACATTGCTGTTAGTGTTGTCTTGTTTTATGGTTTTGTTGTCTTGTTCTATGGTTTTCATATACAGCATTGTCATGACATTGCTGTTTGTTGTCTTGTTCTATGGTTTTCATATACAACATTGTCAAGTTATTGGTAGAAAAATAAAAAATAACACATTTTTGAGTATACTCTGAACTCAAATGAACACGCACACATAAAAAAAGGAAAGAACGAGCCATAATATTTTTTCTAAAGATATTGTTCTTTAATTTCATATTTAATAGGTCTCCCACTAAAAGCACTAATTTGAATTTCTTCCACTTAAATTTCATAACGTTAAATGCATGATAAAAATTTCCGAAACATTTAAATCTCTTTTTGCCTAAACAGAAAGTGCATTAAATATGGAGTTTTTATTTTCTTTTGGATGTCTGAGCAGTCTAATTTTATTAGCGTCTGTTCTCATATTAGAGTAAAATCTTTTGGTAAATCCGAATACAACTATAAGTTTTATTCAAATATTTGTCAGGTTATCAAAATAAATGATTTGCTTCAGTGAGAAAATTTTGCAGTGAAAGAAAATCCTGATTTTTATTTTCTATTTTTCTGAGTTTTATTTTCCGGCATAGTGGCGTCGTGGCAAGGCGCGAGACTCGTACGCCCCAAGTCAGAAGGTCGAACCTGGCATGTCTGTTGATTTTCAATATGCAGAAAATCGTCGCATGATTAAGCGGCATGTAAAAGATACCTTGTATAGACATGTGGCTTGGATGCTCTCGGAAAATTTAAACTCCTGGTGCAATTTCGCGTCAACTGTGTCCGGGTGCTCGCCTTTTCAGGTGGAAAAATTGAACGTCAAAATTCTCCTGCTGCGATGGTATCTCACTTATTGTGGGGCCGCTAAAAGAGATGGTACCAATCTCTGGGGAAAGCACTACGTCTGCAACCGGCAAAAAATCAACAGCAGCCTATTAGAAATAATAATATTTTTCTCTAAAACAAATCAAATTTTCGTTTCGGAGGAAGGTCTGCGTGTCCTCTCCGGATACCCTACCGGATGTCCATCCTGCTACGCCATATCACAGGATTTTTATTCCAGAGATCCGGTCGGATCCGTATATGCAATGCTTTAGGGGCCGAGGGTCCAGTTCGTTCGTCACTATGAGTGCACAATCGACCAAGCGCAAAAGATATGATGACCAAACCATTGTTTTTTGCATTAAAAAAGAGTGAGGTGCTTGATGTTGTTCCAGATCTGGATTTTTATTCCAGATATCCGGTCGGATACCGGATATTTAATGCTTTAGGGGAGGGGTTCCCGTTCGTTCCTTCCCATCAGTGCAAAGTCGAACAAGCACAAAAAATAATATTTTTCGACTCCAAAGTGTTGTTTGTTATGTTGTTACTGCTGTTTCTAATGCCACTTGGATATCCAAAATCCCCTTTGCAGAGCGACTAGGATCTAATCCAG
The DNA here is from genome assembly GCA_038502835.1 of Octonoba sinensis. NCBI lineage: Eukaryota > Metazoa > Arthropoda > Arachnida > Araneae > Uloboridae > Octonoba > Octonoba sinensis. The sequence continues at coordinate 94,656,593 of CM076605.1, read as the reverse complement.
TAAGGAGCGTCCTCCGTACATAGATGAGCACCACAACAGTGGAAGTACGACTTGGCTCATTATGTATTTGGATGACATCAGATGGCACCATCACAAATACGCCACCTTCCTTTTTTATCCTAAGAGGGAAGGGGAGGGAAGGGGAATTCTTCTCCCTCCGGGGGTACCCCCCTCGGAACTTCAGGGTCCTCGGATCTTACATACACGTATCCTCAAGTGTACATGGTGGGTCTTCAGCATGTCTGGTATCAAACACCTAATCTTAGGGTTGGAAGTCAGGTGTCTAACCACTACGCTACCACGGCATCTAACTTGTTCTGAATTGTTGGATATCATGCTGTTACTGAACATAATCTTTATATTTAACGATTATTATATTTACTTTTACTTTTCAGTTACGTTTTTATTTTTACTTTCTCAGACCTTTTCAGTGTTATTTTTGTTAGTTTTTTTTTTTAAACTGAACTTCTTTCTTTCTTTCTTTTTTTTTAATTCTTAAAACATATCTAACGATGTAAAGATCTGTGCAAAGACGGGTCTGGGTCATAAATGTTGAAAATTACATTAATTAAATTTAAATCCATGATTAAAATTATATTTAAATCATACCAATCTACAAATATGATGTAGAACGCGGACATATTATAATTAATGACTACCGTGCCGTGCGAAAAGTCTATTCTTCCATGACTGGAGAAAGTTTGGGCAGTCCTCCTCTGTTAGGAGGGGCTCTAGCTGTTTGACAGGGTAACTTTTGTTACAATATTTAAGAAAACATCAGGTTAAAATTTTTAGCAGAAAAAAGAATTAGTTATAGCAAGTTAAGATAAATTAGCTTCAATTAACTACTCATTTTAAGAACGTAAAACAATTGAATTAGGTAGCAGGAATGCTTTATTTCTCTTTTATTGTAAGTACATTGTATCAATTTACGCCAGATAATTTAAATATTTTTATTTTTTCTTACTAAATTGTTTATCTGTTAAGTAATTTCAGTTGTAAAAATGAAAATGGTTATTCCCGAAGAAGAAAATCCCGTAGATCTTTTAAATTATAATTTTGAAATTGAACAATGTAACTAAAACTTAAATTTGCGCTTTTGAAACACCTGATTTAAAGACCATAGTTTTAATCGTTATTTTTTTCTCCAGAGTGCGTCGTTTCTTAGAAACAATTACTTTTTAACGCTAACGGATAATTTTAGTAACTTTTTGTAAACTAATTTAAAAATAAAATTGCATTAGTTCAGTGAAATTAAATTTCCCTTTTAGGAGCATTTTTAAGAAATGTATTAGCTAACAGGAAGCTGTTGATATGCGTGTTTATTTTTTGAGATTCATTTCTGGAAACAAAAATATTAATGTTTAATTTAAATGCAGAACAGGGAAAACTTGTGTACGAAAAGAGCATTAACGTTGTTTTGCATTTAATAAAATGCTTTTAAAAGTTTGAAGATGAACAATTATGTTTTCAATTAAAAGATACGGACTATTCCCGCTCATTGTTGTATTGTTGTAAACAAAAATGGAATGTTGTGAAAAAAAAAGACTTAAAGTTAAAAAAATATGACATTACTACTGAGTCGATATTTTTGTGATGAGATTTCATTCATAAATGATGCCACGTTTTGAGAGGGGGAAGGAGTTCGAGAAATTGAGACAGTTTGTGAGAAAGGGGGGGGGGGGGTAACAAGGAGTGTGACATCACACATTTTGGTTTCAATTTGTGCAACATTTATATTAGAAAGTTAAACACGTTTTCAGTTTTACTAAAACAGAGTAAAACTGAAGTCCAAGTTTTCCCCAAGAAATCCTAAAATAGTTGGGCCCTGAAATGTCACGTGAAAGTCAGAAAACGCAATGAAAAAAAAATTAAGTGTTATTTTTCTTTGCATGAAAATTTTCACTTTTATCCATCGGTATTTGATAGCGAGGTCCTCCCAGCTATGTTTCTTCTAACGTTAAACTGATTGCACAAATTTATGAAATATTTGTTACGAATATATAATTAGTAAATATGGTACTTTTACGTTTCGGGGGGGGGGGGAGGATTTGATTCATTTTTTTCAAATTAAAATACTGTACCAGTTTGTGTTGCAGTTGGGGATGTTTAAATATTTTTCTTAAAAACACACTCCGCCATATTGTAATTTGTATTTTTTAACATGTCCATGGTTTATACGATAGCGGGCATCTATAATAATTTAGAATCCGTCTGTTTTTTATTTTTCAGATTGTAATGCAATAGATTACTGTACAAAAACTTTTTATTACTTATAAAGGTCGTAACTAAGAAACTGTGTATTACAATTGTAAAATTTCCAAAAAAAATCAGGTTAACTTTAATAAAATAGTTCTAAGATCTCATTACAAACATAAAAGAGAGCAGAAAAAAGGTCACACGTTAAGCGCTGTACGTAAATTACAAATGTAGTTGTCTGCAGACTCCGCAGCACTGCAAGCTGAATGGATCCACCCTGAACATGAGCAGCACCTGCACCAGAGCTCTTGATCCTTGCCGAAATCACCGCACAAAATGCACACATCCTTTGGAGCCTGAAGCTTTTCTTGTGAACCCTTTATCAAGAAATGACTTCATTGGGTAGTTTATTATGATCTTACAGTTACTAGCATACAAGAAAATGTTCTTCACTTACGTTTTATTTAGTACTGGACGAAAATTAGAAGAAAAAGAGTAGAAACAGGTTTTTTTTATTGAGACACTGATACTCATACGCATAGCGAAACGATATCTATACTGTAAACTTACGCGATCTGCCGCTAGACTGCAGCACTTGACGGGATCATCTAGCTTGAAATCTAGGCCAAAAAAATGGGTGTACGGTTTAGCCCCGCTCTCCCCTAGAGATTTTCGCTAATTGTCGACCTTTCTTGATAAATTTGAAGCGTACAATTTTTCAGTAAAAGTCCTCCGCCAGGGAATGAGCAATATTTGAACTATGGGCGACACAGCTAGTTTAGGAATAAAAATTGAATTAAAACTATCTCTTCGTGTTTTTTATTCGATAGGTTCGATATACAGCATTCTGAAGACAGTGCTAGAAAAATTTAAAATAATACGTTTGAGTATACGCTGAACTCGAATAAATACACACACACACACACATAAAAAATGAAAGAATGCGCCATACTATTTTTTCTGAGGTATTTTTCTTTAATTTAATTTTTAATTGTGCTCCTACATAAAGACACTAATTCGAATTTCTTCCGCTTAAGTTTCAGAACGTTAAAATGCATGATAAAAACTTCCGAACCATTTAAGTCTCTTTTTTCCAAAACATAAAGTGCATTAAATATGGAGTTTTTATTTTCTTTTGGATGTCTGGCACTTTGGGATGTCTGAGCAGTCTAATTTTATTAGCGTCTGGTCTCATATTAGCGAAAAAGCTTTTAATACACTCGAATTATTGCAACCATAATTTGTATTCAAATTTTACAATTTATTGTCAGGCTATCAAAAGAAATAGTTTGTTTCAGTGAGAACATTGCGGGGAAAGAAAATCCTAAATTTTTATTTTCTATTTTTCTAATTCTTTTTTTCCGCCATAGTGGTAAGGCACGGGACTCGTACGCCTCAAGTCGGAGGATCGAGCCTGGCATGTCGGTTGATTTTCAAGATGCAGAAAATTGCCGGTGCCCATGTTGTATGATTATGCGGTATGTAAAAGATCCCTTGAGTGGACATTTGGGTTGGATGCTCTCGGCTAAATTGAATAATCCTAGTGCAATTTCGCATCGACAGAGTCCGGGTGCTCGCATTTTCAGGTGGAGAAACTGGACGTCGAAATTCTCATGCTGCGTTGATGCCATGCTGATTGTGGTCCGCTAAAACTGATGGTACCAATCCCTCTGGGGAAAGCACTAGGTCTGCAACTGGCAAAAAAACAAGAGCAGCCAATTATAAAGGATAATAATTTTCTCTGAAACAAATCAAATGTTCGTTTCGGATGAAAGTCTGCGTCTCCTCTTCGGATATCCTACTGATGTCCATCCTGCTATAGTATATCACAGGATTTTTATTCCAGATATTTGGTCGGATACCGATATGCAATGCTTTAGGGAAGAAAGGTCCAGTTTAGTCGTCCCCATGAGTGCCCAATCGACCAAGCACAAACGATATGATGACCAATAGATTGTTTTGACCAAACCATTGTTTTTCGCGTTAGAAAGCGTGATGTGCTTGATGCTGTTTTAAAATTACTTTTTGTTATCTACTCCTTAACGTAGAATCTTTAGGGAGGTGTAAATACAGAAGCACCTGAGCTTTTTTGATATTATTTTAAGATCATTAAACACATTTAGTTATTCTTAAGGGTGTGATATATCGCTGCTAAACATGATCTTTATATTCGACGATTATATTAACTAACTCTAACTCCCAGGCATTACAGCTCATTTTGGACTACGGCCAGCCTAACAGTTTTCTTCCAAAGCCCACTGTCTTTCGTTTTTCTTTCCAGTTTCGGACTTTTAGACTGTTAAGGTGTTTCTCCAACTCCTCTGCCTTTTAACCGGCATTCCTGTTTTCCTCTGGACCTAGCAGTCACTTGAAAAGCTTCTTAGTGACTCTGTTTTCCTCCATTCTCTTAAGGGGTCTTTATATTCGACGATTATATTAACTAACTCTAACTCCCTGGCATTACAGCTCATTTTGGACTACGGCCAGCCTAACAATTTTCTTCCAAAGCCCACTGTCTTTCGTTTTTCTTTCCAGTTTCGGACTTTTAGACTGTTAAGGTGTTTCTCCAACTCCTCTGCCTTTTACCCGGCATGCCTGCTTTCCTCTGGACCTAGTAGTCACTTGAAAAGCTTCTTAGTGACTCTGTTTTCCTCCATTCTCTTAAGTGGTCTTTATATTCGACGATTATATTAACTAACTCTAACTCCCTGGTATTACAGCTCATTTTGGACTACGGCCAGCCTAACAATTTTCTCCCAAAGCCCACTGTCTTTCGTTTTTCTTTCCAGTTTCGGACTTTTAGACTGTTAAGGTGTTTCTCCAACTCCTCTGCCTTTTAACCGGCATTCCTGTTTTCCTCTGGACCTAGCAGTCACTTGAAAAGCTTCTTAGTGACTCTGTTTTCCTCCATTCTCTTAAGGGGTCTTTATATTCGACGATTATATTAACTAACTAACTCCCTGGCATTACAGCTCATTTTGGACTACGGCCAGCCTAACAATTTTCTTCCAAAGCCCACTGTCTTTCGTTTTTCTTTCCAGTTTCGGACTTTTAGACTGTTAAGGTGTTTCTCAAACTCCTCTGCCTTTTAACCGGCATGCCTGTTTTCCTCTGGACCTAGCAGTCACTTGAAAAGCTTCTTAGTGACTCTGTTTTCCTCCATTCTCTTAAGGGGTCTTTATATTCGACGATTATATTAACTAACTCTAACTCCCTGGCATTACAGCTCATTTTGGACTACGGCCAGCCTAACAATTTTCTTCCAAAGCCCACTGTCTTTCGTTTTTCTTTCCAGTTTCGGACTTTTAGACTGTTAAGGTGTTTCTCCAACTCCTCTGCCTTTTAACCGGCATGCCTGTTTTCCTCTGGACCTAGCAGTCACTTGAAAAGCTTCTTAGTGACTCTGTTTTCCTCCATTCTCTTTAGGGGTCTTTATATTCGACGATTATATTAACTAACTCTAACTCCCTGGCATTACAGCTCATTTTGGACTACGGCCAGCCTAACAATTTTCTCCCAAAGCCCACTGTCTTTCGTTTTTCTTTCCAGTTTCGGACTTTTAGACTGTTAAGGTGTTTCTCCAACTCCTTTGCCTTTTAACCGGCATTCCTGTTTTCCTCTGGACCTAGCAGTCACTTGAAAAGCTTCTTAGTGACTCTGTTTTCCTCCATTCTCTTAAGGGGTCCCAGCGATTGTATTATTTTTGGTTTTAAATAATTAAATATACATTTTTCTTTAAATAATATTTCAACTTCGAAATCATACCGCTTCCTACAAAAATCACCCTCTTTGATTGGTGCAAAAATTGCTCTTACAAGTTTCCTTTCCCAGGTGATTAGCATATTCTCCTGTTTTTTGAATTTAAGTCTAGTTCTCTGACGCGTAGGTAACTGCTGGTCTTAAAAATAGTTTCATAAACCTGGGTCATTACTACTTTAGATGTTAATAAGTTCTTACGTGCAAAAAACTGCGATTTCCAGCATGTATTCTTTGTTTAACCTCTGGTATAATATCGTTGTTTTCAGTGATAACTGAACCCAAGTATTTAAATTCCGCAACTCTTTCAAATTGTGTCTCTTTATTTATCTTCAGTTCTGTGTTCGTATCAGTTCCCTTGCAGTCTATTATCATGTGTTTGGTGTTTTTAATTTGGTCGACGATTATTATTATTTCTTTTCTTTTTAGTTCATACTGCTTTAAAACCGTTATTTTCGTTAGGTTTTCTTTTTATTAAATTATAACTTTCTTTCGTTCTTTTTTTTATTCCTAAAATATATTTAACGATGTAAAGACCTATGTAAAAACCATGGTCTGCGTCATACTTGTAGATTAAAACCATACCAATCTACAAACATGATGAAAAGCACGGACATATAATTAATGACTACGGTGCCGTGCGAAATGTCTATTCTTCCAAGGCTGCGATGTCTGGAGAAGGTTTGGGCACTCCTACTCTATTAGGAGGGGCTCCACTTCTTGTTTAATAGGGTAACTTTAATTACGATTAAGAAAATATCAGATTAAAATTTTTAGCAGAAAAAAAGAATCAGTTATAACAAGATAAAATGAATTAGTCTCAAGTAACTACTCATTACAGAACGTGAAACAATGGAGGCATTTCAAGCAACCTCATTGGCCACGTGGCAGCAATAAAATCAATGTAAACAAAGAAAGCCGTAAAATCGCTTTACTTCGAATTCGACAAATCTAATTAAAAACTAGGCCTAAATAAAGTTCTTCTGCATTACATAAAATTAATATTTATTAAAGCACTATAACTATTGTAATAAGTAATAAATTTCTTTTTATAATGATTAAATTAAATGTAAATACTGGGTTATAATCAGAAAAAGCTGTGAAAACAGTCTAATTAATTTTAAGATAACTAATTTTGCCTAACGAACTCCACGTAGAAATCAGTTGAAAATCATAGTAAACAAAGAGCGGATGTAACGTGACAACAATGATCGTTAATGATTCCCTCTAGCGGTGAATTGCCTCCATTGAATTAAGTAGCAGGAATGCTTTATTTCTTTTTTATTGTAAGTACATGGTATTAATTTATGCGAGATAATTTAAATATTTTTTCTTACTAAATTGTTTCTGCTAATTAATTTAAGACAGTTGTAAGAATAAAAATGGTTATTCCCGAAGAAGAAAATCCCGTAGAACTTTTAAGTTTTAATTTTGAAATGGAACAATGTAACTAAAAGTTAAATTTCCGCATTTGAAACATCTGATTTAAAAACTATAGTTTTAATCGTTATTTTTTCCAACAAAGTGCGTCGTTTCTCTGGAAAAATTACTTCTTAACGTTAACGGATAATTTTAGTAACTTTTAGTAAACTAATTTTAAAATAAAATTGCATTAGTTCATCGAAGTTAAATTTCCCTTTTAGATGCATTTTTAAGAAATGTATTAGCTAACAGGCAGCTGTTGATATGTGTGTTTATTTTTTGAGATACATGTTTGGAAGCAAAAATATTGATGTTTAATTTACATGCAAATTTAAATGCAGAACAGGGAAAACTTGTGATCGAAAAGAGCATTAACATTGTGAGGAGGGGGGGGGGGACAAGGAGTGTGAAATCACACATTTTGGTTTCAATTAGTGCAACATTTATATTTGATAGTTCTAAAACAGAGTAAAACTGAAGATCAAGTTTTTCCTAAGAAATTCTTAAACAGTTGGGTCTAGAAATGTCACGTGAAAGTTACAAAACGCAATTGAAAAAAAAAAAAATAGTTATTTTTCTTTATATGAAAAATTATACTTTTATGCATCGGCATTTGATAGCGAGGTCCTCCCAGCTACGTTTCTTCGAATATTAAACTGGTTGCACAAATTTATGAAATATATTTTACGAACATATAATTAGTAAATTTGGTACTTTCCGTTTCGATGGGGAGGGGGGGGGGGGGGGGTTGGGGACTTTTTTTTTAAAATCAAAAATACTGTACCAGTTTGGGTTGCCGTTGGCAATGTTTAAATATTTTTCGCAGAAACAAACTCCACACACAAAACCAATTGTTTTAGCGTAATATATTTAGCAAAAATAAAACGAAATTTGTTCCCCCGAAACAGAAAAAGTACCGTAAATTTATATGATTATTATATAAGTGGTGACGCTGGGGGAAAATTTTCTGTTAGTTGCATCATGTTCAAAATATTTATGTTAACCTTTATTCTCATAAAGTATCATATATGCTACTTTATGAGAATAAGGGCTAGTAAATAACAATTGAACATGCGCGCTGACGGCACTTAACAAATAGAAAATAGGGGAAAACCATAGGTAGCATATATGCTACTTTATGAGAATAAGGGTTAAGGGAGATCTCGTATCATTAGAGCTCGATATGCACCCCCCAATTTTGCCTTTCATTTACGACCACTTAAGACCACTTTAGGAAGAACACAACGAATTACTTTGCTCATCCCTCTTAGACAAAGCGAGACCTGCTGGAGCTGTTTTAATTAAAATAAAAGCTGATAGCGACTGATGTTTCTCTCTTTATATATGGGTGGAGTAATGCAACTATTACTAGTAGTAAAACGAAAAGGTTCAATAGATTATGGCAGCCATGAATTAGATAGACTTAAATAGATTTTGAACGCATTATAATTTTTCACTTAATTTCGTACGGCCTTTTTTTACTTTTCTTTTCTATGTTAAGAAGAAATGAAATGTTAAGAAGAAAATAAAATAGAAAATGTGATCTAATGTCAAAGCAAAATAACGCAAATCTTATGGTGTCAGTAATTATATTTCCAATCTATATACATACATATACATATATATAGATTGGAAATTGAACAAGAAACAAAAAAACAATACAATTTGAAACTAACAATGTCTAATTCAATGAAAAGTTAGATATGTTATTATTTTTTTAAGTGCCCTGACGCATTATTTTGCTTCGAATCAACCTTTCTTATCGTTGTCTTTTTTTGAACTTTTGATTAAATTGAAGGAGCGTTCGTTGCTTCAATTGATTCAAAATATTAGAATTGCATGAAAAATTTCATTTATATTTTTTTTTACAGGAGAAGGAGCGCAGAAAGATAAAACTCATGCATAATAATGAGTATTTAAAACCTATTAAATTAAATAACTAAATCGGTGGTCAATAAGACGCGCAGAGGAAAGACTATCGCTATTTGAAATATTTAAACAAAGAAAACTTATGCAACATATAAACGAAAATGTCTAAAAATTGTTCTAAAGTTCGAGGTTGATCTTGAAAAAATGAATCATTGTCGAATTTTGAAAACCGGGCGAACTCTAGCCTTTCTAAACGCCTGTAAAATTTCCAAAAAAAAAAAGTCTTATAGAGTTGCGTTAGCGTTTGAAAAAATAAGGTGAAGAACTAATGTGAAGTAGTACATTTTTACAAAGTTTTCTTATGGCAAGTCACTGCAAAAATGTTCATATTTGCAAGGAATTAGTGGTCCCAAGCGATTCTACCATTTCTCTATACTTTCCTTTTATTATTTTGTAAACCATAACCACATTTTTAAAACTAGCGCTCTTAAGTTATTTTAACACGTTAAAACAGTGTATTGCTTTGTAGAGATCTCAATAAACACAATGCAGTTTTTTGCAGTGATCAGTTCATGTTCTAAAACTTTTTTTAAGCGAGTGTAACTTATCCTCTATTGTATCTTTCTTAAGGCATTTTTTGACTCTCCTTTTTCTCCACAATTTCAGTTTTTTCATGCCCCCCCCCCCTCCTTGTGTGTGTGTTGCGATGTTTCATTCTTCTTTAAACCATAATTTATTGTGTTTTTTCCCCCAACATTTCCAATCATATAAGAAACATAAATAATTACCATATCTATGAGAACGTATTTAAAGAACCCATGGCAATGAATTTTCCGCATTTCTGTTAAATAACATCATCAAAATCTCATAAAATACGCGGCTAATTATCGTTTGAATATTCCTAACATTTTTTTTTTCTTCACTCCGAATCAGTAATTTATTGCCCATTTCACAAACTCCTATTTCCGTTCTTCTTCATTCTTTCTTTTCGCTACAGAACCTCTAAAACTGATAAATGGCAGCCATTGTGAGAACTCAGACCATATATTTTAGGAAAGAAATACAACATGGACGCTATGTTATAACTCAGACAGCGAACAATAGTAACATCTGTAGCGAAGAAAATGAGAGACCGTTAAGGTGATTGACTAAGTTATATTAGTGATGAAAAATGGCAAATGGATTGTTTCAGATAATATTCTTTCTTTATCCTAATGAGAAAGCATGGTGTTTATCGCAGTTTCTGTAATAGTAACAAATCATTTGATGCAGATGATGTTGATATACCACAGAAAAAAAATAATGTAAAAAGTAAGTGAGGTACGAAAGAATCTCAGAAAAAGTGTTTCTATTTTTCTTCAAGACACTGCGTTATGATAATGTACTGCTTTTTCATCTCCAGAAAAAAATACCATCGTATAGTAAAAGCCACTTTATTTGTGCAACGGTTAATTTAGTTACAAGTCCAGAATCTCAGTTATTAGAGCACATCAATTGTTGCCAATTTACGTAATAAAAGTCCTGTTTCCAAAGTTTACTTTTATATGGTGTCGTGACCGAAGCTCACATGTCTGGAGCTCACAGTAGGGGAAACCTGGCTCTAGCTCACATAGACCACTATCTCGTGTCCCAAGCTCACAAATATATTCGTGACCAACTTTCTTGTCCCAAGCCCCCCAAGGGATTATTTTTCAAGGCAATTTGCCCTTTAATTACTAATTTGCCATTAAATTATTATTACTGGCATAAGCCCTTTATCCGTCTTTTTTTTATGCTGCAGGCTGGAAACTTATCATTGCCATGTTTACCAAATTATTTCATTTTTGTCAAGTTACTTAGGAGGCCAAACACTTGTGTAAGTTTTTACACCGCCTGCAGTCTTGCACACTGTTTTCAATTTTTTCATCCAATTGTATATAAAGTTTTCGTATCTTTACTCCTCCGGTGCCAATTTATTTTGCTCTTAACTGGTGGGACACTTTATCCGATTGTTCTTTCAAAGATTGTTCTTCAATTTTGAAATTGTGCATTGTTTTTTTTTATGTCAATGATTCTACTTAATTGTGAGTTCCACGATTCCACTGGATTATTGGTCCTGTGTCGTTTTCCATAAACATTCTATAATTGAAGGGGAACACTGGGATTGTCCATCCATTGTTCTACAAAGTAATCTATAAAAAGGTTTCAATTTGTCGTTATTTGGAATAGTTTCCATGATTTGGAAGTGAGCCTGGGGACACTAGGTACTGGTCTATGTGAGCTAGAACGACGGTTCTCCTACTGTGAGCTTCTGCCACAGACCCCTTTTATATATTACATAGTGAAAGTTATATAAGATTGCTATCTATTTATCTAAAGAGGTACTGACCGACGCACATCCCCCTACCCCCCATCTCTTAAATTTACTTTTAAAACATTTTTTTTTTTCAAATTCACATAATTTTATCTATGCACACAGTTTGTCAGGAAAACGCTTTTCAACCCTTTAAAAAAAATCTTCTTATCAGTAGATTTTTTATTAAATCTAGCTCATTTATCCGCATGAGCACTAATTTGCACTGCATGCATTTTGTAGTGTTTATATGTGAAAAATTAAACTATGTTCAATAGTCATGGCTCAGATAAGTAAAACTAAATATATTTATAGAAATTGCTGGTTCCCTTTCAATGAACACAAGAAACTTAACATCGTAGTTCACACAATTTTATTGAATGCTATGTTGCCAGAAATCTTGTCTCCATCTAAAAATAATGTTGCCAAACCACAATCGATAAAAGCAAAGGATCTTAACAATTAAAGATATAAAGATAAAATCAACAATTCATATCATTTTTTCTCTGCACACAAATTGTCAGAAAACAGATTTTTAACCCTTTTTTATAATAAAAATCTTCTTACCTATATATTAGCATGTAGCCCGTCATGTGACGGTATATAATAATAGGGATCTACAATATAAAAGGATCAGTTAAAAAAAACGGGAACAATTCCGTCAGTAGGGTTAGACTTGTCACCCAAAGGGTACTGAAACTCAAATTGTAGCACGGCGCCATTTGTTGCGTTATTTTTTATCTGGAATGAGTCTTCTCGATGATCTTAGATTGATTGCAAGAATGAAATTGCAATATCCTATTAATTTTATTTTCCGGTCATGTTGAACTGTTTCTCGCTAACAGAAAAATAAGTCTCATAATGAAATAAAGCTTCGCTAGCGGTACCAGCCGTACGTGCTAAGCGTTTAGTACACGTCGACGGCTGCATAGTCTTTGCAAAGAGTTTTTAAAAAAGTCAGTATTGCCTGTATTAAGAGATAAAAAAGCGTCGTCTGTCTATGATTAAATGATACTGTAAACCATACCTGAAAAACAATTTCGTTAGTGTGTTCCGATTGATCGCCAACGAATAGTTAAAAAAGTTAAATTAAAGCATGTCGTCATTCGCCACGTTATTTCAAATCTAGAACAAACCATACGAATTTTTTTATGTCGATATTTATTTAAATGCTATTGCTAAATCAAGGAAATCGTTAAATCGGGAAGACAATACTTTTATCAAGTTCAATCTGGAATGAAAAACCTATTGCTAATTTGAGAAAAACGTTAAATTGGAGATATGCTTGATTATTGTTTTCCGCTGAAAACTGAACTGATGTCTCTCTATTTTGAAAAATTAGTTTTATATCGAAATTAAGCTAATACTATTCACCCGCAGTTGATGAAACTGCTAATTATTATTTTTCTGTCAAGCCTTAAGAAGTGTAACTAAAAAGCTTATAGCTGGTGTTGTAATTGACTTAGAAACTTCGAACAAAGGTTACCTTGTGCAGAAAAATCAGCGCTTTCAATCGATATATTGTATTAATATGTAAAAGGTTTTTCACCCCCTATATTAGGGAGTTTATGTAAAAATTTGCTTACAATTGGTGTAAAGAAAAGAACTAACTATCGGATTTTTTTCTAACGGGTCAATAAACTTTTCTCTTGAATCACTCTGTCTATTGATGAAAACCGCATTAAAATCAGTTGCGTAGTTTTAAAGATCTAAGTGTCCATACGGGAAGCGACTTTATTTTATACCCTTTTAAGATGCGGCCAGACAACTTAAGCAATTAAAACCATACCGTCAAAAAAACGAGTAGTGAAGTAACTAAGTTTTTTTTATGTAAGCCTAGTCGCAAGGAAAGCGTAAAAGGACGATTTGTGTGTTCTATGCTCGTCTCTCAAGAAGAAAGACTTAGAGCAATTAGCGAAATACGGGATGAATCGGACCTTGTGATACAAACTTATGCTGTATTTATATATTATAGCAAACATTAAAAAGTAAAACTGTAGTAAAGCGAATAACACCGCTACCTCCGTAATACTAAATGCCTAGCGCGTTGTTGATTTTAACACAGAGACACAAAGTATGACAAGGCGTCCCGGATTTTACGTCGCCCACCGAAGATTATAAGAAGCGTAACAACGAAATAAAATAAGCTATTAATGATGCCATGTTGAATATGAACTAAATTGTTCTTTTTCAGAGACAGCATTTAAATAGTGTGTCAAAGAATTTTGAAGACTACAGCTGGAACTAAGCTTACGATTGCGCTATCTGCGTTATCGAGCTTTCGTGAAAAGCCTTAACTATCAGCTGATACACTGCCAAAACTTCAGTTCATTTGTTTACTTTTTTTTTTACTTTGATGACATTGACACTATACAAACATCGTAACAATATGAGACTCGAAACCACGAACATTTTATCATGCATTTTTTTGAAGTTTTCGAAATCGAAGTAAAAACATTGAAAAAAAATTTTTTTTTTTATTTATTTTTTTTTTGCTTTTTCATTTAATCATTTATTGGTGCTTCCTTACATACAAAATAATGAATAACATCGTAACAAAAAGCAGTAATGTAACACTGCTTATTTCATTTGACAACAAAATTACGATTTTTCTTTCTTTTGAATAAAGCAAATGTGGGTCTGGAACGGATTAATACAAGTTGCATTGTATCTTATGTGAAAAAATAATTCGCCATTCGTACAAATCGCCATTCGAACTGCCTTCTGGAACGAATTGTGTACGAATAACAGGGTTCCACTGTATAAAGAGTTTGAAAACTACTAACTGTACATAAAAGAGTTAGAAAAATGTACTTAATTATGTTTCCGTTTCAATTCTTACACAAATATTGCGCAGTTCAAATGTTTAAAAGATAAAAAATAATTGAAATTAAGTGTTTCATATTTCCATATAACTCTAATGGGCAATTCTATACTTGACGGAATGACATTTTTGTTGAAAAACAAAAGCTTAAACGATTACAATGAAGTTTTTTACAGTCCATTTTATTGCTAACAAATAAATTATGAAGACAAAAATGAAAAAGTTTTAATTGCTATTTTCAAATCAGCTATTCTTTAGCTTACGAAGTAAATGATTCTACATTTATCTACCTGTCCAATAATTTGCACTGTATACATTTTGTAATGTTTACATGTGAAAATTTAAACTATGTTGAATACTCATGTCTCACATAAATTTAACTAAGCTAGTAAGCCCGGCGGTCATACGAAATGACCGCTGTTCTAGATATTATAAATATACAATTCTCCCAGTAACCGGAAATGCACATCAAATCAAAGAGATATTTATCAGGTAGAACAGTAAAGTTTAATTAATAAATAATAAACATATAATAATTTCGGGAAAAAATATTCTTACGGAAAAAAAGCATCTAGATTACAACAATCTATAAAATAAAAATATTATTTACTATATAATCAAATTGTTTGTAAAAAATATTTATTTATATCCAACATAATCATCGTCAAAACAATAGTTTTAGTGAAACTGGAAAAAAGCGCGCTGCCACTTTATATATAAAAAGGGCAGACAATAAATAAATTAAAACAAAAAAAGAAGGATTACATTAAATTCGCGTTTACATTAATTTTTAACGGAGATTGCAAATATAGCGATGCCTCACTCAAAATGCTAGGGAAATGTTTTGATTATTAGTATATTTGACATGTGTTACAACACTGACAACTGCATTGCTGTTACGCAAGCAACCAATAAGCTATCGGCGACAACAGACCGTTAAGCCGCTTATATATAAGAGATATTTATATAAATTGCAGGTTTCTTTTCGATGAACGCAAGGAACTTAGCATCGCAGCTCACATAATTTTTTTTATGCTATATTTCCAAAACCCTTGTCTTGAGATAAAAATCACTGTTGCCAAATCACGATAGATAAAAACAAAGATCTTAACAATTAAATACATAAAAGTAATTCAAACAGTAAAGTCAAAACAAAAGTAAGCCTCTTTTTTTTTTAATTTTTAATTGCTTATCTATATATTTTTTAAAATCTAGCTCCTTTATCTACATATTTAATCATTTGTACTGCATAGATTTTATAGTGTTTCTATGTGAAAAATTAAATTACAAATTACTATTTGAAAGTGTGCTTGGAGATTGGAGACGAGGGTATAAACTTTTGAAAGAGATGTTATTCTATTAGAGCAAAAAAAATGTTTTCTCGAAATGTCGTACCAAATTTGGCGATTGGCGTCAAATAGTTGGCCGTTGTTTTGCCGAATCCCCTTGTCGCCTAAGGCGGTTGAATAGTTTTCCCCAATTAATTAAGGCTTGTTTTGCTTTCGACTTTTTCCAAGTTTCACCATTTAGGATAGGATGCTTCGTTTAGCTTTTTTATACCCTTGTATGAAGTAAAGGAAGTATTGTATTGGCGACTTAGTTGTCACGAATTCGCCACACAAATGCCAGCCAAATTTTCTGATTTAGTTATTTGTGACATTAATTTAAATACTTTTTTGTGTGATTAGTCCGTACAGATGTGAATATCCGAAATAGCCTTTTCGACCATAAAACGAGTCCAGTCTGACGAACTTTGTCGCAAAGTGTGCGTGTAAGTACGTATGCATGTCCGTATAGATCTCGTAAACTCAAAGACATTTAACCCTTATTCTCATAAAGTAGCATATATGCTACCTGGGGTTTTCCCCTACTTTCTATTTGTTAAGTGACGTCTGCGCGTATGTTGCATTGTTATTTGCTAGAGGAACAGTATAGAAGCTTCGTTCAGAGTGAAAAGTCTGTACAAAATTTAAATTATTTAAGTTTTAGTGGAAGGTAACTTGTTGGTTTGTTGTGTTTGTGCATCATATCTCGTGGTCTGTACAAGGTCAGTTCATTGAATTATTTTTCATATTAATTTTGATTTTTTTTGTTTACTTTCAAAAATATTTTTCACATTTCATATGTTCTGTAGTTTTAAAAAATTGTTTAAGTTGTTTGATTACTACTGTTTTTGGAAAAATACAAGCTAAAAACTGAATGTTGCATATATGCTACTTCATGAAATTAGGGTAGTTGTTGACATGATCAGTTGTTACTTATACTTACATATATATATATATATATAATTTTACCTAATTGTCATTTTACAATAAGATTTTTTTAATTTCTTACGTGGAGTTTGACTTGATTTAGGATTTCACATCTAGAGGACAATTATTATTGTCTCTCGTCCCTCAATCTGGGGCAATTTCTGAAGAAGAGGAACATGTTGATGAAGAAATTCCAGACCAAGAACTAAATTTAGAGGTGGATTTTAGAGGTGCTGCTTACATCAATATAGAAGATAAAGATGAACCGGAATTGTTTTAAGCAAGCACATCATTAAATATAAGAATATTGTATGGTATATAGATGTATATAGTCTTTTTTTGTTTCATTGATTTTTATATTTTATAAAAATTTTTCATTAAAATAATATTTGTACGTAGCATATTTTTTTTTTTTTTACTTATACTGCCTTTATCATGTAACACAAATACAACAAGTCACAAACCAGTGACCCCAATCTCATGCAGTAGCATATATGCTACCTTTTATAAAACTCTAATTAATTTCTAAACTACTTAGGTTAGAAAGGTTATGATACTAAATAATCTTTATTTTAGCCGTAAAAATACAGAAAAAAAATTAAAAATTAAAAATTAATTAAAAAATTGAGGGTCATGAGAATAAGGGTTAATTGTAGAAGGCGAAAATTTTGATAGGTAGGTTTTGAACAACGTCCAGTTGTGCACCTCCCTTTTTGTTTGTAACTTTTTTTGTAGCAAATCACGCAGAGGCGTATTAATTTCAAGTCGTTTTAAGTATGAATTTTTTGTCCAAAGGTATTGCTGATTCCATCTCCTTAGTTATATATATTTGCAACCATTTGGTGACAAGTTTGAAATATCTTGATAAAAAAAAGATGCCAGAAAATTATGTACACTATCTTGTAAAAACGTCCTCTACTACCTTGGTTTGCAGAAAACTGAGGCATGTAAATATATATAAAATATTCTTCTCATCACATATTCCATTCAGGTATTACTGGAATTCGCCCAACAATCGAAATTCGACCGTAATGATAAAATTTAGCATAGATAAAATAATTTTTATAAAAAAATAGAACTTCAAATTATAAATTGCGCTAAAAAGTGAAAAATAAATTAATTCTTTAAACAACATCGATGTGACTTTTAAACATAGTTTTAGAAGTCGGTGCAAAATTAGGATAGATAAAATATTTTGTAATCATGAACAAATTACAAATATATGTATTTTTACAGAATTAGCAACAGTTCCAATATGAAGTAGCAAATGGTAATTGTAATTAGACTCATAATTTTGCACCGACTTCTAAAACTATGTTTAAAAGTCACACCGATGTTGTTTAAAAAATTTATTTATTTTTCACTTTTTAGCGCAATTTATAATTTGAAGTCAGTTCCATTTTTTTTATAAAAAATATTTTATTTTAGTCTTTTTAGTGTAAATACATTTGCTATATAAATACTCTATTTTTTAAAAAATCCATATCAAAGGGCAAACCATCTTTGAATGAATGGCATTAAAAACTACTCATTTGTATGAAAAACTCCGTTTTGAAGTCGATTTTAGTAAAACAAACTGATTGGATTTAATTTTTGCCTCAGAGAAGCCTTCAGCCAAACTTTTGCTGTAATTGCTTTTAATATTATAGCACAATGGCAACAAACACTTTTTAAACAATGACTTTTATATTTATTAATAGTTTTCCCAACAAAGAAAAATCAAGCAAGCCTTTCCAATTAAAATAAAAAATACTAATTTTTCACCCGCAACGTTTCTCCTAAAAAACAAAAGTAGTCAGATTGATGTACAATATTTGAGTTAGACGACTCTCTATCGAAAAAAGAAAAAATCATTGAAATCGGTTCATTTAATCAAAAGCTATGAATGAAAAAACAAGAAAAATTCTACATTTCCGCCCATAACTTTTTTTCTAGTAATCGAATATGGTCAAACAAAAGTACGGGACCTATGGGAAACCACCCTCGATCGATTAAAAAAAAAATCATGAAAATCGGTTCATCGGCTGAGAAGTTATGAGTGGACAAACAAACAAACAAAAAAACGATATACCTGCAATATGAATGTATAACCTCCTTCCTTTGTGAAGTCGGTTAAAAATATTACATTATCTTTACTAATATTATAAAGCTGTAGAGTTTGTTTGCTTGAACGCGCTAATCTCAGGAACTACTGGTCCGATTTGAAAAATTCTTTCAGTGTTAGATAGCCCGTTCATCAAAGGAAGGCTATAGGCTAGATATCATCACGCTAAGAGCAATAGGAGCGGAGCACCGAAAATTGCATAAAATAGTCCTTTCTTTGGGAAGAAATTATGGCATCCTTTCGAACTTGATACCATTGAAAAGCGCGTAAAAAACTACTTCAGGTAGAGGTTTTTTGCTTCGTGCTAAAATTGGAAGCCTCTAAATTAACTAGAAAATAAGTTATAAGTGTTTTTGTCTGTAGTTTGAAATTGTTTTTTCACGATAATTAACTTTAATTTTATTTGACCCAGAGGATGACCGTTTTATTTTATTTGCATTGTTGCATTGTTTCAACAGTTGTTACAATTGCCGTGTGAAGAAACAAACCAATGCAGTTGCCATTGCTAAACAAATCAAATATAATAATAATCGACGTTTCTAGCATTTTGATGAGGCATTCCTGCATTTGCAATCTCCATTAAATAAATGCAAGCGAATTTAATCCTTCTTTATTATTTTTAAACAATTGATTATATACAACCAATTTGATTATATGTTGATCTTATTTCAAATGTTTATTCTGTTAAGGATTCTTAGGGATAGTTCTTATTCCTATGGGGATTTGAACATGTGCCACGTGACATCACTTTGTTTCAATACTCGAGATTAGCCCGTACAACGCCGGACGATTCATCTAGTATATTTATATAATTGTTATTCATCAAATTTGGCGATTAAAACGCCGAATTTATATTGACCATCCTCACTTAAAGCAAACGTATTGTAAATCATTGCCGTCGCAGGGCCCATTGCGCTCATAAATGTAGCCTCTCGTACTTCGATTTCGTACTTAGTTGAACGGCAGTTGAATATAACTTTAATGTTTGCCTTCATACACTATTCTCATTTTTCTTTACACTGTTTCAGAGAAGCCTTGACTCAAACTCATATTATAATTGCTTTTAACTACTGCCTAATGTAAATTATTACCTAAACTGTAAATTATTACTTAATAATTTACTCAACGAAGACATGTTGCCATTTATTACAATATAATATTGCAATTATAAATGAGGCTTGCCTGACAAAATAAAAAGGGAAATAAAATTAACAAATAATAAACTGTTTTCATTATTGAGAATAGCAAATAAGCAAGAAAAAAAATGTGACCTGAAATTTGGTCGTATCCAAACAATAAACTGTTTCCAAATCTTTTTAATTGATATCGCTAATACTCATCAATAGCTACTAAACAAAACAAAAAAAAGTTAGAAAATCGGTTAGAAAACAGAGGAGAAAATGGTTTTTAACTATTTTGTCTTTGCTTCCTATTTATATATAGATACTCTTTAAAACATGTTTTATTTCATGTCGAAATTTTATTTTTTATTGAATATATCCTGACATTCAATAAGGTCTTTGTTTGCCTTTCACAGTGGTCTCCCAATTAATAATACCTTACATTCCATTCCTCCAGTAACCTTGCAGAAAATCGATGCCACAAGAAAGATAAAAAAGCGTAACTCCATTTTAGGGCTACAGTGAAGGCTTTCACTGCCCCAGCAATAAATTTTACTCTCAGATGCAGCACATTTATCACAGCTTTTATCCTCTCTGTACCCAAAAAATAAAGGACTTCGGAAATCTCTGAGCCAGAAAGAGATTCCGGGAGAATCCCTAAAGCATGGATATCCACGTGGGAATCCGCTTTTCACCATCTCATCACTTAAGATTTCGGTTACCTTTTTCTCTTTTGTTTCTTGTTAGCTTAAGTACTTTATGGCATTATTTTTTCGACTGGTAGTGTTGCCGTTTGTACACTGTCGCAGCTTTTATTGAGGAAGTGGACCATAATCAACGTTTGCATAACTGATTTCATAATTTTATGAACTCAACTAGTTGGAAACTTTGTTATTTGTATTTGTTGATATTGCTATAAGTAAAATATGCCACTAGATGCACAGAGATGTATCAGATGTACTGAGTAGCCATACCTTGTTGTAAATAGTTACTGCAAATCCAACATTTTCACCGGTACAAATAGCAATCGAAAATATTACAACAAATCTTAGATGTGTTGCTCTTTTATTACTGCGGTATTTTTTATTAAATTTTTCATTTTAGTGTAGTATTGCTTACAGTTTACAATTAATGTAAATATTAATGTTTTTTTTACTTGTGAAAATATGCCCACTATTAATGCCCCATTGCTACTAATATTATTACTTCAGCTTTATTTTCATTGCTGCTTAGAATAATACTGCTGAGATTGATAGCTGGTACTCCCCAACCAATAATTCTTACTTTCTTATATATTTAATATATGTAAGAAAGTAAAAATTCGAAATAATTGAAAATTTTCATGAATCCAATACTTTCTTATATATATTAAATATATAAGAAAGTATTGGATTCATGAAAATCTTCAATTTTCGAATTTTGATGGATTTACACGCTTTGAGGTTGATCCATTTTGGACATTTAAAAAAATGTCTTGTGTCTGCATCTGTGTATGTCGCCTTTTTTCTCTCTTTGTGGCATCTGTAACTTAAAAAGCGAAAGCTTGCAATCGAACTCGTGCCGATTGGTTTTTGGCGCGAATCCATTCGAACAGGGTGGAGCAGTCAACCATTTTTCTCGATTAACGTTAGTGCTGTGTCTCAAGAAATAACGGAATGATTCAAACAAAAAGCGGTATATAATAAACCTCAAAAGAACCAGGAACTGATTACATTTTGGCGACATTCGCCTTATTCATATAAAAAATGTAGAAGAAAGTTCCGTGATGAGATCAACAAAGTAGTTTAAATTTACTTTTACAAGTACTATATATTACACTTTTTTCCCACTCTTTTTTAATACCAACAGAATAGTCTTTTTGACGCATGCGCTATTGAATCGAATATTGACAGAATTTTGAAAATCAACTAAGAACCGTTACAGTAATATGCACCCGAGCACGACAGCAATCTAACGAAAATTACCAAGAGTGCTTCTAGCAGTTCATGGTCGACTTACCTTTGAATCAGGTAAATAAAATATTCATGAAATAGAAAAAAGAAATATAAATAAAGAGAAAATGAAAAAAAGAAGAATAGAAAAAAAAAGAAAAGAAACGAAAAGGAAAGACAAGAGCGCGGAATATCTTTTTAAAGTATATGCGGAGACTTTAAAAATCAAATAAAAGAAATTAAATCTTAGCTCTAAGCAACAAAAGCGACGTTGTACTATTGCAGGTCAAATATATAAAAAAATCAGAGTAAAAGTAAAACGGAGAAGTATTTAATATGACTAATCTTTGAATCTTTTTTTTCCAGTCTTGGAAAAAGGAAGGGAAAATAGCTTGAGTCGGGTTCAGCATCAATCACGATTTCTTTACAAGGGTTTGCACAAGGGAACACTTCCTTCACCATGTTTATTTCGTCGCAGCAATTTCTCTTCCTAGCTTTTTCTAGCATTTTTGTTTACGCCTGCAACTTTATTGTCTACATCCTAATTTGGCTTTTCACGTTTACTGCTTTCTGTAGCGATCATTTTCGTTTTAAATACAACTATCATTTTGTGTATTCTGGTTTATTTTAACTTGAAGTCATGGAAGTTTGAAAGTGTGGTATGTTTCAAATTACAGTGGTATCTCGAGATGCGAGTGCCCTGACATACGAGTTATTTGAGATACGAGCGCTGTCGAACAGTGAAGTTTTGTTTTGAAATGCGAGCGATATTTGAGACACGAGGTTGAGTTGCGACGATGCACACGGCCCACCCAGTTTAATGCGCTTTTTTGCTTTAGATTCTCTTTTGTTATGATTTTATACAACATTTGTCATTTATAAATATATTTTTCTTATTCAAAAACACGAATTAACATAATGGCATTTCAATTAATTTCAATGGGGAAAATTGCTTTGAGATATGAGCAAATTGGCATATGAGCAAGGTTACGGAACGAACAGAACTCGTATCCTGAAATATCACTGTAATTCCTTGCTCTTAGAGATTATGTTTAATAATGTATATAAAGCGATTTTTTTTATCATTTTTTAAAAAATAAGCATAAAAACTAATTATTCATTTGTTACAATTGATGTAAAAGTGAAAAAAAAAAGTATCGTATACTGTTGGTAAAGTTCTTACGAAATGGGGCGTGGCTTAAGACCCTGTAAACAGTCGAGCTGAACCAGAAACTTCATTTTGCTCAGTAAATAGGTAGATAGGTAGATTCTGTCAGGTAGATAACTGAATCTTAAACGTTATAAATTTTGCTGAAAAAAGTGCGCAACAAATATGAATGAAAACCCCTTATGTAACGACTGTACTTATAAATACCATTCTCCATTTTTACCAATATTCTGATGGTACTTTGCCGGAACAGTCTTTAAATTCCCGCTTTTCAGGATTCATATCAGCAAAGATTCTATAAAGAGTATTTTAGCGAGGAAAGGAACATAGATAGTTTTGAAACCGATGCTGTGTTTTGAACTTCCATTTTGTTCAGATTGCTCCCTTAGAGTTTCGCTCTAGAAAAGCACTAAAATTCAAGAATAAAGTTACTGATTTTTTTTAAGTTAAGAACTTAGAAAACTATTTGATGAAATATTTTGATTAAAAAGTGTACGTTCAATTTCACAGAATAAATACCCTGTGGCAATTATTAGCTGTTAAGAATTGAATACTTATAGAATCAGCATTTTATTTATGTAAATCCCTTAAATTTCAGTGTAAATACCTAGACCAATTATTTCTGCAAGAAAATTTCTGCAGATCATAATACAGTAAATAAAGATCATAATACAGTAGATAAAGGGTTAAACCATTAGTGTCTTCTAGCAAATAGTCGGAAATGTAAATGAACTCGAAAATCCCTTTTAGGACAGTTGACGACGAATTGACAGTATTGCCTCCTTTTCATCTGTAATACACTGTAAACGTCTCAACCAATCATATTTGCAAAGAATGAATACCGTGAGGGCAAGGCACATTCAAAGAAATTCAATTTGATTTTTATGCAGCGATTGAAAAACGTTCGCTTAAGGAACGTGCTTGTAACGTCTTCTCGATTTTTATTTACTTCTTTCTCCTTATTTTCTTCCCTGGCATTTACCCTTCGTGGAGGTTCAACCTTTGATGTTTCTATTTTATTTCTTCTACTACCCGGAACAGATTAAATCTGTGAAGTTTTCTTGAGTTAGAATTGAAAATGGTTGAAATATTTTTGGAATCAATTTGCCACAAGCTATGAAAATGTGAGTCTCCTTGTATTTCCCCCCACCAACTTTTGTTTGTGCATTGAAAAATGTTTTTCCAACCATCAGAGATACTTTTTATCAAGACTTACTTTTGATTTTATTAATTTTCCTACTATACCTAAACGTTAAATCGCTTTCTTTAAAAAGAACTAGACATTAAACTTGCATTACGCTCACATTTACAGCTGTTTCAGCCATTTTTAATTGAGTAAAACGATACTGCTCCCATCATGTGACCATCCTCTTTATTTAAACTGTCATCTTTGAGGACCATGTTAAATACATAGCATGTGCACATTTGATTTTTTTCCTTTGAGCAAAACGATATTGTCTGATCATCCGCTTTATTTAGAATGTCATCTTTGAGGACCATGTTAAATACATAGCATGTGCACATTTGCTTTTTTTTTGAGACACACAATACAGCTTTTTTAGCATAATGTTTATAGTCATTTCAATTTCAAATGCAATCTTTCATGATTACAGTGTTTGTCGACAGGGTGGCATAGCGGTAAGGCGCAAGTTTCGTACGCCCAAGATCGCAGGTTCAAATCTGGTCCAAGTCGGTGGACTTTCAAGATGTAGAAAATCGTCTGCGCCCATGTTGCATGATCATGCGGCGTGTTGAAGATCCCTTGAGTATCCGTTTCGCTTGGATACTTTTGGCTAAATTAAATTCCTAGTGCAATCTGCAACAAATGAGAGCTCAGGTGCCACCATCTAGGGTGGTACAAATGGATGCCGATTACCGGGGTACGCACTGGGTCTGCAAAGGTTAGTGACCATAGGCAGCCCCATTAGAAAAAAAAAATGTTACATGTAGATCACGTTCACCAGTCATAACGAAATGCATTTTCCTGGAACATGGCAGTGCTAGTCTATTCAGTTCATAGCCAATGGACAAAAATTATTTCAAGAAAGTTACATTCTACGTACGCCTGAACAAAGTTCAGTATCAATTTCATTTTCCTTATTGGCTAAAGCATTGTTTCTCACCTTGGGGGTCATGCATGCGCATAAGAAAGTCCAAATCTGACAAAAAAAGTTTAAAAAAAACATTTTATTAAACAATGTACCTTAACATATAATCAAACATAACAAAATTCATAGGTGTACAAAGAAAATGTTGCAGAAACGGAGTTGTAATGATTATTTAAGTTTGTTAAGAGCGATGGCATCATCTATCTCTCTTAAAACCCCCATTAATCACATACTACAGAAATTTTAGAAAATGAAAAGAAAAGAAATGCACTTACACCTAATCTTTATTCAGAGTACAAAATATGTATTCGCCAATCAACATCATATACTTAAACAATTAGTTATAATGTACACATTTCAACCATTTCGTACATTGAAACTGCTAGAGATGTAGACCCCGGCATATGAGTTGGTCGATTCAGATGCCTGTTTAAAGTCCAAATTACTAGAGTGCAGTTATTTGCATTTCAACCCATTCAGCTTTTAAATGAAGACTAATTTAACTCTTAAAACGTCGTAATTAAACACCCCGAAAATCCTTTTACAACAAAAAAATTGAATTTGAGAACGAAGCCATTTTCTGCAAAAAACTCAAAACAAAATACTTTTGGAAATTGGAAAATATGCTTGCAAAATGCAAGAAATGCTTTTAGCTTTTTTTATCCTTTTCAGTAGCTTAATCTTATACAAGAAGAAAGGGAACGCATAAGGCTAAAAATTTCACTTAAGAGCCGTGACTTCACATGTTTTCCTTCTAATCTCTGCTAATTAAAATTCATTTAAGTAGGGTCATTTGTTTTCCGAACTGCTTTTTCGATAATTACAGAAGTCATCATAATCAATTTTGCCCCTTGTAATGTAAACAAAACTTCAACGAAAAAATAATCAATAAATGTCTCTACTTTGCTTTTAAAGTAAAGCGTTTTCGGAAAAGATTACTTTTTTCTTAAAAGCCACTAAAAATATTTTTTTGACCATTCTGTGGACTACGGATTTTTCATGCACATATCCCCAAGTATACATGGTGGTCTTCAGTGGGTATCGAACGCGCGACCTTCCAGGTGGAAGTCCGACGTGCTAACCACTAGGCTACCACGGCCCTCCTAAAAGCAACTGAAAATGTAATGCAACCTATCACATAACTATTAAAATAACTATTAAAAATGGCAGTTTAATATGCATAATAGCCGCTGATGATTTTTCGAAGTGACTCATGCAGCTAATCTATTATATTCATGTGAGTATTTGAGGAAGCACAGGAAGTATTACAGAAGTAGAACTTTTAAATATTCATATAAACCGGAAAAATAACCAAAATAAAAAATGGTTGAAAGATCAGCAATGGTAGGAAATTAGGTTTTTTTTAATGGAAAGAAAAAAATTGCCAATAGAAGAACCCTGAAAAAAAAGCGCCGATAGAAGAAGCCTGAAAAAAAAAGTTGAGGATTGAAGAAACTAATGTGCGTGATATCATGGGAATATGCGAATGAGACGGTAATAAAAAATTAGCTCTCCTAACAAAACCACAACTAATTACAAACTGCTGGTTGTCGATTTAGTTGCAGCGCAATTTCTTTGTTACAAATTCCCACTGAAGTCGCTTGTACTAAAGCAATCTAACGTAGATTTTCGAGTAAATTTGTCATCTGTCTTTAAAATATTTTCGTGACCTGGTGATGACCTAAATTAGAGTGCTTTGAATATCAGAATAACAAAATTAGCAACAATTTTTCTTTCGCAAGAGCGACTGCTAAATGGCACGTCATTTCCAAAAATTTACGGAGGGGGTCAAAGAGTATAAACTCAATGTATATTGCATTAAAAAACAACAAAACACATATACGTGCATATAAATGAATTATATTTCTCAAGCCTGACCTGCCCGCCTAATCCTTAAAATTACGGCTCTGGATGCAAATTTTGTCCCGATTAGCAGGTCTTGATTGGATCAATCTGGAAAAATTCAGTGTGTGATCTTTTGAAGGAAATATATTTGTTCAAATTACCATAGATCAAGCAAAAAATACTACCACTAATTACTACTATACCTTATTAGGGGTAGACAAGCAGACGTCAACACATTTACACATTTCATAACTTTTATTTCAAATTTCTGACTTCTAAATATGCATTCAAGTGATAATTTATTTTTTATTTTTACTTTTCGGAAAAATCATCACCATCATAGCGTTAATTTGTAATGGGCCGTTAAGCCCCGGGGGGCCTTTTACCCAGTATCTATGTGAGCAAACTTCGGAGGAGATCAATCTATGCGCCCTAAGGCTAACTTCTTTGTCCCCGAGGGGCAGGGGTTTGTCCAAATCATGGACGAGGGTTATAGTAAAAACATTATAATTGAAATGATAAATAGATAATAATAATTTTTTTTTTCCCATATTTAAAAAAAATTTTTTTTTTTTCATTTTTTAAAATTTTATACTCTTTTTTTTTATTATTTCTCTTTTTTTTTTGGTTAGCACGAGTAAGTGAGAAAAGCGAAGTCAAAATTCTCCAATGTAAATAATTCACAGCGAGTTTGGTTTTGAAATTTCTCTCTTCTTTTCTTTCCAATCCTTCTCATGTTTTTGAAAAAATAAATTTATAAGCATGTTTTATAAATTTATATATATGTGTGTGTGGAAGTTAATCTGGGAGCAAGCTGAGAGATGCAAATCAGTAAAGTTCCCTGCCTCTGCCAGGATGCGCTGGCAATTCCACGCTATTTAACGGCTTGCAACGGAAAGAAGTGAGCCTTGATCATCGTTCGGTCGTGTTTCGGAGGATAGCAGAATGACGCTAAGCTGCGTCGACCATCTAAGTTTTATTTCAATTTAATGTTAACTTTATTATTACCCTGCATATAGCTTTTGTTCTTTAATTAAATGTTCTTAATTCATTTAACCAGTATCCGTTTGAGTCTTTTAACCCTTTACCCCAGTCCATATATATATATATATATATATATATATATATATATATACTAGGTGTACAACTTTGCTTCCGCCGTTTTCCGATAGGTGGCGACAACGGTAAGTAGCGGTCGAAATAAACAGATCGCTGACGTCAGGCAGTTAGCTTGGATCTCACTCAACAGTACGCCATTTAAAGATTAGTCGATTTGTGTCTATTCATAAAGTTGTTCTCGATTGAAAATGTCAGTTTACGAGCAATTCTCGTCATTTGCGGGAGGTGTTACTGTTTTGTTTCAATATGAAGAAAACGGCGGCTGAGTCTCATCGAATGCTCTCAAGTACGTATGCTGAGGACGCTATTAGTGAAAGAACGTGTCGTGAGTGTTTTCAACGACGCTTCATAAACGGTGATTTTAAAGTCAAAGACCGGCATTGTGGTGGAAGAGAAAACATTTTAGAGGATGCAGAATTGGAAACGTTGCTGAGTGAAGACTCGCGTCAAAATCAACAAGAAATGTCACGATCATTGGGACTGACACAGCAAGTCATTTCAAAACGTCTCAAGGCCATAGGCATCATTCAGAAGCAAGACAACGCTAGACCCCACGTTGCAAACGTGGTCAAAACGTACTTGGAAAC
The DNA here is from genome assembly GCA_038502835.1 of Octonoba sinensis. Taxonomy (NCBI): domain Eukaryota; kingdom Metazoa; phylum Arthropoda; class Arachnida; order Araneae; family Uloboridae; genus Octonoba; species Octonoba sinensis. The sequence goes on along the minus strand of CM076605.1, from coordinate 94,627,956 downwards.
GTTACAATGGGAAGTCCTACCCCACCCGCCGTATTCTCCAGACATTGCTCCCTCTGACTATCGAGTGTTTCGATCAATGGCGCACGAACTGGCGGACCAATACTTCCAATCTCATGAAGTAGTCAAAAATTGGATCGATTCGTGGATCGCGTCAAAAGATGAAAAATTTTTTCGACGCGCGGGATTCGTACACTGCTCGAAAGATGGGAGAAAGTAGTGGCCAGCGATGGGAAATACTTTTAATGATACATGCGTGACCAATTGTTTTCATTAAAGCCTCAAATTTTGGGGGAAAAACGGCGGAAGCAAAGTTGTACACTTAGTATATATATATATATATATATATATATATATATATATGCATATATATATGAAAACGTGCTTATAAACTTATTTTTCTACAATACTTATATATTATTTTTCTTATAAACTATATATATATATATATATATTAATACAGACGACTAGGATTAAAGCAAGCACTAAAATTTCAAATATCAATTCTATTTTAATACACAATATTAGTTAAAATATGAAATATATATGAAAATGAAATTCTATAAATATAACTACATTCATGTGGATAATTTAGGCGCTTGAAAGCATCAATCTCGGAGATTTAATATCCGAAAATCATATGTTCAACTTTATTGAAATATTTTATTAATGAGTGGAATAACATTTTAACTGCCTTAAAAGCGTTCAGTAGTATAGCTAGAAATTTATGGCTTAATATGTATCTGCAGGCATTGCAGATATATTATTTACAAATGCGCTGAAGTTAATATTTCGTTGAATGTACCAAATTCAGATTGAATTACAGCTTTTAATGCCAGACTTATTTACATATAATCATATCCAAGTAAATATGTTTCCCACTGCACTTACATGCACTTACAGATTTAGAAACTTTCCCAAAATATTTCAGGCGTAACGTTTAAATTAATTTCCGACTTGATACTTGCAAGATACTGCTAAAACACACTTTGCCAAAGTTTGATAACAGCATTTCAGAGTTTTATGCATAGCTGAGCGTAAGATATAGCATATTTTGTAAAAGAATACGGTTTGTAGCCAAAACATGTTCTAATAAGTAATTTAATTTAATGTTATCATTAACGATTTTAAAAGTTTTCAGTAGTTAGTGTAAAAGGTTCATAGTTTGGCATCTATATATATATATATATATATGTATGCTAAAACTGATTCTTCGATTTTTAGTGCAGAGTGGAATTTTTATACAAACCACTTTCTAAATGTGCAACAAGATCGGTGTTTTTATTAGAGGGAGTTTCATAACATCCTAATACACCAAAAATATTTTTATTGGCTTAAGTAGTGAAATAATTCTTTAAAAATGTTCTCTGAAAGTTTCAGAAAAATTAAAGCAATATTTATTATTGATTTTATTACGCTGTGAGGTGACACGTTTTCATTTCGAAACAGTAAATGTGCTGAATATAAGCCACATTCGGAGTAAATCGACAGTTCGGAGACTAGTAATTTAAATCAGTTCTCGAATTATTTATATCTTTAAGTATATAAGGCCATCCTTGCTGGAGGGGAACTGAAGCTTTCGACCGTAGCTCAGGAGCACCCGCGTTCAACCCTTACTTCCTTGATGAATTTTACTATTCAAGGAATGGTCTGCGAAGTTCATGATCGCATCGGATGAGACCGATCCATGGATGGAAGATCTTTCATATGCATTCTGATCTTCCCAATACACCATCATCTGGATGCATCCTGATCCTCCCGAACCGCGGATGCTGCATCGAACTCGCATCCCGAATATTTATATCCCTCAGGAACGTTAGGTTTTCCTTCGAACTTCACAGTAAATCCTTATACAATGTAAAACAGGCTGTTTAGTAATATATATATACCGTTTCAATAACGATGAGAAAAAAAACTGGTTGCAATTTTTTTTTCCTTTGCCGACATCAATTTATTTTTCTTTACTGTTGTAGCTTATGTTTTGCTTCATTCTTTACTTTCATTTTAGTCCATCTCTGTAACCATATTTTCAATTCCTATGTTAGGAATAGGAACTGTTTTTTCAGAAATAATGCTTCGTATATGGAATAGGCACACGTGGTTGTAATTTTTGCAGTAATTATATCTTAAAAAAGCAGGACCAATAATAATAAATAAAAAAATCTGGTAGAAACTATTTGTTCCCACGAAATATGCATTTCTCTCACTTTATTTATACAATAGAAGCACGCTATATTATTTTCTTGAGATCGTTGCTTGGTCCGAACTCAGTTTCAACGTTGGGAATATAAATAGTTTTGGTAACATTAAATTTTGCATTTTGAAACGGAGTTTAAAAATAAAACCCTTGTGATTGGTAAATGCATTCTATATTCCAAAAGATATTACGTACTTGAAATATTATTACGGCTTGATGAAATTTAGAAACATCAGATGTAAGGGTGCTATGTTCATGAAAGTTTTTAGGCTGTCCTTTTTTTCCGAAGCTAACAGGTATGGAATGAGGAAAAGAAAAAAGCATATCCATTCCGGCTATCATCTAGATATAGCGGCGACAAATCATTTACGATACGACACACACTTTTTGTCTCCAGTCATTTTCTGTTTTAAATATCTTAAAATTTTAACTCCTATCCAAGTGCTTATATCGACGATTTGATACCTACATTTTCTATCTTAAACGTATAGTATATTTGGTTAAACTTCTTACATACACCCTCTATGAATTATATGTTGAAATTCTGAGAACTAGATTCTAAAACGTGTAATCAAGTACAGTAGAACCTCGGTTATCCGAGACCCGACTAACCGAGTTCCGGGTTAACCAAATTACATTTGCACTGGATTTTTTTTTTTTTTTTTTTCTTGAGGCCGATGGCGGCATCACTGAGTGACGTCAGTCATCCAATGGCAAAAGTTGCATTTTAATTTTCTTTTCTGGTGATATAAAGACCTAGAACAACAGTCAGAGACAACTTCAACAGACCTTTTACGGCTACAACCTCTGCGTAAAACGGCAGAAACGAAGCAAGCGAGTTCCGTTGAACAGAAAACAATATAATACATATAGACTTTTTCCAAAAACAACTTTAATTGTAACAAGTACTCTACTGATGTGTACATGAAAAATTAGATAATTTGATGTATGTAATGTCATTTTTTCATTTCATAATATGTACAGTAAATGCCTTTTTTGTTACACATTTGACGACATTTTCATTTATTTGAACCCATGTTTCCCTCTCTATTTGGACAGAGTCCGTGTTATCCGAGTTTTCGATTATCCGAGGTACTCTCGGTTCACATTAGATCAGATAATCGAGGCTCTACTGTATTTTGAAACATAATTGCAACAGAGAAAAAAAAATGAGCACGAACAAAACGAGTTAGCATTTTTAGTGTTATCTTCTACCTACGATATATTTTATGCTCTGAAGAAAAGAATCAGAAAATATTTTTAACGTCAAAAAATCAAGTGATTGTTGGTTTAAATCAGCACGGATTAAAACAACAATAGGACTGCCTACGTCGTTGTTTCTACGGCATTTTAATCAAATTTAATTTTACGGTGCAGTATTTTTAAATTAAGGTTTGTAACCACGTCATTGGTATAACGGTATTACGGTATATTAACTCAACGCCTGTGTCTGGCACGGACGAAAGTTACCGGCAAATATGCTCATGCCCGTGTCTGGCACGGGCGAAAGTTACCGGCAAATGTGCACATGCCCGTGTCTGGCACGGGCGAAAGTTACCGGCAAATGTGCACATGCCCGTGTCTGGCACGGGCGAAAGTTACCGGCAAATGTGCTCATGCCCGTGTCTGGCACGGGCGAAAGTTACCGGCAAATGTGCACATGCCCGTGTCTGGCACGGGCGAAAGTTACCGGCAAATGTGCACATGCCCGTGTCTGGCACGGGCGAAAGTTACCGGCAAATGTGCTCATGCCCGTGTCTGGCACGGGCGAAAGTTACCGGCAAATGTGCACATGCCCGTGTCTGGCACGGGCGAAAGTTACCGGCAAATGTGCACATGCCCGTGTCTGGCACGGGCGAAAGTTACCGGCAAATGTGCACATGCCCGTGTCTGGCACGGGCGAAAGTTACCGGCAAATGTGCTCATGCCCGTGTCTGGCACGGGCGAAAGTTACCGGCAAATGTGCACATGCCCGTGTCTGACACGGGCGAAAGTTACCGGCAAATGTGCACATGCCCGTGTCTGACACTGGCGAAAGTTACCGGCAAATGTGCACATGCCCGTGTCTGACACGGGCGATAGTTACCGGCAAATGTGCACATGCCCGTGTCTGACACGGGCGATAGTTACCGGCAAATGTGCACATGCCCGTGTCTAGCACGGGAGATCTTGCATATCACGTTATATTATTTCTAATGTTTCTCTGAGATCCGTTAGCACTTTGTTTGTGTAATAATTCTTTTATGCAACTTTTACCCCACCCCTCGCTCTCTAGTCACCCCTACAACTAAAATTACCAAAAATAAGTTATACGATATCTATAGATCTATTTTCTGTCAAAAAAAAAACTCGATCATTTTCACCAGTTTTTCTTAAAAAAACTTCTTGTTCAAATGCTTAATTAGAGTTACTGTGTGTTAACAAACGGTTATTGCCGAATCCGGTGTGTTCACAAACACTTGTAGTAAAAAATTGACCAGTTAAGCGGTTAGTAAATTAACACATAAAGTACTCTCATTTTTGTATCTGTCAAAGTCTGCTAGGCTTTGAGGAGGTATTCATACCCATTGACAAAAATTCATGTTTCAGAAAGAGATACTTATGCTTTTCAACTCTAAGCCCTGAAATTCGTTACAACTGCACAGTCGCCATTTTTCAAAAGCAAAATCGTAAATCTTAAACAAATCCGAGCTCCGAAAAAGCAGCGAAGTTAAAGAAAATCAATTTAGAGAGAAAATGTGCTTTCTTTTAGATTTGAAGTAAATGTTTTGACTTGTATCAATTCAACCCAATATCTTTTTCAACAAAACTGAAGGGAATTCCATTCTCTTCCCTTAGAGCAATTGGAAAACGATCCGCTTGAAAAAGTATGTGCCAAGTGTTTGAACTTTTTATTTATTTTCTGCTGTGTCTGATTTTCAAATTTGAATTCTCTATCGTTTCTTTCCTTTTTGCTGTTAATGTTTTTTTTTCTCTAATGTCTAAATCATTTCGATTCTCTATTTGTATAGATAAAAAACTTCGTTTTAAATATAAAACGTTTGAATTGTATAGTCCTTCAGTAATAATGTGTTTCGTAGTTTTAATTAAATATTATAGTATAAAATTACGTTTTATCATAAAGAGGCGATTGTTGTTTTTATAATATCCTCTTCATTCCAAGTGTACCCCATTGGGTACATTTTAAAATACTGTTTATTGTCTACTGTTTGTGCAATAGGAAAGCTAAAACACCCAATTGTTTTTGAAATTAATCAATAGATAGTTTACTTAGTTTTGAACATGGAAAACAAGGAAATTATGCATTAATTATTATTTAAACTAATTATTAATTAGAGTTTTTAAAAAATTATTTATTTTGTTTTGCAATCAATTTTTAAACTAGAGAACCAAACAATTGCGTCAAAATTGTTTGTGCATGGTTCTTGGGTCTGAAGAGGTTAAGAGTCGTTTATTTTGAAAGTTCTAAGTCCAATTGTAAATTAAAAAATATATATATAAAATTTGTTATAAAATATTATGATATTTTTATCTGTTCACATTTTGTAGTAAAAAAAACCAAAATCCTTAATATTTGGGAGATAAAAGTTTTAATCCTTAATAAACCTCCCAAGATTAAATCTTGCGACTCTTTACTGAGAGAGGAGGTTCTCTGGATGCTAGACGGCTGAAGCAGACCACAACAAACTGCCAAGATATACCCAGTTTTGTTATTTAGCCCACTGCTGTGATTGTACGACATTTAGGATTTTCATATCCCTATTTCAGTCATTAAAAAAAAGAAGAAAAAGTAAGCAGTCAAACGAATGTGGTTTCATGTGTATGCATGAATGCATTATATGAGTTCTCAATGGGCATAAATTCAAATACCAAAATGATCAGTCCTAGTCCAGCACCCAAAAAAATTAGAGAAACATTTCTTAATGCTGCAGCCTCAGATATATGTGCGTCTGCAAAGCTGAGCACTTAGTCAAGAAAACCATAGAACATAATGGATTTATATTGTGAAACAAAAGTCAGCCGCATTCAAACAAAGTCTTTCCCTTTCGCCCTTTGTCTCTTTCAACGTATGCATTTGTCACTGACCATACGTTTGTATCTTTTAACATTAGAACTACAATTAACCATAAGCTTCTACAAACCATGTTCAATTAAAATATTGTCAACCTGTTACCCATTTAAAAACAAATTTAATAGCCACCAGTATTATTTAAAACATTAACTATTATATAAGCAAACAAAACTGTTGGTCAATGATATTTTGGTGAAGTTGAAAGGAAATAAATAAGCGCTCATTCCACACCAGTAGACTGCGCGGTAATAGTACAAGAATACTTCTTCCAAAGATTTACATTACGTAACTTAAATAACAATGTGTATGCATAAATCCACAATGCGTGAATGAGTTGCATAAGCTCTCAAACCATGAAATCCTCTACCAAAAGGATCAGTCCTAGGCCACCACCGAAAAAAATAGAGAATCATTTCTTAATGCAGCAGCATCATTGGATATGTGTGCGTCTGCAAAGCTGAGCATTAAGTAAAGAAAACCACAGAGGAAAATGAATTTATACCGTGCCGCAAAAATCAGCCGCATTCAAACAAAGAATGCTCTTACTTTGGCCGTTGTCCCTTTTAACGTATGAATTTATCATTGACCATAAACACTCAATACATTACGTGCACTCTACACATGCAGAAGAGCGCTTATGAAATAATTGCCAAGCAAAAAGCCCCAAGAAATTCCTGCCAAACGCAAACTTTTGTTTATTTATATAATAGCTAATGTTTTAAATTATGCTGGTGGCTATAAACATCGTTTTTAAGTGGGTAACGGGTAGACAATATACTTTTATGGTACATGGTTTGCTAAAAGTTTATAACTAATAATTAGCCATCAATGAAATTTATCAACCTTTATATTATGAAAGCTGGTGAATTTAATCGAAGGTTTTACATTACGTAACTTTCATCACGACGTATATATTCATTTTGATAAACAAGCGTGCTATTTTTTTGTATTTTTTCTATATACATATTGTAGTAAGAAAAAATTCAGAATCCTTACTATTTGGGAGATAAAAGTTTTAATCCTTTATAGCAGGGGTCTCCAAACTTTCCAGCCTTAGGGCCATATTGATTACTCCAGTAGATTCCAAGGGCCAAAACCATATTATCATTAATTGTTGCCGGTGGTAAAAAGTTGAATCAGTCCACTAGTGGTGTAAAATATGATTACTTTTTTGCCAGATGCCATTAGCGACGGGGAAGCTGATGTATTTTCTGTATCGTATGGGTATCCGTTATAATGGGGTACCCGCATCGTATCGCCATAGTAATCATTGATTACAAAAGTAATGAAATACACAAGTAATCATTGATTACTTTTTTCTTCAGTAATCGTTACTTCGGTTCCTAACGAGTACTCAAGTAACGAATGAGTATTTTTTTACATGAAAAAAAAAGTCCGAAAAAGTACGCCACGTTTAAAAAAGGCTGCAAATCGAACTAAAGTCCGCAAAACGGCAACACTGCATATTATTAATTTTCCTGTCATTATCTGTAATTTCTAGATTAGTCGTAGAGTACGAGCGAGCCATGAGGAGTAACGTGACAGGACATCTGGTGGACACAAGCAGAAATAGGTAGTACCTTCTATCCCTAACAGATGGCGCTAATAGCACTTACAGAATAATCTCGTTGGTTCGATAAAGTTCTGGTGTCTTCCACTCACTTCTAGATGGCAGTAAGTGAAATATATAAGAAGGCTAGTGGCGCAACCACAAGTCAGTTCCTATGACACTGCTGTGAAATAAAATAGTGCGTACCTCCTTAAAACGTGTTTGTGCGTGTTTAAGTTTAAGACATCTTTGTAACAATATTTTTATTTGAATTGTTGCTTTTGTGTGTGATTTAGTAGAATGGAAAAGAAGCGAAAAATTGATAGTGAATGCAGAAAATTCAAAGATCAGTGGAACATTCAGTATTTCGTAATTGAGTCCAGTAACAAGGCGCTATGTTTGATTTGCAATGAAAGCATAGCCGTTCTCAAAGAATATAACATTAAACGTCATTATGAAGCAAAACATTTTCAAAATTACTCAAAATATATTGCGGACAGAAAAATTCGAAGCTATGAAGCGCGGATTGAAATCGCAGAAATCTTTATTTACAAAACTCAAAACTGAACAAGAGGCTGCAACTCGTGCCAGCTTTCGTGTGGCTCTTGAAATTGCAAAACGTGGAAAACCATTCACCGATGGAGAAATGGTCAAAGAATGCATAATACAGAAGCCGAAGAAATGTGCCCTGAAAAGGTAAATTTATTAAAAACTGTCAGTATGTCAGCAAACACTGTGGCTCGAAGGGTAGAAGACATCGCTGAAAATATATCCTCTCAACTGTTCAACAAAAATGGACATGTTGAGTGGTTTTCTTTGGCCTTGGATGAGTCAACGGATGTGTCAGATACTGCTCAGGTGTTGATTTATATTCGAGGAGTAGATAAAAGCTATGAAGTGCATGAATAACTTCTTGATATGTATAGTATTCATGGCACAACTACTGGTTCAGATATTTTTAAAGGAGTTGAAATGGCCATTAAGCAAAAGAACCTTCGATGGAAAAACTTGAAATGTATTACAACTGATGGAGGCAAAAACATGAGTGGGAAAGATAAAGGAGTGGTCGCTCTTGTGTCAAAGGCTGTAGAAAATGACGGTGGTTCAAAACCAATAGTCTTACATTGTATCATTCATCAACAGTCTTTGTGCGGAAAATGTTTGGATATGTCTGAAGTTCTGAAACCAGTCATATCAACTGTTAATTTTATCAGATCTTTTGGGCTGAATCACCGACAATTCGTACAATTTATTAAAGAGATTGGAGAAAATGACTTACCTTATCATACTGCCGTACGTTGGCTTAGTTGTGGGAAAGTCCTTCAGCGCTTTTTTGAACTTCGAGCAGTGATCGAATTTTTTTTGAATGAAAAGCATCGCCCTCTTACTGAATTGCAAAACAACGCATGGCTGTGGAAGTTAGCATTCTATGTTGATTTGACAAAACATGTGAACGAACTGAATTTGAGATTGCAAGGAGAAAACCAGCATCTTCCTGATTTATACAATAATATCAAATCATTCCGGAAGAAATTGATACTGTTTCAATCACAACTACGAAGTAAATGTTTTTCACATTTTAAAACATGTGAAATATTTAGCCACACCACTGAGACCGAGTTTCCTATCGATTTTGCAATCGAAACTTTGAGTGCTTTGAAAATAAATTTTGATACTCGTTTCTCGGACTTTGATGCCATTGCGAATCAAATTAAGATTTTTCAGAATCCTTTTGATACTGACATTGAAACCCTAGCCCCGGAACTTCAAATGGAAATGATTGATCTACAGTGCAGTGATATAATTAAGAACAAATATCAAAACTTATCTTTGTTGGAATTTTATAAGTGTCTTCCACTGACACAATTTGATAATTTGCATAAATTTGCTCGTGGGCTGTTTTCTGTTTTTGGTACTACTTATTTGTGTGAGAAGACCTTTTCCAAAATGAAGTACACAAAAAATGTTTACAGATCTAAATTAACTGATGAGCATCTTAAATCTCTTTTAATAATTGGTACAAGTAAAATTAGTCCACAACTACAAACTATTGTCAGTGGAAAATCTCAATTACATAAATCTCATTAGTATTTCATATGTTGTTATACTTGTTATAAGTTATCTTCTCATTTAAAATGTATAAAATGTTAGTTGGATTCATTTCAATAATTTGCTAGTTAGTAAATAATAACCTACAACAATGTTATGAGTAGTTAGCCCATGACCATATCAATGTAGATGTCATATTAATAATTATTCAACATAAAAATAGATTACTTCAGTAAACTTAATTTAATTTGCTATAAAAAATAAATATGTTCTCTAGAAGGAGTTTTCTTTCAAGTATGCTAGCTCTCCGCGGGCCGGACAAAATCTGTCCGCGGGCCGGATGTGGCCCTCGGGCCGTAGTTTGGAGACCCCTGCTCTATAGTATTGTAACACGTTGAAATGCAAACCTTTAAATATCTCGCAATAACTCAAAACACTTTCAAGATAAACTGCTACTACCTTAGCACAGGGGTCCCCAACCCCATGCCCGCGGGCACCATGGCTCCCGTACATCGGTCTAGGTGCGCCCGCTGCTTGTACCAAACGTAAAATATTTCAGTTTTCCACTTCAAACTAGAGAACATTTAGAATCTAGAGTATATGAATAAATGGCCATATAACTACGAATTACAGATGAACACCTTGACAATTGCTTTTGAGCAAGAATTTCATCATATTCACGCAATTATGAAGCGCTGGAAAGGGAAATGCAATGCCGAAGATCACATTGACTGTTTTTTATATATTTTATAAATAATTTTATAATTTTTTTTTTTTTTTTTTGCAAATCAATTTAGTAATCATTTATTTTACACAAGAATATGAATACAAACTATATTCATATGTTAAATTAATTTTTAAAATTAAAATTTTTGTGCATTACGTGTAGTGTATTATTAACTACGTTCACACGCCAAATATAAATATATCTTGGAAAAAAAAAATGGCGCCATTTGACCGATATTCTGGTATGGGCGCTTAGATGCAAAACGGTTGGGGAGCCTTAGTAGTTCGTTTCTGAAGGAGGTTTTTTTTTTTTTTTATCCTGAAGGATACTTATAATTGTAAGAGTGTAAAAGAAACCACCTATTTTCAAAATTTTTAATCGTTCTGTATAAATTGCAGTCGGTCGCACTTATTTGGTAAACAATACGTTATTCCAGAGTGTGGTCTTCCTTTGGGTAATGAGGTTTTGGGTATCTTGTGGTAACGCCGCAGCCTTTCACCACCCCTCCCTTTATCCCAGGAGAGGAAGAAAATATCAATTCTTCCGCGCCTTGCGACAACGCATGGTAACCCTAAGAATTAACTGTGAAAGGTAGGGAAAACTTCAAAGTTCGAGTGGGGATGGAGCAGAGGGTACGATTCCGTAATGAAGTCGTTGGTCAGCACGACCTACTGTTATGGCTGTTGCTTTCGATCTCATGTACCGGTAACAAAATTAAGCTTATCTCTCAAAAAGACAGACGACTGCCGGCAACGATCTTGCCACTTAAGACCGAAGAAGGGCATCTTGGACCGTAAGACGCGAAGATAGCGATGTTAGGAAGGAGAAAACATTTCTGCTGCGAGGCAAGGGGGACCCTGCTGTACCAGAAGTCCAACCGAGAGCCATTCAGTAAGTGAAAATCATGCGCACCTACCTAAGGTAAAACAACCGAGAGCATTCAGTAAGTGAGAATCATGCGCACCTACCTAAGGTAAAACAACCGAGAGCATTCAGTAAGTGAGAATCATGCGCACCTACCTAAGGTAAAACAATTGCAGAATTTGATGGCAAGGTCTTGGCAAGAACGGTGTAAATGAGAAAGTATATTACTCATTCTAGACTTTTCCTCCAATATTATTTTCTTTTGTTTACCTCCTCAAAAAATATTTCAGGAACTTGTGTACTTTTTTCGAGGAATTATCAGGAAGTAATTTTGGAAAACTGAGACACTTGGGAGGCGGCGAGTAAAAAAATATCCGGTCTTAAAGAGACTTGAATAATAAGAATCTCAAGTTTTACCAAAACACCATTGAAATGAACGAATATAATAACATAACAACACAAAAACAAATATATATGTACACAAAATAGATTTATGCTCTTAATCTCAGGAATAAAGTATCAAGTTTCGAGCATCTGGTTAAATCTAAAATAATTAGACAACTGTTTTTAAATGTCAAGAAAATAAACACAACCCTTTTTCCAGCGCCATCTACGGGCAGAGCTGCTGGATGTGCTGTAGAAACCGGAAACATTGGGTATTCGCTTCGGCTAAGTGAAGAAATTATTGACATATTAAAAGTTGTTTAATCTTGACTTCCCCTGGGTTTTATCGGAAGTGGTCAGGCTTTATTTCATAATGCAGATACTTTTTAATTCTTGAAAAATATTTGTTTTCCAAATAAATAAATTTTTATTTAACCTAACCCCCTTTACAGTAGGACAACCCCTACAGTAGGTCATTTTAGTTAAACAATATTTAGAGTTCAAAATCGACATACGAGCGCTAGCCCTCTAATGTCGGAAATTAGTTGGATGTAATATCTCTTTTTTTTCTATTGTCTATCTACTTCCAATGTATTACAAAAATACCGATTTTGCGCTTTTCCGTCTAAATGTTATTTATTACAGTGTTTTGAACTGTTAACGTTAATTTTAATCGGTATTTTAAAAATAAATTGTAATCGAATAAACTTTCAAAGAACATGATAAATGAAAGCATATGCGTCTTCCAGTTTAATAACAACTGCTCCTGTAGAACTAAAAGTGTTCTTAAATTTTTTTATTATAATTAGTAAAAATATATTTTATACCTTATGTTGATTATTACATTGTTTTTGCTCTACAATAATTCATAAAAGTACATTTGAATTTCTTTGTAGTTTTAGTGCTGAAACTAAGTCAAAAAATGCACAGATATTTGCTTTTGTTTTGCTTCGTTATTATAAGGTACTAATGTCCTACTCGAATTTAAAATAATAATAATATTAAGACAAAGAAAATCTTTTATATTACTATTAATTTCAAGTAATGATAGTATGAAATTCAAGAAAAATAGATGTAGGTACCGAAATGCGTTATGAAGAAAATCGGCATTTTTCTCAAAAGAGAGAGAAAATATACATAAATCTATTTTTATTTTCAATACATGGACTTTTTTGTGCAAACGAAATTAAGCATTTTGTCACTGCTAAAACTATAAATTTTAAAATATGAAAACTATTCTTTTTAGTACCTGCACTTGAAAAATGGTTTTAACTTCAGACATTTTTTGAAAACATCATTTTAAAGACATCTAGCTTTAACAGAGCTCGCTCACTCCCAAGACACGCCCCATTTTGTAAGGTCCTTACACCAGTATAAAAGACGTATTTTTTTCTTTATTTGCGAATGTACATTTTTTTTTTAGTGACTAGATCAGTTATACGTGATTACTGGGGGGAAATGCCTTGTCAAATGTAAAGGTACGTAATCGTCTTTGGGAGCATTTGATTTAATTAAAGTGCAATTAATCAAATTTCAACATGTTTGTAAATAAACACGTGATCCGTGATCATGATAGCGGAAGCTACCCGCCTAGCGCGATTGTTGGTAGCAACAGCGTTATGATTAAAACAATCATTGACAAAGGGTATAAATAAGAATAATAAAAAAAACATTTCTTGCCTTCAAAAAGTGAAATTACATACAAAAGTAATTTACATCAAGTATTTTACATAGAAAGATTATTTTCCCAAAGGAAACTTTTTTTCTCTCTAAATATATTAGTCCCTTAAACGTGTATACTGTAACCCAGTGATCGTCATTATTTTAAGCCCTTAAAACTGTAATATGTTTTACCTTCATATTGGAAAACCTATGCTTTAAAAGTTATAGTGAAGATAGATCAAATGCTTTTGGAATCTTCTGTGAAGATAATTTAAGAAAATTATTGCATATTTATTGAAAGTATTGGCGCTTTCGACGTTACCTATACTAGTATTTCATTCGAAGACTAATGTGGCTTTCAATTTATTTTAAAAACTGTGTAAAACCAAATCCAATTGACTGCAGTCGTACTTATTATTCAGTTCTTTTTATTTTTTGTAAAAACAATCATGAAATACAATGTTACTTCATATTTTTACTTTGACTTACGAACGTTCAGGAATATAGCGCCGAGGTAGTTATGCCAGTCGTAAGAGGGGACTAAAAAAGCATTATCCGATTCGGGTGACGTAGTACTTGCTCTGTAGCATGACTATAGCAACGGGTCGGTAAAGCAGGTAGGCAACGCTCTGCCAGCCCAGCCCTTTATGGCCGGTGCTGGTTGTCAAGTGTCAGAGAGTTTGTGGGAGGTTCGAAGGAGGACAGCGCTGCGGTCGCACCCCCTTATATTGGGGGTAGTCTGAAATAACCGTAAAGGTTCGGTCAGTATGGCCGTGGTTAGCATTGAGCACCATGAAACCCCAGAATTTGGAGGAACAGTTTAAAGCAGCGGGCGGCAACCTAAACTGACTGAAGATCTACTTTCCAAGTTCGGCTAACACCAAGATCGACTCGGAGGGCTGGGGATGAGGGGGGGGGGGGTTATACACTATTAATAGGGCATGTTGGGATTGCGCCAGTCTTTAAATTGTAGGTTAATTCTTGTGAGAACAAGTTCTGACGCTTACAAAACACGTACTTTAAAATTTCTAAAATAATGGTTTGCTAACACCCCGTTAACTCGCATCAAAACAATACAAATACATAATTTTTTTTTCGAATTTGACAAAAAAAACTTAGTTTTTCTTTTGTTTTTTAACTAAAACATACATGTGAAATGTAGTTACATTCTTGAATTAACTCTCACCAAGAACATAGTTAAAATGACGACTGACAATCCACATAATTGGAAAGTTTTTTAGGTCCGGTGAACAAACTAATAAACATTTTCTGAAGGAAAAAATAATAATAAACACGCCATTCAATTCAAAAGTTATTTTATTTATTTTTTTAAACTATAAACTGTCGAAAATGCTGTCGCGATCGACCGAAAATGGACTTGCGATCGACGGGTTGCCGACCACTGGTTTAAAGAGTACCTCTTCAATCAACGTAGTGCGTAGTTCTTTTTCGGTAATTTGATCTTCAGAATGTAGATGAATGATGTTCCTTTTTTCGGTCATTCATTGATTGGAGGAAGTGTGTTTCTCGTTCTTTGAGTTGAATTGAGGTAAAGGACGCATTGGCATGACGATAGCTCAACTCGACCAGTTTATGAGTCAGGCTACATTTAAATCTTTGTAAATACAAATAGTTGCACTATGGGTTTTTAAAGCCAAGCACCAATTGACACGAAATTATTCTTTTATCTAGTACTAAACACGATGAAGCCAAAGTCATCCAAGGCCCAATTCGCAACTAATTCTTGGATTGAACTAGAATTAAGGAATCAAGAGAAGTTTAAAAAGAGAGGGACGGGGGGCTGTTGGCGACGAAAGCATTATTGAAGTTGAACATTTATATTTCCATTTCGTGCATTAATTTTGGCTTTATATTCATTACTACGGCAAATATATCGTTACTTTTTCAGTAAATCGGAGACAAAACACTGTAAAACGCCAAATGCTCAACTACTTAGATCCAATACTAAGGGTTCTCCTAACCTTTCCCGTGATGCATATAAAAAAAAAAAACGCGCAACTTATCACACGTGTTTCGTTTTTAATGACAACAATGTCAATTATTATGTATTTAAAGACAAATTTATAAAACTTGAAGAAAATCTAACTGCGCGTTTTCACGTAACAGCGTAATGAACAAATTCACGTACCCAAAAAAATATAAAATTCGAAATCCTCCAGTTCAAATTGGGACATCAGTTTCGTTAAATCAAGTGTAAGGTAATTATAAAAAGTTATATCTTATTCAGAAGGACAAGTAGGTAGATTTAATAAAATATACCTTAAGGTTGCATTTACATAGAAAAACTTGCATTTAGTTAGTTAACTGTACAATTTATCTAGTTTGCATGAATATATGATAAAACCATATAAGTTGAAGGGCCACAGGGAAACACAATGATAGCCACAAATGTCTAAATTCTTAGAATTACGTTATTAAAGTCCCAACTTTTGAATTTTGATCACTTCTGCTCGTCAGAAGCATCATCAATTGTTAGGTGTTTGAATAATTCTTCCCTAAATGAATATAACATATGAAATACTGTCTATCAAAATCCACCTGTGGGCGCTGAAAACTCAATGTCACAAATTTCAAAATTTTCAAGATTACATTTTTAAAGTTTCAACTTCCGTATTTGCTCATCAGGAGCGTCATCAATAGCTGGGTCGTCTGCATTTATCTAGCCTAAATGATATGGCATATGCATTGATGTCTGTACCGTGTACGCTAAAGAGAGCTGGTGCACGTTAAGTAGGTCGTGGCTCCAAAGTCCTCCAAGTGAAACGATACCTTTGGGGGTGCCAATCCCAGGTGACGGTCTGGGATTTGGTTCAAAAGATTAAGAGACATTTCAAAGGGGCGGAAGTCGTACTCCTGCCTATAAGGGCCATGCCTATAAGACTCAGGAAAAGCGCACACTTTCTTCCTCGCTTCGTGCGTGGACGCGACACCAACCATTCATTCTGTAATAAGCTACCTGTATGCATTGAAAATTCAACTTGGCAAAAAATGGACGTTGATCTTTTTTTTCTTTTTAAATTTTTTTTAAATATTATAGACAAACGCGCTTTTTAAACTAATGACTTATTAGTTTTATAAAGTGATAATAATAACGCTCATGTGTTGCTGTTAGAATCTCAATGTTTTCGCTATTTCAATCTTCACATTTCAGAGCAACATGAAATTGCTCTCGAAATAAGCTATACAGAAAAGTATGAAAACAGAAAAGGCTGCAATTATTGAAATATTTAAGATAACTTATGTTTCAAAATTGCTTTTTTTCTGTAAACTAAAATATTTCTTTTAACTGCAAATACGAAAATTTTATACGCTGTCCATAAAAATGTATTCGATATCAACAACTCTTCCTGACAAATAAGAATGCGTCATCCAAGAAAAGTCCCTAACATCTGCTGTGATTATTGCTTACCAATTCCTTTTAAAGCATCTTTTCTTTCCGCTCGGCTAACTTCCTTCCCAACATTATTTGTTGCTTTTTTTTTTTTGTACACAGCTGTTGGTTTTCTAAATAATTCCTCCAATATTTTCTCTTTGACATTTTTGAATAAAAGTACTGTAAGGATTGATGTTTTTCAAGAAAATAGCAAAAATATATGCACACGAGTAAAACGCTGTCTCGTTCTTTTTTTTTTTAAACCGCATCAAAATACAAAAACACATTGCATCTTTTTAGGTATTTTTCATATTTAAATGACGCATAAATTAAATTATCACGCATTTTATTCAAAAAAAAAAAAAAAAAAGGTACTATATTTTTTTATAAGCACACACCTAAAAAAAAAAATTTTCTGCGTTTGCTACGTTTTTGTATGCCCCAGAAACACTCAACTCGTGAACATAAATTGGCTGAATGGATATTGTAAGAACTTGTAACCCCAGAACCTTTGTAGTGGAATCGCAGTCGATATTTTTTTATCTCCATCATTCGAACTGACCATTGCGCGAAATATCCGGTTATCCAGTCGGTCAAATTTGTCTAACAAAATTAATAGATTTACATGTTTAAAAACATACGTAACTCAAAAACCAAAAACGTGTTTGTAAGCTCTGTGATGTTTAAAATATATTAGAATTAGAGGTTTCAAAAAGTAAAGTCGGATATCCGGAACGGATCCAAGAAAAAAACAAGGGACACCGTATACGGTATCCGGTCAAATTAATACCCGCTGCATCTTTAATCCGGACTCTTGCGTCTTCCCCCTCCATTGCAAAATCGTGACTGAGCCACTCAGTAAGTAAATCTTCATGTTATAAAAAGGTTTCTGATAAAGTTGGATTGTAGTTGTAGTCATCTCTACGCAGATGATGAAATTGAATTTTCCAACCAAAGACTTCTTCGTTTTAATTTGATTCCACTCATAAGCGTGCAATTGAAAATTGACCTCACTGAATATTTTAATCTGGTGCATTAAATAAGTGATGTTTAAATTTACCTCAATTAATTTCTTATACTTGTCACCACTGGTTCATACTGTTTAACCTTCCTTGCATGTTGCACGTTGACTTCAACGGGTTTTATAATATATTGATACTCAAATGAAGTGCAATGAAAGTAAATAAATTATCGGAGAAATCAGTAAATAAGCATACTTTAATAATTAGTGACTTTAATAGAAATATAATTTCACGTTAATTTATTAAATTAACGTGAAATTATATTTATATTACTGTTTACTTGCACAAAGTTAAATTATTAATAATTAGTGACTTTGTTAATGCATATGTTTTTTATAAGACCTACTTACGAGGTATGTTGCATAATTTAATCCTATGCCCTGCCCCCCCCCCCCCCAAAAAAATGCGTGATCTCTTTACAAGGGCATGCTACTGATCTCTCCAATTTCTGCCAAGCTTATGCTTATAAATAGGTAAGTAAAAATCAATTTTCATCCCTCGCCATTTTTGTGGTACCTCACTATTGCAGTACCCTTAGCACCACTCCGTAGGGATTTGTTTTTCAACATTATTTTGGAATTGACGAATGTAGCTCAATATTGACACTAAAATTGAAAAATAAATCGATGTACAACTGAGGAACTGATAAAATTTGGTACTTGTTAGCGAGAGATTACTATAGGGACCGTCCATAAATGACATTGCGTATTTTTCCCATATATTTGACCTCCTTTGTCACAAATTGTCTTCAACATAGCCCCTCCCCGCTTTGTCACATGCCACGCTATGTTGCTTTAGCAGAATGTCACATTTCTTGTTACCCCTCCCCTTGTCCCAGTTTGTCACAATTTCGCGAACCCCCCTCCACCTCGAAGCGTGACATCATTTATAATTGATCTCCGATACATGTTTCTTTCAGAAGTACTCACTTACATTTATTTTTTCAGACCATAACAAAATCAAAAAGAATCTGAATAGGAAAAAAGTAAATAAATAAAGCTCAAACGATGGCTTGAAACTTAATTCCGATAATACCGTTTGCAAATAACATTATTTGGTAAGAAATCTAAACAAGTTTTATTGCCCGTTTTTCATGGAAACTTCGCAATGAAAATACGCCAAAAACTGAAGTAATCTGTTTTCGCCATCTGTTGTAATTTTGTTTACCAATATATCAGCATTTTTTTTTCTTTGAGTTGAATTTCCGGTTGCCTGCACTTTCCCTCCGACTTTCCGGTTTATTTAACTTTTCCCACTTTAAGGAATAAATCAACGATCTTTTTCCTCTTCGCCGTCATTATTCTGAAAGCTGAGGAATAAATTTAAATAAAAAGGTTCACAGTTCCAACATATATATTCAAAAAAAAAACGTGATTACTTTGCAACAAAATATGTTTAAAATAAAATGAGTCGCTTGGAAGTAAAATTAATGGTATACATTTTGTCCTAGCTTTTGTTTATCGAAATATATAACGTAGATACATAGTTATAATTCATAAGAATTTTATAAATCAAATACAAAAGTACTATCAATTTTCAGGTTGTTATTGAACAATATGATCGGGCTGTTATAATCGCGTAGCTATTGCGCTTTCATATTTGATCATTCGATTATCAGAACCACTTGATTTTAGATCACTCGATTGTTGAAATTTCTCGATTAGGTTATCGCTGAAAAGATCCTGTTAAAAATGATCATTATTTGTTCTAGAAGAACACTTCTTAACCGCTGATATGTGGTTCCATAGAGGTTTATAAAGTTTTAAGGATGAAAGATAACCCCACAAAAAGAATTTAAAGAATGTTTCTTCTTTGTTTCATTTTCGAATTGGTAATACAATTTAAATTTTGACTTGTAACGACTTATTGTGTTACATTTATTTGTAGTATAATTTTTTAATGATTTAGATTAGCATAAAAAATATTGATTCAGATATAAAGATGTTAATTTAGTTTTTTGTCTGATTAATGGTATACGAGAAGTTCATATATTTTTATTAATATGCAAGAAAACAACTTCTGGGCATTTAAAAAATTTTATTTTTTAAACCAACATGCCCGATAGGGCATGTAAAATTTTAAAGATTTTTAGAGCCGTAATGTAAGAAATATTTTTAAATTTTACTAAAAGGATGATTTTACAATCAACACAAATACATAAACAAAAAATAATAAGCTTGTTTAGGGTGCATTGTATTGTTTTTCTTTAATGTAAATACAAATTCGAGAATTATTTCTTTATTTGTTTGCAGTTATTTATTTTAAATAATTGGTAAGTCGCATATTCCCCTCCCTCCGAAAAAAAAGCATTTGCTTTAATATTGCTATACCCACATTTTCGTTACAAATATTTTTTTTAGTAAAAATTTTCTTACGTTAAAAAGAAAAATGTTTGATTCAAAAAAAAAAAAAAAAAAAAACAAGCTCGATAAAACGGCTTTTAGTTAAATTATGTTAAAAAATAAACCGAAAGCCTTTCCTCTAACATCTGTTCCAATCTTTATTTACCAATTATTTTTCATTTTCTAAAACATTACTTTCCGGTTCCCCAATTTTCATACGATCTTTACGCCCTATTTAACTTTTGCCATTTTAAGAACTCATTTCCCTTTGTTAAGATTTTAAGGTTTAAGGAAATGTTACTAGCTTTTCCTTTTTTAATCCTAAAGCGAGACTTCTCGAAAGTTTTTTTTCCAGCAATGCAATTACTTTACTGAGAAAATAGCACATTTATTTCACGCACATTTATTTAATTTGCTTTTCTTTATTTCTTTCGTTTCTCAGTTAAAAAATAAAAGCTAACAATATACTTTGTAACAAAATTCGTCTGGTACAATCATAATCTTATTAATTATTATTGCGTATCATAGAAGGGCTGTGGTAGTCTAGTGGTTAGTATGTCGGACTTCCAACCGCGGGTTCAATACCCGACCCGCTAAGACAAACCCCCCCCCCCCCCATGCACACTTAGAAAAATTCGTGAACCCTAAACTTCCGAGGTGGGAGAATTTCCCTTCCCTTTAATCTTAGGTCAAAAAACGAACGTGGCGTACTTGTCAAGGCGTCATTTGGTGTCATTCAAACACATTATAAGCCAAGTCATACTTCCACCGTTGTGGTACTTATCTATAAACTGAAGGCTCTTCTACTGCCTTAGTTTATGGTCGCTCTGCGAAGGGAAGCTTGGATATCCAAATGACATTAGAAACAACTACAAAAACTTAATAGGAGAGCACGAGGCTAGTTGTAACAGAAATATTTTACTCTTATTCTCATTAAGTAGCATATATGCTACTTTATGAGAATAAGGGCTAGCAAATAACAATGCAACATTTGCGCTGACGTCATTTAACAAACAGAAAGTAAGGGAAAACCCCAGGTAGCATATATGCTACTGAGAATAAGGATTAATAATTTTTCTGGAAGTAACCACTGAGAGTATATTTATGAAACATGCTTTAACCCCTTAACTAGTCCAATATTTTTACCACAAGTGTTCCTAAAAAAGCATATTTTTTTGCATATAATTAAAGTCCTAACTTGGTATAAAAGGAAAAGGAAAATATTTTTTAAAAAAATTCATAATTAATGAATTTATGCATTTTTCCATTTTATAATTTGGAAACACAAATGCCCCTGAATGACTCTCTTTCAATCTCATAATAATAAGCTTAAGTCTAAGTATTTTTACGTAAGTCTCTCGTGAACTACTCATGTGGGATTAAATCTGACATGGTGTATCACAACTAGATGCAAGCAAAACCGAATTTATGAGACTGTCGCTGAAATGAACTAGTTCTCTCAGATCGTTCATCAGTCTTTCCTTCAAACTTTAATTTGAGGGAGGGGGGCTGAGAAATTGAACATAGTAGCCAGTGTTGTTGTTTGGAAATAAAGTTTTTAGTCTCCAGCACAAGCAAAACTACCCTCAGTAGTCCATTTTCACCTCGCAGCACTTCTAGTAAAGAAGAATGGAACTAAGGTAAAGGGCTTATTCAGCCGAATATTTCTTACTCATCACTGTTCGAGTTTTATTTTACAAGCGATTCGTATTCAAATTTCGAGTCGCCTTTCACATGAACTAATTATTTCATCGTTAAATGAATTTCTTGACCTCCTCTACATCATTAGTACTAGAATAATTAAAAACGTTTAAAAGAAAAAACCTCCTTCAAAACATATTAAAGGGGGGAGCTAGCAACTTTCTACATAATCGTGAGCTGCACTAAATTAATACTAAAAATTTAATTCCTTCTTTAAACCACATCAATGATACCTTATTACCGTGTATTATTTGCCACGCTTTTTGCTATAATGGTTGGGATCCGCGAAAATGTAGCCGGAAATGAATAAATGAGGAAAATTACCGAGAGCAAACTATAAATTCACATTAACTTACATAATTCTCACGAGCAACCAACTTCCCTCAAGCTAGTTGTCTAAAAGTGCTAACGTATTTTTTGACTCATAAACCTTTGTCTTGTCGTCCCAAGCTCGGAGAAAAGTTGCGGTCTTTTGGCAGCCCGGTAAGTGCAGAGATGTATGAGATATAGACGGTCTTAACGATGACTTCACCTTTGTTTCACGTGTTTGAAGATCACGTGAAAAAGACCTCACACTTCCGACAAATTGGCTGGGTGGGATAAGGATGCAGCATTGGATGTCTAACTGGTCGCGTCGCTAAATCTTGGTTTAAAAATGAATGTTTATTCTTTCCGACGTTGCCCATTTGCCAGTCGTCGACTCCGCCTATTTGCGGTGTCAAGTGCTTGACGTTCGATGCAATTTAAGATAGAGTAAACTCCCGATTATCCGCGGATCCGCGTGGTCTTTCCCGATTTTTTTTTACGACGATTTACGGATACTAGAAAAATAAACACAACACGCGTTTTTCTTTCATAATCAACGAATACAAAATCTATTTTTAGAGCAACAATCTGATTGTTCTCTTTTCTTTCAACCCCCTTCCCCCGCTACCCCTTCGTAATTGCGCAGATTAGGACCTATCTCTAGGCGACTTAGTGCAGATCACCGAAACCTGTACAGTAGACGAATATGCGGCTTATCCAGTTGTCACAACTCTATGTAAGTATGTACTATTATATTATGATTCTAAAAAAATGTTTAAATGCGTTTGGGTGTTGATGTTTGTCACTTTTCTGCTATTTTGTGGATTATCAGCGAAATTCGCTTATTCATGGTCATCGCTAAACCCTATTCCGCGGATAATCGGGAGTTTACTGTATCCCCGTTGGTACGTTTGTAGCATTTAATCCTTTATCACACCGTTGAGTATTAGAAAGGCATTTTTACGGATGCCAATTGTTATAGATATGCCTTTAGAAATCAAACGAATTGCACATGCGCGAGGACGGGAAAAATAAATAGTACCAGGGAAAGGCGATTTTAAAAATCAGTTTTAAGGAAGATAACTTTTCAGCGAGGCCTGGCGTGAAAAAATTCGAACTGTGCATGCTAGAAGACCAGAAAAAGAAGGAAAAGTAAAATACTAAGTAATAAATAAACATTAAAAAATATTAGAAATTACAAAAAAACGAATGAGATAAAAGGAAAAATTGTAAATGTAAGAAAAAAAATCAATAACTAAGCCCCAATAGTAAGAAAAATAAATAAAGTGAAAATTAGCAAAAACTATTAATTAGTTTCATAGAAGGTTTAGCGTAAGAAATAATTTTAGCTATAATTTTGCAAAATTCATCATTTTGCCCAGTTCTGAACATTCAATAAAAATCCATTGTACTTGTACTTGATTTCATAGTGCATTTTTCCTAAAACTTCATATTTTTCGTCAAACATTCGCCGAAGGCAGGCGCATACCTTTAGCCTGCCCATCATTTCTACATCAATCCTAAATTAGGGCAGATATAGCATCATGAATTTTAAGAGTCATAACGACTCTTTCTGTTACAAGATTAAATATTTAGATTTATATATCAAACATTTCTCATAAATATGACTGGTAGTTTGCGGCTTGAAAACTACGTTCATATATATATATATATAGATGAGCTAAGACGGATCACTCTCGTTCCATGTGTGACTTCTGTGCAGATTTTTATTCAAACCGAAATAGGTTTTATTCAGAACTCATAGTTGTCACGTCTTGATTTTGTTTTTCTTTTCTTTATTGAAATTTCAACTTTCTCTGCAACTTTTTAATTTGACCTTTCTTTATTGAGTTAAAACTTACTTCTTGACACAAAGCACCTACGTTAATGAAATTCGTAGTTATTTTGATGATTTGTCGATATTTTGAAAATCCCTTACTAACTACAGTGAAACCTGTGTAAGTACCACTTGCGGTGCAGCACTTTTGGTCAACTCATAGAGGATGAGTAGAAGATGAAGGGCTAGTTCCATTCTTGACAAAAATGGTCAACATTATAGGTTTTTACTGTGCACTATACAATTAAAGATCGCTTTAAGTAAAAGCGGCACTAATAAGATGTTTTAATTTAAAATTTCTTTTGAGCTTTAAAAATAATGATTATACCTTATTAAAATAGCAGCTAACAGACAGCGGAACGAAATATCTACTATCTGTCTCGGCTTATCTACTTATAGCAAATATGCTCTGTATGCTACCAAACTACCAGTTGTATTTATGACAGATGTTTGTTATATAAACTTAAATTTTTGCTCATATCACAAAAGCCAGCGCAATCAAACACAAATATGAAATTAACGCTCGCAGGACAAACTGTCGAAATCTAAGCTCACTGCTCTGAAGTTTATTTTTGTTCATTCCTTTTTCTCCTCGTCCTCTCACCATGTCTAACAGGATCCTCAAAATTATTTCCTGGAATGCCAACAGTCTTACTAAAGCCAAACTTTTTGAACTTAGCAATGTTGTGCAAAATTATTCTCCTAATATTATTTTAGTGCAAGAAACTAAATTCAAGACGGGTATCCGGTACAATTTACCCAACTTCAATTGTATTCGTACTGACAGGGGTATCGGCACAGGCGGTGGCACCGCCATATATGCCAGACGACAGCTCGACTATCAAATAATTCCCATTAATACAGTATCTATAGAAAACACGTGTATAAAGCTTAAAATTAGTGACACTGAATCTCTCATCATAGCATCGATATATGCCCACCCTGCAAATACTATTTATAGTAATGATATGAATTCATTGTCCCAACTTGGATACAGCACAGTACTCATGGGTGACTTTAACGCACATCACCAAAACTGGAATTGTACCAGAAACAACATATCAGGCAACTTTATTGTAAACTTTGCAGCAGCCAACGACTTCCATATACAAGCTCCTGACTCTCCCACTCATTACGGAACAGGAAACCCATCTACCATTGATTTCGCCCTCATACGAAGTATTAATTGGCCATACTTGATTGAAAGCCTTGACATACTATCATCTGACCATAATCCTGTAATAATCATTATTGGACTGGACTATGCGCTCCCCCAAAAAAAAAAACGATTACCATACCTTCAATCAGCTGGATTAAAGTAAACAAAATTCTGAGCAAAACTGTACCAGGTAACCCAATCATTGAGACATTAGAAGACGCCGATAATGAAATTTTAAAAACGACTGAAGCAATAAACAAAGCAATAGAAGAATCTACGACTCACATCAAGATAAAAAATGACCCTCTCCGACTCCCCCCCTTCATTAGAAGCCTTATCACGGAAAAAAACAGACTTCGCAAAGATAGACGAAGACATAGGAGCAACTCTCTAACACCAACAATAAACATAATGCAAAATGAAATAAAAACACTGATCAACTACTTTAAACAAGATAACGGGGAAAATTTTATCAAATCTCTTAAACCGGAAAACAAAACCCTTTACAGAGCCATCAAACTATTCAAGAATGAAAATCATACCATAACCAACCTCGTTGTAAATGACAACGCTATAACCGAAAAAAAAGAAATCGCCGAAGCCCTAGCTGACAGAATAGGAGAAAACTTCAGAGCCTACCCCCCTCACCAAGATTCCAGACTTGAAAATCAAATTGATGAAAAAATTACAAAAATTTTTTCCTAAATCCACCCGAAATCACCACTCCCCCAATCATATCTCCACTAGAAGTAGCCAACATCATCAAAACCCTCAAAAACAGAAAGTCGTCCGGAATTGATGGGATCACCAACCTCTCGCTGAAATACCCTCCAAATAACGTACTTACCAACATAACAAAAATTTACAATAAGTCGCTGGCTATGAACTACTTCCCAAAAATATGGAGAAAAGCTATTGTGGTGCCTATACACAAACCTGGAAGCCCCAAGAACAAACCAACCAGCTATCGACCCATAAGCTTGCTTAGCGCTCTATCAAAAATCTTTGAAAAATTGATTCGTAATTTACTCGAAGAACATATTAACGAAAACAACATCATTCCAAATGAACAATTCGGATTTAGGAAAAACCATAGCCCCATTCATCAGCTGCTCAGAGTCGCAAATTACATCACCGAAGGTTTGAACAGAGGAAAATGTACAATCGGAGCTTTTCTGGACCTTACCAAAGCATTCGATCGAGTTTGGCATAAGGGACTTATTTTCAAACTCATCGAATTAAACACTCCCTACTACCTAACTTGTATTATTGGCAACTATCTGACAGAAAGAAAATTCCAAGTAAGAATCGGTGACACTCTCTCAATCCCACGCGATATGCTTAGTGGTGTTCCGCAAGGTTCACTCATAGCCCCAGCATTATTTAATGTTTATTTACATGATATGCCAAAAAATGAGGAGATTATGATGGCTTTATATGCGGACGACACCGCCGCTCTCACAAAACAGTATAATAGACGGATAGCAGGAAAAAAACCTACAGAAATATTTAAACGAATTATCTACCTGGTACAACAAATGACGCATAACGCTAAACCCTGACAAAACAAAAATAATGTGCTTCAAAAAAAAAACGATAGAAAGAAAAATCCAAATCGTATAGTCATAAACAACGTTCAACTACCTTACTCCAAATCGGTTAAGTATCTTGGAATTACACTCGACCAAGTCTCTACTTCAACACGCATATCATGAATATTATCAAAAACGCCGATCATAAAGTGTACGCTCTCAAACCCCTTCTTGGCTACCACAGCGAACTCTCACAGAAGAATAAAAAACTAATCTTTAACACCATAATTAGACCCACTCTATTATACGGATCTGTTATCTGGGGATTTGCTGCAAAAATCAATATTTGTAAACTACAAATAATACAGAACAAAATTGTCACACAAATAAAGCAAGCCGGCAGATACGACAGAGGGAAAGATTTACATGCGGACCTCGGCATCAACTCGGTATCAAGATATATAATCAAAACTGCTAAGTCTTTTTACTCCCTCATCCCCTTCCATGCAAATCCCTACATCGAAGAACAAAGCCTCTACTACCACAGAAACGAAAAGTACCGCTACCCTCACCAATCTCAATATATAAATTATGATTCTCTCAGCACCCCGAACAACCCCCTCCCAAACCCTCAGTTCGACCCCCCCCCCCCCCCCAATGAGGATCTCCTGATTGGTTCGCGCCTCTTGACGACGGTTTGCGCCTGAAATGTTCTCGTACTGACTGTTTTTCTCACTTCCTTTCTCTTATGTTTATTTTTATGGGAAAAAAAAAAATGTTTATTTTTTTAAAATTTGAAGCAAAAAAATGGAAATACTATTTAACAAAATCAAAAAAAAAAAAAAAAAGTAAAAAATTTTAAAAAATGAACAAAAAAAGGAAAAAAGCTCAAAAACTTTTTCCCCACAGAGCTGAATCAACTATCATTATATGCTCTATTCGGCAACACTTTCCAAAACGGTTCTGACTACTCTTATTGCCATATAAAGTATGGCACACCCCTTGTGCTCCGCCTACGGCGGAGACTAGAAGTATTTAAAATTAAGAATAATTTAAGTTCTATGTACAAAGGCCATGATTATCGGGTAAAGGGTAAACTCTCTGTACGCCCATCGAAAATGCTGTGCTGCTGCTGCTGTTCATATCACATTGCTTATAGTATATATGTGTCATTCATGTAAGTCCTTTTTGCCCTGGCGTTGAGGGGCTAGAAAAGAACTTTTGTTGTGTGATATGCGCTATTATCTGTAGGGTAGGGTTCTGAATATGTGCTGCTGTGTTTCACACGATGAGTTTATGAAAAAATCTACCTAAGTAAGTTCAAAACATCGTTCGATCTCATTACAATATCCAATTCAAGGAACTTCATGCTTTGCATGAAAAAGAAAAAACACATTCTTCCGAATTTGAGTGCATTTCATTAAAAGAACAAAATATCAGCCAAAATTTTATATTTAAAAGAAATCCAACTTCAATAAAGCTTGCATTGCATCACCATTGAACTACTAGATCAATGCAGAAATATACTTTTTTTTTCCAACAAATAACTGTATGACATTTCTAATTTAGTTCCACAGATTTGTATAAAAATAAGTTTGCTAATTTGCAAGCTAAACTCTCTAAACCAGTGAAATCCCACTCAATATATATGCAAAAATTAAGAAATAAATAAATGCAGTAAAACCTGTGTACGTTGACCACTTGCGGTGCAGCACTTCAGTGGCCAACTTAGACAGGTGGTTAACTTACAGAGGGTGAGGCAGATGATGAAGGGCTAGTTCCGTTCCTGACAAAAGTGGTCAACTTAGACAGGTGGTCAACTTACTTCATGTGTTCATCTTATTTTGTTCTTTGTAGTGTTAAAAAACATTTTGTTTTTGAAATTCTTTAGAGAATCATACGGTAAAGAAACACGTTGTTGAATATCATACGGTAAAGCTCTTATTATTAACGTTTTTTTAGATGAGATAGTATGTGGGCGGCGTGTTGTCCAACCACCAAGTCCGTAAACAGTGATAATAATAATAATAACAAGTATTATTATTATTATTATTATTATTATTATAAAATAAATAAAAAAAGAAAAAATACGACCTACTGCAGTGAATTGTAATTTGCAATAAATTAGTTTATGATATAATTTACACAACAATTACACAACAATTAACAAAAACTGCAAAAACATAAAGTCAATATTTTAAACTTTCATTATTATGAACTTAAATACTGTGGTTATTCTGTTTTTTTTAATCACGCTGTATTATTATGATATAGGCAAAAATTTGGTGACATCAATAATGTTTCAACAGTGTGGTTTAGGTAAAACTTAAATATCTTTATAGAATTCTCAGTGTTATTTATAATATTCAAGTGTAAGACAATAGCACCTCCATGCTTATTATCTAATCGAAAAGATGCTGTGCTACCGAAAAGATATCTAACACTTTCAAATATATATTAGACACGTGATACAACTGTTAAAAACTAAAATAAATAGATAAATAAAATGAAAGAAACAACGTTTGTAACATAAAGCAGCATTGAAAATTACAGACACGTGTTTTGGAATAACAAGAAATTCCCTTTTCAATGCAAAAAGGTGTCAGCTTACGCGCCTTAGTTCTTGAGAGCTTATGCGTTAGGGTGAGAGCTTTCTGCGAGCTTAAGCATGCCTTACTAGTTGAGTTACTTAAATATAGCATTTTTTGAAACACTGACGTTCTAACTCACAAAGCAATTAAAATTTAAAAATAATTTCAATCGTAAGACTTTCCAGAAAACTCAAAGAGCTTGTCGTGTCTTAAAAAAAAATAATAAATAAAACGCTACAATGTTTTCCTTACTTAAGTTTAGTAATTGAAATACAGCATTTTTTCAGACGTTGATGTTCTAACTCGCAAAGCAAATGAAATTTGAAAACAGTTTTAATTTTAAGACTTTACAGAAAACTCAAGACACTGGTCGGGTCTTAAAAAGGAAAATAAAGTACTGAAAATGCTAAAATGTCTGCCTTATTTAAGTTGAGTTATTTAAATATAGTATTTTTTGAAACATTGATGTTTTAACTCACAAGGCAATTGAAAGTTAAAAATAATTTTAATCTAAAGACTTTACAGAAAACTTAAGAAACTTGTCGAATCTTAAAAAAACTACTGAAAATCGAAGATAATTATGTAGCTTGGGAAGTTTAGTCTCGTCACATCATTAAGTACTTTTTTCGCTGTAATGGCGGGGAAATGTCAACAAAAAGTTTTCTTTAAACTTTCCTAAGTGAAAATCAATTTGAGATCGATAAAAAATAACCCAAACGATTGATTTTTCTCTCCAATGTGAAGTTCATTTTTTTCTTGGTAAAGATTATTGGGTGTTTTTAAACGACAATCTTAAAACTCTTTTAGGGAAAACATATCAGTTTTTATTGATATTTCATCTTCGAAAGGAAAGCTGTTACCTCGCTTAACAAACACTTCAGGATTTTGCTCTATTTCTTGCAGAAAATAGTCTCACTTCTAAAACATAGCCAGCAAAGTATTGAGCCTAAAATAGCCCCGCTATTGCGGACACTTTTCTATTACGGAGAAATAAATATTTTTGTTCCGTTGGTGTCTTGTATAGAGGAATTTTACTGTGCATTGTATAGTACCGAGATTAAAACATGAAGAAAAAAAATGATTTAAAGCAAAGGAAGTGCAAACATTTTGAATACAATTAATATAAATTTTGGCGCGTCTATTGAGTTCGTGTAAATTTTTGTCATATTTTTACATTGTAAAGTAATACTCGTCTATAGCAGACATCAGCGGGACAAAAATATTTGTCCGCAATTGAGAGGTGTCCGCTATAGAGGAATTTTACTGTTAGTTGTGTAAAACAGAGAATAAGACAATGAGAAAATGTAATAATTTAAAACAAAGGAAGTGCAAAGATTTTGAATGTGATTTGAATTTAATTTTTAGCACGTCTATTGAGTTCGCGTAAGTTTTTGTCCTTATTTTACATTATACGGCAAAATTCCGCTATAGCGGACATCAGCGGGTCAAAAGAATTTGTCAGGTGTCCGCCATAGAGCAATTTTACTGTACATTGTTTAGTACAGAGATTAAGACATGAAGAAAATGTAATGTTTTAAAACAAGGGAGGTGCAAAGATTTCGAATATTATTGGTATGTTTTTTAGTGCGTCCAAAGAGTTCGTGTAAGTTTTTGTTATTATTTTACTTTACACAGTAACACTCCTCTATTGCGACCATCAGCGGGTCAAAAGTTTTTGTCAGGTGTCCCCTATAGAAGAATTGTTCTGTTCATTTTGTGGTACAGAGAATAAGACATGAAGAAAAGGTAATGATTTAAAACGAAGGAAGTGAAAAGATGTCGAATATGATTAATATTTTTAGCGCGTCTATTGAGTTCTTGTAAGTTTTTGTCATTATTTTACTTCATACAGTAAAACTCCTCTGTAGCGTACATCAGCGGGTCAAAAGTATTTGTCAGGTGTACGCTATAAAAGAATTTTCTGTTCATTGTGTGGTACAAAGAATAAGACATGAAAAAAAATGTAATGATTTAAAACGAAGGAAGTGCAAATATGTCGAAAATGATAACCTAATTTTTAGCGCGTCTAATGAGTTCGTGTAAGTTTTTGTCATTATTTTACTTTATACAGTAAAACTCCTCTGTAGTGGACACCAGCAGGTCAAAAATACTTGTCAGGCGTCAGATATAGAGGAATTTACTATACATTGTGTGGTACGGAGAAAAAGACATGAAGAAAATGTAATAATTTGAAACAAAGGAAGTGTTAAAATTTGGAATAGTATTTGTATAGCTTTAGCGTGCCTATATATTTTTCCGTAATAGAGAGGTGTCCACAATAAAGGGGTTATTTTAGTCTAACTGCTTTGGTCTTCTTAAATAGCTCTTGGTGGCGGGAAAATAAAAACTGCTCGCCTAAGAGAGATGTCAGTTAGGCGGAGTTTTTCTGTATTAAATTGCAATGGTATTGCTCTATCTTCTGAATAAATAATTGAAAAGGTCAACTAGCCCAAATCTCGTTCATTAAAATGTCGATTCAACCAAGAAAGATATGGAAAGCGACCTGTAAATTCTACTTTCTCCGGGGTGGCTTACTGATTTGTCTCTTATACCTATAAAATATGTGTAAATGTACAACATTAGCAGCTGAACGAAAAGGTTAGATTAAAACCAAGACAAAATTATTAAAAAAAAAAGTAAGAACACGACAAATGAGATCACTAAACCATTATTTTGTAACAAGGAGAACTGAAGCGTCGTGATGAATGGTAAATGAAAAGTATTACAATCACCAATGAAGCTTCTTTGCCAGTCAAAACTCGTTCTGCTTTGAAAAAGGTGTTCCTTGTACCCCCGAAACAAGTGTACGCAATAATATCCTAAATTTTATGCCACACCAGCAGTGAATTTTATGATTTAAAAGGAAATACTCATAACTGGGCAGTGGTAGCCTAGTGGTTAGGGTGTCAGGTTCCCAACCGGAAGATTGGGTGATGACCCACCATGTACACTTAATGATACGTGCTCTCAAAATCCGTGGACCCTGAAGTCCCGAGGCAGTTCCGAGGGTTCCGGAAGGTGGAGAATGTCAATTCCTTTCACTCTTAGGTCGAAAAAAAAAAGATGGCGTACTTATGGTGGCACTATCTGGTGTCATCCATATACATAGTGAGCCAAGTCGTACTTCCACCATTGTGGTGCTCATCTATAAAACGAAAGGCGCTCCCTCACTGCCTTAGTTCCTGCTCGCTCTGCGAAGGGGAGCTTGCGTAACCAAGGGGGAATTAAAAACAACAGCAAAAGGAAATAACTAATCTAAAGTATATTTTTCTTTTTCAATCAAAATTAAGTCTTTAAGACTCTAATTTCCAACTCCGCCTCAAGGCGGGCGAAAATAGCAATATATACATGCTTCTATTTTTGTCCGCCTTGAGGCGGAGTTGGGAATTAGAGGGTTAAAGACTGAATTTTGATTGAAAAATAAAAGTATATTTTAGATTAGTTATTTCACTTTTCTGTTGTTTCTAATTCCCCTTGGATACGCAAGCTCCCCTTCGCAGATAGCGACGAAAATAGAAATATATATATATATTTCTATTTTCGTCCGCATTGAGGTGGAGTTGGGAATTAGAGGGTTAAAGACTTAATTTTGATTTTAAAGGAAAATTACTTTTATTTTTTATTTATATTATATATATATATATATATATATATAATATATAAATAAAAAATAAAATAAGACAATAAAAAAAAGAAAAACGAGAACTTGGGCATTACAGGGTCAAGATTAAAAACACTGAAATATAAGTAAACAATAATATAAATTTAAAAGGTATCACGCAATTTCTGTGAAATATCTGCAAGAATCAGATTACATGTTTGCTACAATAATACACCTGAGATTAAGAATGAAAATCATCGTCATTTTGCATACTTTATTTTCAGCAGCAAATATTTTTTGCGAGGCTGCATCTGTTTCCACAAAATTTATAGCACAAAAATATACGCGTTAAATAATAAATTGTTTCTACATATAACTGTAGTTTTGCTTTCGAAATCGAGGAACTCATTTTTTCCCTGTTTTACTTCAAATATCTGTTTAGGGAATAAAGATTTTTATGTTTTGAGATAAACTTCTCCTGAATATTAATGTCTCAGTTGTATTTACTTCTGCTAAAGTCATTTCTTAAAAGAAAACTGCAAAAATGTTTAAAAATTTATAGCTTAGTACATATCTTTGAGATTTAATTTGGAAAGTAAATATTTGTAGGAAAAAATGAAACTCTTTTTGACTTTATCTTTCATAATTCAAGTTTTCTTTCTCTTTTTCTTTGGTTCACATAAAATAAATTTAGTTTTTTATTGTGTGAAAGATGGAAGGGAAATTCTAACCTTAAATACAATTATTTTTCTTTTTTTTTATTCCATTTTATTTTAGTTTATTTATTTATTTATTTATTTTACATGCGATGCAATTTATCTCGTATTTGGTGTTTTATTCCAATAAAGTGTAAGTATTACAGAATGTTCCTGTTTCTTATTAGTAAAACGCGAGACATCGGATTCTGTGCATGAGAGACGTTATATTGATAAAGCATGTGAAACAGCAGTAATTAGTGGAATACAATATTTAACAGGAACATAACTAATTAGTTCCGCTGTTGTTATGCTTTTTAGCCTACTTTCCCGTAAAAGTAAAAAAAAATAATAATAAAGCATGAAAGAAGGCTTAATGTATCGTAAAAATATCGTTAAAAATAAAGAAAAGTCAAAAAAAAGTGAAGTAATTAAATAAAGATTGAAAAATAAAAAATTTGAAGATAGGGTTTTGAGATGGGGAAAATGTGTGTCTGTCGGTCTGTCGGTCGGTCTGTCGGTCTGTTCTCCCCTAATAACTTTTGAACGAATTGTCCGATTCGAAAAATTCTTTTTGCATTCGAAAGATCTCGGCGAGGACATCTCATTTCTATATTTTACTTTTTGATTTGAACAATTTTTTGTTCAATTTTGAACAGTTCAAAAAATTTTAACATTAGCGCTTATGGGCGATAATGAAGCAAATGATGTAAACTCTGGGTACAAGATCCAAGTTCTAATGAACAAGCTTGCTGGAGGAAGCTCTTGGCGTGAAATATTAATTTGAACAGTTTTTGTTCATTTTTGAACAGTTCAAAAAATTAACATAGTGCTTACGGGGAAATTTCAATCCTATATAAATCCTGATCTAACGGACGGATTTGCTTGAAACAAACTTTATCGGAAAGCTCTTATAACGTAAAACATGTACAGATAGAAAGTTCATGAAGAACTAACGAGCCTATTTTCCTATGAAGTTTTTTTTTGGGATTTTTAAGGATATTTGTTAATAAGTGAAATAATGAAGGAATGAATGAATGAAAGAGTGAAGGAATGAATCAATGAATAAATGAATGAGGAAAAGAATGAATGAATGAATAAATAAGTGAATAAATTAAAAAATAAATAAATGAGTGAATAAATAGATGAATGAGTAAACGAATGAATGAATAAATGAATGGCTGAATAAATGAAAGAATGAATGAGTGAGTGAATGAATATGTATTATCCGTTGAAAAAGGTATATTTGAAATACTTTAGAACTAAAGCTAAATGAGAAAGAGAGAGAAAGAGATGGCTATATTATAAATTTGTATTTGGTGTATACGGAGAAGTAGGCTCGTATAGTTCTAGACGGAACTTCTTGTTGAATTGGAGATTTGATGTAGCTAGAACTCCTCCAGCTATTTTTTTTTCATACGCAGCAGTTTTTCTCGTACTTGGTACTTAATCACGATAAATTGTGTAAGTATTCCATAATTTTCCTGTTTCTTATTAGTGAAGCAATAGATACCAAATTCTGTGCATGACATTGTTTTGATAAAGCGCGTGAAACAGCGGTGATTAGTGGAGTACAATATTTAACAAGAGCACAACTAATTTGTTCTTCTGGTGCTTTGCTTTTTGAATTGGAGATTTGAAGTAGTTGGGGAAGTCATCCAATACAGAAACCCGAGACAGAAGTCTGGTTTTGGTCAGCTTAAGAAAAACTCTGCGCTATTTACTATTTCTACGTACCAGAATCTGCACAAAATGCATTGTTTACTTATGCCGATTGGATGATCCATGTCAGATAATCCAGACTATGATACCCACCACCTCGTTTTTGCTCAAATTTGCTGTATTTACAGTTTTTTACGTGAATACGTCTTTAAATTTGCTACTATACGGGAGCAATTCAAAAAATCTAATGATAACAAAATCGGGGGATACAGTTTGACGTTGTAGTTTCGAATCTATCATCTACGCCCAAAATGAAATAATTCCACTGGATAGCTAAAGGATCAAAGAATTCATTACAATAAGAGAGAACAGTGACGCACCGCGGGGGTTAAAGAGGGATGCGCCGCCATTTTGAGTTTATTTTGCTGCGTATCAAAATTTGCAAATAATATAGCTTTTGACTCGTAGGAGCAACGATGTTCGTTTAAGTTTTAATCATCAGCTGTCGTCAAAATATATCGATTGTATATCAAACATTATTTTATAGTGACAGTGAATATAATAAGGGCTTAGAATTTTAAAAAAATATCAAAAATATATAGATAATGTTGGCTTATACGCGTCGAAAAGCCAAAACTATAAAGTTATTAGTTAATAAAGTTATATTGTAACACAATAATTATTTGTTTCCTTGCTTTTATTTTAAATACATAAATAAAAATATTTTATTTAAAATATATAACC
The DNA here is from genome assembly GCA_038502835.1 of Octonoba sinensis. Lineage (NCBI taxonomy): Eukaryota > Metazoa > Arthropoda > Arachnida > Araneae > Uloboridae > Octonoba > Octonoba sinensis. Next base: position 94,591,869 of record CM076605.1, on the reverse strand, counting down.
TGTTACATAAGCGTATTCACGTGCAACACACGGCCGTGTCCATGACACAGCTATACCCCACATTTTTATGATGCTGTATTTCAAATATAAATTATATTGAGATTGGTGGAAGAGTTGATGAGTTACGAAACTTTAAATATCTGTGAAGAAGGCTCATTAGGAGCCATTTTGATTGACATATATAAGGCTATGAAGAACTGTAACTCCCAGCAAGTTTGTCGAAGGGCTTTCTTTTTTATATTTTGTTGAGAATGATGTGACCTTTACTTTTACATTTTACTTATATAACTCCTTTACATCTTTTTCCAAAAGTTTTTATTTCACGTTTTTTTAAACGTAAAACGAGCAGCTTTAACAGAGGTTTTCTCACATCGCCCTTTTTTTAATCGCAACCAAATTGTATGCACAGATACTTCTAAATGTGTGCTAACACATGAGAAAACATTTGATGGACGCTTCAGAGAAGTTTTTTTTTAACTTAAATTTTGCTGCAAATCAAAAAATTGAAAAAATAATTTTTTATGTGACATAAAAAAACTTAAAATCATTACTACTGATTGAAGTATAACTTAAATCTCCAGCTAATCGCATACTTGCCAACTTTTAAGGGGTTAGCTATACAATGTACCAAATGGGATGATTTCATTTCTAGTTACTGCACTAGGTTCCGCTATTAAGATCTTCAATAAGAAGGATGATGACAAGACGTTTCCAAATGGGATGATTTCATTTCTGTTTACTGCACTAAGTTCCGCTATTAAGATCTTCAATTAGAAGGATGATGACAAGACGTTTCCAAATGGGAGGCTTTCATTTCTATTAACTGCACTTGGTTCCGCTTTTAAGATCTATAATAAGAACGATGATAACAAGACGTTTCCACCTAGTCCAATTTCAGTTGCGCCATCTATGTAAATGCTAATCAACTCCTTCACCATTCTCAACATCATTTATATTTTCGTAATTAGCACAAAAAAAAAAAAAAACTAAAAGTAGAGCAACTATAAACAAAACTGGAGGTGGTAGGCATCCTTTTAGGAAAATCCTTGAAGTGACATAGAATGGATTTTCCAGCAAGTCCGGGGAGGCAGATTGCCGATTTAAGGAGCAAGGTTGTGCCTTCCATTCTATCGAAAGTCCCATGGATATAAATAAGACTTAGCTGAGACAACACACGATATATAGAGGCACCATCTGTCACAAAACGACGTTTCAGACATAGACCAAAGGCCGACAAATACTTCGTACATCCCCCTCCCCCAAAGGTACCTCAGATGTCCCCATTTTTTATATATATTTTTTAAATGAGAATGTGGAGGACTTTGTGACCATGTGACACAAAATTCGTTGGCAACTCAGAAGTTGCCTGCAAAACTGGTAGAAATATCCTTGGAATGTGTAAATTGGATGAAAACAAGTTCTGTAAACCACCACATAATCGATGAGATCTGTCTAAATCAAAAAATCTGTGGTGTTTATGGCATTAGTACCGTGGTGATGTTATAAACGAGGTCCATTTTAAAGCTGGTAAATCGAAGGAATAATCTAAGCAAATAAATGAAATTAAACTATTGTAAAGTCTGTTATTACTCAAAAAGCGGTACTAAAATCATTATTATTTTGGATGCGTTTGAAGATACTATATGTTAAATATTCAACTACCTAGAAAACTCTATTGCGTAAAATATTAGCACCGCTAATACTATGTTTTTACGTAATCAAAGTTTTGATAGAAATATCCCTTGATTGTTCCAGAAAAATTTTGCAAAATAGTTGGGAGTAAAAAGCTTGTAATCTGTATTAAATCAATATTAGACTAAGAGTATTTTTTTACTACCAGTAATGACATTTCCTGTTAATAAATAAAAAGCAATAGTTTCGAGCAGGAGAAACTTACAGATCCGTGTTTGCTCCAGTGCGTCCTCCCTTTTCTGAAGGAGGCAATGCTTTTATTTAAGGTAATTACAATACATGTGTCTTGGTTCCTATTAAATTCATTCGAAGGGTCTGCTCCTTTCCCAGCACATTGATTTTGCTTCCTGTATTTTATTTTTACACAATATAATCTCTTAAAATATTAAATAAAGTTATGTAAAGTTTGATTGAAAGGAAACACAGTATTTTTTTAAATTTCGTTTTCTTAAATTGGAGTGCGTTAACTTGTTCTATAATTTACCAGTTTTTGCGTAATTTTTAACCATCATGTGTTCAAGATGCCTTTATGATAGCTGAAAGGCATTGTTCATATTTTTGAGAGTTCTCCAAGCTTTTTTAATAAAGGAACAGATGATTACACATGAATTAAATTATTAGCTGACGATAACTTGTTTTAGATAAAGATTCAGCTCTGTTTACATCTCAAAAAATCAGTTCTTAAAAGAATATTGCAAGCATGCTTAGAAAATTATATGTTGGTACATTTTTGCAATCGAAAGAAATATTATAAAGAGGAAAATCAAAACTTTGGCCTCATGTTGTATAATAAAATCTGACTTATTTTTATTTTTTAGTTTACATAAATATATTTCTTTTTTCATTGTGCACAAAAGACGGGAGAAAAGCAGGAAATTTGAATATACGTGCTTTTTTACCTTTTTTTTAAGATTAAGATTTTTTTTTCGTAACTATTATTTTATGTCAATAAATTGTGTAGTACATAATTATACCTTGTATAACATAATTACAAATTAGTACTAAGTATGACATAATTTTTATGTTACTTATGACATGGAATATGCATTTAGTGTGAGTTATCGAGTTTGAAACTGTACTGTAGATATTATTGTGAAAAACGTGAAAAAAAATTGTCTGATTAGTTCCTTAAGTGGTTTCTTTTTAAATACAGGGTGCGGCAAAAAAGCTCGGACAAAGTTTGACACGTCCTGACACGAACTCGTTATACCGTATTCAGTTACAGTAGAGCCTTGATTAACTGAGGTAATGTAGACCGAGGGTACCTCGGATAGTTGAAAAATCGGATAACAGGGACACACAGTCCGAATCGAGAGGGAAAAGTGGGTAAATGGGTGAAATGAATGAAAAGGTCGTCAAATAGATGAAAAAGGGCATTTACTGTACATCTTATGAAGTGGCGATACTGCCACACCTAAATCTCAAGCAACTTTTTAAATTGCCTTTAGCACGTCTGTTTATCGCTTATAATTTAGTCTCCAAAGTCACAACAGTTCAATATGCATGAGGTACAGTTCGAAAATGGTGCAATTGACCCAGAAAAAAAATGAAATGAAAAAAAAATGGCCCAATTCAAAGGCGTTTTGTTAAAAGGCATCTCGGTTAGTCGGGGGTCGAAAAACCGCGGCTCTAATATAACTGTTTTTAAATAAGATTCTCCATGTTTTCTGTATTGATGGGCGCCCTTTCGAGTTCGTATACTCTTTATTTTTATTTTTTTCACAAACGTGTTGCAGTTTTGAAGCTTTTTTGCGCTGGAAAACGTCAGATGTGAAATTTTTCTTTTGCTCAAATTTCCTCGACAGACTGTCTCCGATGCAATTAACTGTTTCAATTAGCGATGATAACGATGGTCGCCGCCCAGGGAGCGGAAAAAGCTCACTATCAACACATCCTTCAATCGCAGGATCATCAAGACGCGAATGTAATGCATTTCGAGGATCTCCATATGGAAAATCGCTCATGTGATCGGAATTAGCAACCGATTAGTGCGGTTTATAGCCAAAACGGAACTTTGTCTCGAGCCGTACAAGCTCCGAAAAGTTCAACTCCTTACGGAAGGGAACACGCACGTACAACTTCAAAGATGTCGCAAGCTCAAGCGTCGGGCCGCAGGTCAGCTATCGGAGCGCATCCACTTCACAGATGAGAAACTGTTCACTTTCGAATGCAAGCACAACCATCAAAACGAAAGAGTCCGGTCAGCCGAGGCTTTACTTGTGAATTTATTACCTGCTTTACTCTTTTTGCATATTTGAGGGGCAAGCGACGAGTGAAATAATCCACATTAATGCCGCATGCTTTACATTTTAATGATTTCTATAATAGTTTTAAGCCGGCAGGGTGGCATAGTGGTAAGGCGCTGCCTCGTACGCCCACGTTCGCAGGATCAAACCTGGCCCAAGTTGGTAAGTTTTCAAGATGCAGAAAATTGTCAGCGCCCCTGTCGTATGATTATGCGGCGTGTTAAAGATGCCTTGAGTATCTGTTTGGCTTGGATACTCAGGGCTAAATTACATTCCTAACGCAGTTTCGCATCACTTAGAGCTTAGATGCTGCCATCTACGGGAAAACAGAGCGTTAAAGTTCTCAAGTGGTAATGGAATCCGCCGATAGTGGTGCTACTTGAAAGCATGAATGCCGGTTTCCGGGGAATGCACTAGGCCTGCAAAGGTTAGTGACCATACGCAGCCCCCTTAAAAAAAGCGTTTTAACCTTTTAGTTTCTATATACGTTGTGTTGTATTATGTTTCTAAATATATTTTTAAAAAAAAACAATCCTTTTGAAGTGTCCAACACCTTTAATACTCATTACAATACCCGATGTCCCGCAGTGGACCAGTCGGTAGAAGCTCGGTTCCCGCAAAACACCGAAAGTGAAGCTACATCGACTTAGTTCAGTGTTTGGGAGGGTGACAACCTAGCTCGGCTTTTTCCTGTGGGGCTGGGTACGCTAAAGGGAGCTGGTGCACGTTAAAAAGGTCGTGGCTCCTAAGTCCTCCAAGTGAAACGATACCTCGGGGGGTGCCAACCCCAGGTGACGGTCTCTCATCTGGGATCTGGTTCAAAAATTAAGAGACCTTTTAAAGGGGCGGAAATCGAACTTCTGCCTACGAGGGCCCCCTTTAGACTCAGGAGCAGCGTATTCATTCTTCCTCACCACGCGCGAGAACACAACAACAACAACAATATACAATTAAAAGAATTGTTTGTTTTTTATGAGGTATTTACGACTTTTTGCTGGATCAAATGTTTTGAAGAAAAACACACACACACACACAAACTTGCAGAAACAACGTTCTTCCAAAGCATCTGTTTTATTTACAGATTCACTGTCATCTTATATTTCCAAAACTTCTGAAATATTCTCAGCGTGTCTCTTCTCTCATTTAAAGTGTAATGTTTCAGAATCAAAACATTGTCTCCCAAAATACTTAACCGCTACCAAAAATTTAAAAAAAAATATGGTTAGTTTCACTAAAGGACAACGAAAATTTTAAATCATATCTTTTAAAAATTGTTTTGTACTTTAACTCATTTTATGAATTTAACTAACTGTGTGCTAATTTTGAAAAACTACTATATCTGAGTTCGTAAAATTTCGTCATTGGTATTGAGAAGAAATCAAACTAAAACTACATTTTCCAGGTAGTACTTCTAAAAACACGTTTTTTCATATAACATTTTTGACAGAGGTGAGATATAATTGCTTCAGAGAAACTTATGGAACAATAAAGAGCAAAAGACTAACAATCTGTACTAAATAAATGTAGTTTAAGAGTATTACTTTTTAGCTACCAGCAAAATTATCAAGCTTTTCTTCTAAGATGTAAAATAACTGTTACGCCATGAACGTAGTTAAACGTTTAAAACAAAAATTCGTGTCATTCCCACTTGAAATGTCTTGAGGGATACTCATTGAAAGGAAGGTTAGAGTTGAGATTTGTTGTAGTGCTTTCATCAATTATGTTTTTTAAGGATTTTTCTCATAAAATTACTTAACTTAATCCACTTGACGCAAACCAGTTACGATTAAATTTTGTGTTACGATACGATACTAACAACATTCAAAAAACAAACTATGATAAAATGATATTTAAAATTTTGTTAAATGATTAGCATGGAAAAATAACATCATTTACATTTGCTATCGTAACATACGGGCTTTAACGAATTAATTGATATTTCCTGAAAATTATTTCCTATTCATAACTCGATTTTTAATGTCCGATTCTTTGGAGTGGCTACACCTGAGTTTGTTTGTATCTAGAATTGTTTTCTTAAACGTTTCGAATTTTAAAGCGATTTTTACGATTTTTAAAGGATCGATTTCCGATTCTTTTTAATGGCAATATCTTAGTTTATTTTTATCGAGCGATCTTTATCTAAGCGTCTCGAATTTTGAACGTATAGCCCGGGAGCTGCTAGTGATATTTGATTTGGTGCTCCAACAATTGGAGGGCTCAGAATACAAGGGAACCTAGTCCATTAAAAAGGTTCTTTGTGCTACAGAGGTTTAAAAATAGAGCTTAATACCTCTTAAATTTTTTAAATTATAAATTACATTTTAAAAGCTCAAAGAGAGACTTGGTTCATAATTGCACTGAAATTTTACAAAGTACATGCTATTTCGCTGCTAACTCGAAAATGACAAAAAGTGGACTTGGTTGACTTGTGTTCTGAACCCTCAAAATATAAAACTCAAAGGGGGGAAATAAAATTATATTTTAAAGGCAAAGCTTCATTGTTTCATTTACATATATATAGTTATCCTCCTGCAACTCCGAAAGGTCTATAATATTCGGATAAAATGTATGTCGTTTTTCTCGAAAAACATTATATATATATATATATACATATAAACAAAAACGCTCTAAAGCTGACCCCTCAAATAAAAATACATTTAAAGTATTATCAAGTCCTAAAATAGTTTGAAATTAGATTTTTTTTTTCTTTTTGAATGGTATCACTTCTTAAATCAATTCACTTATAAATCCCTGTAAAATGGTAATACTTTAAATGTTTTTTTTTTTTTTATTTGAGGGTGTCAGCTTCAGGAGGCACTTTACCTTATATATATATATATGTGTGTGTGTGTGTGTGTGTGTGTGTGATTATACATATATATATATAAATATATATGTGATCCAAAATTAATTACCTGCAATATATGCGCTGCTGAATAAATTTTGGTGTTGGTGATTTCGGTGATGTTAAACATAATGTCACTGCGAGCATGTAACTACTTCAAGGTCAAGGTCAAATCAGTTACCTCTTTACATGCCCTACAATAATACGTTGATTTCCTACCGATTTATCACACATTGCTTATGCTGTTTTCGTTTAAAAGCAAGGATACCTTTTAGATGAGTCTGTAATTCACAAATCTGCCATCTACCCATTAGGAGTTCTCTTTTATTATAATATGCAGCTGAACTTTTTTGCATGGTTTTCTAAATTATTGTTTTTTCTTTTCTTTTTCAGGTGAGTTCTTTCGAACATGGTTTACGTGAAGATGCTGCCGTTTCCTCGTTTTTTGTCTTTTTTACTTAAAAAAAGAAATACTGCTGAGTAACAGGTAAAAGTTTTGTTTACTACTCTCATAACGTTAGGTTGTTGAATGTGTGCGCTGCTCCTGAGTCTAACGGGGCTCTTATATGCAGGAGTCCGACTTCCGCCCCTTTGAGAGGTCTCTTAGTTTTTTGAACCGTCTCCCAGATGATAGACCGTCACCGGAGTTGAGCACCTCCCAGAGGTATCGTTTCACTTGGTGGACATTGGAGTCACAACCTATTTAACGTGCACCAGCTCCCTTTAGCATACACGATCCCAAAGCAACCACCGGCGAGATGTTGTCACCTTTCCGAACCACTGACCTGAGTCAATATTGCTTCACTTTCGGTGTGTTGCGGAAGCCGAGCTTCTACCGACTGGTCCACTGCGGGACATAACGTTAGGTGGTGGGTTATTTTCCCCTTTCAGGCCATCAGTTCCAGTCACACATTTTGGAAGAAAAATCAATGTTTTGCACACAGACAAACACTTTTAATGGTCAAAATGGATTCAGTACCCTTAAAGACTCATAAACACGTGCAAATTCCGAAATTGATGCCTTTTCGAGAATCCAATACTTTCTTCATGCAAGAAGTAAAAATCACTTGCCTTTACAAGTCACATTGTAACGCAATTACTAATAAAACTGATAAGTTAAAATGCTTCTTAGTCTACTTGCATTATGTACTGTAAAAATATCGATAAAAATGGGGACTATCCCCTGAAAGACACGATTTGTTTCCTGAAAAACTAGTATAGTATAGTATTCTTTGCAATTTCAGGTTTTTTTGCGGGAGGGGGCGGGGTGGTGACCAGTAGCGGATTTAGGCTTAGGCCCGAGAGGTTCAGGCCTAGGGCGGAAAATTTTCAGGGTCGCCAACATTTTTAAGACGACTAAAATTAAAAATCGATTTGGTTTTCTGTAAACTGTAAGAGCAAACTTTAAAGTTTATTTTATTGCGCGTGCGCTCTTACTATCTAAACATAGTACCATTTTCAGGGTAAAATTTCTTTGTTAAAAGTCAATCAGGTTAGTACTAAAATCTGAACTATCTAACAAAAAGAATTTTAAAAACTTTTTTTTAATGCTAGCATATTATTTATTTACGAAATTAAATTTTTTTTCATATTTTTCATTCAAAATTTAATTGTAACATTTGTTTGCTCTCTATTATAAAACAAACCATTAATTCAGCATGATAAATTATACAACTGTCAGTTAACACATACAATATTTTTTTTTTTCAATTTTATGTAAAACTTTTATAGTTTTACGTAATTCAAAGCCCCCAACGATCAGCGTGATTGATCAGTTTTAAAAGGCCGCAGAATGAATTTGAAAAATCATAAGGGGGGTGTCATATCGTCTCGGGCGTAGACGATATGGCACCCCCCTTATGATTACTGTAGGGCCCCCTCAAACCTAAATCCGCTACCGGGTGACTAGGCTGGGGTAAAAGTGTTATACAAAGTGTGAACGGATCTCAAATGGGCCTTAGAAGTAATAACGCCTGGGCATGGGCAAATCTTCCGGTAACTTTCGCCCATGTCATCCACAGGAAAATGCGTAAGAGGCTAAAAGTTAAAAAAAAAAAAAAAACAATTAAATAAGTATTGAGGAAAAGTAACTAAGGAAAGTAGAGTTTGGAAAACGGTGCGGTGTGCTGCTTCCCCCCCCCCCCCTTAACAACTTGTGAAGGAGCTGTTCAATACGATTCTTTCTTTCTCTTTTCTTTTCCTCCACTACCTGATTTTTATTATGTGTGTGTTAATAACGAGAACGTATAGCAGTACTTGGGATCATTACATGAGATTATCTATATTAGTAAACGAGGCAGAGGTAGAAGATAGGGGAGAGTGTTGTACCTTGGGACACTTTTCACATTTTAATTTTTAACTTCAAAAATTAAAATTAGATTTAAAGTCTGAAGACACCATTTAAATACACCAATATTCTCCTCTATAATATATTTTTTCAAATTCAAACAGTTTAGAAATAAAAAAATGCCAGCCATTTTAAGTAGTAACTGAAAACTGTCCCAAGGTACAACACCCTGTTGTACCTTGGGACATACTTCGTGATTCATGCAACAGTCATATACATAACCAATTTTATACGAAAAACCATGGGCCAAGTCAGGATTTTCATTATAGCAACCTTCTAGCTTGGTTTCACAGTAAAATGATGTAGTCTGAAAGTGTTGATGTATACTACAACATTGACAAATTCGTAACATTATTGAACTAAAATATAGCATTATATTCTAACAATTCTTGTATTTGGAAGACTACATTTGATTAGAATATCTCTCTTTATACTAAAATATATCCAAATTATTAAGAACTATGTGTATGTTGTACCTTGAGACATGTCCCAAGGTACAACACGGCTTCCTGTCCCAAGGTACAATCATCATATGGTTTAAATAAAATCAAAATGCAGTATCATCACTTTCTCATAACCAAAACATTTAAAAATCTTCTGTTCAATATCCAATTAAAATTCAGTAGAATAGTTTTACAAATGCTATTTCAGTAAATGAAATTAGAATGAGAAAGATATTTACTTTTGATTGATGAAATTTTTTTTCTCTCACCAAGTCATCAATTCAGTGCTTCTAATGCTACCTTTTACTGTGATGCTGTCTGCTGGTTAAGGTCACAATTAGAAATAAAAAAATGTTAATGTTGCCAATAGGTTTTTAGAAATTGCCAATGTCCCAAGGTACAAGTGTCCCAAGGTACAACACTCTCCCCTATACGAGATAGAGAAAGAAGATATTTTTGAGGAAAACTTTTGAGCAATGATTTTTTAAAAACATGTAACTTCAGTACTAATGTTAATCTGTTTGATTGAACGATTAAGTAATTATTTAACCTTTATATGGAAGACAATCGGTATTCTTTACGTGAATTGTCAAAGGGCAACTTAACTAGGGGGGGGGGGGGCTCAAAGGGCTGACTAACTTAACTCTCTAGGTAAAAATCAATTCTTTTTAAAGATAAGTATGAACTCCGCAACCCATTTTCAAGGCATTAGAAGAATATTTATTCTAGATGGTAATGACGCCTGTGAAATATTTCTGGCAGACACTTTTGTTGAAAAGGTCGCTTTGAAAACTTTGGAAGAGTTTTGTTTGACATGTGGATGATTAATGCGTCGATCACTTAATGTTAAGTATAAAAAAAAAAAGTATACAACTCTTTGCAAGTATATTTTTGACACCTTCTCGAGTATATTGCAGTGCATTATACTAAGTATAATTGCAGGAGTTTCGTCATTTAATTGTTTTTCCATACATAATATATTTTTTCTTTCTATGGGGCTGCGTTTGGTCACCAACCTTTGCAGACCTAGTGCATTCCCCAAAAACCGGTAACCATTATTTCAAGTAGCACCACAATTCGCGGATGCCGCTGGAGAATTTTTATGCCTAGTTTCTTCACTAGGAGATGGAGCACCTAGAGTAATCAAGGGATCTTTGACATGCCGCATAATCGTATGACATAGGCAGTGTTGATTTTCTGCATCTCGAAAACCCACCGACATCGGTTGGGGTTTGAACCCGCGATATACGCATATGATTGGGAATAAGAGGCTAGTATCAAAACACTACTGCAGGAGGGGGGCAAAAGAAATGACCAAGCTTTGAACGGTTATTAAAAAAAAAACTAATACAGTTTGAGATTTAAAACTTTTTATTTATTTTGATCTGTATTTAATACCATTTTCTTACATTAAGTTTTGAACATCACTTCAGCAATATGGCTGCCATTAGCAGCAATAAGCTGATGCAGTCTATTTTTTCAGGTAGAGAGAATAGACTGCATCTTTGTGTGCACTTCAATATCTCGTGTAATGTTATGGTCCCTAAGCATTTTTTCTTTTTTTTGTGGGGTTATTTGAAAGTGAAAGTTTGGAAACATGACCATCATATTTTAGAAGAGCTGAAGGACCGAATTATCGAGGAAATATCCGCCATAACCCTTGAAATGTGCAGAAACGTTTCTCAAAACTCTGCACCAGTGTATTGCTGCTGATGGCCGCCATACTGCTGAAGTGGTATTCAAAACTTAATGTAAAAAATCTGGTATTAAATACAGATCAAAATAAAAAATGTTTTAAGTCTCAAACTGTATTACTTTTTTTTATAACCCTTCAAACCCGGATCATTACTTTTGCCCCACCCTGTACCACCCCTACGCCTTTGTTTAAAAATTAGTTAATGTATTTTGCTGTACTTGTGTACTAAGCGTTTATTCATTTGTTGTAAGCAGCCATAAATCAAAAATTAATACTGATTTATCTGATGAAATCACATTAGTCTCTTCTCTGTTTACCATCTTTCTGATAAACTGAATCATTAAAAATCGTTGCCCAAACACCACAGAAAATAATATTACTTATTTCATAAATTTTAAACGGTGTAGGTTTTGACTATCGACGGGTTTAAATGCACAACAACATCAATTACTTAAAATTAGAACATGTTTGCTTCAGAAACGTTTACCATGCTACGAACCGTCAAAAGTGCATTATATTTTAGAAGCATTGCCTTAAAATAGCCCAGAAATAAAACATGGGAAATTTCTCCTGTTAATGGATTAGGTTTTACGAGAAATTAATTGCATCATCTCAAAGAAATTGTTTTGCTCGCCTCTACCGTAAACCCGAATTAACATCTTCGTAAACATAATTTGCTTTAAGGCCCGTTAAAATTAATTCTTTTGCTCTTTGGAAGGTAGTTATATTTTGGGGCATGCTTTAGTAGAAAACACTTTGCCTGATTTAATAACGAAATTTTCCCTTGGAGTACAGAACTTGAATTTTATCTAAAGTGAATCAGAGTTAAAATGCTTGATACTAATGGGAAAATAGAAGTTTTACATGCACTTTACTTTAATAATATTAATACTTAACAAGAAGCAATTACAAAGGCTGATATGGCACATTAATTTCTTCTTTAAAAGCAAAGTGTAATATAGTTCAATTTATGTAAAATTAAGAGGTGCGATTAATAATTTCCTAATTTTAATCAACAAACTAAATATTACACAATTATGGTTGGGCATTGTGTGAATTTTGAAATTAATGCTTATCTACGATCTTCATCAATTTGCGAAATTTTTAATGCTTTACGGATATACAGTAAAACCTGTTAAGTTGACCACCTTTGTAAGTTGACCACTTTTGTCAGGAACGGAATTCCCCTTCACCCTATACCTCACCCTCTGTAAGTTGACCGCTTGTCTAAGGTGACCACAAAAGTGCTGCACCGCAAGAGTTCTACTTACACAGGTTTCCCTGTAAATGAATACAATTATGTCTCCTTTACACTCCATCAGCTTTATTTTTCCTATTATTTCCTATTATTAACCGATTACGAGAAAAAAGCGTTCAAAGTTTGACTCTAATAGTTTTTTTAATGTTGTTTTTTTTCTTAATCAATTTGAAACGGTGCACCTGTTAGAGGTATCACTAACATTTCTTGTCACAATATAGAATGGTGCTTTCCGGATCATTTGCCGACCCTCACAAGTTACTCCCAATTTTCAGTTTTATCACTTACACCACTTTGCTTCTAAGTGCCTCATATTATTTTACAGCTTTGAAAAGTAGAACCCAAATAAACTCCTAGTTTCGCAGAATCGCGCTGTGATTAAAATTTAATCAGTACTTTGGAAAGGTAATCAAATACTAATCACATTTCAGAGAAACGTTTCTGAATCAAGATAGACTAAACCGCTTTTTTTCCCTTGGAGGTCTGAAGAATAATTTAGTAGGAGAAGTTACAAATAAACGTTATTTATTTTTTCATTAAATTATTTACAAACTCATAAGCACTTTATACAAAATCTGGCATTCTTACAATCAAAATCTTTGGTTCCGAAGTCTTGAGTTATTAGTTCTGACCCTACGTTTAGACAGGGCCACCTGGTACGAGATACTTTCAGAAGGGAACAAATAGTCAACCAAGGGGAGAAGAAACTCTAGATTTTTCAGTTTTTCCTAACTTGATTCTTTATTTTGGTGCTAATTGCAACATGCAGAATTCAGTACGTTCGAAGAATTTTCCCATAAAATTTAGATTTTTGCAAACTACAGTGTATCAAAGAATTTTTAATACTAAGTTTATAAAACAAAATAAAAACTAGTTAGTATATATTTTTTAAGTATTTTTATCCAAAATGCGGTCCTTCTGCTTCAATTTATTTCTCACAGCGGTTTAACAACGATTCGAATGCCCGATCCAGCTCACATTGGGGGACTGTCTCCAAAGCTTGCGTCGAATGCTAATGAATGAACGATCCCTTACTAGTCTGTCTAGGCTTTTTGTTAGATAAAAACATTTTGCAATATTTTAGCAAAGAAATTACAACTTCAAAATTTTCATTTGATGAAAATTATTTAGCTAACATGAATTTATCTGATGTAAGAACGGTTAATTAAAGGGAAATTTTAACTCTTATGAAACCATATATAAATCTTTTAACATGCAATAATAAATAAAATAATATCTACTGTTTTTTTCTTTGCAGTTAATATAAACTAATGAATGAGTTATGAAACTATCTGATCTCGGATTAAATCCCGTTGAGCAATTGCGTTAAAACTTTCGGTGGTATTTAAATTAAAGTTTCTACTTTTAATATTATGCATGTCATACATATTAACTAATTACTAATCAAATATATTTTTTAAAACAGTAATTTGTCCGATGTGAGAACGGTTAATTAAAAGGAAATTTAAACTCTTATGAAACCATATATAAATATTTTCAGACATTGCTTTTCACTATTATAATTGAACATTTTTGTTTGTTTTAATTCAACTGCAATAATGCATTTTTTGTTGATAAATATTAACTTTTTAGCTTCATAATGCAACGAAAAGAAAAAAAGAACAATCTCATTTAAACAGTAATTTAAGCATAAACTTAGTTTCTCAGTGTAATTTTGAAAACTAATCAATAAAATAGTTAGTATAGGAGAAATAAAAAATCTAATTAAACACAGACTACCGTTCTGATAGCGAAGCAATCCATTAAATAAATTGCTTTGCAAAAAGTGGTGTTAGGAATAAAGTGGCGCAATAAAAGGTTCGAATTTCCGTGTATTTCTCAGGAATTGCTTTCGGAAGATTCTTAAAAACCTTTTGTAGAATACATTTAGAGGAATTCGAATTTTGAAACGCTTTTCGTTCTTCGAAATGAGACATTTAAAGTAAGAGAGTCCCCAATATTACTTTTACAGATCTTCCCGTTACATAGAACGAAAAATTTGAACAAATTAAAGAAATTTCTGATTTTTTATAAAATCGTTCTATTTGAAGTTTAGATTTAATCTTGTTTACGTTAGAAGGTTTGTCTTGATATGTACTTGCTATTAGTAGATTTGTATCATTACGCTCTATTGCCATATTTTCTTTTACATAAAAGGCTTTACTTCTTTTTAGCATTGCAGCAGTATATTTCAATTTTAAAAATTATGGCTATGGTTTTTTCCTCATCGAGTTCTATGAGGTTATCTTTAAAATTTACTGCGACAATACATTTTATTCATTTTTCGTGTTTTGAAGAAGTAAATAAGAAAGGATTTACACTTGTAAGTAAAGCGTGAAAAGTTGGAACGAACCTGAGGGGTAATAACTGCACCGCACAGAGCAGTGTCGTGAATAACATGCCTTCTGTTTATGGATCAAGATTTAAAAATATGCAATACCTTACTTTCTTCCACTTGAACTATAAGACTTATGAGATAACAATGGGTGAATTGCTTACGAGTAGTTTTTGTAGTTTATTCTGGCAAAAAGTAGAACAGATAAAACAAATTTCTATAGTTCATTTCATATTTTTTAATTATACATTATTGTTGTTGTTGTCGAGTCCTCGCGAGTGGCGAGGAAGAATGGGCACGCCGTTCCTGAGTCTAACGGGGCCCTTAAAGGGCAGGGGTCCGATTTCCGCCCCTTTAAAAGGGCACTTAACTTTTTGAACCAGCTCCCAGATGAGACACCGTCACTTGGGATTGGCACCCCCCGAGGTATCGTTCCACTTAGGGGACATTGGAACCATGACCTATTTAATGTGCACCAGCTACCAGCTTCCTTTAGCGTACACAGACCACAGCAGCCAGCCGCGAGATTGTGAAGTGTTTACAAAGTGGGGCGTGGCTTAACCTTTAAGTTACGGCGCTCGAGCTCCCGAAATTCATCCATACAACGGCAAAACTGCGGATTTTTTTCCCCTCAGTGTGACCACGGGGGTCCTTAACTCCCAAATATACTTCTTCTGAGTGTGATTGACTTCATTAGAAGGGTTGCCAAAATATTAACTTTCGTTACTCAGTTGCTGTTTTTTTTGCTCCCAATTGCCAATTCGAAATAATTATATGATTTCTAAAGTTAATTTCCGAAAGAAAGTAAAAAAAGAAGATATGAAAATAATAATAATAATTTTGGAAACATGTAGTTTAAATGAGGAAGAAAAAAAAACTGCAACTTATTATTGAAGTCTAAAGTGATTTCCCCATGTTTGTCTAAAAAATTTTGCTAAGATAATAAGGCAATCAAAATTTCTGCCCAAATTAGAGTTAAAATTAACATTAAAAAATGCTGTTCCATATAGTTGAATAGTAGTGACCTTTCATTGTTTTAAAGCATCAATATATATTTTCTAATTTGCGATTTTTCTGCTCTGTGACATTTGATTTGCTTTCTTTCGGGACTTGTACATAATTTGCCTAGATTTCGACATACATCTCAGGTGCGAAGTCACGATGACAGCATTTTATATTAAACATCTGCAACATACATTATCAACAACTTCAATAAACAAGTAAAACATTTTAAGTATATTATTAGTACACGAATTCTATAATTCCCAGCGCTTTATTCCTCCCCGCACCCTCCGTAATAGATTATTATTTTTCTAAGTTAACATCTTGCTTTACGGTATTTCATGATAAGAATATGAAACGATCACAAACTAACCAAGGAAGTAAAGTATCTCCTCATTGCTGAAACTGATATCCTTATAACGGATTTACTTTATCTTAATTCACTTAAAAATTGCAGGTATGAATAGACAATTTTCCTTTGCTATTTTCACCACAATGACTTGCTGATTTACTCATATAGCAACTGGAAAGCGGTCATTCACCGAAGATAATCAGAATGCGCTTCAAACTGGCTCCGGGGGGAGGTCCTTTGTTAACAAAAGCAAGACCGAATGTCCAGCTATTGTACTTGCATTCCCCTCCCAATCACTTCAACTCTTTTACTTATTTTTAGTTGAATGCACTTACCGAAATGTAGGAGATGGGTGGACTCGTATTATTTCGACTTCTACACGTGTAGTGTACATGTGGATTTTATTAGGAAACCAAGAAAGAAATAATTATAAACATGGAATGTTACCTCCAGCGAGTCGAGCTGCTAATTGGATTATAACCCAGGGCGGCAGAGCTCTGAGTGCGACAGAATAACTCTTTTTAAAATTAATACCAAAAGATGACAAATATTGAAAGTTTTAATCCAGCCCGTCATTTCAATATTTTCTACGGGGGGGGGGGGGACGTAACTAGGTCATTTTCTAATTGGGGGAAGCTCAGGATTTAGCGCCCCTTGCCCCCTTATATACAAAAAAAAAAAGTATATATTTAGGTTAAACACACACATTTAGTCAATTTAGCGCCCCTAAAATAATCTGGAGCCCGGGGCATGTTCCCCGTTTGCAACCTCTAGTTACGTCTCTTGGGAGGGGTGAGCAAAGGGAATATATTAAATTTATATATAAAAAGCAAGAACACGTAATAATACGTAAACACACGTATAAATACATTATGTATCTAAAAGTCAGGTCGCCATGCCCCCCCCCCCCCCTCCCGAGATCGTTTAAGTGATTGCCTATGTTTCAGTGAGTATTTATATGACTATAATAAATGTTATCCGACGAATATATGTGTGTGTAAACCAGAAACATTCCAAATACTCGCCAGACAGTAAATCAACGCCGCGTATTTCGCCAGGACTAGTCGTGAGGACAGGAAATGCTAATAACTCTCAGTAATTTTCACACCTCCTGGTGATTTCCTTCCGCTCGGGAAGGGGACGAAAGGTCTGGTACATATGCTGTACCGCAGCCGTAAGGAAGGCCAAACTATTCTGCGGTACATATGCTGTACCGCCGTAATCTAAAGGTTAAGTTGTTTCTTTTTCTTACTTTAGGGCTCGCGCGCTCTGAAGGCATGCCCCATTTTTGTAAATGAATCTAATACCAGTATTATGTATATTTATTTCCTTTTGTTAATTACGATTTTTTCCTGGAGAAAATCACTGGTAAGAACACTTTCCTCAGTAATTTTATATAACTCTCGTATACATACCGAGTCGTACAATTCCTTAAGAATCAGCGAAGCATTTTAATATACTGGTGGTTAAGTCCTTATAAAATGGGGAATGGCTGAACAGTGTGTGAACCCTTCGCTATGCTTGGGTAACTAATGGAGAAATTAAAGCTTCTGAAAACTATTCGGAAAAAAAGAAAATCATTTAACTTTCTAATTTAAGAACGAAAATATGAAAATGACCAAACATGTCTGCAAAAAGCCGGATATGTCTTTTGGCTTTTTACCATTCCCTTATCAATAGATCTCACGAAACATATCACGAAGCAGTTCGTGTTGGATGATTTGACAATTTCACAGACTCGTTACCATCCGACCATTTTTCTAGCCATTAAACTACGAAAAGATAAGAGTCACCTTCTGTTGTCATTAAATTGCCGTAGCTATGTGTAATTCCCAAAGTTTAATTATGTTTCTAAGAAAAGTAATAAATTTGATACTCAGATAAAGTAAATGTTATACACGTTTTTCTAAAATTATAAGATGCATTTTTATTGCTTTGATCTAGAAAATAGTACTACATCTGCAGCTAGTTCGAAACAAGGGAGTAGAAATAATGCTTCTTTCTGAGATAAATTGTTTGGGGTCGTTGGTGAAAACATTAAACGTTTTATTTGATAAATTGTAACTTATCAGGTTATTTCTAACGTTTTAAAGAAAACAATGTTAGAGATAAAATGGGGTTTCCAAAAAAAATAATAATTGTGAAGTTGTATAAAATTATTATTTTTTCATGTATATAATCAAAACAAAATATCTATTTGAAATAATGTTTCAATTAGGTTGCTTTCTATTTTAAAATAAATAACGTAATAAAATAAAATTATAAAGTAAATAAGAGAATAATGACAATAGAAAATATATAAACTACAGTTGCATTAGTGAAAGCTTTACAATGTGAAACAATGTAATGAGGGATGAGTGTCGAAATTGTACACTGTGCAGTTTGTATTACCATGCGTGATAAATATTGAAGATACCTGCATAAAATGTTAAAAGAGGTTTTTTCAAGCAGAAAAATGCACTTTTGTAAAAAATTTAAGAATCATTTCTAAAACACAGATTGGAAAAAATAAATAAATAAATAAATTAAAAATAAATAAAAATAATTAAAAAAAAAACACAAGTCAGAAGCATAAATGCAATTTTTCTTTTGAATCTATTATATTGTAAACTTGTAATTCAAATAAAATATTAATTCCAAGTAAATAAGCAGTTAAACTTTTCTTTTCCGTAAATGGTTTTTGGTGCATTGTAAAATTTCAAAAAATAGTAGTTAAAATTTTTTGTAATTTTCTGCTTGCAATTTAATCCGTAAAACGAGTTGTAAAGAGCCACTTTTCATAGAAAAATGTACAGACTTTTCTTTGTACTGTTGTGATAATGATTGTAGTTTAACTTGTGAAAAAATGCCGAAGCAATAGTTTACTTTTTGCGTTTAAAAAATAGATACGTTACCTATATAAAATTTATTCTAAATTTTCAGCTGTAAAAAATAAAATTTTACTTTAACATTAATTATTAATAAAGTCTCTTTAACTTTTGATAAATGAGGATGTTTAGATTATCTCGAATCTCTTATTTCACAGTGAGATAACAGTATTATATGTAGTTGTTTTTAGAAAACAATGATATTTTTCATTATTTTGCTTATATATACACACACAATATTTTTCATGCATATATATATATATATATATGCATGAAAAATATGTTTTCTTAACTCATTGAGAAAATCCGTTGAGAAGTTGTTCCTGGAATGATTTTATATATGAACTGCTAAATTATCAAACGAGAAATATTGGTAATAATAATTTAACTTTGTGCAAGTAAACGTAATAGAAATATTGATTTATTGATCAAAGCCACTAGATTTCATAATCATGTCCGTAATTGGCCAGACAGGCCAATTCATGGAGATTGCCTTCCTTTGAAGAGCTTCTCTTTTTCATTCCCAATTAACATTCGATCCCAACTTCCCAGTAGTTAATGAAAAAATACTCTTTATTTGCCATCTCTGTGATCGTCTACCTTTTTTCTAGGTTCAATTGGTTTAAATTGCATTGGTCGCTCACATTATTGCTATAAAACATTCAGAACAGATCAGTCCAATTAGTTTTGTGTATTTTTAGCACATTAGACCTTTTGTGAAGGTATGATTGATATGTATAACGCAAACGTTCTTGCAGTTGTGTTTTGTTAAATATGAAATTGCACATGTCTTTCCACAGTTAACTCTAAGTTTTTTTGTCTATGAAAATTCAGAGTAAATTTTATTTGAAATTCAATTGATTTTTAGGAGGTAAAAAAAAAATTTTACGTTAATGTCACTGTTTTCAACTTTCGCTCATTCATTTATATGTGATACTTACTCTTTTTTTTTAAGTGTTTTCTAAATTATAATCTGAAAAGAACATTTTTTGAAAAAATATTTATCTGCATGGTTTTGTCGATTTTCTATAAGCAGTGTATTAAAAAAATGAACACATAAAAAATAAATAAAAAATATAAAAACGCAATAATTTTAAATATTCCCTTAATACCTAACGAACAGAAAATAAATGCATATAGCTAAATATAATTCCTCGTTTCCGAAAACATCTCTGATTAAAACATCATTTTTGACTTCCCTTAGAGGTTTTTCAGAAACAGAGCGATTTTTTTTTCTCCCCATTGGTAGAAAAAGTTATGAGCTAATTGCTTTTCATCATATCTAATGGAAGAGTTTTTTTATGGGCTGCAGTTTATAGCTCTGGTAATTAACGATCGCTGAAATTTAGTTCCATATTTTTTCGCTAAAGTTAAGACGGCTTAATGAATGAATAATGATAATGTCGGTATTCGGGCTTAATCCCGTTGAAAAGTTGTGTTAAACTTTTTATTAGTGTTTAAATTAGACTTTCATTTTTGCTTCTGTAGATATCGTATTATTTCCCAACTGTGAATATAATAAAGGATAATTATTTATATAACATGAATTTATCTGATGTAAGAACGGTTAATTAAAAGGAAATTTTAACTCTTATGAAACCATATATAAATCTTTTAACATACAATAATAAATAAAATAATATCTACTGTTTTTTTCTTTGTAGTTAATATAAACTAATGAATGAGTTATGAAAATATCTGATTTCGGATTAAATCCCGTTGAGCAATTGCGTTAAAACTTTCGGTGGTATTTAAATTAAAGTTTCTACTTTTAATATTATGCATGTCATACATATTAACTAATTACTAATCAAATATATTTTTTAAAACAGTAATTTGTCCGATGTGAGAACGGTTAATTAAAAGGAAATTTAAACTCTTATGAAACCATATATAAATCTTTTAACATACAATAATAAATAAAGAAATTTATCTACTATTTTTTTCTTTGAAGTTAATATATGTTAACGAATCACTAATGAAAATGTCTTTATTTGGTTTGAAATCCCGTCGAGTAATTGCGTTAAAACTTTCGTTGGTATTTAAATTAAAGTTTCTACTTTTGAAATTATGTATCTCGTACACAGTTATTAACTAATTACTAATCAAATATCTTCTTAAAAAGACGAATTTGTCTGATGCGAGAACAGGTTTTTAAAAGGAAATTTAAACTCATATCTAATTTAGTTCTAAAGTACTATAATAATATGTAATGAACTTTGCCTGAAAAATACACCAATTCATTTTCTATTTCTAGTAAATTTAACTATGAATAATATCTAAAACAACCATCAGTAAAAGGGATGTTAAAATAAGATAAGGTATTTTCAAACTTTTAATGTTAAGGTTAGAGTTCAAGAGGATTTTTTTCGTTTAAAAAGCAAATATCAGATGCATGTATGTGAATTATTTCCAGTTTATTTGTCGATTATAACCTAACCGTGACTAAATAGCTTCGAATATTTCATAAAAATATGTTCATTAGTTTAGCTTTCTGATTTTTAATTTTACATATTTATTGAAAATGCAGTATATATGAGTACATATACACATATATATTAACCTAGAATTCATATATCTACAGATAAAAAATATAAAAAGCAAACATCAGATGCATGTATGTGCATTATTTCAAGCTTATCTATTGATTATAATCTAACCATAACTAAATAACTGCGAATATTTCGTAAAAATATGTTCGTTATTTTACTTTCCGAATTTTAATTGTTTCATATTTATTGAAAATGCATTATATATGTATATAATATATATTTTTATATAATCATAGGAAAACAAAGTAAACTCAATGTGCAAAAAGGCGCACGAGGCAGCTCCCTTAAACAGTTGTGAAATATTTTAATACAAGGAAAAAAAAATTTGAACAAAATTAAATTAGTGGGTATAAAAAATAAAAACAATTACATTTTAAACATATTAAAAGTGGCAAACCACAAATACACGAATATTAAAATTCGAACAGTAAATTAATGAAAAAAGCCTGCCTCTTCAAAGCATGCCTAATATATATATATATATATATATATATATATATATATATATATATATATATATATATTAAACCTAGCAGTCATACATACGCAGTTAAAAATTAAATAAAAATACAGGAATCTGTGTTTATTAATAACGCTAGCTATGACGACTTCTGTGTCCACCAGACCCCTACTTGTTAGCCGAGCCCTTAGAATTCCTTGCGCACGGGGCGCGGTAGTGGGGTCCACGAATTTTACATGCACGTATCCCCAAGTGTACATGGGGGGTCTTCAGCGGATATCGAACATGCGACCTTCCAGGTGGAAGCCCCATGTCCTAACCGCTAGGCTACCGCGATAAAATGTTCTTCCAACGTCGAAGAATAATTAGTAAATTTAAAAAAAAACGATATATATATATATATATATATATATATATATATAGTTTCTTAAATTACTGCGTACTACGCAAATACATTCAAATGATAATAGTAATAATAATATATCTATATATATATCGTTTTTTAAATTACTAATTATTCTTCGACGTTATAAGAACATTTTATTGCACTAACAAACATTTATTTAAGTAAAACTGGCGATGTGTTTGTTGACCAACAGACATTCACAAACTGCGTACTACGGAAATACTGATAAAATAATAATAATAATAATATATCTATATATATATATATATATATATCGCTTTTTTATTAATTATTCTTTGACGTTGGAAGAACACTTTATTGCACAAACAAGCTTTTATTTAAGTAAAACTGGCGATGTGTTTGTAATGCTTTTACTGATTCCTTTTTGGCAAGATGAAAAATGCATGATTTACTTACGCACTTTTATTTTCAGATCTTTCCCTTAGTACAGAGAAAAAAAGCAAATGTGTTTATTAGTACATAAGAGCACTTGGGTTAAATTGAAAAGAAGGAGAAATGATGATATGTAATTGCTTATAAGAAAAATATATTCAAGCTGAATATTTATGAAAAGAGAAAAAAAAAAAAGCGAAGAAAAGAATGGGAGATTTCTATTTTATTCATTTCCCTTCACTTCCTATTCATGCGGAAACACGAAAAAGAAAAGCATTCTTCATAAAAAGCAGTTTGAATTGTAGGGCAACTCCTGCTCATTCTATAATTATTTTTTTGTGAAAAGAACCTTTCTTCGTCTTAACAAAAAAGGATTTATGAGTTAATTGGTTTTTACTGCGGTTTGAACAAAATTTTCCTTCAATGCTTATCTTGGAAATAGTGCCTCATTACTTGAAGTGGAATATCAAAACATGCAGTTTCGCCTATATGCGCTCTTTCTGAAAACACATCAAAGTACGAAGATGAATTTATGAATATCAAAACATGCAGTTTCGCCTATATGCGCTCTTTCTGAAAACACATCAAAGTACGAAGTTGAATTTATTGCGTTCATTTTACTATTTTTTCTCTCTTGGAATCATATTTTATATGCATAATAAATTATTATCTATAGCAATAAAAAAGTTTAATCTAACCGAGTTAATTGATTCCTGGGATTTTCTGAGGTCCAGCATTTTAAAAGTGTTCAAGATTATTTGCTTTCATCGCTACTTCCAAACACCCACCTTCCCCTAAAAAAAATACTCCCCCACATCCGTCAACCCAGGAATGTTAACAAAGGGATTGCGAGAAAATCTTACAGCAAACATACTAATAGTGCACTCATATATACAAATAGAAAAATATTATATTCTCTGATTTCCTATCTTTGTGTAAAAAAGGAAAAAAAAAACTTTTAAAAATAATGGGCAGAATTAGAGAAAGGTTGGTAGTAAAATGTCTAACAAGTCAAATAATGTAGTCTTTAGATCATTGGGAACCAAACTTGTTTGAAAACAAAACATTGGATTTGGAACTAAACAAACCAAAAACATGTCAAATTACCCAACTTTTCTCCTCCAACCTTCTTAGGGCTTGCCCTGCTTCCTGAGGCGAGGTAGGGGGGTAGTGGGGTCCACGGATTTTACATGCACGTATTCCCAAGTGTACATGGTGGGTCTTCAGCGGATATCAAACACACGACCTTCCATGTGGAAGTCCGACGATATAACCACTAGGCTACCACGGCATAAAAAAAAAGAAATACAATTGTCCGGAACATCTGCTTCTACATCCCAGGAATTTCTTTGCCCAGAGTCCTGGGTCTCGTAAGCTGAGATGGGCACAGCAGGCCTTTGAACACAAGGGCTGCCGCGCCGCTAACTTTACCTTTTATAAGGTTATATTTAACTTTATTTGTCACGGAAGTTTGTTATGCGGTTTTCGATTACTATTACTGCATAAAAACTTTGCACGGAAGCTTATCTTCGATGACAATGCAATATTCCATCTATTTTATAATTTTCTATAACGTTAATTAGGAAAAAAAAATAATTTTGGCTCTTAAAAAATTATCAGAATTATTATTTGTCGAATGGCAACGAAAGCTTTGATTGGAATGTTTGGATAATGCAACGATGTCTTGAACTTTAAAATACTCAAATCATAGCGAAAAAAAAAAAAGAAACTGCGACGTAGCGGAAGAGGCGCCTGGAGAGAAAAAAGGAAATTGTACCATGAAAAACGAGCATGTTGACTGCATACTTTTTTTAATAAATAAAACTGTGTAATTTAAAACATTTTTACACGGTTTTATTAGATTATTGATTTCAATGAAACTTTAGAATTTGGAGGTTTTTATTTACCAAGATTGTTAGCCCATTTTTAAAATAAACAGGAATTAAATTCGGATACCGTATTTCGTGTAAATGAATAAAACAATGTGTCACTACAACGTAAAGAAAATGAACAGGTAATGTGTTTTTATGAAATGAACTTTAATTTGATGCGTTAACTTGATTTTTATGTTTATTTATTTATGTATTTTTTGACAGAAATATAATTCTTTAAAATATTTGTGTTGTTGAATGTCTGCTGATAAAAGGCATGTATCGTGCTAGGAAAAAACAACGTAAAAACATTAACTATCTCTCGAAAACATTTTTCACGTATGCTTTTTATTTTAAGAAATGAATATTAGCTCAAAATTAGCAAACACAAGCCATCATATACAGAAGGGTATTACTGATTTTTTTCCCTCGTTCTTCTTTTCGTCAAAAGAAATAAACTTCTTTCAAAAAAAAATCAACCCTGATTTCAGTCTCACTGTCAAGTTTTTCTCGAGTTTGTTTCCGGAAATGAAACTCAGTTTTCTTTCGTTTCTTCTTTTTTTTAATGACGAAAAGGAGTTATGAGATAATTGGTTTTTACGACCTTTTCAACAGTAAACTTTTTACGTTCGTCATTAAATATGAGTTCACAGAAGCTAACGATGTCTTAAATGAAATATTAAAATTTAACTCTCTTCTCAGTACTTTTATGGAGATGCTAAAATACGTTAATTAGGAAGCGCAGAGGGATGAGACATCATTAGTTTTATGTCCTCAGCAAAATATATGCGGTATTTTTCTATTGGAAATGTCTTCTGCAAGAGATTTGCAACGTCTCTCGTAAAATTGCAAATAATAATAATGCAGAATTACGTAATTTTAAAATTTGCATTTCAACGCAGTTTAACGATTTTTCTTGCTCGTTGTATCGACCAAAATGGCATCTATAAAATTCGGTGTCTTAGGATCATTTTGTTATCAGAATACGGGAATACATTTGTAAAATTTTATTTTTGGGAGAAATACTGTAAAAACAGCATTATTAGCGCAATTACTGATTGCAGATCTGATACTGATTTCTTACCTTTCGCTTTATTAAAAGTATAAAAGGCATTTAAATAAAGGCTGAAAAACAAAAAATTTGAAAGTCGGGCTTAGAGAGGGGGAGGGGGGGTGCGTCTGTTGGTCTATCTGTTTGACGGTCCGTCTGACCTCCCTATAACAACTTTTGAGGGTATTGCCCGATTCGAATTTTTTTTTTTTTTTTGAGTTTGAAAGATCTATGCGAGTACATCCGATTTATTTTATTTTATATTTTGACTTGAACAATTTTCTATTCAGTTTTGAATGTTTGGAAAGAATTTAACATTAGCGGCTACCTGGAACTATAAATCGTGATAAAATAGACGTATTTGCTTGGAGCAAAATTTATCGGAAATATCTTATGGCGTAGAACATGAACAGATACGAAGTGCATCCAGAAACGAACCAGAACTAAACGAGCCCATTCTCCAGGACGAAAACAACCAAAATTTCCCAGAACTAAACCAACCAAAATTCCCCTATACTAAACGAGCCCATTTTCTGATGAAATTTTTTCATATGGATTTTTAACGGTATTTCTGATTTAATTAAATTTAATGAATGAATCAATGAATGAGTGAAGAAATGAATGAATGAATACATGAATAAGTGAATCAGAGAGAGAGAGAGAGAGAATATAAATTTAATGTTGATTTAATAATGTTGATAAAGACGGAACTTTGTGTTTAAAAAGAAATGTTTTTTTTTGTTTTATTATTTTTTTTTTTTGTTTCACAAACGATACTTCTAATCAATTCCTCAGCAAAGCTCAAACCAAGCTACATTGCACTCGAAACTGTTCACCAATTTTTTCTAAATTATTGCCGAGTTCAGAGACCGTGAAGCGTTGCTAGTTTTTACAAAGTGGAAACTTTACTAACACTTGTGAAATAGAAGATTTTTTTTTTTTAAATTCTAATAATTAGAAAGTACTTTTATTTAGTTCAGCTGAAAGAGGTTAGCTTAATCTATATATATATATATAAAAGAGCAGTGTCTGTCGATCTGTCTGCTCGCTATAGAATCCTAGACCGTTTTACCGATCGGGACTACGTTCGGCACGGCTAATGTTTACGACCCGAGAAACTCATCGCTTGCAAAAATGAAAGTTGTAACTCAATTAGTTTTTTTAATTTTTAATGATTTTTTCTACGTTTAGATCTTTTAAACTGTGTCCGCTTATATTCTTAAAACTACGCAACGGATTTTAACGCGGTTTTCATCAATGACAGAGTGTTTCAAGAGGAAGGTTTATAAACCCGTTAGAAAAAAAATCCTACAAGTAGTTCTTTTTTTTTTTCTTCCAATTTTACGCAATTTTCCACTTAAATTCCCCAATATGGGGGTAAAAAACAGGTTGCACATATTATTGTAATATATCAATCGAAAGCGCTGATTTTTCTGCACAAGGGGATATTTGTTCTAAGTTTCTAATTCAATAAGAACACCAGGTATAAGCTTTTCAGTTCGGTTTCTTAAAGATTGCCTTTACCCAAAAATAATAATTAGCAGTTTC
This sequence comes from Octonoba sinensis, assembly GCA_038502835.1. NCBI lineage: Eukaryota > Metazoa > Arthropoda > Arachnida > Araneae > Uloboridae > Octonoba > Octonoba sinensis. The sequence goes on along the minus strand of CM076605.1, from coordinate 94,564,505 downwards.
CTCAATGACGATGTCTTTCGATTCGTTCATATGCTTTGTCAAGGCTGAACTTGATCCTAACCAGGCTGTAAACTGGATCAAGTTCAGCCTAGGTTTTGTGATTCGCTCATATGTTTTTCAAACTTGCTATTTACAAATTGGCAACATACGGTTGCTATTCAAATTTTGTTTGCGTTCTTACTCATATCCGTATCTTTCATAAATGTACTTACTTACATCTGTTGTGAATATCAGTAATAGGTATCGTTTTCTTGAATTTTGATTATTGTTTTCGTACATTTGTTCGTTGAATATGCAATTTCGTTGTGTTGTGTGATTAAATTTGTACAAAAAAAAAAAAAAAAAAACCACTTTAAATAAGTTATAATGCCACCGAAAAAACGTACTTCGTTTGGCAAATCTTCGGATGCGAAACGAATGAAGACACAAAGAACATGCGAAACAGAAGAAGAACGCAATCAAAGGCTTCAAGAGGATGCTGTAAGACACACTGCTGATAGATCATCGGAAACAGAAGAAGAACGTAATCGAAGGCTTCAAGAGGAGGCTGTAAGACACGCTGTACGAAGATCACTGCAAACAGAAGAAGAACGTAACCGAAGGCTTCAAGAAGATGCTGTAAGATACGCTGTACGAAAATCATTGCAAACAGAAGAAGAACGTAATCGAAGGCTTCAAGAAGATGCTGTAAGACACGCTGCTGGTAGATCATCGGAAACAGAAGAAGAGCGCAATCGAAGGCTTCAAGAAGATGCCTTAAGACACGCTGCTGGGAGATCACGTGCCATGACTACTAACCAGGGCTTTACATCTTCATGTCATTCCAGCACAAGTTCAATCTGGTTGTGGCAAAGGGAAAATTATATTTATTCCTAAAATACCTTTAATAACTTCAGATTTTCCATTTCTATTTAAGCGTTTACAATTTCCAGTGAGATTAATTTTTGCAATGTCTATTAACAAATCGCAGAGACAGACATTACAAGTTGTTGGCCTACAATTACAGGAGGATTGTTTTGTTCATGGTCAATTGTATGTAGGATGTTCATGAGTAGGAGCAGCAAACACACTTTTCGTTTATTCTCTTTCTGGGAAAACAACCAATGTTGTATATAAAGAAGTACTTTAGACTTACTTTCTTCTTGGTTGTATGCCTCCTTTTGAAGTTCAAGGTCAGATTTATCACAGATTAGGTTCATCAAATATGTATGCAAGTATGTTAACAAGGGTTCTGATGCGGCTATGTTCGCTCTACAAGACACTGTGCATGATGAAATTACTACTTTTCAACATATATCAAACCGGGCAACGCCGGGTAATACTGCTAGTGATTATTTATGAAACGAAATTTCGGGTTTCACTAAGCAAGAAGCTGTTCGCAAGTTTGATGCTGTTGAAGTAAAAAATCTTAAGAGAAATATTTTGAACAAAAACAGACCAAGGTACAGATATTTCATTGCAATAAATTGCAAGGAGTAGTACTAAACAAATGCTGGGAGTGAAATTTACCCCTAATCACACTTCCTCTACAAACCCTCCTCCCTCCGTAAAAATGTTCTAGTTTATTAATTTATTTACTTTTTAATAGAGACATTTATGCATGGTATTTAGATGCGAAAGCAAAAAATTATAATTTCGGCTTTTCCAATATTTCTATTTTTTCAAGTAACATAGAGATACATATGGTTTAATAATACATGAATGAGAAAAGTAACATCATACGATAAAAATTAATGTTTCAGAAATTTCACCCTACATGTAGAAAAAATAGAACTGATTATTGCATTTTTTAGCCTAATTTCCAGTAAAAGTAAAACAAAATAATAATAAAGCATGAAAGAAGGCTTAATGTATTTTGAAAATATCGTTAGAAATCAAGAAAAGTCAAAAATAAGTGAAGTAATTAAATAAAGATTGAAAAATAAAAAATTTGAAAGTAGGGTATTGAGATGGGGAAAAAGTGTGTCTGTCGGTCTGTCGGTCTGTCTGTCTGTCGGTCTGTCCCCCCCCCCCCTAATAACTTTTGAACGAGTTGTCCGATTCGAAAAATTCTTTTTGCATTCGAAAGTTCTCGGCGAGGACATCTCATTTCCATATTTATTTTTTAATTTGAACAATTTTTTGTTCAGTTTTGAACAGTTCAAAAATTTTTAACATTAGCGCCTACGGGAGAAAAATGAAGCAAATGATGTAAACTCTGGGTACAAGATCCAAGTTCCAATGAACAAGCTAACTTGAAGAAGTTCTTGGCGTGAAATATTGAGTTGAACAATTTTTGTTCATTTTTGAACAGTTCAAAAAAAAAAAAAACATATTGCCGATTGGGAAATTTCAATCCTATATAAATCCTGACCTAACGGACCGATGTGCTTGGAACAAGCTTTATCGGAAAGCTCTTGTGACGTAGAACATGAACAGATAGAAAGTTTATCCAGAACTAACGAGCCTATTTTCCCATGAAATTTTTGATCGAGATTTTCAAGAATATTTTTGAATTAATGAATGATTAAATGAATAAGCAAAAGAATGAATTAATAACTGAGTGAATAAATACATGAATGACTGAATAAATGAGTGATTGAATGAATATGCATTAATCGTTGAAAAGGTATATCTGAAGCAATTAAGAACTTAAGCAAAACGAGAAAGAGAGAGAGAGAGAGATAGCTAGAATATAAATTTGAAGCTGGTGTATACGGGAAAGTAGGCTCGTATAGTTCTAGACGGAACTTCTTGTTTTCTTTTTATTTGTTTCTCTCTCTCTATCTGCCTCTTTTTTTTTTTTTTTTGCACTACGACCACGCATCTCGAGCGTGAGGCACGTTTAAAATAAAAATTCAACGCTAGAAATTAAAATAATGATTTTCACATTATTTATCAAGAAAATTGTTTTTACGTTAATCGAAGACGCGTTTTTTTTTTCGAAAGTATGTGTTATTTTTAATCAGAACGCTTGCTTTAACTGTTTTTATCACAACTTTCACATAAAAATTTAATTTTATTTTTAGCTCTTATCTGTAATAACATGTATTTTAATTAATTATTCTTTTTATTTGAAGAAAAAGGGAAATATCTGGCCGAACAAATTGTAATTAGTTTTTTTTTCGTTGTCAAGAAGCAGTTAAATGCAAGAAAATATTTTACTGCTCTTTCTCCAAATCGAAATTTTGCACATAAAGATCTTTAAGCTGAATATTTCCTGATTGTTTATTTTTTTCTCGAGAACTTCTTCTTGGGAAAAACATTTTTAAAGATTTTTTTTTAAAGACTTTATAAGACTTTTTATACAAGGTGAAAAAAAGCGGATTAACGAATTTCATTCTGAACTTTTTTTTTTGAAAGGATAAGGAAACGTTAATTGTTGTTTTATTTTATTTATTTTCTTTCAGGAAGTACTTTCAAAATCATTCTTGCAAATTATACATATTTAAAGATTTCTTCAGAAAAAACTCACAGAATCAGAATAAGGAGAAAAGGTAATTGTATTACGAAAACCTCGCAGTTACTATTAAAAAACTGAAATGTAACAAATTTTTTATTACTGTTAATAGTGAAAAATGCAGAATTAAAACCAATCGTGTTATTTTAGAAGTACCTAACTAATACATAGGAGCAATAAGCATCGTGTAAGTTTTTATAACCACCCGTTCTAAATTTCTTTGACTTATTATTCAATGAATTCATTGCGCATATTTATGCAAACTATTTTAGGAATGATTTTTATAAAGTATTCCGATTTTAAACATAACTCTCGCATAAATGTAATCAAGATTTATTTTTGGTATTTTATCGATTCTTACGTAAATAAAAATCATATCCCCGAATTTATCACACATAGCAAATGCATTTTCACAGCGTGTTAATGTGTTGCCATCTCTGGGATTTTTGAATAACAATTCCGTGTTATGAACGGAACACATTTGTAAGAAATATTAAAATAATTTTCAAAGAAGTAAGGAGGTCTTGAGTATTAATACCTAAAAAATGTTATATAGCTTTTGTATTAATATTTTTAAAAAATATATTTTCTTACTAAGGAAAACAAAATCAATTTCTGAACTTTGAAATACTTACAAACGTTGCTTTAATTCCGGTCATTATGCAATATGATATTATTGATACGTTTGAGGAAGAAGACCCTCAAAACCCTTTTTAGATTTTTGACTTTTATATTAGCTTTTATCGTATTATCTTGATACTTATTCAGTCGGGCCGTGGTAGCCTAGTGGTTAGCATGGCGAGCTTCGGATCTGAGAATCTCGGGTTCGATACCCGAGCCGCTGAAGACCCCCATATACAATTGGGGATACCTGCATGTAAAATCCGTGGACTCTGAAGTCTCGAGGGTACCGGAGGGTGGAGACTTTCCCTTCCCTTCACCCTTAGGTCCAAAATGGAAGGTAGCGTATTTGTACATAATGAGCCAAGTCGTACTTTCACCGTTGAGGTGATCATTTATAAACGGAAGGCGCTCCTTACTGCCTTAACTCCTAATCGCTTCGCGAAGGGGAGCTTGGATATCCTAGTGGCATTAAAAACAACAACAACACTTGTTCAGTTAGTCGTTTTAACTTAATGCAAAATTTATATTAGATATGTTCTATCATAATCTATTTTATCGCTTGGGCAAGGGTTTTAAAATAGTACGTAATAATAGAGGGAACCTTGGTGCAGTAAACCTAGCAATTCACAATTCTAAGGTTGATTTCTCCAAATTTGCATGCATAATAGGAAACACACGGAAATACTATGTTCTGAGCTGAAATTGGAGGACCGGTCCCTCCCAGAAAGCACTAGATATCCGACATCCAACAGGTTTTTAAATATCCAATATACGATCCGGCAACTGCACGAAATATCCGGTTAACCGGTACGTCACAAATTTTATTTTTAAAATTGACTAATCAACATATTTTAAGAATGTACAGTGGAACCACGAGATACGATTGCCCTGACATACGAGTGAGTTGAGATACGAGCGCTGTCGAGTAGCGAAGTTTCGTTTTAAAATACGAGGAACGCCAGCTGCGACGCCACGACCCACCCAGTTTACTGCGCCTGCGCAGTAAATTGCTTTGTGCAAATTGACATACGAGCAAGGTTACGGAACGAATTAAATAATATAAGTCGTATCTTGAGTATAACTGTAAGTGAATTATAAAAGTACTACATTTTTGAAACTGTGGGACACTTAAAATAAAAAGGAATTTACAAGTTTCAAACATTAGATCTAGATATCTGATACTTGAACCTCATGCAGGTGACACTGAATATCCGATATCAGGCACAATCATTACCAATATATCACCGAACGGTCACGAAACATTTACTTTATAAAATCTGTAGATACCCAGTAAAAGTTTGAGAAACTGATTGACAGATAGACTAACTACACCAAAAAGAACCTACAAATGTGTTTTTGAAATTTGAATTTCTAAAAAAAATTATGTCGTAGTAGTTCTTCGTATGTTCTGTTAGCACAACTATCTCACATCGTTTCCCTCTCTTACTCTCACTTTCTTTTCCAAAAATGAATACTGATAAAACAATTTTTTGAAAAATAGAACTGACTTCTAATTATAAATTGCTCTAAAAAATTAAAAAGTAAATTCCTACTTTAACTCTTTAAAACCCGTAATAGCCGAAATAGCCCAACCACTACATTCCCGTTATAGCCGAAAGCAGCCAGAAGCATTTCATTCCCCTCCGAAGCGACCAGCGTGAAATCGTTAAATGACAGGTGTCGACCCCCTGATAAAAGCCCTATTCAGCTGCTTCCCAATACCTCCTCCAAACTGGTTTCTTTCTTTCTAGGACAATTACAAATATTTCACAAATATTTAGAGATTTTGCATTGTTCGATAAAGTCATTTTTTATCTAAAATCTATGCATAATGTCATGACATATGCAATGCAGGAAATGTCGCATGGCAAAGAAGTAAGCATTTTTAAGAATACTGTATATATGTAATGCAATGGAAAAATGTCCAAGTGCTTCTCAAAATGCTCACTGAGAAGTGAAAGTAAGTCATGTGAAATATTTTACTTTTTTATGCTTTGTGAAGTGAAAATATTTTTAAAAACTGCAAACTGCATTCTACATGCACGTTTTATGTTTTCTCCATCATTCTTAGAAAAAAAGTTTCTCAACGAAATATTGTATGAAGCAAAAAGTATCTTCATAACTGTAACATTTTCTTGCTGTTTGAAGAGCGGCCAAAAACTCAGGTCACCATAATAGCGACTTTTTAAAATAATTACAAACAGATTGCAGTGATTATCTTTTATGTAATTAAAAAAATCATTTCAATCTCTGTAATAATCCACGTAGTTGCTGTAGTATATATTTCTTATTTATTTAGTTATTATTATTATTTTGCTAAAAGGATTCAGAAGAACATGCTTTTAACACACCTATTCAAAATTAACAAATTTACTTTAAGTTTTATACTTTGAAATTTTTTTTCTTTACAAAGGGGCTGCGTATGGTCACTAACCTTTGAAGACCTGGTGCATTCCCCGGAAATCGGCATCCATTCTGCGTATGGTCACTAACCTTTGAAGACCTAGTGCATTCCCCGGAAACCGGCATCCATTATGCGTATAGTCACACTGGGGTTGCGTATGGTCACTAACCTTTGAAGACCTAGTGCATTCTCCGGAAATCGGCTTCCATTCTGCGTATGGTCACACTGGGGTTGCGTATGGTCACTAACCTTTGAAGACCTAGTGCATTCCCCGGAAACCGGCATCCATTCTGCGTATGGTCCCAAACCTTTGAAGACCTGGAGCATTCCTCGGAAACCGGCATCCATTCTGCGTATGGTCACACTGGGGCTGCGTATGGTCACTAACCTTTGAAGACCTAGTACATTCCCCGGAAACCCGGCATCCATTCTTTTAAGTAGCACCACTATCAGCGAATGCCATGGTTTGTTTTTAACATATCAATAAACGTAATTTGTTAATTGAAATAAATGTAAATTGTTGCCTGAAGCATATTTTTATACTTAGCTTTATGCAGCTTCATATATTTTCTGTACTTTTCATGTTTAAATTTTTCAAGTTTCACGGTAAACCTGAAATTCATAATTAATGCATATTAAAGAAAAATTGTATTAATATTTTCACTTTATTCTTTTAATAAAAATAATCCTATTTTAAAAATATAAACATCTAGTTTCAATTGAATAGATTATTTTGTGGAGACAAAATATCGACGGTATCAACTATCATCAAAACTTTCTTTAATGTCGACTTTTGTACCTACGAGTTGTAGTCTAACTTTCTGTTGGCAGGAAAGTGATTAAAGTATTGAAACTTTAGTTCGATTCCTGCACTAGCGCTGTATTAATCTTCGAATCATCAAAGATTCAGCAGACAGTCGTTTAGATAGTCATTAGCTGCAAATTCTCGAAGTCGTTCCGCTCTCGAATGTCGCTGCAGCCATCTAAGGGCTATGTCACGAATGGTTCCACAATCTTTTATGCTATCAAATTGCAGTTGCACATTGGTAGCTCAAATACCAAGCCGCTGCTATTGGAGCCATTTTTGGTCATTCCAGAAGCTAACCGGAAGTCAGATTGAATATTACCAAGGTTATATTTAATTTGAAAAATCTTTTAAATCGTTTTACAAAATAGAAAAACCACCTGTATATGAATTGGTGTGCAGACTCTTTTTAAAAACTGTATTTTAAAAGCACTATTATAGACTAAAATTAAAAAATGCTACCTACATACGTCATGCGTGAAAAATATAGGACACGAATATGCCATTAAATCACACAAGTTAGCTTCAATTTTCTTATTTAAGTATGACAACTAATAGCTTAAAGGAACCCAATGCGTCAAAATTTTACAGTGGAAAAATGTGTGCAAAAATAACGATTTAAAATGTCATTAAAATTCGGTATGTAAAGAAAAAGAAAAGTAATTCAGTTTCCAAAAAAAAAAAAAAAAAATCGTATTTCGCTTTTTAACGCATTACTATAGTAGGTTCTTAATTAAAAGTGTACTATAAGCTCATTGAACATTAGTTATTTTAAGAAAATCATTTGGCATTATAAAACATATTTTCTTAGATAATTCCGCAACCAGTCGTGTAAACATTTGTTAAGCGTTTTTAAGTCATGCAACTCCTAATTTGTGAATTGTTACAGGTTGACCTACTAAATGTATCAAACATGGTCAAAGCAATCGCCAGTATATATGCTTTAGATTTATAGAGTTGGCAGTAAAGGTAGAGACTATAAGTCGCCACTCGCCATTGGCGACTATAAATTTTTATTTGGCGACCACAAAATGGTATGTCGGTAGCCAAAACTGGCGACTAGAAAAGGTTTGCAATTTATTATTATTTCTTTTACAGTAGGGCTTTGTGTAATTTTGGGAAAAAGTGTAGTTTGAGGTATGTGTATGCGAATGTTTGTATGTAAAATGAAGTGGTGACCAACAGTTTCAAAACGGCGACTAACTTTTTTCGGTTTACCGGCGACTGGCCGCCATCAATTTTTTTTAAGCATTAGTCAGCAGGACAAGACGAGCAGCTGTTTCTTTTTTCTGTTGCGTAGCTCAACCATCTTTGAAGGTGGGCACCTCATATGCTTAAAATACGTGTATCACATCTTATATATAAGTGGGCACCTCATATGCTTAAAATACGTGTAACACATCTTATATATAAGCGGCTTATTCTGTCTGTCTGTCTGTGCGCTATAGAATCCCAGGCCGTTTTACCGATCGGGATCACATTCGGCACAGTTAATGTTTACGACCCGAGAAACCCATTTCAGCAAAATTGAAAGTTGTGACTCAATTAGTTGTTTTTAAATTTACTTTTTAAAATTTAAGTGTCTTTCATTGTTGAAAACAACCAAAAGTCACTAGGAGCCAGGTCAGGTGAGTAGGGAGCATGAGAAATCACTTCAAAGTTGTTGTCACGAAGAAACTGTCGCTGTCGTCCGTCAGCATTCGTGGCACCCACTGGAGGACACTTTTCGCATTTTCAGCTCGTTATGCAGGATTGGGTGCACATAACCAACGGAAATGCTAACACTGGAGGCGATCTGTTCAACAGTCATTCGGCGATCCCCCAAAACAAGTATCTCCACTTTCACGATCATGTCGTCAGACCGGCTTATGTTCACGATCATGTCGTCAGAGCGGCTTGTGTGAACCCGAGGTTGTTTCGCTTTGTTGTCACACGATGTCGCACCCACGAACGCAGTTTCAACACATCCATACCTCCATCACCACATGTCTCCTTCAACTGTCGATGAATTTCAATTGGTGTCACACCATGCAAATTTAGACAATGAATGATTGCACGTTGTTTAAGTAAGGAAAACGTAGCCATTTTTAGTATCTAAAAACAGTTCTCATTCTCGACGCAACTGCTAAAATGCCTTCTGCCGTATAGTGCTGTCGTCTCTGTGACGAACTGACAACGAACGCGAGCTCATTCTAAACCAATGCACATGTTTTTATTTTTTTCCAGTATGGAGAAAAAAATCGGAGACCTTAGAACTTGAATGCACCTCGTATAACATTACATTTATAAATGAGGCTTGCCTGACAAAGTAAAGGGGAAATAACTCACTAGTAATAAACTGTTTCCAAAAAATTTTAATGATTAATAATTGATAAGGGTCAAAAGAGATTATTGTGCCCCTGAAAAGATTCTATGATATGTTTCTGAAATGTGTGCTTTGATAACGTTAAATTCATGATCTACACGATTTATGTTTAAAGTCCACAATTTTTGGTGTGCGAAAGCATTTCTTCTAACGTGTTTTTCCCTCTTAGAAATGCGCTCAAACATCTTATTCATAAGAAATTTACCGAATGCTTGAAATATTTATCCTTATCACTATGGTCCTATCGACACGCACCCTTCTATGACCTGCGGTTCGCATATACCACGTACTGTAATTGGCAATATTATTGTGGTTTAATTATTTAAAAAGTTTATTTCGCATTCTTTTAATTCTATTGAAAGTAATCAATGCTTACTTTGAAATTTTCTAGATCTATTATATTTATTTAGCCAGCTCCCTGTTGTTACCCAACATACACTTTAAGATAGTATCAGATTTTGACTACCAATTTAAAAATCTGGTCTTCAGCGACTACCATTTGAAAGTGACGGGGTTTACGTAAACTTCAGCTAATATGTTTCAATAAGTCATAAATGTTTACCATATAGTAAATCTTAGGTGCATCTCTGTAGACTTTTGTGTCCCTTGAGAAGCTCTATTTATTCAATCAAAATTGCATCTAAAACTCTACAAAAGCTTCGATATTTTAGATTTTTTTATAAATACTTAAAATATATTGTCAGTCAATATAAACAAAAACAATTATTTCTTTTTAATAGTTAAGTTTTGAATGTTCTAAAGAGTTAAATAAAAAACTCTTCATAATACAGTTTTTAAAGTAGACAAAACGCTATACAAAACTACCGAAAAAATTATAGTAAAACCTTTAAAAAAAACCTTTCCAAGAACTATTCTAATTTTCTGGACCAAAAGAAGCATTCATTTTGGTGGCAATTACACGAAAACGAAAAAAACTAATAAAATACAATCTTTTACCACTTGTTTGCCTGCTTCCTCTTATCAAAACCATTGTTCAGAATTGTCATTTTCAATATCGCCTTTTCTTATTTCAAATATGTTTTATCAAATGTTAGAGATTTATTTGCATACCAAAAAAAAAAAAAAAAAAACTAAACGGTTTATTTATTTAAAAGAAGAAAACGAGTAGGTTTATTTGCTTCATGATCAGTTCCCTGATGACATTGTATTTGTTTTTGAAAATATTTTATCGTAAGAACAAATCATTCCAATTGTTCCAAAGTTAATTTTTTTCTGTGCAGGAATGTCAAGTAAAGAAAAATTCTGCCCTAAAAAATAAAGGATTCATTAGAAAAACGTTGGTTCAGTCATATGCGGATTAAAACTATTTAGAGTTCGTCCAACACTCGAAATTCGACCGTAATAATTAAATTTATCATTGTAAACAGTATGCTGTTTTTATAATTATATGAATACTAGCTGTACCCGGCCACGCTTTGCTGTGGCTCAGTCTGGTTAGATGGAAAAGCAAGAAAAAGCACATATTTGTAATATGTTTCATTTGACAATGTTTGTTGTTTCATTGTCTGAAACTATAGATTGTCTGGTTTACCCATTCTAGAACACGCAATATATAATTGTACACATGAGAAGATCTAAACTGCTCAATTTGATTGATTGGTCTTGAGCTTTATGTTTTTTCACAATGCTTGCTGCTTGCGGGCATTTTTTTTTTCTGTTAAATTGCCTGTGAAGATTTTGATATTGTCTGGCTCGGCGCATTGAAAAATTCCAACATAAGCCTTATCCAAACAGAAGAAACACGAACACAAAAATTCTAAATTAAAAATTTGCCGTTCAAAATAAATTATCTGTGTTTTAAAGTTCCCTTAATCGCCAAGTTCAAAAATATTTAAAAAATACTTCAACACAAACAGAAAAAACACAAAATTTTAACATCAGGATGAAAATAGCTAAATGAAACTGTTAACATTCAAAATAAGTAATCTTTGTTTTAAAGTTCCATTTAATCTTCGAGTGCAAAAATACTAACAAATACATCAATACAAATAGAAAAAACACAAAAATTTTGAATAAAAATGAAAATAGCTAAATTAAACTGTTGCTATTCAAAATAAGTAATCTTTGTTTTAAAGTTCTCCTTAATCGTCGAGTGCAAAAATACTTCAACACAAACAGAAAAAATTATTAAATCAAAATGAAAATAGCTGTACCCTGCCAATGGTTGCAGTGGCTCATTCTCCTTAATAAAACATTAAAAAACGAAATAATTAAATCAAAGCTGAAATAAATTAAAAGTGATATTTGAAAACACATGTTCTAAAAAAATTTCAAAGCAATTGGCGAAGTACTTACGGAGATTTGAGGTTATGAACCAAGGCTGAACTTGATCGTAACCGTAAACTGGATCACGTTCAGCTTTGTATGAACCAAAGCTCAACTTGATCCAGTTAGTTAACTGTTACAGATCAGGCTGTTTCATTTCTTTAAACTTCAAAAGAGCCGACGTCGCACTTTTCCGCTCTGATATTTTTACATTTTCCCGCTAGGCGCCGCTAGTTCGTGACCCAGAAAAATATTGTCTTTACATCATTTAAAAGCATCTTTATTTTGCTGATACGATGTCCTTTCCTGGTTTCATCAGCTAAATAAGGTTGGAAACGGTTAACTAAATATTATTGAAATGGTTAATTGCTGTGTACCGTATTGTATCTCGTCCAAAAAGAGTAAGAAAAAGGAAAAGGAAGGTATTTCGTACCATGAATTTGCTTCAGAATTAGCTCGGCGTGCTACATTTTCTTCCCCCCAGTGCTCTTCACCCCTTATGAATTTGATTCAGGATCAAGACCGCGGTAGTTTAAGATACCCTTCAACTTTATTTGTCTCAATATTAATAATTCTTTTGGATTTTGTTGAAAAAGCTGTACCATTTCTACCAAGAAAACATGCTTCCCGTAATTTGGAAAATATTATATCACCTGAGCTTTTTCAATGCCCTATTTTGAAATGTCAACTCTTAGATCATTTTCAAATTATTGTTTCACATATATGCACAAAATTTTTGAATATTGTTTTAAAAAATATTGCAAATAGTGTCAGTGTTAGTTTGAAAGTTATGAATAAACCTCTCTGACGCAAAGTTTTAAAATTGTAATTGCAGTCATTCAATTTTCATTCTGTCTTTGTCTTTTGTATGCATTTTTTATTCCTCATTGTGCAAAATACCTAGAATCTTTTAGGCATTGGCATTGTGGAAAGAAAATAATGTTTTATGCCATATGCGGAAAAGTACCGAAAATGATTATTGTTTCAGTAGTAACAACTTTCGGCACGTTTTTGTAGTTCTTTACCAGTTCATTATGTTCTTTACGCTGAAATAATTGGAATTTAATGATATTCGGCTTTTGATTTATTGTCAATATGTGCGTGTTTTTTTAATGCATTTGCATGCATTTTATTATTTCTTCTGTGCAGAAATAAATGCTTAGAATAAAATAGTTTTATTCACCATTTTCGGCATATTTATTTTAAATATATTAAAAAAATAGAAAATTACCTTGTCAACTCTTAACGTAAAATTAATTAAATGTAATTTTGAATGTTTCAAAAAATATATGTATTGCAAATTTTGCCTGAGCAGCAAAAGTTATGATAATGCTATTTATTCTATGTTACACATAGATAAAATTTCCGTACAACATTTATTTAGCATATAGTTTATATGTGTAATGAACTATATATATTTACAGAAATAAGCAATATAGCAAAGGATGGATGAGGTTACTTAGCTTGAACAGGTTTAAAATTAATAATAGACAATATTGAAATTTCTCAAACTTTTAATGAAATAATTTGCTTCGTATCTGTTAAAAGCCTTAAAGTTGAATAGATGGCGCTGAGTGCCGACCCCAAATTTTGTCCCTTCACTTATGGCGAAATGAAACAGCCTGAATAACAGTTGAACAGTTAACGATCAAGTTCAGCCTTGGTATGAACAAACGAACACTTAAATTTTTATTTATATAAAGCTTATATTACCCGGACTTGAGGAAACTGCAAATTATTATTTTTGGATCAAGGTAAGCCTTAAGAAATCGAACTAAAAAGCTTATAACTGGCGTTCTTTTATACTTAGAAACTTCGAACGAATTCCATCTTTTGCAGAAAAATCAGCGCTTTCGATTGTAGGGTTGGTCGATCAATCTTTGTAGATGCTGTAATTGACTGGATACGTAGTCAAGATTTAAAACTAAATATTACATTTATTAACTATTTACATTTTAATTATACAAAAGTACTAAAAACCATAACAAGTGGCCGTTCTGCCACGGTCGGCTCAGAATCAAACAAAAGTGAGCAAGCTGAAGAGACTACATCTGGATCTCTCTAAATACAAACAATCGGCTGTTGCCACCCGCTCGATGGTTGAAGTTTGAACATTCAAAAGTACAATATGTAAATATAAAGCAAGAAAATAGAATATTCAGATTAACCGCCACAATACTCCCCTCTGAGTCTCGAGCAGATCAGGGAGAGACGAATCTGTCCGGAAAATGTACTTTCCTGCCGAAACGTGTAGTTACACCGACAGGATTCGCGTTCACAGTCTTTAAATCTTGATTAAAATATATGCAGGTTTCAATCTGTCGATGGAAACAGTTCTAGCTATCCCTTTTATAGAAAGAACAAAGTCCTTTGCAAGACGTTTGAGCACCAGAAAAGGTCCATCGTATTGTGGTTGCAAGGTTCGTCGGACAGCATCATGACGAATGAAGACGTGGGTGCAAGTTGTCAAATCCTTAGGGACGAAAAATGTTGGCACTCCATGTCGTGATGCTTGCGTTGGACGAAGCGAACCGATGACTTTGTGCAGTTGTTGGAGAAACGTCGAACTCAGGACCGGAACTGGAGATTCAGCGACGAAATCTCCGGGCAAACGAATTGTCTCCCCATAGACAAGTTCAGCAACGGAAGACTGCAGATCTTCTCTGTATACCGTCCGTAGTAGGAGGAGCACAGCAGGGAAAGAGTCGACCCAAGTTAGAGGCGACAGACAACTTAATGCCTGTTTTAGTGGTCTGTGAAGTCTTTCCACTTGTCCATTGCACTTTGGATTATATGCGGATGTTCTGTTGAGCTTAATTCCAAAAAGGGCGGTAAAAGATTTAAAAAGTGAGGATTCAAATTGCCTGGCCTTGGTCACTAGTAATGACTGAAGGAACACCAAAACGTGATATCCAAGAAAAATATAAAGCTTTAGCTACAGTTTCCGCGGTTATATCACTTATGGGGGTAACCTCCGGCCAGCGTGTGAAGCGATCAACAGCCGTTAAGCAATGCGTATATCCACGGCAGACTCAATATGAAGATATTTGAATCTTCCGTCAGGTAGGGGAAAGTCACTATAAGGTGATTTAGTATGCCTATGAACTTTAGTTCGCTGGCAATCTAAACAAGTCTGACAATATAATTTGATATCGGCTTTCATATTTGGCCAAACATATTTTTCGGAAATAGATTTAATTGTAGCGCGTATGCCTGGATGGAATAAATTATGATAAGAATTAAACACTGCTTTACGAAAAGAATTTGGAATAAGAGGCCGAATATTTGAGGTTGAAATATCACAATATAAAAGCTTGTTTGAATTTGGGATTTGAAATTTCTTAATTTTTAGCGAATGGCTAAAATTTGAGTCGTCTAAATTCTTCAAAAAATCAGAATCTTCCGATTGCGCGTCAGCTAAGGATTCCATGTCAATAGAGGATGGGATAGAAATTTCTTCAATACGCGACAAAGCGTCTGCGACGATATTATCGCGACCTGCTACGTAACGAATGTCTGTCGAAAATTGCGATATGAAATCTAGTTGACGTAAACGCCTAGGAGAGTATTTCGAATCGTTTTTCTGATTAAACACATAAATTAACGGTTTATGATCTGTATAAATTAAAAAAGGACGCGCTTCTAACATAAATCTGAAGTGCACTATAGCAGAATACATAGCTAAAAGTTCACGATCATATGTCGAGTATTTCTGCTGCTTTGGAGTTAGTTTGCGGGAAAAGAAACCTAAGGGCTTTATGCCTTGCGAAGTAACTTCGTGCAAAGCCGCACCTATAGCAATATTACTGCAGTCTGTTATTAACACTAACTTAGCATCCATCGAAGGATAATGTAAAAGCGCAGCATTTGCCAACATTTCTTTACATGTGTTAAAAGCAGAAATTGCTTCTTCCGACAAACTAATTTCGCATCGAGCTTTCTTATTTTTACCCTTTAAATACTCATTGAGTGGGATTTGCACTTCTGCGATTCCCGGTAAAAAACTATGATAAAAGTTCAACATACCTAAAAAAACTCTTAAACTCTTGACTGTTTTTGGCAATTTATATTCTGAAATGGCTTTTACGCGATCTGGCAAAGGTTTAAAGCCCGATTCGCTTATAAAATGCCCCAGAAAATTAACTTGTGATACTCCAAATGTACATTTTACAGAATTAATTTTTATCCCATAGTCTTTAAAGCGCTGGAAAGGGATTCTAAGATGATTTTCGTGTTCTTCGAGACTTGCACTAGCAACTAAAACATCATCCAGATATGCAAAGCAAAAATTAAGGCCACGAACAACTTCATGAATGAAGCGCATAAATGTTTGTGCCGCTCCGCTTAATCCAAAATTCATATAGGGAAATTCAAATAATCCGAACGGAGTTATTATTGCGGTTTTGCATATATCATCTGGATTTACAGGAATTTGGTGATATGCTTTCAATAAATCTAGCTTAGAAAATATTTTAGTACCGTGGAGTTGTTGTGCGGAAATCTTTTAAATACGGGATAGGATATCTATCCTGCCGTGTGATTCTATTTAACAACCTATAGTCCCCAGTCGGACGCCAATCTCCGGACCTTTTAGGAACCATATGAAGCGGGCTAGACCAATTACTGCGAGACGGCCTGCAAATTCCTTGCTCCAACATGTATTCAAATTCCTTTTTTTGCAATTTTAAGTTGCGCCGGATGTAAACGTCGTGCTCGCGCCTGAACTGGTGGACCTGTTGTTTGAATGTAATGCAATGTATTATGCTTAGTTTCAGTTTTAACTTCGGCGCTGGGTTGCGTAATAATTTTAAATTCCTCTAAGAGTTTATGAAATCGCGAGCTACCCGAAATACTTTTAATATTTGGCATTTTAGATTGTACAGTGCGGCCATTCGAAGTTAAAGATGTTAACGGATCGATAAGCACTTTTCGTTTGATGTCAACTATTAAACCGTATTGTTCCAAAAAATCCGCACCAATTATTGGTTTGCTTACATCTGCAACGACAAACTCCCACGTAAATTTTTGTCGTAAACCTAAATATAAAGTCATCAATTTTGTGCCGCAAGTTTTTATACAGGAATTATTTGCTGCTGAAAGAACAAGATTACTTGTCTTAAGGCCGCACGGGGTATACACGTTATATCGCTTCCTGTGTCTATTAAAAAACTAGCACCTGTAATTTTATCATTAATAAAAAGACGGCGATTTTTATAACTCTGCACAGTTGACCCCGTATCTACTGACAAACTTATAATATTCGTTTTTTTTTTGCTTATAATGACATGGAGGTCTACATTTAGTTGCCTTATCAGAAAAATTCGCGTGATACCAACAAACATTTTGAGAATTGTTCGAATTTCGAATAAAACTTTTACTTCGCGCGCGCGACTTTGGAAACTTCCGAAACCTACTCCTAGGTCTATGCACAGACAATTTTTGGACTTTCTCTGATAAATCCTCAATTAGGTTCTCTAAACGAGAAATTCGTGAATTTTCAGCTTGAGTAGAATTTACTGCCGCTACTGACGGAAGAGTCACAGCTTCACAAATTTTATCAGCCATTAGCGCTAGCTGAGACAACCCTTCAGAACTTATTGCGAGAATAGCTTGCATATTAGCGGGCAAGTGACTTAACCATAAATTCTTTAAGAAACTATCATCAAGTTTGTGGTTACTGAGTTCACGCATATCATGCAAGAGTTGAGACGGTTTTTTATCACCTAAAGTTAAGTCTTGTAATAAAGTTTTAATTTTTTTAGTTTCCGAATGTTCAAATTGCTCAGTTAATTTCTCTTTTAATTTAGTGTAAGGATTTTCGTCCGGTGGCGAATAAACAATTTCAGACACATAAGTTAACCCTCTCATGCATGCATTTATTTATTTGTGTTATAAACAAAACCTTCATATTCCGTAAACTAATTTAGCATCTCAGGATTGTTGTGTAATATTTTTTTTTTAGAAATTTTGTCCTGTATAGTCAAAAATTCGTGCTCTTGTATGAAGACGATTTATGCTTTTTTGCCATATTTATTCAATATAATAATAAACATGGCAAAATTGAAAATTCAAACTTCATTTATCTGGAATAAGAAGCTGTAAAGTAATAACAAACTTCCCAGTAATGTAAAACACGCCTCAAAATAACTAAACAGAATTTGGTTCGAAACTAAGATTTTCTCTTCTTTCTTCAATCCTCCATTTACTCTCAAAGATATCTTAATCTTTTAGCAATCTTGAATACCCTATGAAACATTTTGTGGTTTCCAAGAACTGTTTGGAGTGTCTAGATGAGGACGACATGCAAATTGCAGCACAAAAGCGAACCTGCATAAAAATTTGAAGCGAAAATGTATGTCACCTCATATGAGGCTTTCATGCATGAGAGGGTTAAATATTCAGCATCTCTTGAAGCGATTAAATAGCTGTATTTAGTTGATTCAGAAGTTATACTAGCTATAGAAAAATTGGCCTCAAGTTGCGCGAAATATAATTTTACATTTAATAGAGAAAAAATAGGTATTTTCATGCCAATTTTATTGACATTGGTGTCACTCTTGGGTTCAGTCATCTTAAATTATCAGCTTCCAAGGCAAATCAATGAAATAAACTCACATAGAAGAAAAAATCCATTCTAAAGGCGAATTCGATGTCCTAGAGGTCACCAGTGTGGGGTTGGTCGAGCCATCTTTGTAGATGCTGTAATTGACTGGATACGTAGTCAAGATTTAAAACTAAATATTACATTTATTAACTATTTACATTTTAATTTAAACAAAAGTACTAAAAACCATAACAAGTGGCCGTTCCGCCACGGTCGGCTCAGAATCAAACAAAAGTGAGCAAGCTGAAGAGACTACATCTGGATCTCTCTAAATACAAACAATCGGCTGTTGCCACCCGCTCGATGGTTGAAGTTTGAACATTCAAAAGTACAATATGTAAATATAAAGTAATAAAATAGAATATTCAGATTAACCGCCACACGATCGATATATTACATCAATAAGTGCAAGGTTTTTTTCACCCCCATAATGGGAAATTTATGTAGAAATTTGCTTAAAATTGGAATAAAAAAAGAATTACCTGTCGGATTTTTTTTTCCAACGGGTCTATAAACCATCCTCTTGAATCACTCTGTCTACTGGCAAAATTTCAAAGCAATCGGTGAAGTACTTTCGGAGATTTGCGGCTATGCACAAACGAACACTTACATTTTTATTTATATAGATTATTCATCAAATTTGGCGATTATCATAACGACGAATTTATTTAGATCATCCCCATTTAAAGCAAACGTATTGAAGACCATCTTCGCCACAGGGACAATTGCCCTTATAAATGTTGCCGTTTGTACTTCTGCCATTTTCGTTCTAAGTTGAGTGGAAGTTGAATAAAACTTAAATGTTTGATTTTTTACACTGTTCTCCTTTTTCATCCAATTGTTTCAGAGAAGCCCTCAGTCAAACTCTTCTTATAACTGCTTTTAATATTAGTGCTTAATGGCAACACGCTCTTTTTTACAATGAGTTTTTTATGTTATTACCTAATAACTTACTCAACGAAGACATGTTACCATCTGCTATCTATGACAATATAACGTTACAATTATAAATGAGTCTTGCCTGACTAACGATTAGGGAAAACCATTTACTAATAATAAACTTTCTCCAATATTTCAATTTGATAGGACTAAAACTCGCCAACAGCTACTAAACAAAAAAAAAAAAAGTAAGAAAATCGGTTGAAAAACAGAGAAAATGGTTCTTAACAGTTTTGTGTTTACCTATTTATAGCTAGATCTACGGAAAATATTTGTCTACATTTGGAGCCAGAAAGTTTGAAAGCGAAAAATGAAATTTATTTTACTTCACAAAGTTCAGTTAATACAAAAAGCAAAATAAATCACCCATTAACTTCAATTTATATCAATCAGTAATTTTAAATGCTACTTTTTGACTTTGAAAACAAGTTAAACATAAATCTTGTGCATGTACTTATTTTGCGAGTGATCAAATATCACATTGTGCATTACTAGTGTCTCAAAAAGCATATAATTTTTCCTAGAAAATTTGGCATTTCCCGTAGTTCGTCGTAAACTGATAACTTTGGCGATGTTCCATGGTCTCCGCGGGGAATTTGCATTCATTGGCCGCATCCAAAATCCTTAATTACATGTGGGTTTGATCCCTGTGTTCATCTCCACAAATTCAAGAAATATATTCCCAAAGATATCGAAACCGTTAACTAAAATTTTATATATTTTTTTAGGATTTAAAAGTCTAGTTATAAACACTAAGCCAGAGATAATAAACCTATGGCACGCGAGCCGTCAGGTGACACGACTTCAGGTGTTGAAAAGTAAAAAGTACATTAAATGAAGTGTCAAAATTAGGACACCATTTTTAAAATGAAAAAGATATTGGCAATATTAGTAACATATTTGAATTGTGTGCATGCTGAAGTTTGGTCGTCAATATAGTGGACGGTAGATTTGATTTTATCGTCACCTTTTGCCTTTTATAAAGACAAACACTATAACCACACTACATAAATCCTAATTGAGACAAATAATTATTGTCAGCGCTTACAACGACTGGATCTTCTTAGAAATATGTGTTGCAGCATTGGAGTTCAGCAACGTTCTGAGCGTCTTTCATCCAAGCTCGCTAGAGGGTGCCTTAATCATTCCGGAACAGAACATATACACTAAGGTTACGCGATATAAAAGTTAAAAACATCTAACATTAACTTTATTTTACTTTATCACTTAAATAAAGAATGTCTGCAGCTATAGGACACTTTACATTTTCATGATATTGAACGGAAATATTTTTGAAATGCTGTTTAGATAATTTCCGTCCCATCCAAGTTAATAAATGTTGTTGTTGTCGTATCCTCGCACGTGGCGAGGAAGACTGGGTACGTCTGCAGCTATAGGACACTTTACATTATCATAATATTGATCGGAAATATAATCCCCTTCGCCCCCTTTGTCACAAAATGTCACACCTCAACGGACCCCCTACCCCCTTTGTCACATGTCACGCTATGTTTTATAAGCCTTATGTTTCGCTTCTTGTTACCCCCTTTCCTACCCTCGTCACACTTTGTCACAATTTCACGAACCCTTCTCCTCCTTGAAGCGTGAGATCACTTATGAATAATCCCCTAGTACAAATGATAGGGTAAATCCTTTTTGGTGAGAAATGTTAGATGTAGCTCTGACGTATTCTGATACCTAGCGTGTTTTAAAAAGATTACTAAATGCAAGCTTCTATATGACAGGAACTGCGCTCTCATTTTGCACTTTTTTTTGTCCTTTACATCCATTTTGCTTTTTACAGCATAAATTTTAATAAGAAATACTTGCGCGCTTAAAGATGTCATTTTAAGGGGACTGGGATGACCTATACTGACAAACGTTAAATTTAAACTAGAGGATGGTTTTGAGGAGCAAGAAGACCCAGACTGTCGATCCTATGGTGCTGGAATGTGTACTAAGGTATAAAAAACTTCTACTTTTTATAGTACTGTAGTTATTAAACGTGATTTACAAAAAACCGTGTTTTTTTATCATACGTACCCGTTTCTCAAAAATCATACGAGATGTCAAAATAATTCTTTTTTGTTTTGTTCTTATTAATATTGGGCACAATTTGAGTTGTAAAAAGGCAATAAAACACTTTGAAAAATTACATTTAGGCTATCAAAAATACTAAAACATTAAACAAATTTTAAGGTTTTACAAAAGAAAATTATTATTAATAAAAAATTTAAAAAGTTAAAATGCATATACAACTTATTTTGTACAGGATAAGGTAACCTTAAGAACAAAACAAACTGCAAGTCTCTTTCATCTATGAAGAAACAGGATCATAAAGTTGTTAAATTTAACGTTTCCAGCATAGGTCATCCCAGTCCCCTTAACATGTTGACTGCCGACACGCTGACTCCCATTGCTTTGTAGTTTATGGATCTCCAGACGGTAGTTCGATTTAATTACAACATAATTGTACAAAACATTTTATTAAGTAAAAAATTACTAACTTTCTATAAATATATTGAAAAAGGAAAAAAAAACGGCAACAACAAGACAAATATGGTCTCTCAACAAGTTCACCTACTATGAGTTATTTCGTAGATTGGCAGTCAATGTGTTAAAGCAAAAAATTGATGTCTGTTTAACCCTTTATCTACTGACGGTGTTAGTAGACGGTTTAATGTATT
The DNA here is from genome assembly GCA_038502835.1 of Octonoba sinensis. NCBI lineage: Eukaryota > Metazoa > Arthropoda > Arachnida > Araneae > Uloboridae > Octonoba > Octonoba sinensis. Next base: position 94,542,352 of record CM076605.1, on the reverse strand, counting down.
AGTTAAGAACTTAGAAAACTATTTGACGAAATATTTCGATTAAAAAGTGTATGTAATTAATTTTACAGAGTAAATACTCTGTGGCACTTATTAGCTGTAAAGAAATAAATACTTATATATTGATCATCTTATTTATGTAAATCCCTTAGTTTTCAGTGTAAATACCTAGACAAACTACTTCTGTAAAAATAATTATTGCAGATAGTAATGCAGTAGATAAAGGGTTAAATAATGCATTAACTGTACCAGAACTCGCACGATGAGGAAAGCGCTCACATTTTCCTACTCTGGCTACACATGGGACAGCTAGAGAAATCAAGGAGAAGTTAGACAGAGCAGTACTTTCGCCTATGATTTAGAATAACAAAGACTTTTTTTTTTCTTTTTGGTGTGAGTATTTTGCTCACGGCGCGAGTTCTTTAGAGTTTATTGTTTTTATTCTTGTTTTTGAACTCAGTTTTTAAAAAAAATGTTGAGAAACATCTGCGAATTTCATACAGATTTTCAGCTTCCAAAATCAGCAATAATGTGTTTTTTGCAGACTGTTTCCCAGGTTTTAATTCTGCACAAAGAATAAATTTCTCTAGAGAAATAAAAACTTTTCAGTGGAATGCCAGATACTGACTGAAAGCTACAAGAACGAACGGCAAAAGAGAAACAAAGACAAATATCTTTTGATCATCTTCTCGATCGGTATTTTTATAAAGTTTTTGTATTTCTCTTTCTCCTTTCCAAATGCAATCAGAAAGATAAAAAAAGAAGTATTAAGACTGGATCAATAGAGAAAGAAAAATACAAAGAAAGTTGTGTCGCAGTTTAATCGGTATCAGCAGATTCTTGTAACTAGTGATTTTACATGAAATCCAATAGAAGGGAAGTTAGTAAAAAAAAGTAGACATTTTATTTTTTTCCCCTCTTTTGTGTGCAAGTTGAGAAAAAACGTAAAGGTAAAAAGTGTGTTCTTGTTTGATTTCCCATTAGCACGGGTGGTTTATCCTAAAATGAGATTTCCTTTTTTTCCTTAGAAGAAGGTATGGTTAAAGTTTTTCGGTGTCTTCCGTGTCGAGATAAATGTTCGATTTTTTTAAATCGAATTTTCAGGCGGAAATATGCATTAATCTCCTTGTGGCATTAAGAAAAAAGAAAATGTTTTAGAAGGGGTTTTTTTTCGTTCGCTTCATACGAAAATTGAGTTTATGAATTTATATGGGTTGCCTTTTTTTTTAGAAAAGAGGAATGAAATTTAGTGAAAAACAGTTACATGAATTTTATATTTATTAATAAATTACTTTACTTAGAAAAGCCCCTTTCCAAATTAAAAGAAAATACCAATTCTCAACAGGCAACGTAATTTTTACAGAACAAATGTAACCAAAATTTTGCGCAATATTTGCGTTAAACGATTCTTTATCGATTTTTTAAAAAAAATTATTAAAATCCGTTCATTTAGACAAAAGTTATGGACGAAGAAACGAAAAAAAAAAAAAAAACGCTAAATTTCCACCCTTATTTTTTTTTTCTAATTATCGAATATAGTCCAACGTAGGTATGAGACCTAGGAGAGACCACCCTTTATCGATTAAAAAAAGAATAATGGAAATCGGTTCATCTAGGAGAAGTTATTGATGAACAAACAAAAGTATGTACATACGGTGTGAATTAATAACCGTACTTCTCTTAAAAGTCGGTAAAAAACAACATATATTTATTTTACAACAATGGAAATAAATGTTCTTATTTTTATATTAAATATATTTATTTTATTTTTACGTAAATGAAACTAAGATTCTACGAAGATGCCCCGGAAGGATAAAGAACTACTAATGGGGTTAAGAGGAACAATAGATATAAGCACAACTACGATCTTTTTAGAATGATTAATGAACAAAAAAAGAAAAAAAATAGTCGAACTTAGCACTTATGCAGTTCAATCTCGGAATTTTGACATTTGGACGCTTCTCGCATGGCCGAAAAATCGCCTGGTCATCATCTAATATTATGGAAATCGTAATACGTAATTGATACAGTGTATTACTTTCGTATGTATTACAGTTTTTGATTGTCACACTGTACGTATCAGTTTTACTTTCCAAATAGTTCTTTATAACATTTGAAATCCCAAATTATAAAAAAAATAATACAGCCGTTGTTACAGACACATTGTACAGCTTTGTTTTTGACAGTGCGTAATAGTACGAAGAAGTTATTAGGAATTTCTCTTTAAAACAAAAATATGTTGGTTTTGCAAATTTTTCATATTAGGCAATTCCTTGGATAAAACAATTTGTGAATGTCTAAAGGGTTTTTTAATAAAATAGAAGAAACATATGCAAGAAAATCTGCATGAGAAAGGGACAAAAAAATGCTTATGAAACTATATCTTTTCTGTAAAACTACAATTTGCTTTGGTAAGCAACAGTATAGCGTATCGTATAACTACACGATAGCAAATTGTACGTTACTACTTCTTTAACAGTAAACGTTACTTCAATTTCTTTTACGTTCCCCCCCCCCCTCGCCCCCGCCAAAAAAGGGAATCTTTGAAAAGATGTTAATCTGTACCTTCCCTTTCAAGCAGTTTTATCTCAGCCATGTTTCTTTTTGCCATTCTTTCTTTATTTCCTTACATCTTAAAATGAGATTTTTCATAGATAGGTTGGGAATGAAAGAAAAAAAAATCCCTTTTAAGCTGCTCGAGTTTTTTGTATATTTATGAAAAGATAGAATATTTATTTTGAGCTTGGCATCATGATGTAGAAGAATTTTTACTTATTTATTTAGCTACTTATTTATCTTAAGTAGAAGGAAAAAAGATCGTATAAATATAAAAAGGAGCATGCACAACTATTACGCTTTGACAGCAAAACGAAAAAAAAAAAAAACAAGAAGTTCCATCTAGAATTATACGAGCCTACTTCCCCGTATACACCAGCTGCAAATTTATATTCTAGTTATCTTTCTCTCTGTTTCTCGCTTAGCTTAAGTTATTATTTGCTTCAGATATACATTTTTCAACGGTTAATACATGTTCATTCAATCATTCATTTATTCAGTCCTTCATGTATTTATTCACTGTTATTAATTTATTCTTTTGCTTATTGATTTAATCATTCATTAATTCAACAATATTCTTGAAAATCTCGATCAAAAAATTTCATAGAAAAGTAGGCTCGTTAGTTCTGGAAGAACTTTCTATCTGTACATGTTCTACGTCATAAGTGCGTTCCAATAAAGTTTGTTCCAAGCAAATCGGTCCGTTAGATCAGGATGTATATAGTATTGAAATTTCCCCGTAGGCGCAATGTTAATTTTTTTGAACTGTTCAAAAATGAACAGAAATTGTTCAAATCAATGTTTCACGCCAAGAACTTCTTCCTGTGAGCTTGTTCATTGGGACTTGTATCTTGTACCCAGAGTTTACATAATTTGCTTCATTTTCGCCCATTGGCGCTAATGTTAAAATTTTTTGAACTGTTCAAAGTTGAACAAAAAAGTGTTCGAATTAAAAAGGAGAATATGGAAATGAGATGTCTTCGCCGAGATCTTTCGAATGCAAAAAGAATTTTTCGAATCGGATAATTCGTTCAAAAGTTATTAGGTGGGGGGGGGGGGGGGGCAGACTGACAGACACGCCTCTTCCCCATCTCAATACCCTACTTTCAAATTTTTTATTTTTCAATCTTTATTTAATTACTTAACCTTTTTTTTGACTTTTCTTGATTTCTAGCGATATTTTCACGATACATTAAGCCTTCTTTCATGCTTTATTATTATTTTTTTTATTTTTACGGGAAAGTAGGCTAAAAACAGTTTCAGTATAAATAAAATTTTGCTTTGAGAACAATAACATTCGTTAAATTTGCAACTGATTCTAAATTTTGCTTACCTTAGTATATTATTGTTGTATTGGTTGTGGATTCGCAGTAAACATTGTATATTTTCTTTTTTCTTTCTAATGGGCTGCCTATGGTCACTAACCTTGCGGACCTAGTGCAATCCCCGGAAATCCGCATCCATTCTTTCAAGTAGCACCACTATCGGCGGATGCCATTACCAGTTTTCTCCTGAGAATTTTGACGCTAAGTTGCTCCATAGATGGGGGCACCTGAGATCTTATTGATGCGAAACTGCACCAGGAATTTAATTTTGCCGAGATTATCCAAGCCAAACGGATACTCAAGGTATCTTATACATAAGACGCTTAAGTGTCTATTTGTCACCGATAGCTTATTCCGAATTTCTTACTCCGAGAAAACTGCATCGTGCTGCCATCTACACAATTGTTTCTATAATGAAAACGCTTTTTATGGAAGAGAACTTACGGCGAACTTGTACAAAATAGAAGTTCGCCAAAAGTTTAGCGAATTTACAGCAGTGTAACCGAATTTAATTTTATCCTTCTTTCTTTGTTTTAATTTATTTATCGTCCCCGCGTTTTATATATATTAAAGTTGCAGCGCTCTTTTTTCAAATTTCGTTAAAACTATTGTTTTAACCATGATTATGTGGGATGTAAATAAATATTTTTCCGAAACATTTGATTATATAGTAAATAATATTTTTATTTTACAGATTATGAAAACTGAGATTTTTTTTTTTTTTTCAATCGGTAAAAATATTTTTTCCGAAATGATTACATGTTTATTATTTATTCACTAAACTTTACTGTTCCATCTGATAAATATCTCTTTGATTTGATGTGCATTTCCGGTTACTGGGATAATTGCATATTTATAATATCTAGAACAGCGTTCATTTCGTACGGCCGCCGGGCTTACTAACCTTGTATACGCCGCATAATCATACGACATGGTATCCGACGATTTTCTACATCTTGAAAATGCACCGACCTAGGACAGGTTTGATCCTGTGAACTTGTGCGTACGTGTCCAGTGCCTTACCATAACGCCACCCTGCCGGAAATTGTATATTATTAATTCAGGGGTGATCGAAATAAAACTTTAGGATGGTTGAACTTATAGTGGGATTTTTTTTTTTTTTTTGCGAATACACTGCTTTCTTTACATCGTACAAAATATGGACAAAATATCCCACATGTAAACCAGATAACAGCATTAAAATCACAAACATAAATCATAAAACTTTATCAGCATACTGAATTATTTATGAGTAAAGATTTCATTTATCAACATTGATAAACGAAAGATGATGAATTTATTATTGAAATTTATACAAAATATAACTTTGAAAATACAACAATCAAACATTGCTTTAGTTAAGCACAAATTTACGGTACCTAAATTATCCTCTTCAAACAGTTTAAGGTTTAAGCATTTGATCTCTTACGAAATTAAAAATAAAAAAGGTAAATACTTTAATGAGGTTTGGAAGAAAAATGACTTTAAAACATACTCAAAAGATCATACTGAAGAAAAAAAAAAGCAGCCTCTTAAGTAGCAGCAAAATTGGCAAAGGAAAACAACAGATCGTTGAAAATCATTAAAGTACGTTATTAATGGATACTTTTCCCATATAAATAGATCTGCAAATATCATTAAAGTCAACCTTTAATCTTGTTAGCACATCATTAGGAATTCCACTGTAAATAATGAAGATCGTAGAGGATTTTTTTTTTTTTTTTAACCTCCAAGGTAAACTTTGAGCAAACTTTTTTTTAAGAAATCGATCTTCCTAAATCGTATAATTGGATATTTATGAAATGATGCTCATTATTATGAATAAATCTGACAGAAAGTATTCAAATATTCGTATTTTATAGCATCCAGAGAGTCAGATAGTTTATTTTTAGTCTGAATCTTTTTTAACAGAATAAAAAAATAAAAATTTGTTATTTTTATTAAATAATAAAGTTAAGAGGATACAATAATAAAAGGAGGAACTCCCCAGAAACCTTGGTTTTTAAGCCATAGCCAATTCTGGTATGGTTTTATGTATTATGTAAGAACCCTCCCCCCTGCTCCAGGAGTTTCGTTGCTAATAAAGTATATATTTCATAGTGCATTGAACTAAAATTACTTTTCACGAATTTATGTGCTGGGCATGAGCATTATAAATTACTTCCAAAAGCAGAGCAACTGTTTCTTTCAAACGAAATCCAATTCTTACTTCATTAAAATTTTCGTTTAAACAAACATATAATCATTTTTGCGCAATAAGTTAATTATGCTGATAACCGAGGCCTTTACTACTTCTTCAAATATAGATAAGAACGTTTAACTTAAATGCTCGTTGTCCATGCATCAGTTACACAATATTTTAAATATATTAATAGAAAAAATTATAGCAGTAGTATTATAAGGGTCATTGGTTAGGCAATGCCAATAAAAAGTATAAAATACGCAGCAAAATGCTTGAAATCGTTTAAAGTTGCTATTATGTTTCTCAGAAACAATAAAACAATTAAAAATAAATGAATAAATAAAACATTTTTGGCTCTTTGACATATTTTTGCTTTGTTCCGTGTTAAACTCTTCAGACCCCAGAACTAAGCACAAATAATTTTGACGCAATTTTTTGGTTGTCTTATTTAAAAAATGATTACAAAACAAAATAACTTTTAAAAAATATATTTTTAATTTTAATTAATAATTAGTTTAAATAATAATTAATGCCCAATTTCCATGTTTGCAATGTTTAGAACGAAGTAAACTATCTGTAGATTAGTTTCAAAAACAATTGGGTGTTTTAGCTTTCAAATTGCACAAACAGTAGTTAATAAACAGTATTTTAAAAGGTCCCTAATTGGGTACACTTGGAATGAAGAGGTTATGCTTATGCAGTGATTCTCAACCCCTGTGCCGCGGCACAGGGGTTGAGAATCATCGCCGAATTCATAAAGTGTGTTGCTAAATTTTAGAAATGTATATAGTAAAAATTATAATGTTTTTATTTTTTTATAATGAGTGAAGTTGTAGTACATATGATGTATTAACATTCAAAATAACTATTATAAATATTTTACAGAGTGTATTATTTATAGGTAAGTAAACAACTTTTAAACTTATCTTTTCGGCTGCATGCCGCCATCTTGAAATAAAAAAAAGTAATTCGCAAAAAAAAAAAAAAAAAAGGTTGAGAATCACTGGCTTATAGTCATATGATTTTAATTTACTTATTTATTTTTCATACATTGAATTACATAAAATAAGAAACAAAATAATCGTATAGTGATATGTAACTAGTTTCTGTATTATGACTAGGGATGTAACGAATATTCGGCCACTATTCGGTATTCGGCCCTTTGGCCGAATAGTCATTTCATCACTCAGCCGAATATTCGGCCTGGCCAAATACTGGGTAAGGTCAAATTCGGCCTGGCCGAATATTGATGGACTATTCGGCCGAATAGTTCTGCTGCAGTAGAAAAGTAAAAAAATAAAAAAAATAGTAGATTTTAAACATTTGAAATTGTATTATAATTATTGCAAAAGAATACATTAGCCCACTATAGTTTTAATAAAAAAAATAAGTTAGAATAAACTACTTTTTTTAATCTTGTTTTAGGCTTGACTGAGCAAAAACACATTTTAAAGTTGTAATATTGTATTTTATACTTAGCATTTGCTCCCAAAAGCTTTTAATAGTTAATTATGATGGAGAATATGATAGATTCATTTTGTTATTATTAACAAAGTGGAAGCCACACTTTGTTTGGGTAGACCGATTTATTGTGAATATTGGGTTAGATAGAAATGTGAAAAGCCCAAAATATACCATGAATATTTAGATTGCATAAGTTATTGGGGTTTTTGAAAATAAAAACATATTCCAGTTAAGTGCATTAAGTTTTAATAGATTTTTTAAAAATAGGTGTGTAAAAAACTCCATAAAATAAAAATATCAACTTTTATAACTTTTAAAGTGTCTTCATAAATCAGTTTTGAGCAAGGTAAAAGCTCACTAAGCACTAGTATTTCTTTCATTGCAATTAAACAATTAGTAAAATAATGCTAATGCTTACTGCAGTAAAACCTGTCACTTCTACTTTGCTTGTGAGTGAAATTCTTAGTTTTATTACATTCAAAACAATAGTGAAAATAGATTAATTTTAAATAGTTCTAAATTCTTAATAAACAGAATTAAATCATACATCATTGATTGTGTGTAATTGGTGTTTGACTTTGTGAATCATTTTAAATTTGACAAACTTTCTATTACAATGATTTTCTAGAAATTCTAATATTCGGCCTGGAAGAAATGGTCGAATATTCGGTATTCGGCTAAATTCGGCCCAAATCACTATTCGTTACATCCCTAATTATAACTTGTGTCTGCTTCGGAACATGAAACTATCATGTGGATAAAATAATGGGTCCAGCTGTGAACAAACAAGAAAACCACATTTCACTCCTATGCAAACTTATTAACATACTCAAAACTGCATTAATGTAAGAATGGATGGACATTTTTATCACCCCGCAAGTTGTAACTTCAAGCATTCAAGTTTTTTTTACGTTAACGTGAAGAAGAACAACCACAACCTCCAGGTCATTAAATGAAATCGTTCTTAAACAATGTACTTGTGGGCATTGTTATAAAAACGGAGTTAACTCGTATTTCCCTTGGTTATTTTTCTTTTGGTTAAAGCTTGTTGATTGTTACAGTCATTCGCTGAATTAATTTAACTACTCATCAATGTGGTTAACGATGTCTAGTTTGTTATTTAATTTCTGATTGCGATATTTACTGTTATTTTTTAAGGGCGGAATTTTTTTGGCAGTACAGATTTTTCATAGTAAGGGACCGTTCATAAATGATGTCACAATTTTTCCTATATACCCCCTCCCCTACCATGTCACAAAATGTCACAATTCAATATACCCCCTTTGTCACATCGCTTATAGAAATGAACAGTGCAAAATGGACATTTTTCAAGAGAGGCGTTTGAACTTTTTAAAATTTGTTTTATTTAATTACCTTATTTGTTTCAATGATTATTATAAACAATTTTGTTCGGGAAATAACTATTGTTCTAGTTTTCTTTCACATAATGGATGTAAATCATATAAAAATTTAGAAAGAACTATAAAAAAAGCAGTTATTACAGTATTGCACCAAAACAATACAGTTGGCCTGTAGAAATAATTTTTGAACTTTTACTTTCGGCAGTATTCCCAATACAAAGAGCCCAAAAATATGAGAATTTTGATATAAAAACCAAAAAAAAAAAAAAAAAAAAAACGATTTTTTTTTTGCAGATATGAAACTGTTTCTATAAGCGACATGTCACGCTATGTTGCATAAGCATGATGTCCCACTTCTTATTACCCTTTCCCTTGTCACAATTTGTCACAATTCCCCGAACTCCTCCTCGAAACGTGACATCCTTTATGAAAGATCTCTAATGCAAAAATCCTGTCATATAGTGTTTATTCTTTTCTTATTACATAAAAGTATACTTTAGTAGTTTTACTATGCAACTTAATTTCATTTTATGTTTTATCAACACATTCTTATCTGAAGCTAGTACTAAAATTTTCTTTAATATTATTTTTTATATAGCAAATATAAAGTTCAAAATTCATTTGCAGTTTTCTCTTCAAAAGAAAAAAAAAGATCAAAAACGTTTTGTTCGTAATTTTTTTAAGATTTAGGAACTAACCAATGAGTTTATTTTTAGTAACATTTGCTTTTATGTGCCAAATGAGTGTAAGGAAAACGTTTGGGGAATCTGTGCACAAGCCAATTAAGCATGGTCTATTTTAAAAATTAGCATTTTTTTTTTTTTGGTATTTTAAAGTTTAAAAATATAATTACCTCAAGAACCATTCAAAATATTTTTACGAAACTTTGCAAAATTAATATGTGTGTACAATAAAAAGAAAGAATACAATTTTCAGAATAATTCTATGAGGTTTTAAAGTTTTAAAATATAATTATCTCAAGAACCAGTCACAATATTTTTACGAACATTTCCAAAATATTTTTTTTATACAATAAAATGAAATAATACAATTTTCAGAACAATTCACTGATATTTAAGGGTTTTCAAGATCCCCTGCACCCTTAATTAATCCATATCACACTTCCAGTGCAATTCGAAATATACAACTTTCTTAGGAGATAAGTTTACAAATTATTTTACTCATTATCTTTAAAACTAATTTTCTTTTTAACTCACATTTATCTGAGGTTTAAATAACGTTTTGGATTGTAACAATCTTAAGTGGACAACCTTTTTTTTTTTTTTTTTTTGTATTGCTAATGGAATTACATCTAAATTGCGTCTCAGCTATTACTTAAAGCATCTAAAATAGCCTTTAAACTACTTCTACAAAAATCATGTCATATAAATGGAAATAAAGCAAAACCAATAAAGTACACTATTCTAAAATCACTGCTATTTTTATTATATTTTTTAAAGTAAAACAGCATTTTCAAACAAATTGGTTGATCACTTTTTGCAAATTTTGTGCTTAATTTTACGTAGATTTTTAGTCTTTATTTTGATGCACAAAGGTGTACATTTTATTTCATAAAAGTCATCGTTGAAAAGAATTTGTTTCCATTAAGCAGTAATATTAAAAACACTTGTAATAAGAGTTTTCAGTGAAGGCTTCTCTAAGATAAAAATTAAATTCATTCAATCTTTGCACTCAGTCTGGCTTTTTTAAGTCAACTTCAAAACAGAATTTATCAAACAAATGATTAGAATGTGAAAGTGTCTTCTGATATATATTTATATATATATATAAGAGTATTCATATAAAAAATTAATATACGGTAGAAAGAATAAAATAAAATAATTTTCGAAAAAAAAAAGATCCGACTTCAAAGAAACTCAACTATATATTGCGCTTCTTTAAAGAACCTCGATACTACGTTTAAACATAATTTTTGAAGTCGGCGCAAAATTATGCAAGTCTAATTATAATTAGGTACATCACGTATTACTTACTTGAAATTGCTGTAAATTTTAGGCCATTAATATTTTAAATTAATTTATGATAGCAAAAGATTTTAAATTTACTAATTTTGCGCCCACTTCGAAAATAGTTTAAAAGTAGCATGTTAGTAATAAGTAGTTGCAAAAAGTAATTGTTTAAAGAATGAATTAATTTTTAACCTTTTTAGCGCAAATGTATAGTTGCGTTGCTTGGAAGACGGTTCTATTTTTAAAACCAAAAGATTATTTTATTGATTAAAAATAATGTTCTTACTTTAAAAACAGTACTATTTCAACTTTTTTAAAATTAATTTTCTTTTTCTTCTCCTTTTTGTTTTTGTTTTGTTTAACGTAGTGATTAATTTTACATTAGAAAATAAGCTTCAAGGTTTAAGATGCTTCTACTGAATTTCAATTAATGTACATTACATTTTGGAGAAACAAGTTTACAAACGTTCATTAATCAAGTTGAATGTCTCTTTTGAATTTGAAAGCCTTTGAAACCACGTGGCAGAATTCAGAGACAAAGGGTTTATTGTTTACCAATGTCTGTGACATCAGCTATAAAATAATAAGAGGAATGATTGATGCAATACTTGCAATTTAGTCACTTCTAACAGAGAATTAGTAGTAAATACACAGTTCCGGTAACAATTTAGGATTAATTTTATTCTTATTAAAGCAAACGGAACTGGAATCATGCCATAATATTTGAGAAATTTAGAAATTTTTAAATATTAGGATAAAGTAATTATGTAAGATAAAAAACTTATCTTATAATTACTTTATAAGATACGTAAGACAAGATAACAGTAATATAAGATGCTAAGACAAGTAAGCATTTATCTTCCTTATCTTAAATGTTTAAAATAAGTAGAATAAATGCCTTAATACTTACTATATAAGATTTCATTATCCAAAAAATCCTAAGATATTTTTATATAAGGAAAAAAAAATACATAGGGAAAGCAAGAGACAACGTGGGAAACACAGGGAGCAAAACCTGCTTTTTAGTCTTTTTTCTAGTTGCTAGATTCATAATTAATTCAAGATATTACTATGTTTCGTTCCTGTTTGAGTTTTTTGAGTCGCCTTTTTAGTAATGAAGATGTTCCATTACTAGAGTTTCTCCATCGGTCGAAATCTAAACGTAATTCATTAAATTTTTCAAGCTCAACCTCGAACGTTTAAACAATTTGTAGACATTTTATTTTTTCTGTTTGGCAACAGTTAGTTTTGTTCAAATATTTCAACTAGTGCTAATATTTCCTCAAAGTGTCTGATTGATCATTGAATTAGTTATTTAATTCAATTCAGTTGTAACACGTATTATACATACATTTTATCCCTTTGCACTCCTTCTTCTGTAAAGAAAATAGAAATAAAGTTCTTCATGCCACCCTCTTATTATTGAACAAATTAGAAAACCAAACACTCACTTTCAATTTAATCAAGAGCTCAAAATGCTAATGCAAACATTGAAACTCAACAATGTTCATTCGAAGCAAAATAACGAGTCACCGCACTTATTATCTCATTTGATATGATATTAGATATTGTTAGCTTCTCATTGTAATTTATTTTGTTTGGCATTGTACTATGCAAACAGTCTGATTGACTCTTCCTTAAAATAATAAAATATTTTTTTATTAAAAATTAAACTGTAATAAAAATATATTTTACGTTAAGAAAGCACAGTTTAGCTTTTTAATGCTAGTTTGCGCTTTCTTCACGTGAAATAATTTTTTATTACAGCTGACTCTTCATTATTTAGGAAATAGCTTAACTGACACCTTAAGATTAGTATTACTTTGATATACATTCATTTAATACATTACATTTTCTTTTTTGTTTTTTCTTGATAATACAACTCTTTGACTACGACTTCAATGTCTTTCATTTTTTTCCCTCTTGTTCTTTTTCGTAAATTCGTATTTCGTATACGTTCCAAACTAACGCTTTGAAAATTCTGAAAATACGTTAGTTACCCCCCCCCCCCCCAGTACAGGAAAATTCCTATTTTTTATTGTATATCTCTCTCAAGAACAATTATAACGCGGTTATAGGCTACAATCACTTTTTACTTTTATCATTTAAAAAAGACTTTGGAAATACAATAAAACGTATGTCTTTCTAAAAGAAGAAATTATATTAGCCTTCCTTCGAGTTTAAAATTATTAGTAAGGATTCAAAAGTTTAATATTCAGTCCTGTCAATACCTCCGGAAAGTGTCACACAAACTAACTACTGCATGTAAATCGTTCTTTATTCACGCTGTGAAATATCCGTTACATTTGAACGCTATTAAAACCTTGTCAAACGGCTTTGAAATGACAGCTCATTATTTAGTAACCTGGATGGCAACACAAGGAAATTAATGGCGGATGAGATGATGGATGAGACAGGGAGTTGTGGGAAATTCCATCCAGTTTGATAGCAGAGAGGAAGTCTTGATCTATGCCACTTTAAGTCGGCGACTCGGAAGTAGACGCTGGTGTAAAACTGAAAATGATACTATGGTGGATGGCAAAGGTGAAGGGAGAATACAATGTTTAATCTTGATTCTGCAGAAGATAATAAATATTTAGACTGGAAAACGCTACAGCTTTTTAATGCAACTTTTTTTTTTTTTTTTTAAAGAACACGCTATATTTTTCTAAGATTTTTTTCGTTTAACAATAACGTAAATTGCTCAAAAATTGACAACCACAGAATGCATAAATATAATTCCAATTATAATTAGAAATAACATTTGAAAGTAGAAAGTTATGGTGAACAATCATATATTTAAAATTAAGAATACATACTTGATATTCTTTTAGTTAGTTTTTAATTTTTTAATAACTTTTACAATGAAAATTTTTTGCATTTTATTTTCTTTAAAAACATTCAAGAAAAAAAAAATTCGAATTCGAATATTAAAATTAAAAAAAAAAAAAAACTTACAAACTTCATAGAAAAGCCCTTGCTAATTATTCGTAAACATTCTGTGCGTAGTAAAAGAAAGACATTTCAAAGCTCTAACTTTAAGTGGAAAAATAAAAACATTATGGATTGTTATTGCATATAAATGAATAAAAATAAAATGCATGAAATATTGACTTTACAGATTTAAAAGAACAAACGAAAGCTGCTGGCATCATTTACAGATACTCGAAATATATTCCAAAGTATTGCTCGCACAAGTTTTGAAATTTTGCAGGAGGCGTGAAAACGAGATACAGCTCTCAAAAGACGTAATGGAAATATTGATATTTTAGTCATTTTTGGGGTGCGTGCCTTCTTAATGGATAATTATTTAAAACTAATTTGTTGAAAAAATAAATTTGTTTGTATGAGACATAAGACATTCAAAGTTTGTGTTTGAAAAAAATCATTAAATTATTGCTCTGAAATAAATCACGCGTAATCGTTAGAAAGATTTGAAGTTTGAAGATATTTTCTTTGAGTTGTTTTTCATTAAAGTTTTAAATTAGCTGTTATTAAAGCTGAATTGGAAATTATACGGAAAATATTTCCACTGTCCCGAAAATCGCGAACCGTCCTGCAAACCATTCATTAATCATGCCGGGGAGTATCCTTTACATTTGAAAGCCATTAAAATCTTGTCAAGAGACTTCGAAAGGACAGCTCATTATTTAGTAAACCTGGTTGGCAACACTAGGAAATTAATAAAGGATGAGATGATGGATGAGAGAGGGAATTGGTGTGAGATTCCGTGCATTTTGATAGCTGATATGGCAGCTTTGATATATGCAGCTTTTAGTTTGCTAAGCGGAAGGTGATGCGGGAGTAAAAAGGAAAGTTGTGCAAGATGGCAGAGAAAATTTGAAAAAGGGAAAAGAACAATTTATCTTGCAGTGCTGAGTCGACTAGCGTAATCGGGATGAAAATATAATATATTTCGTTGGATAATTGTTTTTGTTTTTTATTATCGTTTTAGGTTGGATGAACTCTGCAAGAACCTGTTGATGAGAAAGCATAACGCTTTAGTTCACGCAAGTTTTATCATGTTTTTTTTTAAATTTCTGATTGGCTGCTGTTTCCTTCTGCAGACCTAGTGCGTTCCAAAGAGATTGGTACTCTTTCAGCGGCACCACAATGAGTGTTGTGCCATCGCCACATGAGAATTTTCACGTCAAGTTTCTCCACCTGAAATGGGGAACACACGGACTCTGTTGCTAAATTGCACTAGGAATTTGATTTAGCCAAAAGTATCCAATAGGGTGGGCCGAAAAACATTTTTTTTCGAAATCGCTGTTCTAATAGTGCGGAAAGGGTTCTCTCTGGGTTCAACAAACACGGTGTAAAATATTTTTCTGATTGTATAATATGTTCTGCCCCCGCATCGCACTTGAGCTTTGGAAATTTGGGTAAAATTAGCAGTTTTTACTCTGACTAGGAAACTTAATTATTTCCTAATTTTGCTGAACTAATAGTGCAGAAAAGGTTCCCACTGGGTTCAATATGATAGGCGTAAAATATTTTCCCAATAGAATAATATTTTTTGTTCCCGCATTGCAATTAAAGTTGTGCAGTTTTTGAAAAAGTACGTTTTTTTACTGCTTCTATATGACAGGAAGTAAAAAGGGAAAAGGCTTTCCCATGCACATTCTCGGTCCTTATTGCTCTGTTCTATCATTTATTGTTGTGTCACACGGTACTGCTGAGTAATTTACAGGGTTTATCGGCGGGAGGAGGGGTATGCTCCTTCAGAATGACATCATAGTGTTTTTTGTTACAATTCGCTCCACAAAATTGGAATTCTGAGAGCTTTTAAATTAAATTCTACCTTTTTTGCTTTGATTGATTTCTAAAATAGATATCAGTGCTTAGAACAAATTTGAATTCTTAATATTTAGAACTTTAAAAATGTATATGAAATACACTTTCTTACATCCAAAGATATGTTGTGTTTTTGCTTCTTTGGGAGGTAAAACCTGTCGTCCAAAACTGGGAACAAAGAACCAAGATTCTCGAGCATTTAAAACATGATGTGACTAAAATTAAGTCTATATGGGCAAAAGCAAGCACTGCAATTGTGAGCCGTACTCGAATACTGCAAATGATCCAAAACTATCATGCAAAAAAAGCCAATATATATGTTACCGTTAAAGTATGAAATCCGTTATTTTATAGAATACCTAGTTATTCCATGAAATAACTGATTGTGTCCGTTAAAGTGTAAAACTCTCTTGTATTTCATGGTTTAACTAGTTATTTCATAGAATAGCGATCTGCAGCCCGTTAAAGTGTAAAATAATCTATATCATTTCATATATCTCGCACGACAAAAGCATTTACCTTCCACCCCTACTGCATTTCGTGTAAAACCCAGTGTGTCAACAAAAAATGTTTTTGTTTTAGAAATAATGTTCTTTGTAATTCCAAGTGTCATTTCAGTAATCCTTGTTGTAACAAATGATTTTATGGTACGTTTCCATAAATACCATTTATCCGCGGCATAAATTAGATAAATTGCTTCTTTTTCATTTTAATTGCCTATCATTAGTTTATTTATAGAATACCTAGTTATTTCATTTTAGATAAATTGTTTATTTTACACTTTAACTGTCTCTCATTAGTTAATTTATAGAATACCTAGTTATTTCATAGAATAACTAGTTAAAGCGTCAAATTAATAACATATTACACACTTTAACGGACACGATCAGTTATTTCATGGAATAACTAGGTATTCTATGAAATAACTGCATTATATACTTTAACGGTAACATATATATTTACATAAATCACGCACAAGCAATGCCTAACACAAGGTGCGCAGATTTACGAAGAAACGAATTGTTCCACTGATATAGCTAAAGAAGATTGAAATCTAAACGTTTACAAACCATCGACATCGAATCTTTTAATGTCTCTTACTGATTCTAAGTTCAAACAATTAACTTCGTTTGGATCTAAATCATCACGAACTTGACTTGGCCTCGCTTCAACTACTGTGGTTGTCGACAAGTTTGGAGTCTCAGACCAGACAGTGGCAGCAATTGTTTCAATTGTTCTTCATTATGTCAGGTTCATAACTAGAGTTGATGGTGAATTCAAACAAGCTTTGAGGAGAAAAGTTATAAAGAATTTAATATTTCAAGCTTTAAGTAAAACTCAGGCTTTTCCGTTGAAGGTACTACGTTTCGATGGTTGTAAAGATTCAACATTGAGAGAAGATAGAGTAGGTGCTAAAATATACACGCGAAAAGCAAAAGAGGAACATATTTTTTTGTTCTTGAAGAACCTTTTTTTCACTTTACGTTGCTCATTTGAGTCTATCATTTGGCAACGGAAAACATCTTTCCGCGACTATTATCGAGTATTTTGAAATGCTCACAAGAGATCTTTCTCAATTCGATCTTCCAGCAAGTGGCTGTAACGGTACATCGCTTCCCGGATTAATTCGGTGTTTGGAATTCCAAGTTGGCGAACCTCTTCAGCGGGTCTCCTGCATTTTCATGAACTATGAGGCATTTGTTTGGAACGTTGGATGGGCCAAAAAATAGTCCTGATACCTTATTATGATCACGTTGACTGACAATAGCGAACACAGTTCAAAGTGAAAAAAATTACTGTTTGTAATGGAAGCATAATACATTCCGAATTGGGTTAATATGAAATATAAAAACTAGATGAAAGATGCACCTAAGCATTTGTGGAACACTATTTCTAGATCCAGGTATTTCTGCCAGACCTCAAAAATGTAGTTGATTCGTCAAAATTTGTTGTTTGCTCAGCCAAGCTATATTGCCTATATGCTGAAGGATGAAAGACCACACATCAAAAAATGTGCTGCTCGACATATAATTAAGACTGTGGAATAATCTTGCAATGTGAAGTCAAGTACACTTATATTTCAAACACCAAAATTTAATTTCGAAATGATTGACTGGCCATCATTTATGATTACTTCTCCGCCAATCCTCCGTGATGCTGTATTTAACTGTATTGTACGAAAATCCAGAATGGAACTTTGTGCATTTCTCCTGTCTCACACAAAGGCGATTTCCGAATAATTTCCAGCTTCAAAACTTATTAATTTTTTACAGAGAACTAAACGTATTAACTTCACATTTTAAGATGATACTCTACACTTAATTATACGTCCCACTTTAAGGCAAATTTCATGATGGAAGCGTGTTTATTAGATCCATATTCGTTTCCCGATCAAGTACGCCTGAATTTGACCATCATGTTGATTTTAGCCACTTCCTGTTGATTATGTGTAAGTAAGAGTTTGGTATTTGCTGGTTATAACAATCTGTGACAAAAATATACTTAATTAATATTGCAATACTATATTCCGACACTGCCAGGCCCCATCCTCTGACCTTGGATGTACGAGTCCCGCGCCTTACCACGACGCTCCCATGCCGGCCTTTTTATCGGAAATTGTTGGATAAAATAAGGAAATTAACTTTCGGTGATGCAAAAAGAATTTTCTCTTGTATCCGTTGTGTTTCTTACTTATTAACTATGCTACATATCTTACCATACTTTAGCAAGTTTAGAAAAAGAGTGATTTTACAAACTCGTCTTAAAGGAAATCTGAATTTTTAACAATCAATAAATCAGTTTATTTGTTGGTGAAGGAAGAATCATCAGACGTTGCATTAGATTTCGATGACGGCTTTGGTGAAAATGTTATAAAACATTCATCGAAAAAAATGACAATCAAAATTAGTAGTGATAAGTCAATTGAAATATATTTGGCAGTTTTAATATTTTTCAATTGACTTATCACTGAGTCACTTGACACATATTAAAACCGTTAAAATCTTTTATTCAAGTTTTAATATTTTCAATTGACTATCCCTTCAATTGACTTATCATTTCATCGCAATCTGTATTTTCTATTTCAGAGTCAACTCATGTGTTGTGAACACTGAAATAGATAACACAAATTGTGATGAAATTGCAGAACTTTTGGATGGCCCTTGGAAAGAGAATGTATCCTTCTATCAATAAATTTATTCAAAAATTAGCTACTATAGTCTCATGAGTTATGCGCATTTCTAACATTTTTAACAAGCGATACAGCAAAAGAAAGAAAACAAATGTATTTCTCGTCTGGTTCCTAATTACTATGGACTGATTAACTCCAGCTTTGATTTCCTCGGACACTTAATTTTATTTATACCTGTAAGAAGTATTAAGTAAAAATACTTTAGAAATGATCTAATATCGTGACAAATTTTTCAGAATGTTCTCTATTTATTTTCTGTCATTTCCTTTTTTGAAGTATTTGTAGTTTCTTCTTTTTAAACCGCATAGTTTTACGTTAGACTCCAGATAAAGGATTTCCAAGAAAGTCTCATGTCTTTTCTGGCTAAAATTGTTTACAGTGTACTTCTAAGATACTGGGAGAATTTTAGTTTGAAGTAAATATTAAGAATTATCATTTAAGATCATGCAATAACTTTCATGACAAATATAGACATGCCTGTTTTGGCCTGTGCTCACACAATATTTTCTAGCCTAAAATTTAATACTTCGCCGTTTAAAAAATATGCTTGAATATATGTAAGCACACCAAAATTAATTAAGGTTTTCCAATATTTAGTACCTGAAATGAGTCAAAAAAATCTGCGTTATATGGAATTATTCCTAAGAGAAAAAACGAAACGATATCTTAAAAGCATATTTTGTCGACAAATCTACATTTTCCTCAACCCAGATTAATTATTAGTTTTCATAATAAATCAGCTCATTAAAAGAACATGCTTTTGTAAGCATGAAGTTCAATTCAGATTTATTAAAGCTAAACATGTTGTTCTTATATCGAGGCAAAGTTCATTAATCGCTTTGCTCCTTTAAACTCATTGCTAAAATTCGTTCACACGACGCCAAAAATTAACACGCTACTTCGTGAGAATATAAAACAAAACCTCCTTTGCTCTGACTTTTCCGCTATCAGTAACTTCACCATCACGAGTTGTTAACGCTAATTAATAAGTTTCGCTCCGTTTAGCCTTTTGAAGACACGTCAACCTTTTCAAAGGCGGGAAAATAACTGCTGCGTTGAAGATAGCATTACAAAAGAGGGGAAGTTTGGAAATTATTAATGAAATTTGAGAATTTTCTTGATTTGATTTGCAAGATTTTTTTTTCCTTCTGAGAAAGACATATTGTGTGCTATAGAATCGATGATTGTTCTTTGATTGAATGGAGAGTTCAAAGTACTTTGATTAATTTTAGGATGAGAAAAAGAAGTAATAATAAAGGGCATTACTTTTTCAAAAATATTGCGGAAGTCTTTGAATTATATACAGCTGTATTGTTTGCTCAAAAAGAAGAAAAGGAAGAAGTAGTTTCCCTCCTTGATGAAAATTGCGTCGGAAAATAAACTGTTGTTATTATTTTATAGAAGAGTTTTCTTTGTTTCAGATTGACGTTTCTTTTTTTTTTAACATTTATAATATTTATCTGTTTGCTTTCAAGTTTTTACACTTTTGGTTTGAAAAAATGACCCTTCTAATGCTGAATTGATTGCCTTAACTTTAAACTAGCATTTTTGTTTTCAATAAATAATTTCTTTATTGCGTTGTGTGTTTTCGTTTCAGTGATTAATAAAAAGGTTGCAAAATTTTCGTACCCACCATGCATCAAGTAAGCAAGACTAACTTTCACATAACTCCGCTGTTCGTAGTGGCTGTTATAAGTTAACAATATGTTACGTGGCTGCGCGTTAATTTAGCTTTTCTTTGCTTGAAATTTAGTTTATTTTGGATTAATCTTTGGATCATTTTATATTTTTTGGTTAACACTTTCAAAAAAGAGAAACAATTTTTAGCCTTTAAAAGAAAAAGGAAAAAAAAAAGAAAAGAGTATGAAACAAACTTAATGTATCGTGAAAACATCGTTAAAAATTAAAACTATAAATTAATAATTTAAACAAAAAATAAAATAGGAATAGAAAATAGGATTTTGAGATGGGGAAAACGTGCGTATATCGGTCTGTTGCCCCCCCCCCCCCCTCCAATTGCTTTTAAAGAAATTGTTCGATTCAAAAGGTTTTTTTTTTTTTTTTTTTTGCATTCAAAATATGCCCGCGACTCATTTCCCTCTTTTATATTTTGATTTGAACAATTTTTCTTTCAAGTATGAACAGTGTCTGTCGGTCTGTCGGTCTGTCCCCCCTTAATAACTTTTGAACGAATTGTCCGATTCGAAAAATTCTTTTTGCATTCGAAAGATCTCGGCGAGGACATCTCATTTCCATATTTTTCGATTTGAACAATTTTTCGTTCACTTTTGAACAGTTCAAAAAATTCTTAACATCAGCACCTATGCGGGGGGGGGGGGGGGAATTATGTAAACCCTGGCCGTACAATCCACGTTCCTTTTTGAACAAGCTTATTAGAAGAAGCTTTCGGTGGGAGATATTTTCTGATTTGAGCAAATTTTTGTTCAATTTTAACCGTTCAAAAAGGTTTATCATTGGTGCCTACGGGGAAGTTAGAATCGTATATAAATCCTGATCAACAGACGGATTTTGTTGGAACAAACTTTGTCGGAAAACGCATATGAGGTAGACCATGCACAGATACGAAGTTCATCCAGGAATAAACGAAGCTACTTTCCCATAAAACATTTCGATCTGAACTTTTAAGATAGTATTTCTGAATGAATGCATGAATGAGTAAATGAGTGAAAGAATGAATAAATGCTGCTCCAGATCCATGTGAAAAAAGAAGTATATGAGAGAAAATAAACAAGAACAAACAAACGAAGATTTTTTCACCGGGATTTTCGAAACTCCAAATAGCAACATGAATTAATCATGCTGTAAACTGCAGTTATAGCAACTGATATTATCATAATACCAAGTAACCGACAAAAAAATATGACAGCGAGAGAAAATAAATGCACAAAAAATGATTGACGGTACAGAAGAATTTAGTGTTCTAACTCATGATGAGAATTTTTTAACAATAACGATTGTTTCAACGCCCTAAGTAGAAGCGGAAATACTTTGGCAATTTAATTACATTTTAAAATTAATGACTAGAGTTAAAGATAGTGCTTTAACTTGATAAATAACTTGATGTCATTACAGCTATTATGTATCACGTTACATTTTTGAGCTGTTGGAAAACCCCAATAATGCTTTTTGTAAAACTTTTGATCATTATTCTTTGGTAAAAATTTTCAACTTTTAAATACTATTGACTCAGCAGTTACTATTGTATAATTTTTCACAGCAACAACTTATACCATTTCATGTATAGGAATATTTAGTCGTTATTGTTTTAGTAATAATTTTTCTACATCAACATTAATGATCTATCTAAAAATGCCGGTTTCTGAAAATTTTAAAACTAAAAATAGTCAACTAATTTGTTGTGCTAATGTTTAATTAGTATTCATTCTCCTGTTATGGTAGTCATTAGAAAGGAAGAGATATTTAAAATGTACGCACACATAAAAAATAGAAACTATTGCACACTAAAAAATTCTAGTTCAACCTTTCACCAAAAAAATTTATAAAATGGGGAAATTTAGCTGCAACAAACATTTGGTACTAAAATTGATCCATTCCAAATGGCTCAACTTTAGTACCAAATGTTAGTTGCAGGTAATTTCCCCACTTTATAAATTTTTTGGTGAAAGGTTGGAATAGAATTTTTTACAGTGAAAAAGGCATGCGAGAATTTTATACTTTAGAGTGATACTTTTATATTTATGTTTTAAGCTTCATTTGCTAAAGAGTATGGCGTTGTTTTTCAGCTGCGCAAGCTTAATTTGCAGCATAACAGCAAAATATAGATACATCCAACAGAAAGATCCAATAAGAAGGCCATTACCTTATTGGAAATTTCTTAAAGGAGGGTTACTAGGTTGGTAAGTGGTCTTGCAGACTTAGATTATGAGGTTAGGCTTTAAAAGGCTCAATATGTAGTCTTGAGCAAAGAAGAGTTAGCAGGGATATGAGCCAGTTGGTTCAAATTCATTAAAATGGGAAATGTTGATGGGCTACAGTTATGTGCTGAAAGTAGAACCAGGGGTCATTGTTTTAAGCTTTTCAAATGTCTGGCTAATCTTGAAATTAGGAAAAATGACTACTTCAATAGATTTGTAGGCAGTTGGAATAGTTTACCGAAAGTGACTGTTACTTGCAGTAGGGTAAAAACTTTTAAGAAAGCTTTTGATGTTCATTGGGGACTGTTAAATTGACTAGGACCAGCCTAGCTAGGCCGACTGTTACTTGCAGCAGGGTAAAAACTTTTAAGAAAGCTTTTGATGTTCATTGGGGAGTGTTAAATTGACTAGGACCAGCCTCGCTGGGCCGACTGTTACTTGCAGTGGGGTAAAAACTTTTAAGAAAGCTTTTGATGTTCATTGGGGAGTGTTAAATTGACTAGGACCAGCCTAGCTGGGCCGACTGTTACTTGCAGTGGGGTAAAAACTTTTAAGAAAGCTTTTGATGTTCATTGGGGACTGTTAAATTGACTAGGACCAGCCTAGCTGGGCCGACTGTTACTTGCAGTAGGGTAAAAACTTTTAAGAAAGCTTTTGATGTTCATTGGGGACTGTTAAATTGACTAGGACCAGCCTAGCTGGGCCGACTGTTACTTGCAGTGGGGTAAAAACTTTTAAGAAAGCTTTTGATGTTCATTGGGGACTGTTAAATTGACTAGGACCAGCCTAGCTAGGCCGACTGTTACTTGCAGCAGGGTAAAAACTTTTAAGAAAGCTTTTGATGTTCATTGGGGAGTGTTAAATTGACTAGGACCAGCCTCGCTGGGCCGACTGTTACTTGCAGTGGGGTAAAAACTTTTAAGAAAGCTTTTGATGTTCATTGGGGAGTGTTAAATTGACTAGGACCAGCCTAGCTGGGCCGACTGTTACTTGCAGTGGGGTAAAAACTTTTAAGAAAGCTTTTGATGTTCATTGGGGACTGTTAAATTGACTAGGACCAGCCTAGCTGGGCCGACTGTTACTTGCAGTAGGGTAAAAACTTTTAAGAAAGCTTTTGATGTTCATTGGGGACTGTTAAATTGACTAGGACCAGCCTAGCTAGGCCGACTGTTACTTGCAGCAGGGTAAAAACTTTTAAGAAAGCTTTTGATGTTCATTGGGGAGTGTTAAATTGACTAGGACCAGCCTCGCTGGGCCGACTGTTACTTGCAGTGGGGTAAAAACTTTTAAGAAAGCTTTTGATGTTCATTGGGGAGTGTTAAATTGACTAGGACCAGCCTAGCTGGGCCGACTGTTACTTGCAGTGGGGTAAAAACTTTTAAGAAAGCTTTTGATGTTCATTGGGGACTGTTAAATTGACTAGGACCAGCCTAGCTGGGCCGACTGTTACTTGCAGTAGGGTAAAAACTTTTAAGAAAGCTTTTGATGTTCATTGGGGACTGTTAAATTGACTAGGACCAGCCTAGCTGGGCCGACTGTTACTTGCAGTGGGGTAAAAACTTTTAAGAAAGCTTTTGATGTTCATTGGGGACTGTTAAATTGACTAGGACCAGCCTAGCTGGGCCGACTGTTACTTGCAGTGGGGTAAAAACTTTTAAGAAAGCTTTTGATGTTCATTGGGGACTGTTAAATTGACTAGGACCGCCTAGCTGGGCCGACTGTTACTTGCAGCATGGTAAAAACTTTTAAGAAAGCTTTTGATGTTCATTGGGGACTGTTAAATTGACTAGGACCAGCCTCGCTGGGCCGACTGTTACTTGCAGTGGGGTAAAAACTTTTAAGAAAGCTTTTGATGTTCATTGGGGAGTGTTAAATTGACTAGGACCAGCCTAGCTGGGCCGACTGTTACTTGCAGTGGGGTAAAAACTTTTAAGAAAGCTTTTGATGTTCATTGGGGACTGTTAAATTGACTAGGACCAGCCTAGCTGGGCCGACTGTTACTTGCAGTAGGGTAAAAACTTTTAAGAAAGCTTTTGATGTTCATTGGGGACTGTTAAATTGACTAGGACCAGCCTAGCTGGGCCGACTGTTACTTGCAGTGGGGTAAAAACTTTTAAGAAAGCTTTTGATGTTCATTGGGGACTGTTAAATTGACTAGGACCAGCCTAGCTGGGCCGACTGTTACTTGCAGTGGAGTAAAAACTTTTAAGAAAGCTTTTGATGTTCATTGGGGACTGTTAAATTGACTAAGACCAGCCTCGCTGGGCCGACTGTTACTTGCAGTGGGGTAAAAACTTTTAAGAAAGCTTTTGATGTTCATTGGGGACTGTTATATTGACTAGGACCAGCCTAGCTGGGCCTTGTGCCTGTTGATGGTCGTCACTTTTGTATTTGTATTTGTGAAATTTAATGCAAAAGGTTTTGTCATTGATTTCTTATAATTTTGTTTTCATTTAAGAAAAAAATAAAAATAATAACAGCAAAGAATTTTTGCAACTTCTTTTTTGAAAAAACTGCGTTAACGGTCTGCAGAACCTTTGTAGCGCGTTTTGTACTGAGTGAAATTTAACAAGCTTTTGGGTGCATGCACTGAAGTATGCAGACTTAATTTACATAGAAAAGTTTTAGTACCAGAAGTATGCACTAGGAGAAATTTTGGAGCAGTATACTAGTATGTATATACTAGTATACTGCTCCAAAACTACTCCTTACCACGATGCATATAATAATGCATATAACCTGAAACAGGTAAAATGCATTAATAAACCTTCTGATATATGGTATAAATTTAAAGAAGAAATCATACATATCTTTCACTTGCTTACTCATAGTGATATACATAGAAAAATCGGTTTTACACAATTTCCGACACAAAGGTTTTTTTCTAACTTATCATTAAGTTTTTAACTTTATTTGAACAACTTAAAATTATTTTTAAAAATTCTTAAAGCTTCTTTGAAATAAAATAAAAACACTTTCTATATTAAGGCGACGTTACATTTTACTAAAACTACATCTTCCTCTTCTCTAAAAATATTTAGATGCAGCATTAAATTAATATATATATATAAGAAATGCTTTTTAATGGGACGTTAAACTAAAAATCCTCAAAACGAAAGAAAATACTGTTAAATTTATATACTGTGATATAAATTTGAAAAAACAGGGAATTTTTCATCCTTTATGAAATAAAATATAATTCTTATAATAAAACATATTATAATCAAAACTCTTATAATAAAACAAATTTCACTATTAAAATCAAAATCAAAGATCTATTTGAAAGACGATATTATTATTTTTTCCATCTTAATTAAATTATGTTTTTCGATTCTTTAAAAGACCATAATGTCTCTCAAACTTTGAAAAAAGAAAACAGCTTTCAAAATTCTTACTTAATGAAAAGATGTATTTTATATTATAAAAATATTACGCTTGAAAAATATAACAAGCAGGCTTACATCTTGTTTCTGAGTAATTTTTCACAAAACGAAAAAAATAGCGGTAAAGTGAACTTACTTTGCAGGACGTATAGTAGGAAGAGAAAAAAGAAATATTTTCCAATCTAATTCTCATATATTAATCTCATACACATTCTGAACTTCCTCAAATAATTTATTAATCAGAAAATTTAATTAGGAACAAGTTCCGGGAACTCATCCTTTATTCAATGCTTGAAACTTATCACACATATTTTCGAAATTCCTTAACTATAGAAATATTTGAAAATTTTCAAAAGGATCATCTTTGAATTTAGAAAAGCCGGATGGCAACATTAATTAATCAAGTTCCAGCATGTTCTTTCAGGGTGAGATTCCTTTATTCACGTGACGCGACTTAAGATGAGTATTGATTGGAAGCTAGGAGATAACAGAACACGAAAAACATAAATTACACCTGATATGATTGATGAGATGGGATATTAAGGGCTATCGTCAAACCCTGATATGTGCGTTCAAAGGGATTCTCTGGTCTAGTTTAACCACTACGTTCAAAGGAAGGTGTTGCGTGTTTCTAAACTTCTTTGAAATTAATAACGAAAACTTTTTGTGGAAAGAAATTTCTTTGAACCAAAATAAAAAAAAAAAGATTGAAATAGAAGTGTACTACAAAACAAAATAAGTTAATAAAATACAACAAAATGAATTTATAAATTAAAAAAAAAAACTTTTCATTTCTAAAGAAGATTAAAATCTGCTACAATAAGTCATAATTTCAAAACATATATTTGCATATGTATATTCATATATCTATCTATCTATAGTTATATATATCAACAGTTGAACTCGCTTAATACGAAACACCAAAAATTCGCGAATTTGTTCGTATTAGCCTTTATTCGTAACAACCGTGAGTAAGTACAATTATGTCAAAAATGTATTAAAAATGCACGTTTATATTTTTAAAATAGTTACTACTATTTAAGAGTGATTCCCATACTAGAGGATTTGACCCCTGAGTAGACTGAGCAGTTCGAAAGCCAAGACGTGCATGAGCTCTATTCTCTACCCAAAAAGATTCAACGTATGATTCGAAATACGTACTTGGTGGTTTACAATGACTCAAAATAACAAACAATTTGTTTTTAAAAAAAGGAGAATTATATGAGAAAATTATTCGTGAATAGGTCAGAAATTTTGTTCGTCTTAGCCGAAATTTCTATTTTAGCCTTCGTAATATGCGTGAGATATTTAGGGTAAATAAATACTAAACCTAACTTAACAAACAAAATGTTCGTTTCAGCCGTGATTTCGTATTAACCGTGTTCGTATTAAGAAAGTTCAACTGTGTGTATATATATATATGCATATACAGGGTAGAACTCCGTAGTACATTTCTTGTTAATGCGTTTTTACTATTGATGCGTTTTGCTGAAATCAGACATTTCAGTTATAAATTTTTTATGTGTTAAGAAAGGAAAAGTGTTCATTTGACTTATTATTTTACCACCTTCGATTTCCTAGCCTTATTAAAAGCAAGTAGTATTGACTAAAACCTGACTGGTTGAACAAAAGTCGTGCTTTTAAGAAGTGTGCATTCTATAAAATACAAGCCCTTTTTTTCCCGCTCAGCAGGGGGAATTTTCTCTTCAGCTCTGCTTCATCAGTGACTGCTTTCTCTCGTTCACTAGTAGCTCAAAATGCGTTCACACAAGTAGGAAATCTTTATTGTTGAAGGTAGAAATCATAGGGGGTAAAAATGCATAGCAAACAAAAAGAATGTAAACAAACATTTAAAATGAGTGAATCTTGTCAAATAATTCAGTTTCTCAGTTTTAACATTCAACATTCCGATTTTTAAGCGCAAGAATCTGAGCAAAAACCACCATTAAAGAGGATCCTGCGCTTCAAAACATTCTGATCCAAGAGCTGAAAATTCGCTGATGTAGAAATTGTGCTGTTGAAGAGGTTTAACTTCAACAGCACAATTTCTGGGGGTTGGAGAGTAAAAGTTCCCCTTTGCTTATGGAGAGAGTAGTCATAAAATACATTTCGAAGAAGCTGAATGTGAAATACATAGCATCATTATCCTCAGGATGTTAGTAGAAGTTGAAAATGAAGGTGAGACAATGTATGCAAAACTACAACAGGAGAGTCTAGATATATTGCTATCGAAGTTTATTGCTCAAACTTTTATGCCTTTCGTTTATATGTTTTTTCCTGTTATTGTGCTTTGACAACAACGGTGACAAAGACGGAAGACAAAAAAGCCGTCTTCTGTCAGCAGCGCAAGCGCAGAGCAAACTTTTCAAGGTGAAAATATGCTCTCCACTTGTACATATGGTAGCTTGAAAAGAATAGTGGCACAACTCAAAGAAGCAACTTTTTCGGGAGACTAATTTTTAAATTGTTGCGATGTGTAATTTATTGTTGTTTCATTCATAACGATTCCGAATTATTGTAATGCCAGTTCAAAATGGTTAATACTATTTTTTTTGTTTATTTCATGCAGTTTTGTGCTAGCCTTTTAGGGTTCCTAGAAATTTCAATCAATTTTAGGAGACTTTGAGTTGTGTCTCTTTTGAATAAGAACAACAATTTTTCTTTAAATTCATTTTTAGTTGCTTCTATATCGAATAAACTACATTAACATCAATTCGGATACGACACAAAATGGGTCTCTATTGCTCTATAATGGACTATATCACTTAGGACCATATCACTTAGGACCATATCACTTAGGACTATACCACTTAGGAGTTTTGCCTTTTTTCAATAAAAATGGCAGTGCTTGCCCACATAGCAGTCGAAACACAACTGATGAGATACGACTTATGCCTCTGTTCAAAAAAAAAAAAATTAAAAAAATGGCGTTTTATTTTTATTCTGAAAGGGACACATATGCTATCTACCGGCAACTTTGCTATCTACGACTTGTCTCTTTATTCCATATAAAAGATCAATTTTTAAAAAGTATTATCAATTAAAAATCTCATTTTTGGTATTTTTTGAGTTGTGTCACTATTCGTTTCAATCGACGATATGAGAAAAGACAGGATGAGAGTATATGTTCTAATTTGTGTGAAAGCCCCCTTACTTTGAAAAAACAAAACAAATAGCCGGGGCTGTACTGCATTTAGAATGTCAAAAGCGTTCAAGCTTCAAATTCTCAAGTGGACAATTTTTTAGATAATTAAACACAATTTGCTCAGAATTTTACAGAGTTATTTTCGTACAAGTTCGACACCGATTCTGCCGCATACACATGTTCACAAATACAAATGCTGAAATTTCTGATCATAACCATAAAATGATGTTTTATACGCTTATGCCTTATTATGTGTTCTAAAAATAAATATGATAAATTATTTCGTATTTAAAAGTAAAATGTAAACCTTTGTACTACAAAGTAAAAATAAAAATCAACGTAACATTTGCAAAAATGGCAGACATGTGCTTCGAAGTTGCAAGGAACCCCAATTTTTTGCGTTTATCTTTGCATGAGTTGAATTTCCTTAATTTGATTATTGTCCAATTAGGTAGATTCGTTTTAGGTGTTTTCTTATTGGTTCCTTTCTTATACTTCCTTTATTCCCATTGGTCACATCACTCAATTTGGTGTTAGTAGAATATGGGAATTCACGCATAAATGTTTATTTTCATTGGAATCACGTGGGGAGAAAAATTGCTAAAAAGAGGTTTCTGTCTCCAAGTTGGCAATTCTGTAGCAAAGCCGCTCGTATGTAAGCTTCCGTAAAAGGTGTTTCTCTGCCAGAGCAGTCTCAATGCAAGATAAACTACCAGCCTTCGCTATACAATTTTAATAAAAACCAGAAAAGCCAAAGGAGATTTAGCCGATTTAATTTCCGAGCTAATAGGAAGTTTAACAGATAAGCTTTCTTCTCTTCTCCTCCCCCCCCCTTCACAGCTAAATCCCCTTCAGTTGGATATTATTCCTCTAGAAGTTTACTCGTTGCATTGAAAAAGGAGTTGCTTGTAACCTCGAAGCATGTGTCTCTAACTTTTGTGTTTAGTTTTACTTTGATTTTTATTTTTACTTTTTTGTACACTAAGAATTTTTGGTTTTACTGAACACCGATTTTCGTGTTCAGTCGAAGCAAAGTTGATATTTATTCATTTTTTGATGTGTTTTAAATTCTTTTAAGTGTCTGTCAAAAAAAAAAAAAAAAAGACAGCTGAATGTTCTTTTAGCAAATGATGTTCGTTAACTCATGTACGCATCAAAATTTCATTACAATTGTTCATTTATCCTATTTTTATAGAAATAAACTAACATAGTAAAATTTCGATGCGTAACGGAGAGTAACACATTTCATGTGGAAACACATGATCACATTTCATGAAGGAACGTTATACTGTCTATATTTTTTGACAACCACATAAAAAGAAATTAAAGTACATCAAAAATGAATAATTTTTAACTTTACGCCAACTGAATACCAAAAATCGTGTTTAGTAACACCAAAAAATGGTGTCAACTAAACGCAAAGTTCAAATTCAACACATTTCATGTGCGGTTAGTTGCATGTAAAGTTTCCGCACAAGTAGGTACTTTGAAAACGCTTTATATTTTATTTCGCTAATAAAGAACACGGAAGTAAACCGAAAGCGAAATTTTGTCAAATGGTGCCTTAAGAGCGAGTGTTAAAAATCAATTTCGGGCACGCATATCTCTGTAACACGACCCATTTATTATCCAATACATTTACCCAGCCCGTTAATGCAGATATATTCAGGCAGTAATAGACTTAGCCATTCAAGGACAGTTTGATTTATTGACATCGTTTCCTACCATTGAAGCTTTTAGAGGGCTATTAGATGCCCTCGATTTCCCCAGGAAAGTAGACAGCTCGAGAGGATTGTAATCGGACTCGCCCCATTAGGGATCGTCAATACTCGAAAGGAGGAAATTGAGGGAATAGATCCGTTTTCGAATCTACTCCTTTCTAAATCTCTTCATGGAACTGATATGTCAAAAAATAATGTGTACTAACAATTGGGGTGGTGAGGGGCATAGTGGTGAAAGTCAAGCGATTAATATTTCGAGAAAAGGGGTATTTTGTACAACCGTTTAAAGTTCATAATAGGTTGCAAGATAAAAAAAACTAACTGTACCACCTGTTGATAAATTTTTTAATTATTCTTTTTACTGTAAATAAAGGTAGTTGACCTATGATCTTACGGAAAATTGAATTAACTACATTTTCAAAGAATAATTGAATTACACCAGTGTGTTTCTTAACGTCTCAATTGTGTTTTAAAACACAATAGTTTTTGGGCCATTAAAGTTTTAATGAGGATATTTTAGTGCTGGATATTTGTTTTTATAGCGGAATTTATATCGTTGTTGAAGATGAAAATGCTATATTTTGATTGTTTCTGTATTATTTATTTTTTCTTTTGAGGATTAGAGTTTTCTTACACAATAGTTTGATACACAAAAATTTAAAAAGAAATCAAGATGTTTGTAATAACACGCACGTGTTTGTACTTATTTATTGCATTATATGTATTTAAACTCGGTGTACTCTCCGTATTGTTTTTTTTTTTTTTTTTGACAAAAGATATTGAATGTGTTGTTAGCAGAATATGATGCCTCTGTTACACAATTTTTAACGCTAAAGAAAGTCATTCAAATTATGTTTCTAACTGAAAAAATGTCAAAGATTTGATTTTTCCCCCAAAACAATATTTATCAGATATAATGATCTAATATACTTAAAATTCATACTTTGGGCAAATAGAAAAAATATTAATAATTTTGCGCTTGTAACTTATATATAAATAACTATTTTGATGTAACAAAGACAGTGGAAATAAGTAGACCACCATCGATTGATCATAAAAATCGGTTCATCCAACGAGTTTAAGATAGACAAACATACAAAAAAAAAAAAAAAAAAAACTACTAGTATGAATTGTTAATCTTCTCTTCTTTTAAGTCGGTTAAAAATGAAGTATTTCAGTTCAAATGCATATAAATATTTGCTTTGTTTTCCAATCTCTCGCTTGGAGAATGAAAGTCAGTTCACTTCATTTCAGTCAATTAATTTTGAAAATTTAATTATTGAAGTACGAAAAGACTAATAAGAGACTTATGAAAAAATGTTTGTCACTTCACAAAAGAGTCGAATTTACTGGAAAGAAATGCATACACTATATTCTTCAAGTTAGTGCAGTTATTTCAAATTATTTTTGTCAGTAAGAAGCAATGCCGAAGTTAATTTCATTAAGCTAAATTTTGTTTGCTTTTAAAACTTAACTCCCGCTGGAGAATTCTTCACATTTTAAAACTGAAACACGCACTTCTAAGCACAAGTGATTAAAACTAAGTAAAAACTTAAGTACTTCTAATTGAAAACGCTTTGTTCATATGTGTCTGCAAAAGTTTTGACTTTCAATTGCCGTTTTTAATGCAGGCAAGACTTCGTATTTAAATATAATAAAATTCAAGCAATCGAGTTTGAGCGTTGTCTTAGTACCGAGAGGTTTAAATTGAATTTGAAATGCATTAAGACATGTACAAATATTTACTGTTCGCTTCAGCTGTTTGCTTAATAGATACTACTAAGTCTTTATTATGGAAATAGTAATACTAAACAACGATATATTTTTAAGAAAAGTTACTAAGAAGATAAGATATATTTAATAAAGTGAATTAATAGCAATATAAATTTTTATTAAAGCAAAAATGTCTGCAAATATCTAAAGTTAAACTTTGTAAGAAACAAAGGAAATTAATTTGAGAGCTTCGGAAACATTTAATTATTTAGAATTCTAAGTGACTGTGTAAAGTGCTTCTTTTAATGATAATTTTTAACTCGGAGATTAAAGTTTGTAGTCATAGAAAGAGTTTGAAATTTTCTTAAAGAATAATCTCTAAGACTAAACTTTGCTTTAATTTTCTTTAATAGGAACACATAAATTGATTTTCCCCTGTTTATGCCCATTTAGAAAAGCAGATGCAAAACAACACTAAAAGAAACGGAACAGCTCTTTTAAGTGTGCTAAAAGGAAAAATTATATTCATATTTCTTTTCACAAACATATTCACTATTAGAAAAAATATGTTAATTAAATATTTTGTTCATGTAAAAACATTCGCGTCAAAATTACACATGCCCGAAATTAAATTTAGCATGTTCATTATTTTCTTTACATATTTGTAACGATAGCTTTCATTTAACATTTGCGTTCTTTATTTACTATATAATCATTTATAAATGAAAAAAAAACGTAATATTCAATCAAATTTAACACCGTTTAAGAATGAAGAACATTTTTACGAGGAACATTGACATATATTGATTAATCGAATAAATTGTTTTGGAAAAATTATTTTATTATTTCAGAAAAAATTCAATTTTTACATTTCTTTTTACAATTTGATAATCTTTGAGAATTTATGTTTTTCGATTGCATATCCTTTCTTTTGGGAATTATTTTTAGAAGCAATAAATTGTTCTCGGCAATTTCAAAAGTAATCGTAAAGTAACTGTTAAAGGCTATATTCCGCAACGACAGTGATTTTGAGAGCTGGAATGAGGAAATTACGAAATGAATCTGGACACAAAATGAATAAACTTACTGGTAGTAATCAAAGTCTTTTCGAAAATGAAATTGTATTTTACATCCTTATTCGTGTAAAAATAAAAAAGAAAAGAAAATATCTAGAAAGAACAGAAAATATTGTTAAAGTTATACTTAAAAGAAGTACGGAACATAAACTTTGTTAAAAAGATTTTAGTTGATATTTCTGCGTCACATACGTCAAGTACGCATCAGTCAAAGAAACTAGGTCATATTTTTTTGATTTCCTTGAAAACGTATTTTTACTGCTGAGGTATGAAATCAACCAAATGTTTTCTGACATTTTTTTAAGCTATCAAAGAAGTAACAAAGTGAGTAAAAATGAAAGATAAAAAATGTAGACTAAAGATACTTTTTAGAAAAATATTTCTTTCGTATTAGAAATACATTAGATTATTTTTTTTTCTTTTAGTTTATCATACTTTGTTCTTGAAACATATTTTTCTTATACATGTTACCGTTAAAATGTGAAATCCGTGCTTTCATAGAATAACTAGTTATTCCATTTAATAACCAGACAAGTCAGTTAAAGTACATAACATTTTTGAGCTCTAAGATTTAACTGGGTATTCCGGGGTCGTGGCAGCCTAGTGGTTAGGATATCTGATTTCCAACCGGAAGATGGGTTGTTCGATACCCAACCCACTGAAGACCCGCTACGTATACTTATGGATACATTCGTGTAAAATCCGTGGACCCTGAAGTCCCGAGGCAGTTTCGATTGCACCAAAGGCTGGGGAAAATTCCTTCCTTTCACTCTTAGGTCAAAAAAAGGAAGGCAGCGTTCTTGTGGTGGCGCCATCTGGTGTCATTAAAATAAATCTTGAGGCAAGTCGTATTTCCATCGTTGTGGTGCTCATCTATAAACGGAAGATGCGCCTTACTGCCTTACTTTCCGGTCGCTTTAAAGCCGCGTTTACACGATGCCAGTTGAAGAGACAATTGTCTGGAGACAGCTTATTGGCATAAAGTTATTGGCTACGTGTGAACAATTCAGGGCAATTGGCGAGCCAACTGCCTCGACAGCTGTCCTGAAATTCAGTTGGCTCGAGGAGTAGACAGAGGACAATGAACTGGCCCCAGTGAGACCCCCTACCACTCTGAATCACAGTTGTTGAGCCAGTTGGGGCCGTGTGAACGTTGCGGCCAGTTGATTCGCTTTGTGTGGTGCCAATTCACTCGTGTCAGTCAAGTCTCTCAGCCATTTTTCGTTATCAACTGCCATGCCAATACTTTCACAGTGTGAACAGGTTCTCTTTCAACTGGCCCGGCCATGACATTCCTCCAACTGTTCAGAGACAATTGGCCCCGACAATTGTCTCTTCAACTGGCATCGTATAAACGCGCCTTAAAGCAAAGGGGAGCTTGGATACCCAAGTGGCATTAGAAACAACAAACACTAGGTATTCTGTAGAATAGCGATTACTTCAGCGTTAAAGTATGAAATACGGAACTCGAAGAATCACTTCCAGCGGATTTTAGTCAGTTTTGAACCGCTTATAGCACAACAGTTGCACTTACTAGGAATCAATGCTTAACACTGAATTGTGGTGGGAAAATATCGCATTGAGCAGGGGAAAAAAAGTTACTTCCATAAAAATACGCACTTATCCACTGACACTACCTTTTACCAGTCACTTTCATCTTCAAGAATAAATTTTTCGTGAGTTAAATCCTGTTCTTCAACGACCCCATAATCAGGTTATCTAAGCCTGAGCTCATCTCACGTTTATGTCAATCCTGAAAGATATGCAAAAACACTTTTTTCTCACAGGTTTCCTTTACAATGGTTCTTTGAGATTTCAAGAGAAAAAATAATAACCGATTCGATCAAGATAATTCAAGATAAGTCAAGATATTCACGTTATCAACACGCAATTTTCAGACCAAACCTTTCCGAAAGAATGTTCTGGCGAATGACCTAAAAATAATCCCTCGCATGAATTTACTTTAAAACAGAGAAGTAAATAAACCATCGTTTGCCTTATGCTTGTTTAAGGATTAAAATGTACGCCGTCCGTACTTCTAAATGCACACATTTTTAGCATCAATAATAATAAGGAAAAAATGCATTTTTTGCTCATTTATGATCTTTGTGAATAATGAAGCTCTTGAGGGAGGAGACTGGACGCAATGGCTTCTCCTGGTGATTCCGAATAATAGGTTGATGTATCTATCTCGCACCCTCAGGCATACTAACAAGATAGTGGAGATGTTGTTACAGAAAAGCAGACAATCCTGATCAGATTTTAATTATGTAAACTGTCGGGCTTTGCCCTCTAGACCAGAAGTTCCCAATATTTCTTTTTTTGCGTGCCACCATTTTTCTTGCAAATCATTTGCGTACCACTGCGAGAATAGCTTTATTATATTATCTAATAAAGCTATATCCTCAGTGGTACGCACAATACAAATACATAACGTACCACATAGATAACATACAATACAATACTAATAGGTTATAGAAAAATACCAGGACGACTAGGTAATATAAAGTTATACAATTTTTGATAGTTATTAAGGCGGAGAAAAGCGTTTATTAAAATAAAGCTGTATATAAAATTAAATAGATGAAATATATAAAATATATTTCGTTTAGGGAAAACTCCTCCGTGTTTCCCTGTCATTGCCCGAGCACCATCAGAACAGAAAGCAACGCAATGCTTCCCATTCCAGTCCTTCTCCCAATTTGTTGACCTGCACTCGTACCACCTGCTTCGTGTACCACTAGTGGTACGCGTGCCACACTTTGGGAGCCGCTGCTCCAGACTAAATTCAGACAAAACTTCTTTAAGAAAAATATTTTGGCAAATCTATGAGTTAAGGGCTTCTGTGACTTTTCCGCAAAACACCTGAAGAAAAGCTTTAAAATATTTTTAAATGATACTATCACACTTTATGAGCTTTACTGAAACTTAGCACCCGACCGAGTTATAACATTTTCCGGAAATACATCGATAAGTTTAGTATTTCTTGAAATTGGTGCTTTTTTTTGGAGAGAACGCAAGTGAGCTCTTTGCAATTGCAGGATATTAAAGAATTTCAGAAAAATATGAGGAAAAGGCAATAATTAGTGCTAAGCATATTTATCTAGAAACGTTTGCATATGAACAAGATGTTTCGAAATAAATACAAATAATTGCTTTCCACAAAATTCAAAAACCTCATACAACTTACTTTATGACTTGTCCTTTATGGACACGAAGAAGTAATGAAAAGTATAGATGAAGTATTGGAGAAAAAGATACTGCATTATTTAACATACAAAAATTTATTGGATCTATTTCCAAATATTGTATTGAAATAAAAGAAAGGCAAGTATCATTCTACTACCACCAGTTTTTGTTTTAAAATAATTTGTACTTATAAATAAAAGAAAAACAATCTATGTATTGTTGGAAAAGGGTTGTTGACATTATAAGAGTAAATCCAACTCGCGGAAAAGCGCCGAGTTGGACGAAAAATTTAATGCTGGCGCTTGAATCTCTATTTGTTAGAAGTCGTGAAGTAGTTTGGAACGATATTTAATGATGAAGTGTCATTCTTGTATACTTTCTCGAAAACCAGCGTGAATGAAATAGCAGTTGAAATAAGCATTTTTATTGGCTATCAAATTACTTTATTTGCATTATTGAAATATATTATAAATACGTACATAAGTAGCATACAAATTTATTTTTTACAGTGGTGCAACCAACATTTTCTCGTCATGCTTTGCAATTTTGCAAATGCCTTCGACGAACGCTTATGTATACGAAGATTAGATTACGCGGTGTGCGCCTTCTTGTAAACTTTCTTGATGATTTGTGTGTGTAAAATAGAATTTGAATACCTTAAAATAAAGCAGCAGCAGCAGCACGGCATTTGGATCGGGCGGTTTGAGTAAGTGAACCCATTTACCCGAAAGTCACTAAATGACAGAACATCAATTAAATATCCTGTAACATAAGAGTACATCTAGTCTCCGCGCCTTAAAATAAAGTCCATT
This sequence comes from Octonoba sinensis, assembly GCA_038502835.1. Lineage (NCBI taxonomy): Eukaryota > Metazoa > Arthropoda > Arachnida > Araneae > Uloboridae > Octonoba > Octonoba sinensis. Next base: position 94,504,575 of record CM076605.1, on the reverse strand, counting down.
CATTTAACTTATATATTTACAATACTTAAAAAAACAACTGGTAGTTAAAGAAAATATGCTTATGAGTAGGTTAAAATATTTAGTGCAGTGGTGCAACTAAGTTTCTGCGTAAAAATATTGCTGAACACCATAGGGACACTGAGGATGTAGGGGAGACGTTATTCCTTCCCTCGTCGCGCCCGTGCTTTAGTACATAAGTATTCAGCACATTGTCTAGAATCAGAACCCCAGCACATAACACAAATCATAGTTGTACTTCAAAATGTACAACTTCGCTATTTATCATAGAAGCAATAATTAATGTGCACGAATTAGCGGGAGAAAAGGTGTAGAATAGTATCATTTTTTTTTTTCACTTTACATTGATAACGTCTCATCTAATTAGTTGTAAGCATGTACACATCATCATATTCTATGTTTCGGTAAATATCTAAGTTTTTTTTTTTTCATAAATTAAGAAGTTCGCCTCTCCCAAAAAAGTCAATTTTGAAAATACCTGAATTGTAGGGAAAAAAACCCCGATACAACACGTTACGTTAACTCAAGTACACAGTAGACTCACAACTATCTGGCTCGCGACTATCCGGCCTCCTTATTATCCGACCTACTCTTATTTCTTTGTACTATCCAGTATATTGCTTGGGCCGCCTTGACATTTTATGTGGCTTGAGATAGATGAAGACCTATCTCTATCTCTACTAATAATAAAGCAGCAAGTATGTGTGTGTGTGTGTGTGTGTGTGTCTGTCTGTGTCCGGCGTAGGGCCCAGACCGTCCAACGGATTTTCATGAAATTTGGCACGAAATTAGTTTGGAACATGGGGGTGTGCACCTCGGAGAGTTTTTTCTGAAATTCGAATTTGTTCTTCTTTTATTCCAATTTATAGCCGAAAGTTTCATAAAATAGTCTATGGGAAGGAATTATCGCATCGCTTTCTCTACAAATAATAAGAAGTTCCGTCTAGAACTATACGAGCCTACTTTCCCGTATACACCAAATTCAAATTTATAATCTAGCTATCTCTTTCTCTCTCTTTCTTATTTATCTTTAGTTCTAATTATTGAAAATATACCTTTTTCAACGGATAATACATATTCATTCACTCACTCATTCATTCTTTCATTTATTCAGCCATGCATTTATTCATTCATTCGTTACCTCATTCAAGTGTTTGTTCATTCATTTACGCATTCATGTATTTATTCACTCATTAATTTATGTTTTCATTTATTCAATAATTTATTCATTCATTCTTTTCCTCATTCATTTATTCATTGATTTATTCTTTCACTCTTTCATTTATTCATTCATTCATTATTTCACTTATTGAGTCACTGAGAAATATTCTTGAAAATCCCGATCAAAAAATTTCATAGCAAAATAGGCTTGTACGTTCTGGATAAACTTTCTATTTCTACATGTTCTACGTTATAAGAGCTTTCCGATAAAGTTTGTTCCAAGCAAATCGATCCGTTAGATCAGGATTTATATAGGGTTGAAATTTCCCCGTAAACTCTGTGTTAATTTTTTGAACTGTTCAAAAATGAACAAAAATTGTTCAAATCAATATTTTACGCCAAGAACTTCTTCCAGTGAGCTTATTCATGGGAACTTATATCTTGTACCCAGAGTTTACATCATTTGCTTCATTTTCACCCATAGGCGCTAATGTTAAAATTTTTTGAACTATTCAAAATTGAACAAAAAATTGCTCAAACCAAAATATGGAATATGTATGGAATATAGTAAAATATGGAAATTAGATGTCCTCGCCGAGATCTTTCGAATGCAAAAAGAATTTTTCCAATCGGACAATTCGTTCAAAAGTTATTAGGGGGGGGACAGACCGACAGACCGACAGACAGACAGACCGACAGACAGACAGACCGACAGATAGACCGACAGACAGACAGACCGACAGACCGACAGACAGACAGACCGACAGACCGACAGACACACTTTTTCCCCATCTCAATACCCTACTTTCAAATTTTTTATTTTACAATCTTTATTTAATTACTTCACTTATTTTTGACTTTTCTTGATTTTTAACGATATTTTCACGATACATTAAGCCTTCTTTCATGCTTTATTATTATTTTTTTTTACTTTTACGGGAAAGTAGGCTAATAAAGCAGCAAGTATGTGTGTGTGTGTCTGTGTCCGGCGTAGGGCCCAGACCGCCCAACGGATTTTCATGAAATTTGGCACGAAATTAGTTTGGAACATGGGGGTGTGCACCTCGGAGAGTTTTTTCTGAAATTCGAATTTGTTCTTCTTTTATTCCAATTTATAGCCGAAAGTTTCATAAAATAGTCATTTTCTATGGGAAGGAATTATCGCATCGCTTCGAGCTGATACCGTTGAAAAGCGCGTAAAAAACTACCCCGGAAGGAGTTTTGCTCTGCGTGCGAAAATTCGAAGCCTCTAAATTACCTAGAAAAGAAGTTATAAGCATTTTTCTCTGCAGTTCGAAATTATTTTTTCACGGTAATTAACTTTAATTTTAATTGTTACCATGCCGACTGACTATTAATCCTTTTTTCTTTCAACGAATTGAAATTTATTTCCTGCGGCTCACAGGCGATTGATAGTTTAATTTTGATTTCCTTATTTTGACATGTATTTTACGGGACCATTTTCCATACTGCACAGGGGTTTTTAAAAGCAATGTTATTCTTTATAGCGATTTTTGTTATTCCAGCTTATTATTATTTATACTTTCATTTATTTATTTTTTTTCGCTTGTGAATTAGCACATATGGTATTTTCCTATTTGAGCTCGGATGAAAGGTTCATTCCGCTTTCAAAGCTTTGCTTGCTGCTGTTTGCTTCTGCAAGCTACAAAATTTCGTCTTTCTGTTTTAAACCGGGTCCCGACGCTACGTTTTGCACAACTTTTTGTCTCCGCAGTTCAACACGCTGCAGATAAAACGTTGCGTATAGATTAGAAAAGTGCGCAGTTTTGAGTCCGTGCGAAGACTGTACAGTTGCAGCGATAACTGAGCTAGAAAACATAGATGTCTTTGAACTGTGCAGACAAATCGGCACATGTAGATGGTAGCACCCTTTTCCGATTCATTTTGTTTCTCAGTTTCAATTCGTCAGGTGACAATGGCCGACTCTCGGCAAAGTTCTCAGGAGTTTCTCACAAAATTTATTGCATTATGCGAAAGTTTCCCATGCATTTGGCGTGTCAAATCCAAGGAGTATAGTGGCAGGGATAAAAAGGGGGACGCTTATGAGAGTTTAGTGGAAAAATTTAAAGAAATTGATGCAACCGCAAATAGAGAAACAGTTGTAAATAATTAATTCTTTGAGAAGTGTTTACCGTAAATAATTGGAAAAATTAATAAATCGATTCGATCTGGGGCTGGAGACGAAATCTACAAGCCATCTCTCTGATATTTTGATTTGTTACATTTCCTAAATGATCAGGAGACACCAAGGTAGTCTAGGAATACCATCGATGAAAATAAAGAGATTGCAGTTGTCGAACCACCAGAACAGGCAACAAAAAATACTTATTTTATGTAATCATTTGACCACTTTAAACGCCGGGTACTTCTGAGACGTTCCAGTCTTTTTTTTTTTTTAACATGACACCATGCCAAAATTGACCAGAGTTGTACCTCCTTCATGACGATATCGCACAAAACTGAGTGAAATATACAGCTATCTCTGCACCATGTAGACGCATAAAAAACTGCAACGTTTTCATTCAGTATTAAGACTGCGTAGACAAAAAGTTGTACAAAACGTAGCGTCTGCACCCGGTTTTAATGTGAATAAATAATAGATAAAAATTAATTATACTAAAAATTTATTCATTAAAAATATTATTATTTATTATAATCGTCCTTTTTGTGTGGGTACTTGAACTAAACAAACAAAATGCGTTTTTTTTCAAATATTTTCTTTTTTGTTTTGTTTCGTTTCTTTCTTTCCTTTTTAATTGTGCGTGTTTTGTAAAAAAAATGCTTAAATGTGTAGGATCTCTGGCTGATTGCCGTGGGCAGCTAATTTTTAATTATGTGGAATGCTATACATTTTAATAAAATAACATGATTTACACCTAAAAAAGTTATCACTATATACACAATGGCAAACCGACTGGTCTTTCCATTTTTTAACACGGGCATAGCCGTGCGGGTACCGCTGGTTACTAATAAGAAGTGAGGAAACACACATTATAAGAGAGTGTTTTGGTATAGAAATTGTGTCATCTGGTATTGGCGGGGCAAAAAAATGAGTTTATAAAACTCCGGCTATTTTGGATTTCTGCCTGGAGTCTACGGTTTTTTTTAATATATCAACATATTTAGACTAGAAAAACAGAAAATTCGCGTATACCTAGTAAGGCTAAAGGGGCCAGTGTGGCACTTCCGACAATTTTGAGCACAATTCTCTCCAAATTTCTTTTTCAGCGAGTCTACATGCCCTTATGTATGTTCTCTAATTCCTATACAAAAGCTGAGTGTATCGTAGTATACTATGGTGTTTTCTTTTTCACGTGAAATGTAAAATTTATTTATCTCTCAAGGAGCCATCGTCATTGTCCATTGTTGCATTTGTTTAGTATTTTGAATTAAAACCGGTTGTAAAATGAGAAAAGTCAAATCAGACTTAATGACACATTGTCCTTCAAAATAAAGAAAGACTTTAACAGTTTTCACTGTAAAAAACCTTTGGGGCCACGGTGGCCCCTCCCGTCCTTCTAGGTATAAGATCTAATATTTACGCTTCTATGAGGGTATAACAAAAATGATTGTCAGAAAAAGACAATGTATTCAGTCAATTATAATTGGAATTACTGAACAGCAAACATTGAAAGGTACCACGTAGCCCCTTCCGTCTTTCTAGTGTCAACTACTAATTACGAAACAAGTTGTTGTTGATGTTGTTAATGCCACTCGGAAATTCAAGCGACCAGGAGTTAAGGCGGACAAGCGAGCGTCTTTTGTTTTTAATGAGCACCGCAAGGGTGGAAGTTCGACATGTCTCAAGTACAGATTATGTACCCGGATGAAACTAGATGATGTCAAGAGGGACGAGAAACTCTTCACCCTCCGGGACCCTCGGGACTTCAGGATTCACGAGTTTTACATGCAACGTTCATTTCCTTTGTTAAAACCTTTTTATAAGGCTAAACAGCGCCCCTAGCGGCCATTTTTAGAATTTTTTTTTTTTTTTTGTTCATGATTCCTTGAGCGCATCTCGTATGTTTTCCACATACCAATTTTGGGGTTAATCCGTTTAACGGTTTTAGCTGTAAGATGCCCTAAATGGGGGAAGTTTAACTATAACCACCCGGTATAATAACGCGAGATACAAGATCGCTCGTGACAGACACGGGCATGTGGAAATTTGCCAGTAACTTTCGCTGGTGTCAGACACGGGCAAATGCGTAGAGTGGTTAAAGTTATATCTATCTATCTATCTATATATATATATATATATATATACAGTTAAACTTTCCTAATACGAACACGGTTAGTTCGAAATCACGGCTAAAAAGATCATTTTCTTCATTAAGTTTGGTCTACTATTTAGTTACATTAAATATTTCACGCATATTACGAAGGCTAAAATACAAATTTCGGCTAAGACGAACAAAATTTCTGACCTATTCACGAATAATTTTCTCGATTGCAAATAATTTAAAAAAAAAGAAATTGTTGGTTATTTTTGGGCATTGTAAACCAGCAAGTGCGCATTTCGAATCATACGTTGAAACCTTCTGGGAAGCAATAGCCTATAACAAAGTTGAAGAAGTTTTAGATACTTAAAAGATTTTTTATGAGATGCGTCCACAAAATGACAATTTACAAATGGCGCTAGGCATTTTGCGCCGAGCTTTGCGTATGATAAAATTTAATATCGCTAAAAAACAACTAACCATTAAAGGATTTTTTCCATAATTGTTAAATTTTAAAAGCTAAGCTCACTTTCTCTCAATGTGCTAGTACGATTTACAAGTGCATATTAGTAAGAATAAATCATTGTTGTTCACCTTTTGTTTTTTACTTTTTATTATAAATAGAAGTATTTATTTTTAAAATATAAGCATGCATTTCTAATTCTTTTTTCTACACAGTTCACTTATTCACGGTTTTTACGAATAACGGCTAATTCGAACAATTTCGTGAGCTTTTGGCATTTCGTATTAATCGAGTTCAACTGTGTATACTTATATTCCTACTGCTTACGGGTTGGGAAAATTTGTAAAATTCAGCAACATATTTAACACAAAAAATATCAAATTATCAACAAATATATATGAATATAATTATAAAGACAATTCAAAATTGGGGAAAAACCCTCAATATAGTGTGTACAATTCATCATCGTCTTCCTCTAGCAACCTCCCTTAATGGCTATTTTCCCCGTCTTCTTAGAATCGAGATCGAGGGTCAATATTCTCGGTCGCTTGAACATGACTCAACCAATTGGCATCATTTCTTCCATTTTGTCCTGTTAGATTTCTTTGCTTTCAATAGTTGAAGTGCAGTTTCGAAACGAAAGAAATAAAATAGATTCCATTATATTTCCTGTCATAGAGAAATCGGGACCGAGAGGACATATATTTTTGAAGCCTTTTATGCCCGAAGTTTCAGTTTCTTTTAGGAAAAGTGCATTAGCTGGGAGAATGGTAGAGTATTCTTGAATTCCAATGAAGACAATATTAATCTGAAATAGAACTTGTTTATTTATTTATTTATTTATTTTTTTTTTTTTTGTATTAGAGTATAAAGAATATATTTCAAGCATTCGTGCATTTTAACTAATGCGTTTTCAGTTGAATTTCGAAGTAATATACATCAATAAAAGAAGGGACATAAGTACTTAAAACAAAATATATTAAGTTCCTAAAGAATTAGAACTTGTAAAAAAGGCATGGAAGGCAATATTTAATAATTGTTTGTTAGTGAAACATAAATGCAATAGAAAGGCAATAAAATACTAATAGAATAAGTATAACAGAAAAATAAATAAATAAAAATCATGCACTGGTTTTCTTTTCTTTTCTCAATTTCTTAATAAGTGAAAGAAACCAAGTCAAAATGTAAAGGAGATATCGTTAAAATTTAACGACTTTAACTTTTATTCTCATAAGCAATCTTTCAAACTCGATGCTAATAAGTTCGAATTTTTCGAGAATCATAGTGTTCTTATTGAAATTACTTGTCATTGCATTTATACTGTTATTCGAACTTAAAAATTCTGTAAATATTAGATCGTATTTGTATTTTTATTCGAAAAAATAGTGGTTTTTAAAAATATTTGAGTGAAACGCCAGCATTCAAAATATTACAAACAAATTTTAATGGAATTTTATGACTACAAGTTTTACTTTTATGCAGGCATTTGTTATTATTTCAAAGAAGTTTGAACTTTGAAATAAATAGTAAATGGTTTATAATTGCCTGTGTCATACAAATTGTCTTAATTTTTCTTCTTGATTTGATGTTTTACAGCTAATATGTTCCTCTTAACCATCCCTAATTTATACTTCTATACTATTAAGTTCACATAATTAAAAATAAATTTAATATGGTTGGTTACATTGCTCAGTTCCTGCTCCAAATAACCAATAAATTATATCTACCTGTTCGTCCTTCGGAGGAAAAAATTCTTCACGAAACCACTTCTTCTTTTTTTCCTTCTTTCTTTCCTTTCCTTTACTTTTTTTTTTTTTTTTTTTTTGTTTTTCAAAATTTTGCAATCAGAGCTCTATTTTCGCCATTATGAGAACTAATAGTTGGGAATCTATTCCACGCAAATTGATCTGTACTAGGATTAGTAACTGGAAAAACCAAGGTCTCGGGTTGGAAGGGGTGGCGACAACCAACCATCCAATGGTTGCGTCCTGGACCTTGTAAAGAAAAACACATGAAATCAATGTTTATTACTTATTCCGTAGGACGGTTTAAATTTAATCATTCTCAATTAACTTGTTCTAGTTACACAATGTACATACAATTTTCTGTATATTTTTCATTTTAAAAACAAATAAAGATATTTGTTATCCAAGAAAGATTAGTTAGTTGAGTTAAACTTCCAATGAAAAATTCATTGGAATATAATTGGTTTATAAATCAACTGTTTACAAAATAGTTATTTACGAAAATCCAATCATTGTAACAAAAACTAACACATGCCAGGTATTTCACATTGCTTTATTAAATCCAAAGAGAGAATTGTTATTGCTATTAATTCTACAATTCATGTTTCTTAAGAAAAATATAATTGTGTACACTATTTACTTTCATTACATTGTCATATTTACACACTAGCTTGTTCTACTTCACTCATTAAAAATAATACTACTAATAAAAAAAAACGTCAGAATCTCCCTGCGTTCATACGTTATTTCAATATAAAAAGAGCAAGATTTGTTCCAATGTTTCAAAAAGAGAAAATTCAATGTTTGTGGGTGCTACGTGCATGCTAAACTTTTATATTTTGTACAATTTTTGCAAATTACATTAATCAAAATTGTAACTGTTAAACACCTGTGACCCGTGCTTGAGATTTCCTTTGCCCTTCGATATTCTCTGCTACTCTTTAAAGTAAAGTAATATATCAGTCTTCGGAAACAAAGAAACTTACGCTTTTATAAAAAAAACCGTTGAACGCGTTTTAATAAGAACAAGAAGCTTGTCACGAAATGTATTCAAATTACGTTGTGAGTAACTTAAAATAAAATTAAGCCGAGTCGTAAAGTACGAGCGCAAAGAGGACTTTTTTAGACAAACATGTACGGCAATCGTTAAATATTTTATGTTTTAGAAATTGACTTTTTTTCTTGGTAGCGATTCAATCAAAAAAAAAAAAAAAAGGACACTTTTTTACTGAAAAATTGAAAGAATAAAAACAAAGAAAGAAAATTTTCAGGGTTTTCTTTTTATTTTTTCCTTCTATATATAAACATCTGTTTCGGCTAATGCCCGAAAATGAAGAATATTAACAATTCCTGATTTCGGACTTTCACCGTTACATATAGATATAGTAGTGGCTAGATTATCCGAGCTAATGTGGACCGAGCGTACCTCGGATAATCGAAAAGTCGGATATCACGGACTCTGTCCAAATCGGGAGGGAAACATGGGTTGAAATGAATGAAAATGTCGTCAAAGATGTAAAACAAAGACATTTACCGTACATATTAGGAAATGAAAAAAATGACGTTACATACATACAAATATCTAATTTTATGACTACACATCAGTAGAGTGCATGTTTCAGTTCAAGTTGTTTCTTGAAGAAGTTAATGCCTATATATTGTTTTTTGTTTAACCAAGGCTGAACTTGATCCAGTTAGTTAACTGTTACATTCAAAATAGAGATAGGACGACTTTCCACTAAAAATATTCTTCTGAACATTTCCGGAAACCAGGAAAGGACATCGTATTAGCAAAATAAAGAGACTTTAAAATGATGTGAACAAACTTTGTCGGGCACTAGCGCCACTAGCGGCGGAAAAGGTGCGACGCCGGTTCTTTTGACGTTTCCAGAAATAAAACATCATGATCCGTAACAGTTAACTAACTCGATCAAGTTCAGCCTTGGTTCAACAAAACGCGCTCGCTTCTTTGCTGTCGTTTTACGCATTTGTTGTAGCTGGTAACGCCGCCATCGGCTGAAAAAAAAAAACAATTTTTTTTCAAGAACAAATGTACCTTGGTTAACCCGGAACTCGGTTAGTCGGGGCTCGGATAACTGAGGCTCTACTGTACATATTATATATATATATTTATATATATGTATATATATATAGACGCGTGTGTCCGTGTGCTCCCGCGTTTCTGTCAAACTCTTCAAGTTATCACCTATTCAGAAATCTCCATTCTGTTCAGCGCATGCTGAATTGAATCTATTTTGATGACTACTGATGTTTTACAATTATTCCTGTAAGAAATATTGGCAGTTCCCAATAAGATGGCATCCTAAATGATGTCAGTTAATTGCTGAATATAATACGAAAAGTTAGAAAACAAATAAGTTAAAAATGCATGCACTTGGGACATGAAGTGCTATGACTCCATTTTATTTCTAACTCCATAGCCTTTCGTTCTGTAGTAGACAAACGAAAATCTCAGAAATTTATTTTTAGAGTCATAAAATGAGAAGTTTGAAGAAGAGATAAAAGCCACTTTAGCGTAAGAATATTTTTCGCATCAGCAGTTTCTGATTCACAGCCCCCATCACTGTTTCTTACAAAGATGGAGGGAAAACTGAATGAATTTAGTCGTTCACAAACGACAAGATTTGAGTAGTTCCTTCAACAGACTTGTAAGTAGTTTTTGAAATTATTTATTGCTTCTATATTTTCCCATTCACATAATACGGATCAGATAATATTTTGCAAGACGAGTACTATGGAAAAATTCAGAAAAGCACTTGTGGCTGTTTTAAGCAGAAAAAATATATAACTTCATTGTTAAAAAGGTGTGCCTTAAAGATGAGAAAATATGCCTTCTAATTTTTTTAAGCAGCTTTGACGTAAAAATGAGTAAGCGTCGTTTTCAGTTTTAAGTATCAAGGCTTATTTGAAAATTTTAGTTACAGAACGTATACTTTATTTTTACTGCATTAAATTAAAAATGTATTTCGCAACTTCAGGTTCATAATTAATAAAGGCCTTTTTTTACGATTACTTTTTCACAACAATATGATTTGCACCAAAATGAAGGAACTATTAACCGCGCAAGGCGTCAGAATAATTCGAAGAATGTGAGTTGTCAATTCGTCTCATCAGAGTAGGAATACAAGATGAATAGTTCGTCGGATTCGAATAAAACCAGAAAACAGAATGAGCTAGCGGATAATTAACGCTCTTCTGGATTGTGCTGTGAAGACTTTCGGACGGAAGTGCTCAAGCAATCGCAGCTCGTACATTTGGAAGCTATATAATCCAACTGCTTCCGTACGCGATCTATGTCCACTGGCACAGTGGCAAAGCGTTCGCCGCAGGGACAGAGGAACCGAGTTTGATTCAGTAGCGGCACGCCGTTTTCAACTATGACAAGCTTCGCACGTGTTGTGCTGCTTCTGATAACAGTGCCGCAGGGAAAGAGGAACCGAGTTTGATTCAGTAACGGCACGCCGTTTTCAACTATGACAAGCTTCGCACGTGTTGTGCTGCTTCTGATAACAGTGCCGCAGGGAAAGAGGAACCGAGTTTGATTCAGTAGCGGCACGCCGTTTTCAACTATGACAAGCTTCGCACGTGTTGTGCTGCTTCTGATAACAGTGCCGCAGGGAAAGAGGAACCGAGTTTGATTCAGTAGCGGCACGCCGTTTTCAACTATGACAAGCTTCGCACGTGTTGTGCTGCTTCTGATAACAGTGTGTTACCTCAAATATGAGGGATCATCAGTTTTTTTTTTTTTTAGTGGTGTCTGAAAAATAGGGTCGAACAGGATCATTTTTGAGAAAAGGGATGAAAGGAGAAAAAGGGATAAGGGGCCGATCATAAATGATGCTACAGTTTTTTCGATATATTTGAACCTCTCACCCCCTTTGTCACAAAGTGTCACACTTCACCATTACCCCACTCCATTTGTCACATTTCACGCTATATTACATTAGCATAAGATTAATTTAATTTTCTGATTTTAAATGCTTTTATAGAAACCAAAATCTTCGATGTCACACTTCTTGTTACCCCCTCCCCTCCTCTTGTCACAAACCGTCACACTTTCTTGAAGCCCCCTCAGAGCGTGACATCATTTATGAATGACTTCTGAGGGATTTTGAGAAATCGTTTATCTAAAAAATTGAACTCAAATTTTCAAATCTGAGTCATTTTGAATCGGAGCTTTCCGACAAGGTGATGTTCTTGAAAAAATTCCAATTTATCCCATTAACAGAATTTCTGATTTAACAGTGTTGACACTCTACGCATTGGGAGCTTTTCTGCCGACTCTGTTGATTCCCACCTTTTTTTAGAGAATTAAACAATAGTTTTTCTACACTGTTTACGGCACTGATGCGTAATCTACAATTTGGTCCCAAATGTGTTTATCTTGATTACACTACAATGGGTAATAAAAAAAAATTTTATCGCTCCTTATTTCAGTTTTACATCTAAAGTATTTATCAAGAGTAATTTTCCTGTTTCTATCCGTAGTACTATTTATTTTTCTTTGAAAGAGCCTTAATACTTCTAGGTTTTTAATTATCTCAATTTCGTCAAGTCTTTTATTGCAAAATTATTTTATTATATTTCTTCATCAATCAAGAAAGAGAAACATTTTTTGCGAATAATATTTTTTCCCCCAGTTTCAACATTTTTTAATGTTTTCTTAAGGATATATATTCTTATTAATCTGTGTACGAAAAAAAAAACTGCTGAATTAATTACTTAAATCGACTTCAATTAAATGAATCGTTTACAAAAACGTGTGACAAAACATTTGCTTGAGCTAAGCAAATAAACCCCGAGCCTTATATAATCCAAGAACTAATGTACACTGAATATTCAGGACTTTGTTTTGATCATTTTACATTTAAAAAAAGCTAAAACTAACATTTTTATCGAGCAGAACATCCTGTAAAAAATTGCAAATACCTGAAACATATAAAGTGCTTTGATTTTTTTTTATTTGTTGTTATTCTCAATAAAAAAAGAAGTTGTAAACACTTTTTTTCATTAAAAATAAATAAATAAATAAATGCAGAAAATAAATAAATAAAAAAAAGTAAATTAAAACTTTAAAAAAAACAGAATTCATGTGCGGAAATAAGTATGAATTCATGTTGCACCTTTAGTAAAGAAAATTAATCATATACGATAAACAATGTTTTCATGGTTTATTTACGAAACATGTATAAAGTCAGAATTAAACTAAGAGTTTTAAAGTAAGCTCATTTAAAGGCTATCTACATATGAGACGGTTTATACATCACTGTAACAGTTCAAGTGCTTTTCTCCTCCGTCCCCTTCCCCTGTTAGTACGAAGCCTTTAGGGATCATTCAGAAATGATGTCACGCTTCTGGGGGGGGGGGGGGAATTTTGAAGTTGTGACAAATTGTGACAAGAGGAGTTGAGGGGGTCCAATGAAGTGTGACATCAGGCTCATGCAACATAGCGTGACATGTGACAAGGGGGATAGGGGAGTCCGTTGAAGTGTGACATTTTGCGACAAAGGGAAGGGGGTTCAAATATGTGGGAAAAAACGTGACATTATTTATGAACGGTCTCTTGGGGTGCCCTTCCTCCGGGCGAGATGAAGTGTAGTCCTTCCATCGCCTACGGTTGGCATAACCGAGCCGAGATAGGTTTGCTCGGCGCCAGCCCAGTCTTACTATTTCTTGCTGTGTGAGCCTGGTGGTTCTTGATATCCGTATGTTAGACGAGTATCATTTGGAGTGTTGGGGCTCCCATCAGTTCATGTACTCATTGTGCTATAGCGTGTTTAACTTTACCTTGAAGGTTTCACTTTTAAATTATGCAACGACATGGCGATGCAAGCTTAAAATGGCTTACTGGGTGAAATTTTGATAAATGATCACTATCTTTTTATTGTATATATATATGTACATACATACGCGGGGGCGAACTGACCGGTGGGGGGTTGTAGGGGCCCTCCTCCCCAGCAAGCATCATATATCCCGCAGCCGACCGATTTCAAAATATCCGGATCCTGATGTAGCGACTGCATTGAAGATTTGGTTATAAAACATGTCGAATTTGGCTGTTAAAATTTCATTAATCAACAAGTTTTGAAGTTTGTATAAATTATAAACTTGGTATTTAGAAGTTACGGGATGCTTAAAAACTTTTCTATTAACCGAGCCGAAATACCGATTAACTATTCGGCGGAAAAGTTCTGCCACAGTAGAAATATAAGAAAATTAAGAAATTAGTATATTTTAAACCCTTAAATTGCACTATAGTTATTGCAAAAGAATGCATTAGTATATAGTTTTAATAAATAAAAATAATTTAGAAAAAATATTTTTTTAAAACATTATCTTTAGGTTTGACTGAACAAAAACAAACACAGATATTAAAACTATAATATTGTATTTTATGCTTAGCATTTGCTACCAACATCTGGCAATATTTAATGCCGGCAATAGTTAATAGTTATAATGCAGGATATGATACTTTTATTTTGCTGGTATTAACAAAATGGAAGTCAGACTTTGTTTGGGTAGACTGATTTATTGTCAATATCGGCAAAAAGAGAAATGTAAAATGCTTAGATTATACCATGAATACTAAGATAGCATAAGTTATTGGGGTTTTTGAAAATAAAAATATATTCTAGTTAAATGCATTAAATTTTAATAGATCTTTTGAGCATAGGTGTGCAGAAAAGAATAAAAATGTTAACTTTTATAACTTTAAAAGTATCTTCATAAAACTATTTTGAGCAAGGTAAATGTTCACTAGGCAATAGTCAATAGTATTTTGTTTAATTTGAATTAAATAATTACTAAAATAATGGTAATACTTACATTAAAACCGGTGATTTCTATTTGGCGAATCGTTGAGGACTTCCAGCTGAGCCTTGAAGGACTAATTGAAATCTTTTTACGATTAATTGGTTACGATGGCTGCGTAGCAACACGACGAGTTCTCGTGCATTCTAAAGTTTAGTATTATTCAAGTTATTCAAGCTAATCAAGTCCATTGATTCAAGTTTTTTTTTTTTTTTTTAATGATTTGAGAGTAAGCCATAATTTTTTATAATGATTTGAGAGTAGCCATAATATTAGCCAGGCTACATATTCGTAACGTTTAATAATTTATTCTTTCTATATTCATTATGCTATTCTAATAAATGTAATTAGTGTTTTGTAAATAAATGTTATGTGTCGTACGCGAACTCAATAATTCTAGAATAAGCGGATCTCTAAATATTAAACCATAGTTGCCCGCCAAGCCCACAACACTATTCCACTAGTGGGTGAATAATTTCAGACAGTTTGAGATTCTTAACAGGTAAGAATTAAATTCTACATCAGATATTAACGTGTAGAATTGGTGCTTGACTTTGTGAATACTTTATATATATATATATATATATATGTAAATGCAGTAAAACAACGGACACTCAGATTAAAGAATATTTGTCCGTTACAGAGAGGTGTCTGCAAAAGAGGGTTTTTTTTAAACTTTTAAAAACTGTCTGATATACATACATATATATATATATATATATATATATATATATATATATATATATATATATATATATGCTTTTTGTGTGAGAGTTGAGCAAAATATTCTGCAGTATAATTCTTCCATCCTTTTTTCAAACGTATGGTACCATTGTTAATGAAGCGTTAGCAGGAATAGCTTTCTCAGACGAAATCCTTTCGTTCCAAGAAATTCGAAAGCATCAGAACTCTTCAAAGAGAATAAACGGGTGGAAATGACATCAATAAATCATGTTCCATGTGAATGAGTGCTTCAGAACCGACAACATTCCTTCGCAGTTTGATATTTCTGTCGTAACTAAAGAAAAAAAATCAACGATTCGATGGACTGTTTATGGTTTACTGAAATAGTTTCACCCCTCCTCCGGCCCTCGAAGAAGAAACAGCATTTTCGGCTACCAATTTTGTAAGGATACATAATTTAGCATTTTGGAGATTTTTCTGTGCATTTGAAGAGGATTCAATTTCCTTTATATCATGTTTTTGGAAAGCTTTTCCCAAAAAAAAAAAAAGACACTTGGCATACTTTCAATATTTTTTAGAGATGGACATCAAAAGAAAACTGTTTTATCTAAGGAAAATTTATATTATGAATTATGTAGGCAAACACACTAAAATTGGAATGTAATGATAATTCTTTATTCAATCAATTCCTGATAAATGTAAGTTTCGTTGAAAAAACAAACTAGTAGAACCCTTGTAATTGAAAATAAGTGACAGTTATTCTCATGTAGAGTCAGATGTAAATTTGGTATCCTGATAACAAGATTAGCTGAATTTCAAAGTTAATTAATTAATTTGAAATTTTAGAAATATTTCACCATAATTTCATCGGGACAGCTAAAATAACCAAAACCATTTTTTAGTTTAAATTTATAGTTATTTTAACACGTTGACTGCCAGAACACTGACTGCCAACGCTGTTTGTAGTTTATGGATCTCCAGACGATAGTTTAATTTAATTACGACATATTGCACAACACATTTTATTTAAAAAAAAATACTAACTTTGCATAAATGTATTGAAAAATGAAAAAAAGTCGGCAACATCGAGGTAACTTGTAATTTGGTACCTCAACAAGTTTACGTACTACGAGTTATCTCGTAGGTTGGCAGTCAACGGGTTAAAAAATAATTTACGTATCACGTAGTCAGTAGGTAAGACTTCTTTAATTAATCTCACATTCACGTTTCTAAACGTTCTTCGGTATTAAATCTAGAATTGCACACACAAGGTCAGTTGCTTCGCATTGTGAGACAATTTTTCTTGCTTCTGAAAGATTGAGCCGATTCGGGAAAGACTTTCATTATTGATTTAGTTTAAGATGCATATTTAATAAATGTGATATTCTTCATCCTTAAAAAACTAATGAGAATTTTGAGTCAATTTCACGAGAAACTGGCAATTTTTCCGACGTGGAACGAAAAAAACAATTTTATATTTCAAAATAACAAAAAGAAAAAAAAGTGAGTCGCATAATATAGTTTGCTTGCTGTTGCTGTCGAGTCCTCACGCATGACGAAGCAGAATGGGTACGCTGCTCTCGAGTCTAACGGGGCCCTTTTGGGCAGGAGTCCGATTTCCGCCCCTTTTTGAAACGTCTCTTAATTTTTGATCCAGCTCCCAGATGAGAGACCGTCACCTAGGACTGGCACCCCTAGAGGTATCGTTTCACCTGGAGGGCATTCGAACCACGACCTATTTAACGTGCACCAGCTCCCTTTACCGTACGGCCGCGAGAGGTTGTCACCCTCCCAAACACTGACCTCAGTCAATGTTGCTTTGCTTTCGATGTTCTGCGGGAACCGAGCTTCTACCGACTGATCCACTGCGGGACACAATTGACTGTCTTCTATCCATATGCATTGCAACAGGAATTGCATATTCTAGATATAAGGGGTTAAATTTTATTAAATTTAATTACCTGTGAAGTACATTGATGTAAGATCAATATAGTCCCAAAGAAAATTGAAATAAACTGCGCAAGTAACGTTACACACTTATGCAAAACTAAAGCAAACACCAATTTCTAATTACTAAACATTTTAATACTCTGAATATAATTATTGATTTATGCTTTCTGCTATAACTTTAAAAACATATATGATTTCTGTAAAATTCCTATTTTGTAAACAATATCTATATTGTAGTCATAATTTTAGTCATTTTTAAGGATCATATATTTTACACAACAAAAAGAGTAAAGTGGGTGATTTTATTTCGTGACATTTCTGTTAATTTAATGGACCGAAGCACGAATGGCTCGTACCGACTGGTCCACTGCGGGACTGTAGTTCGTTTTGAAAAATGTATACAATTTCCGTTTTTCTACTAAACATCTAATTCTACGCATCAGAAGGTTAAGCCTCAGGGCTGCACAGCTCCCGAAAAGCTGTGGATTATCCACCCCCCCCAAAGGGAGCTTCCTCGTAAAAATACTTATAAGGGGACGTTCATAAATGATGTCACGATTTTTTCCCATATATTTGACACCCCTCCCCTCTTTGTCACAATATGTCACACTTCAGCGGACCCCCTACCCCTTTGTCACATGCCACGCTGTGCTGCATAATGCATGATGTCACATTTCGTTTTACCCCTCCCCTCCCTTTGTCACAATTTCACGAGACCCACTTCCGCCTCGAGGCGTGACATCATTTATGAATTATCCCTTAGGGTGCTTTCACACCAAAGGCTACAACGACAATATTCTTGTCTTTTCTCATCTACGCAAGTGCAAGATGTATTTTTGCCTTAAGAAATGTGCTCTGCGCTTGCGCAGAAGACAAGGTTTTTTTTTGTCTTTGTCGGCTTTGGTGTGAAAGCACAAGACAGCCCGCTGCAAGTTGTAATGGCGTAGTATACACTTCTCCCCTCGTGGATACCCCTGCTTAATAT
This sequence comes from Octonoba sinensis, assembly GCA_038502835.1. Classification (NCBI taxonomy): domain Eukaryota; kingdom Metazoa; phylum Arthropoda; class Arachnida; order Araneae; family Uloboridae; genus Octonoba; species Octonoba sinensis. The sequence continues at coordinate 94,486,497 of CM076605.1, read as the reverse complement.
TTTCCGTAAAACTCAGAATTTCTACTGCAAAGAAAGCAAATAAAAACAAGTTGTATGAAACATCTCAAAATGTTAAAATATTTCTTGAAGATTTGGCTAAATATTCTTAATTTTTCAACAGTAAAAGGGAAACTAACTTGCGCTAGTTACATATAGATAAACCTCCACTTAGTTACATATTTTTCAAGGCTCTTTCATAGTAGTTACATAGTTTAAAAGTTAATGAATGATATGTATTTCCTTCCTGATGTAGTTAACATTTATCCCACAAAGGATTTAAAGCTACCCACGAATACAAAAGAACTCTTGAAAAGTAAAATAATATTTTCTGATTAATGGAAGTGGAAAAATTCCTACTTTAAATTTTAAAAGTGAAACAAATTTAAAGTGACGTACACACCAAAGCAGAGCGTGCAGACCTTGTCGCCATCCTTGACAAAGTTTTAAATTTCAATTCTATCTCTTCCCGAGTAAAATGTCGCAGCTAAATGTTAAGTTTATTATTCTCCTAATGGCTGGAAGCTTTTCAACCCCCTATAATGAGTGTAGTGACATGCAGATAAGGCTATGAATTCTGTGAAGTCAAGAACACAAGCGGATATTCAAATTTCTGAAATGCCTTCACATTCATAGAAATGCAGCGACACATGTAAAGAGCATTCTAAGATATTTCTGCCTTTTGTGCTAAATGTAACATTTTCAGCTCCCAAATTGTATAGCTGTTCAAAAATACTTGCGTCATTAAAAGTGTATGCTCTTAATGTTACATGTATGAGTAGGTTTATTGTCGGAGAAGTCGTCATTCCTTATTATTCTGAATCAAATGAATAGCTAGACAAATAAGTTGAAATATCAATTAAACTGTAATAAAAAGTCTCGCAATACATTTCGTCATGATAAATCTGAATTTTTAAGAAAGGGTTCTGTTCTTTTGTAAAAGTAAAAGAAAAAAACACGTTTTTAAAAATGCAGATTTAATATGATGAATGTTATAGCTCATTTTTTATGATAATTTAATTTATGTTTCAACTTGTTTATATAGCTTTATTAAAATGGAGCTATATAATAGTCGTCACTCCTTATTATTTTGAAGCAAATGAATAGCTATAGAAATTAGTTGAAACATCAATTAAGCTATATTAGAATTTAGAAAAATCTTGCGATACATTTCATCACATTAAATCTGCATTAGAAAAAAGTGTTTTCTTCTTTAATAAAAGTAAAAGAATGAAACACGTTTTTGCAAATGCAGATTTAATATGATGAACCCTAATCACTCAACTGATGTTTAAACTTATTTATATAACTTAACTAAAATTGAGATATATAAATCAATTGCATAGATAATAATTTACATAGATAATCTATACATCTCTCATATAAGGTTGTATAACTTATGTAAATACGTTAATGAAATAAACAAGTTTTGTATATATATAACCTCTATTTAAAATGGAAATTATCAGTTTTGAGTAAAATCTGCTCTCTCTATTAGTCCTTTAAGCAAAAAAGGGGCTGTGTTTTTTTCTTGGCTAAGTTGCGTGTTATCAAACATCTCTCCCCATTTGCGGTAACTCATTCTTGAAAGTCTTTGGTGTATACGGTAACAAACGCTTTGAGTGACTCGTATGGTGATGGCGAACCTTTTCGGACTAGTGTGTTAATGAAATTGAGGTTTATTATTTTCGAGTGTCCACTTAAGTAGGTGGATTTTTGTGGTGCGGAAAACTGACAGCGTACATGTTAAGCAATTATGCGGCTTGTTGAAGACCCCTTGAGTATGTATATGCCTAAAATACTTTCGGATTAATTAAATTATTAGTGTCCTTTAGCAGGTGCTTCCTAATAATGAAGAAATTGGGCGTTTAAACTCCCTTGTGATGATGGCTTCCGCCAAAAGTGGAGCTACTTGAAAATATGGATGCCAATTCCTGGGGAAAGCACTAGGTCTATAAAGATTAAGTTCAAATGCGTAACTGCATTGGATACAACAGCTGACATTAAAAAATGTCAGTTGAACTTAATAATAATAATAATAATAGTTTATTCTTAAGAAAAAACTCAATTTTTCAATGCTTTTCCAAAGTTTTATAAAGAATCCAAAAAGGAAAAAAAGGAGTGTTACAAAATACCTAATTTTCAAAAAATATTATATTTCTACCAATCCATTTTAGTTCTTTTCCCACTCAACTGTACTTCTTTTCCATTCTTCTTTTTTTTTTTTTTTTTTGCTCTCACAATTAATGGAGTGCGACCAATCTAGCTGCCGTCTATTATCCCGCTGAAATAAAAGGCTTGGAGTCCCGATTCCCTTCAGTAAAAGGGAAATGGTGTCATTCAACGGATTATTTGCGATTGAATGAACCAGCTGAAGTTCGGATCCATCAATAAGAAGTCACCATATGCCCGTTGGAGCAAAAGTATCGAGAATGTATTTTTCCTTAATAAAAAGAAGTTTTTAATGGTTTTTTTTTCTTCGTAATATGACTTGAGTTTTTTCTTTCCAATTACAAAATATTTGAAGAGTCTCTGCTTGACTAATTTAGGAAATTAGATGTTTGAGTTGTGTTCCTAATACCATTTTATGTCTTTTGAGAATTGCCGTAATGAATTAATTGATCTTTTGTTCCATACAGTGGAAATTTTATTTTGAGTTTTAGTACCTTTGTGATTTATTGCAGCATAAAATATGTTCGAGTAAACACACTTTTGATTTTGAATTGTATTGCGTATGTAAATTTTCTTAGACCAAAAACTTCTCATTAACGCATTAGTTTTAGTCACCACCCAAGTATAACGCAAAGCAATTTAAAATATGTAACTGTGTACGGATACAACGGTGTGACAAAAAGTTCCGTCTATAACTATAGGAGCCTACTTTCCCGTATACACAAAAGTTCAAATTTATGATCTATCTCTTTCTCTCTTTCTTATTTAGTTTTAGTTCGAAATTACTTTAAATATACCTTTTTCAACGGTTAAACATATTCACTCACTGAACCATTCGGTTATTCATTCATTCATTTACTCACTCATGTACTTATTCATTCATTCATTTATTCACTCACTCACTCATTCATTCATGTACTTCTTTAATCATTCATTTATTCACTTATTCATTCTTTCATGTATTTTTTCATTCATTCATTTATTCACTCACTCATTCATTCACGTACTTATTCATTCATTCATTTATTCGCTCATTCATGCATTCATTCAAAAATATCCTTATACACCCAGATCAATAAATTTCATTGGAAAATATGCTCGTTTAGTTCTTGGTGAACTTCGTATTTGCACGTGTTCTGTGCCGTACGATCCTTCCGACAAAGTTTGTTTCAAGCAAATCCGTCAGCAAGATCAGGATTTATATAGGATTGAAATTTCCCCTAATGTTAATTATTTAACTGTTCAAAATTGAGCTAAAATTGTTTAAATAAAAAAGCTTTTTCTTTCACCCCAAGAGGTCCTTCAAATAAATTTGTTCAAATCTGAATTTTATGACGAGGGTTCATAGAATTTTCTTCATCCCCAAAGGCACTACTAATAAGATTTGTTGAACTGTTCAAAATTGAACGAAAGATTGTTCAAATAAAAAACCAAAATATGGAAATGAGATGTCCTCGCTGAAATCTTTCGAATGCAGAAAAAAAAAATTAATCCGACATCTTCCACAAAAATTATTGTGCGGGGGAGGGGGGGGGGTGCAGACTGACAGACACACATTTCCCCCCTTCTCAAAATCCTCTCATTTTTTTTAGTTTTCCAATTTTATTTAATTACGTCACTTATTTTTCATTCTTCTTAATTTTTATGATAAATTAGTCCTGTATGTTATTTATTTATTTACTTTTACGGAAAAATGGGTTGAAAAAGGATCACCCTCAGAGCAATTTACACCTGCGTAGCACTTTATACAGCTATACCCCAGCAGAATCGTAATTCTAATGACTTGCTGGAAGAAAGCAGTCTGTAGGAGGAAGGATCTGGTTTCTACAGTTTGCAATGGTGATTTTTACACTTCAATGTTAAAAAGATTTACATTTTCTACTTTATACATTCAATTCATATGATCTCTTTTCCCCCCTGTTCTGTGTTGGCGAAGCGCCCTCTATATATCATGTGACTTGGTATAAAATAATCTTTTCGAAGCTGTGTGAAAAAGTGTGTGTACAATGGCGGTTGTCGAGTTCGCTGCTAAATGAGGTAGCATGAGAAATTTATGTGATGAGAATAAAATTAAGATGTTTATATTTAAAGAAAGAGTGAGTGTATTTTATCCAGCTGAGTTGTCGACGTTACACCCCCCTTCGTTTCCGCATTGGTGAATTTAGAAGTTAGGTTCACGCGACCTTGGAGAGGCAGTGCTTTGACAATTTTACTTAATTTTTTTTAGCAATCTCAAAATGAGTGGGGGCGATGCCTCACCATGCTCACAATAAATCCGCCCCTGTTTTTCGTTAAAATTAAACATAAATCTGCATTTTTTTATATTTCGTTAATTTATTTATTTATTAATTATGATTATTACGTATTATTTTAACAAGACTTATATGTTCTGATTTTGTAATTTGCTCTTTCAGATAGGTGGTATTGGTACCAGCAAGCGAAGAACCAACTCTTGAAAAATCTAGAAGACGACAGGAACTATAATGTTGCTAAGAACATTATTTTGTTTATCGGAGATGGAATGGGATTGACCACAGTCACCACGGCTAGAATACTTCGAGGTCAAAAGAAAGGTCAAACTGGAGAAGAAAATGAATTAGCTTTTGATAAGTTTGAATACGTCGCCTTGGCGAAGGTGAGTTCCGTGCAATGAAAATTTATAGCCTTTGTTTTATTTTTAATCTCAAAAATAGTTTTACATCACAAAAATTCAGTTGCGACTTTTCCAACATGTTACTATTTTATCGAAATTCAAGAAAGATTGAAATGACTTGAATCTATAACTAAAATGTGGGCAATAATGAGACCTAATATTGGATCAAGATTGATTTGATCAAAAGGTGATATTGGTAGTATATTTAGAATTAATTGTGTTTTACTGAAGTAACTCAGTAATTTATTTGTTTTTTAAACTTAGTCAAGAACATTCAAATAAGAGCAGCAACGAAATTATAAAAAAAAAATCTATAATTATACTATAAAACTGCACATTCATTGTAAAACAGAAAGACATGCGTTTTAAAGAAAATTAACCCTCTAATTCCCAACTCCGCCTCAAGGCGGGGAAAAATTATGTATATATATATATATAAAACAATAAAATACAACAATTAAAAAAAAAACTTGTGCATTACATGGTTAAATCTTACTTTTGATAAAAATTTAAAATAAATAAATAAATATTGAATTATCGATTTTTAGTTGTGACGCTCTGACTGGATTAAACATCAGAATAAATAATGTTTTCCAAACTATTAGCTATAGAATTAAGCATGAACAATTGCTTTCGGATTTTCATTTATTTATTTATTTATTTTTCATATTTTATTATAGGGTTAGCTTCCTTGTGTGATCGCTCAGCCAACTCATGTAGACGTTTAAATAACTTACTATTGTTTAAAAAATATTTTATGAATGAAGGACAAATTTCAATTATACAGATTTCAACACTCAAAAAGCATTTTTTTTACTACCAGCTTGCGGTTTGTTGCGTCTTCGCCACGCACAACTCAAATTTCGGCGAATATTGAAGCAATTTTCTTAAAGTATTGCTGCAATTTAAAGCATTATTGAAACTACAAATTAATCCAGTAGACAGCAGCTTTTGTTTCTTACAAAATCAGCAATAACTTTTTTTAAATTGTATTTATCAAAAATTGGGTTCGTAGGGGCACAATTGTGAAAAAAAGTATTTACAAAATGTCATCTCTGTAGGCTTTACCATTTTCTCGATTCCTCAAGACACAAACAAACTCTTTCTTACATGATATCTATAGATGGCTTTCCTACAATTTTCTTCTAGAAATTCCCTACTGTGTGTTTACGCAGTCTGTTCTTGCTTAGTATGTTTTGTTGATATAATTTTCAACCGGCGCAATAACAAATGTGTTTCAAACTATTACACACCAAATACAACGCTGCACACACCGTGAAAATTTTCTTTTTAGCTACCAACATTTTTGGGGTTCAGTTGGTGTAAAGTTGAAAATTATTCACTTTTGACGCACTTTAATTTTTTATGTGGTTGTCGAAAAAATTGTAGACAGTATAACATTTCTTACTCATGAAATTTGTAAACTCCGTTACGTATCTAAATTTCATTTGCTCTTTTCTGGGAAACTAGGATAAATGAGCAATCGTAATGAACTTTTGATGCGTTGACGAACATCGTGTGCTAAAAAAAATATTCTGCTGTCTGTATTTTTCACAGACACTTAAAAGAATTTAAAATACATAAAAAATGAATAATTTTTAACTTTTCACAATTGAGCACCAAAAATGATGTTTCATAACTTCAACTTTCACTTTTAAGAAAAAGGGGGAAATGCTTTCTATGTTGTGAAACGGAGTTATAGGATAAGCATTATGTTGCCATCTAAAAATAAAATCATCTCTCCTACTTTTCATCGTGGAGTTTATTTGATACCTATATTTTTGCCAAACAGGGGGATTCAACTGTGGCTTTTGAGTGGCTTGCTTTGGTGATTATGGGTTTGAAAAAGTTCGACCACATCCATCATGATATGTGAAAGGAAAGAAATACATTTTCTAGCTTTCCAGTTTTTTAGAAAAGTTTCGTCTCTTTTTTAAAAAATTATCTGAGACAGAGCCGTATATTTTAGAAAATATTTTAATGTAAAATATTCAAACCTAAAAATCAAGTAATTTGCGCTTATAATAAAGCAATCTTGAAACATTTCTTCCCTAAAATATTGTGCATGATAATAATTGTACAAAAACAGAATAATTGGCGAACTTTCGCTTTCGAATAATATAGTAGTCGTCAATAATTCGCTCGTCGATCAATTAGTACGTTGAAATTACTGGTGGCTCCACATTTAATGATGGTACTCGTATTTTATTTTTAGCCTGATTTGAGCGCGATGAATTCTATTCCGTTGTTAAAAACGGGACATTCTAATAAGATTTTCTGAATTACTGTTCATTCTAATATGAATATGGTCTTCTATCGAAAACTTATTTCAATAATTTAAAAGAAGACTTTAGTCGATAGCAATTGACACCTAACTTAATTGGTGTAATTTTAAAAAAGACTGTAGCCATTGCGACCTAACTTAATTTCAGTAATTTAAAAGAAGACTTTAGTCTATAGCGACTGACACCTAACTTAATTTCAGTAATTTAAAAGAAGACTGTAGCCATTAAGACCTAACTTCATTTCAGTAATTTAAAAGAAGACTTTAGTCTATAGCGACTGACACTTAACTTAATTTCAGTAATTTAAAAGAAGACTGTAGTCATTGAGACCTAACTTCATTTCAGTAATTTAAAAGAAGGCTTTAGTCTATAGCGACTGACACCTAACTTAATTTCAGTAATTTAAAAGAAGACTGTAGCCATTAAGACCTAACTTAATTTCAGTAATTTAAAAGAAGACTTTAGTCTATAGCGATTGACACCTAACTTAATTTCAGTAATTTAAAAGAAGACTGTAGTCATTGAGACCTAACTTCATTTCAGTAATTTAAAAGAAGGCTTTAGTCTATAGCGACTGACACCTAACTTAATTTCAGTAATTTAAAAGAAGACTGTAGCCATTAAGACCTAGATGATTAGCTGAATTAGATAAATATTAGTTGGTTTTCGTTGAACACCAAGAACGTTTTGGTACCTAAATTGGTCTCCTTAAAAATAATACTCTCAATAATGGTTGCTAAAGCATAAAGCAAAACAATGCGTGATTTTTTTTACTGTGATTTTTTTTAATGTGAATTAAACTATAAACATAATGTGTATGTATCAATAACACAACTATAATTTCAGGGAGAATGGAGGATACGTAACTAGCTTTATACATACATGTAATTGTACCATAATGGCAACATGCCAGAAGGCAATACTTCTAGGGCTTTGTATGTGCATAAACTGTCAATCTTCAGATTCGCAAAGAATTTTTTAAAAATGCATTTCTTATTCAATACGCATTGTATTTTTCACAATCTATATCAATCTATACAATTGCATACACAAAATTAACACTGCTACGGCGAATTTGACATGTAACTCAAAGAGCAGAATTCGCTCTCATACGTTCTCGCTATTGCAGATTTAACCTGTTCAAACCCCAGAACTAAGCACAAACATTTTTGATGCAATTTTTTGGCTTTCTGATTTAAAAAATGATTACAAAACAAATTAACTAAGTTTTTTTTAATTTTAATTAATAATTAGTTTAAAAAAAATTAATGCCCAATTTCCATGTTTAAAACTAAGTAAACTATATGTTGATTAATTTCAAAAACAATTGGGTGTTTTAGTTTCGAATTGCACAAACAGTAGTTAATAAACAGTGTTTTAAAATGTACCCAATTGGGTGCACTTGGAATAAAGAGGTTAATGCAAACTAAAATGAAACATGAAACAGGTTAAACATGAAGCATATTTGTAAAGAATTAAAACACACGGTATAAAAGCACAAATGAGCATGAAAATGCAGGCATATGTGTTGGGATTGCTTGGAATCCCATTTTCAATGCAGTAGTGGAGCTTCTTGATGCAAAAACATCGAAATGAATTGGGTGTATTTGCATCTAGAAGCTCCTGCATTGAAAAGGAATTCCAAGCACTCCCGGAACATATGTCTGCATTTTCATGCCCACTTTTTTTTTTTATTACGTGGTATTTATCTTTTAAAGCACATTTTCATGCCTTCCGAGAAGGACTGGCATGAGTTACTAGATGCCTTGAAATAATCGTATCCGCTCGGTAATGAACTTTTAAATTTGGAATTTATTTATACACAATTTGGGTTTAGATTTGACTGGTAGCTAACCAAAAAATTATATAAATTAAAATTGACTGCTATGGGTGGTTTTAAGAAAAAGAAGGTATAATGTAAACTACGCCTTTAAAGTTTTTTTTCTTATTATTTTTACTAGACTATTATTTATGGGTATCGTTCGTGGGGAGGAGATTCTCCGTAGATTTATAGGAGTGCTCCATCGCTCTTGGGGACCTGGCATCCCTGACTTACTTGCAAGAAAATTCTGCATTTATTTCCATTAGATTTCCTTTTAAGATCAAATATTATTTCTAAAGCCTAACAAAACTTTAATATTGGAATAACATGTTAACAGCGGCTTTAGTTTCACAGGCGATACCAAGTATGTACAGCAAACTCGTTATTATGCGTTGCAAAAGCCATCGCAATAATAGCCCACTTATGACATTTGTGGAGTAATTATTAAACTATATCAACATTATATTCAGATATAAGTTTTAAGTTGTAAAAACGATGTCAAATCCATTCGTCAATTTGAAATGTGCTGTAATTCAGTGATTATGAAATCATTAGTGTGTACAGTCGGAAATCTAATTAATTCAAAATTTTAAGATGTGGACACAATCCGAAGATAAAATGGAATTTGCAAAAGGCAGGGTATAACAAATATAATAGCAACAATAATATTTTAAATTAAACTATTTATGCCAGTAATTTGATTTTGGGATTTTACGAATCAAATGGTGCTGCCAGATAAATATCTTTTTTTAGTTTTTTTAATCCTTTTATCAGTGAGAATTAAGTAAATTGCTAACTACTTTTATACAATGATCCATTATTTCCAATGTGGCTTAAACAACCAAGTAGACTTTAGAAGAATGCAACCAAGTAGAATTTAGAAGAATACAACTAAGTACATGCAGAAGAATACAACAAAGTACAATACAGAAGAATACAACCAAGTACACTGCAGAAGAATACAACGAAGTACGAAGCAGAAGAATACAACCAAGTACACTGCAGAAGAATACAATCAAATAAACTTTAGAAGAATACAGTCAAACCCCGTTAACGCGAACTCCCTTAACGTGAAATTTCGCTTAACGCGAAAGGAATGCCCTTCCCCGTCAGATAATCTAAGAACTAGTGCTAAATTAATCGTTTAAGATGAAATTGATTTGAACAAAATCCCGCTTAAGACGAAAAAAGAAATTTTTCAGTTCAAAAAAAAAAAAAGCAAAGGTGAAAAAACATCCTTTTGACATGAAATTTCCTTGGAATTTCAAAGAAGCTGCATTCTCGAAGAAGCTGCTAAAAAGAACATAGTTTCAGTAGCCTTGTTTGAAGAATATGTGCAAATAGATGACGAGGCCTAAACTTCAGAGGTAATGACCAGATGAAGATATAATTAGAGAATGATAAAAGGATAGTGTAAAGGAAATTAAAACAGACGAAAAAGATGCTGATCCAAAATATAATCACTGTGAACGAAGCTACGCCGGCATTGATTTTTAATGCAACATCAGAATGCCTCACATGCGTTAAATAGTTTAGAAAATATCGATATTTCTGTAAAAGGATGTTATTTCAAAAAATTGAAGTAAAAATCTATAACAGATTTTTTTGTAAAGTAATGTTTGCACAGGCAAATAAAACTTAACTCTTCAATTCTGATAATTGTTTTTAATACTTATTTAGAAATTTCATATACATTTAATAATCGAAGTATATAAATTTGTATGCGTGCGTATGTGAATTTTTGTATAAATATACTTTTAGTTCCTATATTTTCCGTATCATGAGAAACAAATATTTTTACTAAAGTCAAAATCCTGCAACCATCGGTTAACGGGAAATTCGGTTAACACGAAAAATTTTGTCGTCCCCCTCGACGTTAACGAGGTTTGACTGTATAACAAATAGACTTTAGAAGAATACAACCAAGTACACTGCAGAAGAATACAACCAAGCACACTGCAGAAGACTACAACCAAGTACACTGCAGAAGAATACAACTGTTGAAGATGAGCCTTTAGTCGGTAATTTCCTTCATTTATATTTTTATTTGTTGTGACGGAAACGAGATGTCGCGAACCCGAGACAAGAAACCTCGAGCAACATATAGTTTGAATTAATAGAAAAAGAAATGTAACGTTAAGAAGTGGGGTGCTCATTTATAATCTGTGTAAATGTGTTGTAATAAAATGTTCCTTTTATATAAATCAAGAGGATTCGTCATTGATTATCAATCTGGACAGGATGTCCCCAATTTTTAAAGAAAAGTTGCATAGTGAATTGTAACAACAACCAAGTACACTGTAGAATACCCTTTAGGAGGGGAAAGCAGATGGCAGTAACAGCAATAATTTGTTAAATCGAATCGTATTTCCTTTGCGATTTCTATTGCGTTTTTTTTTTCTTTTACAAATTGAATACCTCTGCAACACATTTAACATGCTTTCTTTTAATTTAATAATCAGTCAAGAATATATTTTTTAATATTTTACATCGAAAATCTATTTAATAAATTCAAAGACAATCTACCGCCATATAAGCCACATTTCGCAGATTTAATGTTAAATTTTACATTGAACGCATAGATCCATTTTTATAAGCCTTTTTATGTTCATCAGATTATCAATAAAATAAGATATTCTCATTCTTTGAGGGCATTCCAGAAAAAAAAATCTCTAAAGGGAGAGGGGAAGCTGCTTCAGAAAAGAATATAAATCATTCCAAATCTTCTTTTCAGAATCGGAATCTCCTAACGCGGTCTTTGGTTATTATCGACTTGAAGGATATCCCGGCTATCTTTCATCATATTTCACTTATAAGATATATTTCTCTAAATTCTTTCTTTAAATCTATTTTCTTTATTTCACTGATTCTTTCCAAAAATGAAAGTTCTTTTGCTTTATTGTGGCTGATAAGCAGAAAATATGACTTGTGAAAGTTTTAAGTTTGCGCTTGCTTGCACTTTGTTTAAGAAATTTTTTGGTAGGCGAGACATAAAATATTTATAGATATTGAAGACGTGTCCTCAAATAATTCTTTTTTTTTTTTTTTGGCCCAAACTTTTAAACAGGATTAAAATTCATTCATGCGAAATTGGACACAATTCAAGCAACTTCATTGGTCACGTGAAAGCGATGAAAGCAATGTAAACAATGGAAGCAGTAGCATCGATTTACTTCGAGTTCGACAAATCTAATTTAAAACTAAGCCTAAATAAAGTTCTACATTACATAAAATTAACACTAAAGAAAACACTATAAGAATTGTAATAATTAATAAATTTCTTACATAATGATTAAATTAATCTAAATACTGGGTTATAATCAGAAAAAGCTCTGAAAATAGTCTAATTAACTTTAAGATAACGAATTTTGCCTAGTGAACGCTACGTAGAACTCAATTGAAATTCTTAGTAAACAAAGAGCGGGTATCACGTGACAAAGAATAAAGGCGAAAGTATAAAGGGAATGTGTCACATTTTTAGTGATATACAATAAAAAATATTGTAGAGTTAAACCGTGTTATTGGATCATTAAAAAGACAGGTGTTAGTATTGCTACCTCTTGGATATTCTCGGCTAAATTAAATTCCTAGTGCAATCTGCATCAAATGAGAGCTCAAGTGCTGCCATCTAGGGAAAAATGAGCGTCCAAATTCTCAGCAGCAATGGCATCCACCGAAATTGGTTCTACTTGAAAAAATGGAGGCCGATCCCGGTGGAAGCACTAGGTCTGCAAAGGTTAGTGACCATACTCAGCCCCATTAGAAAGAGAAAAAGTATTCCTACCTAATTACATCTGTCTTTTTAATGATTGATAGTCCATTAAACCTAACACCGTCACTTCACATTTCCCTAAAGGGAGCGGGGGAGGGGGAAGATAAAAGGTAGGGGCGGACTGGCCCGTAGGGACTGGTCGATTGTCCTGGAGTGCGCTATCACCTCAAGCCGAGAGAGAGGTGTCAGGCATGGCTTATTCATAGAGCCCGATTATGCATCGTTGACCAGGAAGTAAAATGTTTCGTCAGATAAGAAAAGATAGCGTGCCCCCTAGGCTCTAAGCGACCCTGTGGATCTCCCGAGAAGCAAGCCTGGCCCTGTGTGCCCAGGACCAGGCTTGTCTTTTGCCCGGGTCGTCCATATGTCCAAGGTCGGGATCCACCTTAACCCTTTAACGCACTTGCCCGTCTCTGACCCGGGCGAAATTTACCGGCAAATTTGCACATGCCCGTGTCTCACACGGGCAGTCTTGTATCTCACGCTATTTTATTTCTAATGCCCGTCTGGGATCCGTTTGCCCTTTGTTTGAAAATATTTTTTTATAATTTTTACCCCAACCCCCGCTCTCTAGTCACCCCTAAAACGTAAATTGCTGAAAACAATTTATACTATACCTATATATTCCTTTTATGTCACCAAAAAACTCTTTAATTTTTTTACCAGTTTTTCCGAAAAAAACTCGTGCCTCAAGAGGTAAAAAATCATAAAATCGAAGGAAATTATTAGTTTGCGTTCTTTAGAAAAAAACTAAGGTTTTTTTTTTTTTAAATCAATTTGAAGAAGGCGATAATTAAGCTTTCTCAGAACGGTGCCGTTCAGGGTTGGTGCATGCTTGCCGTAGCCCTGGACATCAACCTTTGAAATTTACCACCCCCCCCCCCCCCCCCCGACAAAAAAAATTTAAAAATTGTGTTTTTACGACTTCAAATTCGAAAAAAATTCCGGACAATATCTTCCGGCCTCGCGTCTCATCTAACGTTACCAAAGATAGAATAAAAAATTAGTTTTTAGGATTTCAGTCTGGATACAGACTTCCTTCGATATACAACTTCTTTTCCTTTTCTTTATTGTCGCCAAATAGAGCCTAAAACTGCGTTTTTAAGGCAATTTAATCCTCCAGTCCCCAATAAATCACACGCCTGTAACAAAGTAAAAAAAAAACAAATAAATATTATTACATAAATAAAAAACATTTAGAAAAACGTTTTCCTTCAATAGGAAAATAATTTTCCTATGAGCCTGGCAGAATTCCCGAATAAATTGGTCACATTATGGTAACAGAGTGTCTAATTCATATAAAATGAAAAACGTTGGGAGCATGCATTCCTTATATTATTCTGTTGTGAATGTTTGTTTTACAGAATCATTGATGTATATATAAAATTTAAAGATGTTATACTATGCAAATCAACTTTTTTTGATGCTATGTTAATTTTTGAAAATTTTCTATGACCATTATGATCAGTATAAATGGGTATTGGTGCAGTAAAACCTGCGAAGTTGACCACCTTTGTATGTTGACCACTTGTCTAAGTTGACAACTGTTGTCAGGAACGGAATTAGCCCTATGTTGTATAATGTAGGGAAACCTCTCTAACTTGACCACCTAAGTTGGCCACCTGTCTATGTGGACCACTTATATACGCCAAATTTGGGTACGCTTGTAAGTTGCGAGTATTATAAAAAACGCTTTGTAAGTTGGCCGCCAACTTATTACTATATTTATTTGTTTATTTATTTTTGCAAAGACAAAAAAAAAGCTAAAATAACTTCTCCAGGATACTTTTTATGCTATAATGTTAGACCAGTATTTGTCTGAATAGATGAAACATCAATATAAACTTTGCCTAAACCTCTCTGTAAGTTAACCATATTCGAAAACGACTATAAGCGCTCTTTTATTCTTTAAATAAGTTTCTTCGAATTCATCTAGCCATTTTAAAAATTCTGTATTTTTAGGAAATCTTTGCCATTTAATAAGTAACTTACATAATTAATAAAATATGTATCTTCATTTTAACTAATTGCTTTACTTTTAAAGTTGTGTAGGATACATTTTGACTAATTGCTTTACTTTTACAGTTGTGTAGGATACATTTTAACTAATTGCTTTACTTTTAAAGTTGTTCAGGATACATTTTAACTAATTGCTTTACTTTTACAGTTGTGTAGGATACATTTTATGGTATTCATGTAAAATTTATCTAATAAGATTTTAGTCAATTGTGAAAAAAATAGCTATTTACTAATTTTAAAGTAACGTTAAGACATGACGCTAGATTTTAATTAGTAGTTACAAATTAATAAATGCATAGTGTAAAAAATCACAAGAATTAAATAAATAAAAATTCTTACCCTCTATAAGTTGACCACCTGTCTAAGTTGAAAACTAAAGTGCTGAACCCAATTGGTCAACTTAGACAGGTGGTCAACTAATTTAGGGTAAGAATTTGTATTTATTTAATTCTTGTCATTTCTTACACTATGCATTTATTCATTTGTAACTACTAATTAAAATCTAGCGTCATGTCTTAACGTTACTTTAAAATTAATAAATAGTTATTTTTAGTGCCACTAAAGTGCTGAACCCAAGTGGTCAACTTACACAGGTTTCAATGTAAATGAATTCTGATCAAAGTTGTGATTATGATCTGTCACATATAAACATAGATTGTGTTTATAGAAGTATTTTCATCCTCAAATGTTGTTCAAGATATATACAGTGATCCCTCGTTTTTCGCGGTTAATGGGGACCAGAACCTTCCGCGAAAACTGAAAAACCGCGAAGTAGGATTTGCCCCTAAGAATTTTCGTGTATGTGGGTACACGAATGTTTTAAACATGTAAACAGTATTTATAGTTCATACATTTAAAACAAAAATTACAACAGTATACGTAATTACTTAAACGTGTCGGTTCTAATTAATAAATTTAATTACAAAACGTTATAGTTCAGTAAAAAACATTAATCAACATTGGTTTTGAAAGAGGCGAAAAGTCTTGTGTTGGGGGCAGCTTTTGAGAGCCCGTGGTATGTATTCTGAGTCAACTCATCTCTTTGTTTGACATGCAGAGATCCTTCTCTCATGCATCAACATGAAACAAGCTTCTTTCCGCAATGTGGCTGCCGACATGGTTGCATTTTTTCATTTTTATTTTTCGATGAATATTTTGGGAAAACCCGCGAAGCACTGAAGCCGCGAAACATGAAGCGCGGAGTAGCGAGGGAACACTGTATATTTCAATACCTTTAGAGCAGTGTTTGCCAACCTTTTTCACCTTGCGAACCCCTTCTACGATCCGAAAGAAAATGGTGAACCCCATTTGAGTCGTTAGTAACGGGTGACAAAACTGTAAAATTTACTAGCACATTTATTTTCCATGTAGTACAATACTTCATAAAAAGAAATGAAAACATATTTATTATAAAATATCTAAGTTTAAATCAAAACTAAAATACAGCTACAATTTTTTTATTATTTGTTCTTTTTGAATCAGGGCAGTAAACATGTGTATTTCTATAAAAAATTTCATTATTTTTCTGATAGCTGCTTAATTTTTCTGATAGTTGCTATAGATATTTTCATTATTTTCCTGATAGGTTCCACTTTCCGGTTGAAATATACAAAATTCGGAAAAGTTTTGGAAATTTAAAGAAAAAATTAAAATTTACATATTTTAAAACTTCTGACTGGGGATCATTCATAAATGATGTCACGTTTCGTGGGGGGGGGGGGGGGTTCGTGAAATTGTGACAAAGTGTGACAAGGGGAGGAGAGGGGGGAACACGAAGTTTGAGATCATGCATTATGCAACATAGCGTGATGCGTGACAAAGGGGAGAGGGGTCCGCTGAAGTCTGACATATTGTGACAAAGGGGGAGAGGGGGGTCAAATATATGGGAAAAAAGCGTGACGTCATTTATGAACGGCCCCTTGTGATATTGTGATGATGCAGAGTTGGAATAAAGGGGAATAAATGCGAGTCCAAATTGAAAATTAATGTCTTCTGGTTCCACTTTAGGGTCCATATACTGAAAAAAAAAACGTAAAAAGATGCAAAACTTTACATTTTACGTAGAAATTTGAATTTTTCCCAACTTCTTCTTCGCGCTTGCGAGGAAAAAGTTGGAAATGGTAAGAGAAAAATACGTTCTAAAATTTAAAATAAATCAATAAATATCTCTTGGTACCAGTTTGTGATCCAAATTGGTATCGAAATGATAAGTTTGGTTGTAACCAAATTAAAATTTAGGCAAAAGAAGACAGATACAAATAAGTGCATTCCAAATTTTGTATGTAAGCTTACTATGCCAGTCCACTACTTTTCTGCATTATCTGGAAAACAATTCATTAAAAAAAATCATTTTTGCACTCTTTTCGTAATTTTACGTATGTAAATTTATTGTTTCTTTTTTTTTTCTGTTACGTTACCTTGAGAAACCCGCCATTGCAATATTATTTTCGCGAACCCCCTTTCAGCACCCCGCGAACCCCTGGGGGTTAGCGAAACCCCTGGGGTTCACGGGGGGAAACGCTGCTTTAGAGTAAATTTCATTCATATATCGAATGAAGGAAATTGGCTGTGATGTAATGAAGCAGAATTAACCAGGTTTTCTTTCATAGACATTTGAGTATGTTAGAAAAGTATTGATGTTTGAGTACATGCGCCCAACGTTTTTCGTTTAATAAGAATTAGAAACTCTGTTACCATAATGTGACGAGTTTATTCAGAAATTCTGCCAAGCTCATAGGAAAATTACTTCCAACCTTTTTAGTGCGGAAGAAAATCGTTGTTTTTTATAAAATAATTTTATTTGTGTAATATTATTTTCTTCTTTTTAGTTTTTGATGGGTGAAATTTTACCCATAAAAAAAACAAAAACCGTCGTCTGCCTATAATTAAATGATACTCTAAACCATATCTAAAAAATTTATGCACAATTTTGTTAGTATGGTCCGATTTATCGCCAACGACAAATTAAAAAAGTCAAATTGTGGCTTGTCGTCATTCATCACGTTCTTTGAAACCTAGAATAAACCATACGTATTCCTTTTCTGACGATATTTGTTTAAATGCTTTTGCTAAATCAATAAAATCGCTAAATCGGGAAGACAATACTTTTATCAAGTTCAATCTCGGATTTAAAACCTATTGCAAATTTGAGAAAAACGTTAAATCGAAGATAACCTTAACATTGTTTTTGCGCTGAAAACTAAATTAATGTCTTTCTATTTGGAGAATAAGTTTAATATTGGAATTAAGCTAACACTATTCACCCGGGATTGAGGAAACTGCTAACTATTATTTTTGGATCAATATAAACCTTAAGAAACCGAACTAAAAAGCTCATAACTGACATTCTTATTGACTTAGAAACTTCGAACAAATTTCATCTTGTGCGGAAAAAATAGCGCTTTGGATCGATATATTATAGTAATATGTACAAGGTTTTTTCACCTTCAAATTGGGGAATGTATGTGGAAATTTGCGTAAAATTGGAATAAAAAAAGAAAGTACCTGTCGGATTTTTTATGCGCGGTTAGAATATTGCATTGTCAACTGGTTCTGAGCTACATGTAAAGTTTCAGAACAATAGCTTATCGGGAAATGATTGAAATTCGATTGCGAAATTCCGCGGACAGACAAAAAAGCGAGTTAAGAAAAACGTTGTAATATAAAATTACTATCTTTATATTAAAATTTTTGATTTGTGGTTTTAGATTGAATTAAAGTATATGTATGTTTTAAAAGGAATAATGTATATAGTTTTTGGTAGTCTTTTTATCCATTATGCTGGGCTAATTAGTTGAAGTGATGACCTCAGAGTTCATTGCTCGTCACAAATTTTTGAGTAATCAGTTGAGCGATGCTTATTTATCTTGTTAGAAAAGTTTAGTAAATGCGCACTCTGTTCATTTAAAAACCAAAGAAAACCCATTACAATGTAATGCAATAATTGAGTAAAATAATTTAGAAAGACTATAAGGTGAAAATCATCCCTCCCAGTTTGCTTTTCAGTTGGTTACCAGTTAAACTTATGCCAACTGTAAATATATCAGTTTAAAGTACCACCCTGCAGTTGCTGGCGTTTCCTAGGCTTTGTCTTGCGTCATGTGAGTCCATCTTGAAATATTCTTGAGGGACCGGAACTGAAAAGCAAATCGTCGTTTAATTAACCCGGCGTATGTACGTTTAAATGCCCACATCGATTAATTTCATTAAAAAAGTGAAGTAGTACGATGAAATAATGTACGTTCTTACCAGTTTTAAAATTCCCTTATCAATATAAATACAGATGGTAGCTTTCATTTTATTGAAAAAATAATCATCAGTTATATACAAATTCAAAAGTGACGACCAACAACAGACTCAGGGCCCAGCTAGGCTGGTCCTAGTCAATTTAGCAGTCCCCAATGAGCATCAAGTGCTTTCTTAAAAGTTTTTACCCCACTGCAATTAACAGCCGCTTCTGGTAAAGTATTCCAATTGCCTACAACCCTATTGAAGTAGTCATTTTTCCTAATTTCAAGATTAACCTGAGATTTGAAAAGCTTAAAACAATGACCTCTGGTTCTACTTTCAGCACATAGCTGTAGTCCATCAACATTTCCCGTTTTAATGAATTTAAACAACTGAATCATGAATTTAAACCTCTAACTTTCCTTTGCTCAAGAATACACATCAATCTCACATTTTTTAGGTGACTGGTAGAGTTAATCTAGTTTGCAAGTGAAAATAAGTAATAAAGTTAGATTTAGTGTTTACATTTGAAGTTTTTATTGCAGAAAATCTTAATTGTTGCATCTTTTATACTGGTTCTCCATATTAACGAATATTAACAGTTCTGTCATAATGTGTTATTTGTGATTAATACATCAGAAATATAAATAATGCTTCTTCATCAGCTGTATAAGAGGACTCGGCACTTCGATTTGCAGTTAGCGATCTGACGGGAGCAAAGAATTTTTGCCGAGTTCATCATCTCTCCTTTTCCCTCTTGTCGCAGTTCTATCTTTAGGGAATAATAAAGGCTGATCTACATTTTCAAACTTCTTTATCAGCTGTATAAGAGGACTCGTCGTTTTGATTAGCAGTTAGCGATTTAACAGGAGCAATGTATTTCATCATGTTCATCAACTCTCCTTTGTTCCCTTGTCACAGTTTTATTCTTTAGGTTATAAGTACCTGGGCGACCGAGCATTGCTCGGCTGTATTTTTTAGAAAAAGATATTTTAGAAAAATTTGTAAAAATAAAGTATTTACTAAATATAAATTGTCATGCCGAATATTTGAGCTGTTTCCGAGACACGAGAATAAGAGAGATATATAGAATAGATGCATATAAATGATTCATCAGCCTCATCATCATTTCAGCCGTAAGACGTCTACTGCTGAACATGGGCCTCCACCATAGACATTCACCTATGACAGCCTTTGAGGGACTTGCATATAAATATTTATTTATTTATACGAGCCATTTAAAGGTTGATATTTTACGCAGTGCGAAGAATAGGAACGGTTTACTTATGACTCTTCCTATTCTTAACAATCGATATAAGATAAGATAGATTGGATACCTATTGTGACAGTGTATTTCGTATTACATTTATTGTATATGAATATTTAGCAATCCTACTTACATAATACTTCATTTGAGTAAAAAAAAAAAACATGTGTATTGGGTTTTTATCCACTTTATTGCTAAAAATATTCTGCAAAATGGTTTTTAGCTTAGTTTACTTATCATTAGTTATAAGTTTTTGAACTTAAACCAAGTTTCATCAGGGTCGTAAAATCGGGTTTTAATGTATACTATGTATACTTTCTTCATACTATGTTCCGGGTGTGTAGATTAGTTTTATTTGGGAGGAGTAGGTTGTTTTACTCTGGAAAATTCTACACATAAAATGTCATGGTTAAAACTGATGATCTAAAGTCCACTCCAACAAATTCAAAAGTTTGACCGTAAAATGTCATGGCAACTTTCTGTTTCGTGGCAAAGAAACTAAGAAACAGCTTTAGTATAGGGACCAGTTAGGTTGGGAATTTATTGGGTGCGAAAGATATCTCCAAAAGATGGATATACCCAGAACTAACCAAATATATATCAAACTAAAGTTTTACACGTCAAACACAAAACAACTAATTGTAATTGTAACCAACACTTTTTCTCTAAAAAAAAACGTCGCTACCAGCTCCCTAATACTAAAATTGCACCCAAAAAATTATTACCTTTTTTTTTTTTTTTTCTCAATGGGTTTCCTATTATTTTAAATTGGTATCAACAACAAATTTCAATCAACAAAAGCTGAATTAAATATTAAGTGTTGCCTTCAATGTATTGCAATCTCAATTGAAATAAAATATCTATAGTTGATGTTGTTTGTTCTGTGTTACAAGCAACTCAATTTCGTTATTAAAAAAGGTTTTTTTGTGCAAAATCGCGTTTTTTCGGGAAAAACACCTATGTAGGTGATCTTAAAAAACAAAACCTGACCTAAATACAGAATTTGATCCAAATCATTAGAGCCGTTTTCTGAGAACGTAATATATGTATATATGACAAGAATTGATCGTTTAAATATATAAAGGCTGATCTACATTTTCAAACTTTTTTATCAGCTGTATAAGAGGACTCGTCATTTCTGTTTGCAGGTAGCGATTTAACAGGAGCAATGTAAACTCATGTTTGTGAAAATTGCAACACCATGAAGGA
Organism: Octonoba sinensis; assembly: GCA_038502835.1. NCBI lineage: Eukaryota > Metazoa > Arthropoda > Arachnida > Araneae > Uloboridae > Octonoba > Octonoba sinensis. The sequence goes on along the minus strand of CM076605.1, from coordinate 94,465,074 downwards.
ATCGTCATAATTGAATGAAATTTAATACGCAGTTGAGTGGTAGTGGTACAAATAAATGATTAAATTTTCAAAGCAAACAAACAATAACAAGATATCGGAATCAGTATTTTGTGTAGCCACTCAATAAGTGCTGCTACACGACGTGGCATGGAGTCAAACAAATTTTGAATGTCTGTCTGAGGAAGAGCATTCCATGTTGTTTGTATGCGTACCCAAAGTTCGTCTACAGAAGCAACAGGACGAGGATCACGAGCGAGACGCCGACCAACGAAATATCACACATGTTCAATTGGCGACATATCCGGGGAATACGCAGGCCAAGGAAGAAGCTGTACCTGCTGCTTTGCAAAGAAGGATTGAACAGTCCTAGCAATATGAGGGCGGGTATTTTCTTGTTGAAATACAGCGCCTGGCAAGCTTTGAAGGAAGGGAACAGCTTGGGGCTGTAGAAATTCACTGATATACCGGTTGCTGTTCAGATTGCCCACAATTCGTACCAATTGAGATCGTCCCTGATAGGCTATGGCGCCCCAGACCATCACTCCGGGTGTTCGTCCACTGTGGCGATCGATAATGCACTCCGGAAGGTGGCGTTCACCGGCATAGCGTCTGACATGAATGCGGTCATCATGGTACCACAAATTAAAGCGGGATTCGTCAGAAAACACGACATGCTGCCAATCAGCACGCCAGTCTCTATGCTGATTGGCCCATTGTAACCGCAGGCGGCGATGGTTTAACGTGAAGAAGATCCTGTATAAAGGGGTCCTTGCGCGCAGTCCACGCTGCAGCAGACGTCTACGAATTGATGAAGCACACAATGAAACACCTGTAGCTATTGATCACTGTGCTGCCAATTGTCTAGAAGAAGCTGTACGGTCCGTTCACGCTATGCGGGCCAGGTGTCTATCATCGCGAGTTGACGTCACATTTCGGGGTCCACTTCCGGATTTCCGACCCTCGTCCGTCCACTGCTTCCAAACACGCATCACTGTACTGCTGTTACGTTGCACACGAGCGGCTACTGCACGATACGACAATCCAGCTTTACGAAGGCCGATGATTCTCTCCCGTTCAAACTTTGTAAGTTGTTCAAATCTCGCTCTCTTTCGTCGAAGAGGCATAAGTAAAGATTGAGCTAACGTTTACCACTAGCAGATAACCACCGATAACCATACACGCCTCGCTACAGCCGCTCTATTTATTCGGATCCATTCGCCGTTCAGAGGGCGCTGCTCAGCATACGCATACGCTACGGTTTTGAAATTCTAATCATTTGCATATCAAGCGCTCCTTTGCATTTCCTGAAAATTTCAGCTCACTCGAGTAAGTCCTTCATGGTGTTGCAATTTTCTCAAACATGAGTTTATTTCATCACGTTCATCATCTCTCCTTTTTCCCTTGTCACAGTTCTATCTTCTACACTATTAAAACCTGTCCGTGTCTGTCTGTCACGTCATCTCCTCGAGAACGGGCGGTGGTGCGATGTCGAAACGGGTATCGTCGGATTCGGAATTTTCCGGGGAAGGCGGATCGCCCGGTCTCATCCGCGTGGGGCATTAATTAGCGGAGATATTAATTAAAAATGCAATTTTTTGACCCTTTTTATTTTATTTTTGCATTGTTGCATCCTTCCAGCAATACATAATACAGTTGCCATTTGAATTAAAATCAATGGAGTGCCATTCTTGTAACCAATGTCAAATACACTAATAATCAAAACGTTTCTTGCATTTTGAGCGAGGCTTCGCTGTATTTGCTCTCCGTTAAAAACTTAAACCTTCTTTCTTTTTAATTTATTTATCGTCTGCTATCTAATAAAAACTATTTTTCGTATTTTAATGGGGACTTTTAAAGATTGTTTTAATTATTCTAAACTATCTGACATGCCCGGCGTTGCTCGGGAAAAAATTGCATCATTCGCAGGCCAAGTGACGCATGTCCAAAATTCTATTGCAAATGTCTAGGGGAAAATTTTCTTAAAAAATCCAAGTAGGAGATGGGCACAGTCCATAAAAATCCTATTTAGACAGTAAAATTCATTAAAAACTATTATTGCATTGAAAAGAACATCATAGAAAAGTTCCTTTGAGACCGAAAAACACAGTTCATAAAAATCCACATTAAAATGCCAGTTCATAAAAATTGCTATTAGAGTAAGGGCAACAGTAACTAAAATGCATATATGCAGCGGGATAATTGCGCAAAAATGATATCAAGAGTCCGTGAAAATCGCGGTTGCAATATAGACAGCATCACATCTAAAAATTTCCGTCAGAAAGTGAGCAGTAGTATCTTTCAAAAAAGTCCATCAGATGAAAGACAACGATCCCTGAATATTTCTGCTGCAATAAAGAAAACATTCCTTAAAGCCTCCCATTTGAATAAAGATAACTATTCCTAAACATCGCTAATAGAATGAGGACATTAGTCTCTAAACATCCCCATTAGAATAAAGACGTTTAGTGACTAAAAGAACCCATTAAACTACAGACCTTTAAGAGCTGCTGTTCCTAAAACTACCAACCGAACCCTTTAAATTCCCCATCAAGATAAAGACAACAGTTCCTAAAAATCCCACTTGCAAAATCGTCAACACATTTCCTGAAAATTCAATTAAATATAGCAGTTTTATAAAATTTGGATAAAAACGGAAGAAAGAAAAGCATTATTTTCAAAGGCAAATGTACATTTAAATTAAAAAATATTTTGTACTGATCCAATGCTGACGTGTTAAAGTAAGGTTGATAGAAAGAAATAACTAAATTGTGTCGAAATGACGCCAAATAGACAGTAAAAAAATTAAATCTATATATATAAAATGAAAGTTTGATGAACTTCCGAGTTGGCAACGCCCTTGTGGCTATACGCTCTACAGCAAAATCTACGCAACGTACGATTACGAAAAGTGGCACAAAATTCTATTATATATTGGTGGTTTGCACTTCGAAGATGTTTTTTTGAAATTCGTTCAATATTCTTTAAATTTAACAATTAAAATATTAATCCTCCAGCATTTTCTTTACTTCACACGAGTTCTTGAAAGTGAATTAAAGTGAAGTGAGTTTCAGAAATTCAGCGGATGAATGTAAACAATAATGGCGCCGGCCTTGTATGTAACGAAAAGCAGTGTGTTTCAGAAAGTCTTTTCAGATTTGATTTGATTACTTCAATGAAATTTATTTTTTAAAAGATGCAATCCATTAAAAATTGCAGTTACAATTACATCAGTAGCAAATAATGTTTACTGCATGAGTGATTCTGATCCGACATTTCCGAAAATCTTCGAACACCTGTTCCAAAAGTTTTAAAAAAAAAAATCCGAAATTTTTGAAATTTACTTAAGATTTCTTTGACAATTAATATATGTGCTTTTCTTTCTTCCTCTTTTGTACTACTTTAAAATACTTTGAATATAATAATTCTTTCCAGAAAAAAAAAAGACTTCTGGTATATAAGACCTTTCATTTAATTTCTTGAAGGATTATTTTTGAGCTTATATACTATATGCGTATGTACTGTGTGTTGAGGAGGGGGGGGGGGGTTGTTAACCAATATAGTTTTTATTTTAAATTGATGGTGCATACTTTTTCTGAAAATTTTGTGTGAAGTTCGTAAATTTTTTTTTTCCGCTTTGAATCACCCATGGTTATTGGAGAGGTGGAAAATTCGATTTTCTTTTTTAGAATGTTGTTGGGCCTGCTTAAACAATATATATCGATTTCAAGCATTATTATTCAATTAAGCGGCTCCCTCAACCAGTTTAATTCAACTGGGGTGAAAAATTTTAATATGTTAATAGATTATTAAACTTATTAGTAACATAGTATCGACTCATAAAAATAATATTTATTGATTACCAAAAACAAGTAGCGAACAACTTTCACTGGAGCGGTGAAGAATTCAATTTTTATTTTGAAAATGTTGACAGGGCACTGCTGCAGTGCCGGATTAATGGAGGGGGGTTGCAACCTCCTGTGATACACACATTCAAAATAGAATAAGTGCGTTGTTTTTAAATAAAGAATTTTAAAAATAGTTGAGGTATTTATGCATTTTAATGAATGTAAACATGGTTTTGAACTGATTCGAACTCGCCTATTTAATTTATTCATCCTAGGCATTTGACTTTTTTCGAATATGCTTTTAGTATTTCAATTTGTAAGAAATACAGGAAGAGAGCTGGGGCCGTCCACCTTCCGCTAAACGCGTCGAACGACAGCCTATGCAAGTAAATTTAGAACTTCGATTTCAACTAATTTCGAGGAAAATCCCCTTTTCCTCGAATGTTAATCTTACCTCCCCTAATCTTACCAAAAATAGTGTAAAATTGAGTTTTTCGAATTTCAACTTCATAAAACTTCTTTGGAAGAGCTCTTGCCGTCTTTCTTCCTATTACATAACTGAAGATAACCCAAAGTTGTTTTCAGCTACTTCAATATTGAAAACCATTTCATTTGGAGGGGACGAGAGGCAGGATTTTCAACCACCGCCCCCTTGACTTTACTGTAAATCCACTCTGCCCTCATACAAATATCAATTGTTACAATCAGTATTATGCAGTTAAGGGTTGTATTTGATTGTGGAGGGAAATTTAATACTTTAGTATATTGGTTAACCCAATTAATAACACAATAGTAAATACTAGTCTGTAATTACTGTTCTTTGTTAAGGGAAAAAATCTTGAAATAATTCAGTCAACAGTTTTTCTCTTTCTTCATTTTTTGAGATCTAATGATAATTTTTAATGCGTTAACATCCACTTGCTTGAAAAGTAATGGAAGAAAGTAGGTTGCCAGCATAAAACAAGAAATAACTTGATGCCGCTGCTAAAGTACACATGTTGAGAACTTTGTTCATCTTCAAAAAGTCGTTTCATGGTATCTTAGATAAAAAGATCTTTTTTGCATTATATGGGGCTATTCTATTATCAAGCTGGGAATGAACAGTGTCTGTGGGAAAATTTTTAGTTTTAATCTTATACACAGGATATTCCATTATCCGCTACCAAAGAAATGTTTCTTTGACTTTAAGGGTGATACGCAGTTAGGACGGAGAAAAAAAAAAGAACCTTTAATAGCTCCATAGAATAAAACAAATACTTTAAATTGGATTTTTTTTTTCTTTTGAACTGAGCAAAGTGTTTCCTTAAAAATATATATTCGCAATGTTTTTTAACCGCTAATCATAACCGTTGTCGTCAACAAATACTTTGAATATTATGAGACTCATGATACAAACAGTGTTTTTATTCTTCAATCTGGCGATTTAAAAAAAATATATTTACTATATTTCATTAAAACTCATACTTCATGCTTACATGATTTTTTTTCTTGGAGGGGATAATCTTTTCCACGGGTGACACCTATCACTACCCGCCCCGGGTATCACCCATGCTAGCTACAACACTGAATTCCATACAATTTTCACTATCAACATACTTCACATCCAGCCTCCACTGATGTTTTTTTATTTCATCAAACTGCCTACATATACATAGTCCAGCATCTCTTCGCCACAGCTTTTGCTCTTCTTGAATAGGCTAAAGGTATCAGTAACTGTTAGATTTTTCAGATATTTACTAAATGGTTTCGTCTGATCAATGTATCAATTCTCCATTTAGCCAACTTTAATTTGTAGAAGTTAAAATTTCATATTTAAAACTATTTCAATTCATTTCTCTGATTTGATTTCAAAATGTATGTTTATGTGTAAAACTACTAATACACATAATTTTTGTATCACAATTTACCCTTTCTATTGGTTGAAATAAACATTTATGAAATAACATTTATATTTTCGAATTCAGACTCAGAAAGCATATACTGCTATCTATCAGAGTCGGAGTAAAAAAAAAACTATGTAAAAGGTTTGATGATGTAATAAAGATAAATATGCCACATGATACAAATATAGATCTATAAATATAGGTTATTAGTGACAGATTGAAATAATTTTAAACCTAAATCAAAGTAGATATAAATTTGTGGAAAAAGACTGGCTGAAATAAGTTTTTTATCGGCTCAGAAGTGACTTAAGAAGTCGCCTTCGGTGTCTTTCTTGGGGGGGGGGGGAGTTGCGCCGCAGGCGCCGCTATTTTTACTTTGCACGGGCAACGCCGTTGCTGGTACCGCTAGTAAATTTTATAAAATAAATAACTTGAGTAAAATATGAAATCAATAAAAACCGCTACGTAAAAAATTAAAATGAAGCAGAAGATCGCCAAATTGATTGCACTGCAGTAATGGAAGCTTAACGCAAATGATCCATGATCCTATATAGTGTAAATCACTTATTGAATTAAATGAGAACAATATTACTAATAAGTATTATTGGAGCGGTTTGGAAATAACAAAATAGTATACTGAGAACAATTTACTGGATGGTGGGCGAAAAAAGAGAATCAGCACTTGGCGAAATTTTAAATTTCATCAAAAAAAAATCCCGATACAGAAAACATTCCAACCTAGTTTTTATCCAAGAAATAAATATAAATCGCCAAAAAGAAAGAAAATCATCCTGAAGATAAAGTAATTAAAAATCGTCTGCTGGTAATAATCCACAAAATCTGCAAAAAAATGAAATGTATTTTTAGAGTTTGTTTCGTTCATAAAATGGGCATGATTAAATTAACGTGTAATTTTATTATTATTGATAAAACAGCATTTTTTCAGTCTCACGTTAACAGAAATCTTCTAGTTGGCGACAAAAGTACTATTAATTTTGGCGAAAACACGCAAATTGAGCAGATAAATTCAGAGGTAAGCCTTGCTTTAAAGTTCGAAAACTACTTCAAATGACTATTGCGCGTGTTCTATTTGTTCTACGAACGTCAGAAAGAGATCATCTTGTGCAGTTTTTTACGGGCATTCATATGCTGCAAAAATCGAAAAGGTGAGACGTTTCTTCGATGAGATATTCCTAAAATTAACGGTTTTGCTTAAATTGGAATAACAGAAGAACAACTTCGAATTTTCGGAAAAACTCTTCGAGGTGCACGAGGACCTGACCCAAGGTACCTGTAACCAAAATTTCGTACTTGTAGACCGTTCCATCTCGGCAGGAGGCGAGCGATACACACACACACACACACACACACACACACACACACACATACACAAACTCTCTGTTTTATTTATATAGATGCATGAAACGCAAATGGCGCAAAATCTAAAAAGGATTGAAAGGGATAATTAATTGTCCTTATTATAATGCGATTTTTTTTAATTTCTCTATTATTAATATTGATCCGTGTTTGTATGTCTGTGTATGGATAGATAATAAGGAATTTCAATGCCGTGTTGCGTTTAAGCTCGCAGAGCGCCGGGCATACAACGGTTTCTTAACAAAAATCGAATGCCAAAAAAAAAAAAAGACTACTTTTTGGGAGCATCATACTTAATTAATCTATGGTTTTTAGGGACTGTTGCTCTAATTTAGGCTCGCGCGAAGGACATTGCTTTGCAACAAATCGATTTGCAAAAAATAAATAAAATACACGATTTTTTTGGGAGTATTATCCTTTGAATTCAAGTGACTTTTGACCTTATATGTACTTCTTAGAAATTTTACATGGACTTTTAGCGTTATTTAAAAAAATTTCTCTTTATTTGGTTAGCCCGTGCAACGCCGGGCGACGCATCTAGTTAGGATATCATAAAGGCTGATCTACATTTTTAAACGTCTTTATAAGCTGTATAAGAGGACTCGTCATTTCGATTTGCAGTTAGCGATTTAACAGGAACAAGGCATTTTCGCACATTCATCATCTCTTCTTTCCTCTCTTGTCACAGTTCTATTTCTAGGAGTATAATAAAGGCATATCTACATTTTCAAACTTCTTTATCAGCTGTATAAGAAGACTCATCATTTCGATTTGCGGTGAAGTTTATAATAATCATATTTAACAGGAGAAATGAATTTTGCAGGCTCAACACCTCTCCTTTTTTATCTTGTCACAGTTCTATTTCTAGGATTATAATAAAGGCATATCTACATTTTCAAACGTCTTCATCAGCTGTATAAGAAGACTCATCATTTCGATTTGCGGTGAAGTTTTATAATAATCATATTTAACAGGAGAAATGAATTTTGCAGGCTCAACACCTCCCTTTTTTTATGTTGTCACAGTTCTATTTCTAGGATTATAATAAAGGCATATCTACATTTTCAAACGTCTTTATCAGCTGTATAAGAAGACTCATCATTTCGATTTGCGGTGAAGTTTTATAATAATCATATTTAACAGGAGAAATGAATTTTGCAGGCTCAACACCTCTCCTTTTTTATGTTGTCACAGTTCTATTTCTAGGATTATAATAAAGGCATATCTACATTTTCAAACGTCTTTATCAGCTGTATAAGAAGACTCATCATTTCGATTTGCGGTGAAGTTTATAATAATCATATTTAACAGGAGAAATGAATTTTGCAGGCTCAACACCTCTCCTTTTTTATCTTGTCACAGTTCTATTTCTAGGATTATAATAAAGGCATATCTACATTTTCAAACTTCTTTATCAGCTGTATAAGAAGACTCATCATTTCGATTTGCGGTGAAGTTTATAATAATCATATTTAACAGGAGAAATGAATTTTGCAGGCTCAACACCTCTCCTTTTTTATCTTGTCACAGTTCTATTTCTAGGATTATAATAAAGGCATATCTACATTTTCAAACGTCTTCATCAGCTGTATAAGAAGACTCATCATTTCGATTTGCGGTGAAGTTTTATAATAATCATATTTAACAGAAGAAATGAATTTTGCAGGCTCATCACCTCTCCTTTTTTCTCTTGTCATAGTTCTATCTTTAGAATATAATAAAAGCTGATCTACATTTTCGAACTGTGTGGCCTACCTGATACAGATTTCGTTTCCCTAAATTAATGGCATCAAACTCTGAATCTTTATTAAGAACCATTAGAGCTTCGCTGTTTTCCATTCAATAATATTAGTCTCACTCATCTTGATTAGAACGAAAAACACAATTCAATTTCAAACAATAACAAACATTTTAATTGAAAAGATACGTACTATTTAAGATTAGTTTGTTCAAAATGCATTAACCCCTTCCTTCTCGCTCCCGTGAAAATGACGGGGTGAGGTTTTGCACTCTATTTCTCGCTCCCGTGACATTTCCGGGCTGGAGTGATTAAAATTTCAAGCTAAAAACAAACCAAAAATTAAAAATAAATATATATATTGTTCATATACATATTTTTATATAATTATCAGGGATAAAAAAATAGGACAATTTTATGACCATTTTCTTGAAAATTAACCGATCGTTAAGGGGTTAAAGAATTCAATTAAAAAATATGGGGGATTAAAACCGGTTTGCCCGCTAATAATACTCCGTGCCAGCGCTTGAGTGCATTTGATTTTCATGTTTGCAACGATTTACGGAAGAGTATGGAGTTAGTTAAAATAGCCCCATGAACAAATGAATTATTATTCAATGACCAATTTTGTCTTTCATTTAATAGTATTCTTTTTTATTATTCAGGAAATTTATTATAAATATAAATGGTTATGACTATACCAAGTGCTTTGACTTTTAAATTTAAGTTTGTTCAAAAAATTTAGGTAATCGGTTTGTGTAGTGAACGGTTCATATGCATTGCATGCCTTATAATCATACAACATGTGAGCTGACGATTTTCTGCATCAAACATCCTCTTTCTGACTAGCTGAATGCTTTAATATGGTAAAAAAAAATTCCATTCATAAAACAGGAATGCCTACAAAAAGTTTTTTTTCACTTTTCAAAAACGGAAGAAAAATAAAAGTCCGAAAGCTTTAGTTCAATGTTTATATGGCACAAATATTAAAAAGCTTCTGAAAACTTGATCTTTTAATAGCAAGTAATATAAATGTATTAGATTGCCTGTTGAATTTGCGTATAATTTAAGCCTAATGCGACTGGGACAAATGCATTAACATTTTTTTAAACTCTTTTACAGACGTACAACACGGACAGTCAAGTTGGAGATTCTGGCGCATGCGCAACGGCTCTCTTATGCGGCGTTAAAGGAAGATTTGAAACTGTTGGTCTCGATGACAGCGGAGTGTACGAGCAGTGCGAGAGCAGTTTTCAATCACGAATACCCTGTTTAGCTAATTGGGCTCAAGCTGAAGGTAACGAACATGTAGATATATATTTTCTCTGATTCAGAAGATGATCTGCTTTTGGTATTTTATTTCTGCTTATGTTACACATTACTCGTAATATTGCTCTATTTTCAGTAGTTAATATGGTCGTTCTGAACTGTTATCTTGCTCACACGCTACACATTTGCACGATTGTGTTTGAAGAGAAGTATCACGACGGTACTTTCATGATGTCAATTCTGGGTACCGGACATCATAAAAGTACAATAATTCCGTATATATATTATGCATACGGAATTACGATTGTGTCTGGAGAAAAGTATCACGATGGTACTTTCATGATGCCCCTTCTGGGAATTAGACATATATACTATGCATACGGAATTACGATTGTGTTTGGAGAAAAATGTCCCGACGGTACTTTCAGGATGTCCATTCTGGATATTGGACATCACTCAAATACAAGTATTCCGCATATATATTATGAATACGGAATTACGCTTGTGTTTGGAAAAAAAATATCACGACGGCATAAATACAGTGAAACAAAAAAGTATCTCTTATAAAAAGCAATAAATATTTATTTACCTTTCCGACCATTTATCATTAAGTTTGAAAATTTCGTTATAAATTGAAATTCGTTGTAGGAAGACTTCGTTATAGGGATATTCTACTGGACATTTACATTTAATGATAAACATTTCACACCGTGTATACGCTTAAATATTCTAAAACTCTTTAAACTGATATCGCAGTCTTGCAGCAAATACTCTAAGCAAGAATACTACGTTTGTTGATGAATATCTTATTTAAGCAAGGGACTGATTTAAGTTATAACATAAGTCAACACTATACGCATAGTAATGTCATTGTTACATATTGCTTGTTACATTCTGTAACACCGTATGTAGCATTTGTCTTCATTTGGTTTGTGGTGTCAAGAAGAGAAATGTCGATTACATCGTTTCCTTGCTTTCGTTATAAAGAGAAATTCGCTGTAGGAAGACTTCGTTGTAAGGATATCCTATTGTACATTTATATTTAATAATAAATGTTTCACAGCGCGTGTACGTTAAAACATTCTGAAACTCTTTAAATGTATATTCCAAATTCCAATCTTGCAGCAAATACTCTAATCAAGAATACTACGTTTGTTGGTCGAAATCTTATTTGAACAAGGAACTGACTCAAATTATAACCTAAGTCAACACTGTACGCATAGTAATTTAATTGTTACCTATTGCTGTTCCATGCCGTAATCACCGTCTGTCGCAGTTGTCCTCATTTGGTTTATGGTGTCAAGGAGAGAAATGTCGATTACATTGTTTCCTTGCTTTCAAAGTTACAAGGAAAATGCAATGTTTGCCAACGAGCAACTGTCAAACAATCTTGCGTTGATTTATGAACCAATGATTGTTTGAATTAAGTGCCTAGTGGGTCCATTTCTGATCGATTGAAATAGTGGAACTTTGTTGAGGTGGCGTTTCTACTAAACATATGTCTTTATAAAGAAATCACGTGTTTTTTTGATCAAATATATATATATATATAAAGAAATAAATAAACAAAAAAAAAAATGAATGAAAGCGCGTGTTTCTGCTTGTTTTGAATGTTTCGAAATAAAATGAGCTTTAAAAAATTAGAATATTGCATTTATTGAATTTGCATGATTATGTATCATACCTGTCATGAACACATAAATACAAATAAACATTTTGGTCGCGTCAAGGAGGTTGGAAATACTTCTAAATTTAAGGGTTATTTCTAAGTGGACATCTGCACGTCTATCTCGCTTTCTCGTCTCTAACCTCTCTCCGGCGTGCTCCCTGAGAGGGCGCTCGTGGTCCGATTGTAGAGAAGGGTTGAGGTGTTTGCCTCCTCCACACTCGACCATTCTGAGGACTCTTGGGCCTCCAAGACCCGTGGAAAACAAAACAATCGCCTAAAGAGTTTCCAATTTTTTTCGTATTTTTTACGAAAATTGAACTGCGAATTATCTTTTTTTGCAATTAAATTTTGGGGTTTTTCACTGAAATTGTTGCGATTTTTCGCAAAACTGGATCGATTTGCAGAAAATTTTAAAAATCTTGTGTCAGTTTTTGATGACCGAATCATATAGGCTTTAATAATAGCTAGTGGATAAGCTTTTAAAAATTAGAATATTACACTTATTGAATTTGCATGATTACATATCATTCCTGTCAACGTTTCCAATATTTTGCGTATTTTTTTGCGAAAATTGGTCAGTCATTACGACTGCAGGCTCCTAATCCATTTTCACAAACCTTTTCTTGTTTTACAATTAACTTTAAACTTTGGTGTTTTTCACGGAAATTTTTGCGATTTTTCATAAGCCTGGATTGGTTTGTACCAATTTTCCAATCTTTTGTCAGTTTTTGATGACTGAGTCAAATAGCGACCAAATTTAAAAGGCGGAAAAACAAGTTATTATAAGTCCAAAGTTTGCACGAACATGCAAGCGAGGTTGTAGAGAACCTCCTTCACCTTGACAAATGTGTTTCTTGTAATCTCAAAACACATGCCTAAGTTTTATTTATTTATTTTTTTTTTTTTTTGAAAATTGTGTGTTTAGTTAACGCTGTTTATTCCTTTTTATTTTTAGCACGGGGGTTCTTTATTCATGCTGTAATGTGACTAGATTATTTGCGTTCTTATTATCATAACTAAATTCTTCAAACTTTAATGTCTTTTATTTAGAAATAATTGCAGGGTTTTTTTCCACATGTATTTACTAAGTGGGGATTTTTTCTCTGATTAGAAAATAACATTCACCGATTTCCAATTTTCTCCTAATTCTTCTGAATTTTCGACAAAAACTTTATTTTGATAGGTTGGCAAGAATGTTGTATGATGTGTGTGTGTGTTTGTGCCTGTGCGTGTGTGTGTATCTGTTATGTTACAGGCACTTTATTAAACGCCTACACAATATCTATTGTGTTTAAGGCTTCGGTAGTACATTGGTAATATAAATGCTCCTTTGCATGTGTACTGTAACAAAACTAAAGAAATGCTAAAAAGATTTTGGCAAACATTTATATATTTTTTCTCTAGAAGTTCCCCGTATGTATAGTTATTTATTCTGTATTTTAAAGAAAATGAGTATATTGCCATTTCTGTCTTTTAATTTGCTCTTTATGTTTCGTGCTCGAATGTTTAGCATGGTAAACCACATACATTCCGTACCTGCCTGTCTTTGTCTCTTTCTTTGAAAACGCAAGCAGCAATCATGAAAGCGAGAAAAGTACATATTCAGTGGCCATTTACAAAACGAAAATTATATATGTATATATCTAAAAATAAATACTGCAAATTAAATTTATATATATATATATATATACTATCTACCAAAAAGTATTTGAACACTTTGGATTATAGACATTTTTAAAAAATTCTGAAGAAATATTAAACTTGCTGTTCTGTATTTTGTACCATGGAAAGAAAATACTTAAACTCACATTTAAGAAACAAAATTCAGACTTAGGGGCAATTAGGGGGCGGTCAAAAAATTAAAGAAGAACACTTTTCAACATCTTGTATCTGAAAATGATCGAAATATCCTGTAACTTTCGAAAAAACGCAATACTTACACCCGCTTTCTTTAGAATAGCACTAAAATTCATGAAGATATGGGCATCTGTTTTAAATATTCGCAATAATTTTTCGCAAGTGTTTTGCTTATAACTCGCTAAGTTCTATCTCAAATTACATGAAACTTGCAGACAAGTTGACAAAATGAAAAGTAAGTATGGTACCAAACCGTGGGGAAAATGTAAAAAATAGTTGATGGCATTTGAGCAGTTTTATTAAAACAAATGTGATTGCGCATGCGCGAAAGACATGTAGAAGTTTCAGTTGACTATTGATATTTTTCAAAGAGATATACACCATACAGTGAGCCGTTTAGCAAGCTCTCAATTTGGAGATAAAAGATAAGAGGTTTTCCACAAAGTTTTATATTGCATGATAATTTCGGCAAAGTAAACAATAGCGTTGTAATCCATAAACACAAATAATGCAATTTAATTCAGTTTAACATCTTTCAATTTTCCAATTTATCATGCAATATAAAAATTTGTGGAATACCGCTTATCATTTTTCTCCAATTTGAGAGCTTGATAAATACGGCTCACTGTACGGTGTATATCTCTTTGAAAAATATCAATAGTCAACTGAAACTTCTACATAAATTGCTCCATAGATCTCACTACCAAATTATTAAAAAAAATAGTTAATATCTTTCGCGCATGCGCAATCACATTTGTTTTAATAAAACTGCTCAAATCTCATCGACTATTTATTACATTTGCCCCACGTTTTGGTACCATACATACTTTTTATTTTGTCAAATTGTCTGCAAGTTTCATGTAATTTGAGATAGAACTTAGCGAGCTATAAGCAAAACACTTGCGAAAAATTTCGAATATTTAAAACAAATGCCCATATCTTCATGAATTTTACTGCTATTCTGACGAAAGCGGGTGTAAGCATTGCGTATATAATTAAAAATGTTTTGCGAAAGTTACAGGACATTTAGATCACTTTCTGATGCAAGGTGTTCAAAGGTGTTTTTTTTTTCTTCTTTAATTTTTTGACCGCCCCCCTAATTGCCCCTAAGCCTGAATTTTGTTTCTTAAATGTGAGTTTAAGTATGTTCTTTCCATGGTACAAGTACAGAACAGAAAGTTTAATATTTCTTCAGAATTTTTTTAAAATGTCTAAAATCTAAAGTGTCCAAATACTTTTTGGTAGATAGTGTATAGTATTATAGTATAGTAGTTTATAATTATATATATATATATATATACTGTATGTTTTATTTATATATATATAAACTTAATTTTCAACAACAGATTAATCTTCTAGGTTATGTATGTTTTTTTATATTACCAGTATTTTTATCTAGAGTTTATGCAGATATATTATATTTATATATATATATATCTTTACATGTAAACTTATATATATATATATAAGCAGTTGTTGAAAATTAAGTATTTATTCTTTACATTTCATACAAATGCTTATCCGAGGAAAAAAAATTATAATATGTTTCAGTGAAATATTTAATTTCTTTGATTTTCATTAGTCAGAAAGCAAATTATTTCTAAAACTCCAGAAGTTTATACAAAAGAATACCGTGTTCATGGCATTTTTCCCCCTCAAAGTTTGGCTTTCAAAAAGTTATCTTCCTACATTCCTATCTCCCAAGCTCTCGAAAGTAATAAGTCTTTATTTTTCATGGTAGCCTTTTTCTTCGTCATAAAAATAAGTTCCGCAGGAAAAAATAATAAAAACAAGAAGGAAATGGGAAAGAAGAAAAATCAGTTTCTTGAAGCTGTCTTAACCAACATTATAAAACATTGGTTTAAATGTCAAGTAAGGATTACCAAATATTTATAGAATTTTTAATGAAGGATTAGTCTTAGATTACAAAAAGAAATAAATATTTCATCGCAAGAAAGCTGCTTTTACCCGTTTTAACTTGATAATATTTGAGGATGTTGTAAACATTAAAAAAAAAAAAAAAAAAAACGGACTAGTAGATAAATGTTGAATTTTATACATCGTTTAGGGACAAAACATTTCTCCCCTAAGCGTAACTAACCATTTATATTAAACTACAAAAATGTGTATATTGGTTAAAAGAAATATTGAGTTAAATGTGATATAACAATTTAATTATAATAATTTGTCTTACAATGTAAGAAAGTGTTTTCGCCAATCAATTACGCCAATGTTAAAGCCATGATGCTTTATGGGGCAATTCACCGCTAGAGGGACTCATGAGTGGTCATCATTGTCAGGTGATATCCGCTCTTTGTTTACTAAAATTTTCAATTGAGTTCAACGTGGAGTTCACTAGGCAAAATTAGTTACCTTAAAATTAATTAGACTATTTTCAAAGCTTTTTCTGATTATAGCCCAGTATTTGCATTTAATTTAATCATTATAAAAGAAATTTATTAACTATTACAATAGTTATAGTGTTGTATTTAGTGTTAATTTTATATAATGTAGAAGAACTCTTTTTTGTCCTAGTTTTAATTAGATTTGTCGCACTCGATGTAAAGCGAGCTACGGCTTCCTTTGTTTACATTGCTTTCATCGGTGCCACGTGACCAATGACGTTGCTTGAATTGCCTCCAGTGAAAAATATTTAATCATCGCCAACGGCAACCCAAAATATTGCAAACAAATTAATTGGGCGTAACTGATTTGACGAAAAAAATTTAACCATCCCCCCCCCCCAAACGAAGAATCACCCGTCATTTTTAAACAGGATATTAGTTCAAACATGTTCATCTATAACTTTTAGATCGTCTGTGGTTTCGGAAACAAAATAAATTTTGGAAAAAAAAATAATAAATTCAACCAACTACCTTAATAGAAACATTTCTATACTATATGAAAGAAAGTACGTTTTTCTCAACACCCAGTGTGATAGACTATGGAGCTCTCGCTAATCAAACTCAAATATACTTAATACTAAGTACATTTAATTAGATAAATTATTTTCAATTAATCTTCTTTTAAACTAAAATGTTTGATTTAAATATTCGTTTCAACTGAAAGAATGAAAAAACGCGTATTTTACTCTTACATTTATAATACACAAATACTCTGCCTTGTTTGTCAAATTTGTCTTGAAATATTTTTTTTTAGACTTAAAAAATAATGACTTAAAAATACGTTGAATTCTTGTTATATAAACTATTTCAGATTCGACTTCACGAGCTCTGACGGATTAAGGCTTATTGAAATGCACAAGTTATAACGTAGTATCACGTAGTTATAAAACTGTTATTTATCCAAATGAGAAAGAATAATGGAAATAATATTGGAATGTCAAAAATTCATAAAAGAAGGACCAGTAAAAAAATTATAAATTTGCTGAATGGCTTTTTTTTTTTTGCGATAAGTCTTTTTCTTAGAAGGGTTGTACTGTAGCGACTCACGGAATAGCATTAGTAACAAGAATAACTTTAACAGATCTGAAGAGAAATTTACTGCACGGTAACCCTTGCCGCTTTTTCCGAAAAAGTCGCCAAATCCAAAATTCAAAACTGTGTCTTAAGAAACAGAAAGGGAAAAAAAAAAAAAAAACACATTAGGGTTGCTATAGAACGGGTTTTGCGTGATTCGTGGCAGGCGAAAAATCATGGGTTACCGTATAGTAAATTGTATCCCAGATCTGTTGAAAATGTTATGATGCTTATAAATATTTCGTACTAACAACATTTCGTTGCTCTGAAACAAGCTTCTATTTTCTATCAAAGGAAAATCCACCGGACTTGTGACGACAACGAGAGTGACGCATGCCACTCCGGCAGCCATGTACGGTCACTCAGCGAGTCGATACTGGGAAAGTGACGCGAAGATACCAGAAGAGAGTCGACCGCGTTGCAAAGACATCGCTCGACAGCTGGTTGAAAATGATCCTGGGAGAAATATCAATGTAAGTTGCTCATAGTTTCTTAAAATGGTTTTTACTGTTACTAAGAGTTTCAGCTCAGAATTGATTCCCCCCCTCCCCCCATGGAATAATGTAATCTTATTGCATTTTTCTTTCAAGGTTTTCCGAGGATTGTTTAGACACCATTCCTGAAGAAGTATGGATGTTTCTTTAAAATGAATTTTAGCACATTCGATCTAATTCTTAGCAAACTTATCAAAGTCTAACTTAAAATATCAGACAAGTTATATGATAAATATCATTCCTTTGTTGCCTCATAAAAAATCAGTACACCAAAGCACAATAATTAGAAATAATTGGGGAAAAGTATTAAAATAAATTATACATTTTAGATAGTTTCACGATATCATTGGGGATTGTTAAATTGACTAGGACCTGCTTAACTGGACCCAGAGCCTCTTGTCACTTTTGCATTTTAATTTTGTATTATTTATCTTTAAAATAATAACTTAAAAGCCATTTTTTCATTACAAAGGTGGTAAATACATTTTATCAAACAATTGACTAATGGCCTACCCACAATAAGAAATATATATGTGTGTGTGTGTTTTAATGAGCCCCAAAAATTAATAAATAATTAAATTAAGCAATTAATTTCATTACATGAATAATTTTACAGTACACCTTAAATCATATATTTTTTAAGCATTCTATACAATATTTAGAAATAATTCAGTAAGCATACGAGTTTTAATGTTATTCCTCAAAAGTCTACTTAATAGCTAATGTAAACAAATTGGACTCTTCAATGAACTTCCAATTTAAAAAAGATTTGTGAGGGATTTAAAGACATCGTTAAAATGTAGTTTGACTCTATCAAATGATCTTTATTTTTCCATTTCTTCAAAGTTATTCCAGAGAAAGTAAGCAAAAAAAGCTTCAATTTTCCGTCGGAACAAGGAAAACGAAAATCTCAAAATAATGCTCAAACCCCCCAAACATTTACTCAATCCATGCCATTAGTTTTCTTTTATCTCATTTCAGGTCATCCTCGGAGGCGGACGCAGTAATTTTCTCCCCAAGAAGGAAGAAGACGTCCAAATCCCGACGGACATGGGACGTCGGGAAGACGGACAGAATCTTATCGATTCTTGGCAGAGCGACAAGAAGACAAGAGGACTCAAATACAAATACGTGGCTAACAAGAAGGAGTTCGACCAAGTTGACCCGAAAAGCACAGATTACTTACTGGGTAAGAGGATCAGCTTGAATAATTTGCCCAATTCCGTGACCAAAGTGTCATGGATTTAAAGATTTGGGATTTTTTCTTTTTCTTTTAGTGGAAAATGTTTGACGTTTGTTTTATAGTTATCTGTTAAAAAAGTAAGAATAGTTAAAAGTTTTATTGAGCGTAGAAATGTTATTCGGGAATAGTCTTGGAGAACGAAAATTTTCTGTGAATATTCTCGGAGAGCGAAAATTTTTTGAGAATAGTCTCTTAAATGCGAAATTTGGAGAATAATTGAGAATATTCCTTTAGCTTCAAAGTAAATGGGAAATTTTGTAAGAATCATTAAGATTATAAAGTAAATTTCAGTCATCATTGTCAAAACATGAAAATAACGATTTTGGGTTTATTTACCCCTTGAAATGATAATTTCATTCTAAAATTGGATTAATTTTGAGACCAAAGTATCATTAATTTCAAAATTTAGGAATTAATTTTTTGTTAATTTATTTATTTAGTAGTGAATATTTGACAGTTCTTTTATTTATCTGTTAAAGAAGTAGGATTGCTTAAAAGTTTTATTGAGGATAGAGATGTTATTCGGAAATATGTATGGAGAACGACAGTTTTCGGAGTATATTCTCCTGAAAATGACATTTAGAGAGTAATTGAAAACAGTCCGTTTTTCATCAAAGTAAATGTGAATCATTAAAGCTATGAAGTACTTCGAAACTATCATTTTAAAAATACAAAAGTAACGATTTGGGTTTTTTCACCCCCTAAAATAAATATTTCATTTTAGGGGGTAGCACAGATTACTTACTAGTTAAGAGGATCAGCTTGAATAATTCGCCCAATTCCGTGACCAAAGTGTCATATAGTTAAAGATTTGGGTTTTTCTTTTTTTATATTAGGAAACGTTTGACATTTGTTTTATAGTTATCTGTTAAAAAAGTAAGAACGTTTAAATGTTTTATTGAGCATAGAGATGTTATTCGAAATTATCGGAGAAGGACAATTTTCTGAGAGTATTATCAAAGAGAGTAGAAGATCGTTGGTATTATCCTCATGATGAAATTTGGAGAATAACAGAGAATATTCCTTTTTCTTCAAAGTCAATGGAGAATTTTGTAGGAATCATTTAAATTATCGTTCTCAATTTGTAACTCTAAATTTTAATTTATAAAATATGAAAATAACGTTTTGGGATTTATTTACCCCTTAAAGTGATGATTTTGTTTTGAAATTTGATCAGTTTTGTATCCAAAGTATCATAGATTTCAAAAGTTGAGAAGCGATTTTTCTGTTTATTTATTTTTTTTATTCAGTTGTGAACATCTGACAGTCATTAAAGAAGTAGGACCACTTAAAAATGTTATTGAGCATTAAGTATAGTTCTACCATCGCCAAGCTTGGTGACTCTCCCAGACGTGTGATCCCCATGAGAGTCGCCAAGCTTGGCGAAAAACAACAAAATACAGTTCTCCCGAAGAAAATGAAATTTAGTTAAGGAAATCACTAAAGGAAGGCAATTATCGCTTGAAGGAAGTTCTTTGATCAATATATTTATGTAAATTTAGTAAATAAAAATAGGAATTGTGAAATATGGAATACTTTTTGCCAGATCGTTTCGTAATGGCAAAATCCACCACTCAAAAGTACTACGCAGTAACGCAACCACTCAAAAGTACTACGCAGTAACGCAACCACTCAAAAGTACTACGCAGTAATTTTTTTTAATTTTTTATATTGAGCCTGAGCGTGCTTATTTTAGTTCTCAAATCTTTTGGCTCAAATTTCTCAAAATTTGAGTTTAGATGCAAAGCATCCGTCTGAAACTCGCTTCTTTTCCGTTGGGGGCCGTTCATAAATGACGTCACATTATTTTCCCATATATTTGACCCCCTACTCCCCCTCTGTCACAATATGTCACACTTCAGCGGACCGCCCTCCCCCTTTGTCCCATGTTGCATGATGTCGCAATACTTGTTGCCCCCTCCCCTCTCCTTGTCACACTTTGTCACAATTTCACGAACCCCATTCCCCCCTTGAAGCGTCACATCATTTATGAATGATTGCTTAGGTTCCATCTAACCACAAAACTATCATTTTTTTTAAGTTTCAAAAAGCTCATGCTTTAAATGTTAGTGAGGAAATTTTTGTTTCAGATTAGGCATCTACTTTAACAATGGTCCTGTCCTCTCAGACCGTCGCATTTGTATTCTGTCAAACTGCTACGAAACTTTTCTGTGTTTTCTTTGTATTTTTAAAAAAAAGTATTTTCCAGCAAACGGTTCGTACTTTCTTCCATTCATGGGTCTTCAGTGAAACAAAATGAGCTGCCGGGAAACAAAGAAAGAAAATTGTTTCTCTTGTTTCTTCGAACTAAGCAATGGTCTAAAGTATTTTGCTGATTGCCCAGCAAATTGCAGTGAAAAGACGAACCATTGCAAAAGTGTTTTAATTGATTGTTTTCTTTGCTCATTTGGAAAGTTTTTTTTATTCTTGTGTGTGGTAGAGAGTAACACAAGAATAAAAAAAAACTTTCCAAATGAGCAAAGAAAAGAATCTTTTTTTCTGATCGAAATTATTGTAGAGAAAAATACAGCAGTACAATGCGTAGAAGTAACAAGAAGTATTAAAAAACACCGTTTTGTAATAGTTATTATTCTATTTAAAAAACTAAAAACATATACAGTAGAGCCTCGATTATCCGAGGTAATGTGGACCGAGGACACCTCGGATAATCGAAAACTCGGATAACACGGACTCTGTCCAAATCGAGAGGGAAACATGGGTTGAAACGGATGAAAATGTCGTCAAAGATGTAAAAAAAAAAAAAAGGCATTTACGGCACATATTATGAAATGAAAAAAATGACGTTACCCACACACAAATATCTAATTTTATACTGTACACATTAGTAGAGTACATGTTCTAGTTAACGTTTTCTTTTGAAGAAGTCTATATATATAGTATATCTATATTGTTTTCTGTTTAACGGTTGTTCTAGGTCTTTATATCACCAGAAAATAATCGGGTGACTGACGTCAGTCAGTGACGCCGCCAAAAGATTTTTTTTTTCCAAGGGCAAATGTACCTCGTTTAACCCGGAACTCGGTTAGTCGGGGCTCGGATAACCGAGGCTCTACTGTACTTCTATATAAATTACACGCTTACGTACGCGGCACAGAATGTAGCTGAATTTCTCTCCCCTCGTTGGCAAAGATTTTTTTGTCCTTTTATTAAAAACGGAGTTCAAGCTGTTTTCTGCCCACATGTTTTGAGGAAAACCTCCTTTTTTTTTTACTTTCTATTTTTTAAAGTTGCGAAGCGAATTCATTTCCAAATGCGATGCGCAGTTGAATGAACGGGGGAAAACCTTTATATGTAACGGTGTATTGGTGTAATACAACGAATTTACTAATGTATATAAACGGAACGGCATAAGTTTTAAGTAAATATAGTTTTTAAGCTTGTTTAGCGGTATGCTAATTTAAGCTAGCACAACACTAATTATTTTACTAGACGTTTCCGACCTAACTTTTATTTGGTCTTTATTCATATTGCGATAAAATTTGGATCTTCACAGTTCACATTTATCGCTGGTGCGCTGAAGACAATCTTGAAACGTTTCACCTTTAAATAATGCATAGTAAGTCAATTGTGTACAGATTTGAAAACGTCTGCGTAAATGCAAGGCGCAAATTCATTACTCAAAATTTAACTTGAGGATGTGGTAAAATTAAGAGTTAACTGCTGAGGTACTTAAGCTGATAAAAGACATTACACAATTTAAAACTCAACAAATTTAATAAATAACAAAGACATAATTAAACAAAGTAAATCAAAACAAACTTTTAAACATGCGCCACGGGCAACAACCCATGTGAGCACACGACTGCTGCACAGCAAAAAGAAAGAGAGAGCGAGTGAAAAAACATTTCACTTGGCATTTATACTGTTCTCGCCACAAAAAAAGGGGCCAACTGATACAAAATTTGCCTAACTGTTAAGGCAGGTTGAGCAGGCTGCATAATAACGATGCATAACAACAGGTTGCCACACTTGAAATAGGATCTGTTTGCTCAAATAAGTTTGATAATAAAGGTTTTAAAATCAGGAAATATTGCTGGAATCATTCTTAATCTGAGGAAGGACGTGATCATTTTAAATCCTTTTTCAACGACTTACCTTTTATGTTTTGTCTGCAATTTATTTCCGAGGAACTTCTTGGTTAACGATATTATGTAATTAATACTGACTTTTTTTCTAAGATAAAATTTATTTGAAGAACCATAATGCCCCACCAACCTTGAAAATTGAGAATGAAAAATGAAGAATATCGTTCATTTACATTCTTGAAAGGAGAAGGAACATTACTGAATAGTACTTGTGTGTGTCATATTGTAGTTCTTCGTATCTTTTTTGCTTTCAATTTATTCATATACGACTGTCTTGGTATTTTTTGTAAATCTTTAGAAGTTAAAATATTCGAGCGGAGTATTAATAAATTTTCCATTAGTCATTGAGGCATTAATCATGTCCTAGCCAAAAATATCTCAAAGGTTATTTAAACTGCCGCATAATCATGCGACGTGTTGTCGAGGTTCGAAATGGCTGTCGATTTGTCATTGAGTCATGTTGTCGGTTTTCGATATGCTGTCGATTTGTTAGTGATTCCTATTGTCGATTTTCGATATGCTGTCGATTTGTTACTGATTCCTATTGTTGATTTTCGATATGCTGTCGATCTGTTGTTATTCAGTCATGCTATCGATTTTCTGCTGTTCAAAATTCAACCTACTTCGACAAGGTTTGAACCTGAATATTATGCATAAGAAATCAGTTTCAAACCACTACGCCACCATGCCGCTTTTGAAATAACTATATTTTATTTAAATGACATGATAAA
The DNA here is from genome assembly GCA_038502835.1 of Octonoba sinensis. Lineage (NCBI taxonomy): Eukaryota > Metazoa > Arthropoda > Arachnida > Araneae > Uloboridae > Octonoba > Octonoba sinensis. The sequence goes on along the minus strand of CM076605.1, from coordinate 94,441,383 downwards.
TTGAGCACTGAAATCTATAAGAAAAAATATTTAAGTACAAAAAATGAAAAAGAATGTGTTTCAGATAATTACATTTGCGAAATTGCATAAGCGATAAACGAAAAAATATTTCTTTTCTTAAAAAATATTACATCTTAAAGCAATTTCAATATATATATAGTGTAAAATCTAAACTGTTTATTAAAATGTTGCTAAAAATATTACGATAATTAACTGATACAGGAATGTAAATTGTATGCAATTAAATTAAAACAAAACCTTTAAAAAGAAGTTAGAGAACTGTAACTGTACTGAAAAGAACCGGTCATTAAAAAGTTTTTTTTCTTTCTTCAGAGGGTTAAAAAAAAGCATAAAGATTGTGTAACATACGTTTTACGATTTAAAAAAAAAAAAAAAGGATGGGAAAAGGAAATGAACAAAGCAGGAATTATAGCACATGAATCCTGAGAGTCAACCCCTTTATTTCCGTCAAAGATTTTATTCCCTGGCCGAGCCGGGTTTCTCTTTTCAGACCTAGTAATTAATACTTCCTTCCTTTTGACTTTTTCTTTTCTATGAAAATACAAAATGATAATGCAAGAATTCTTTAATTATTCTACATAAAACAGTTTTTTTTTTTCGTTTTACTTTCTCCTTTATTATTTTTTTTAAAGTTCTTCTTTCTTTTCTAGGGTTAAAATTGTTTAAGTAAGTGAAAGATGCTTTAAGAGTGGCTTATTTGTTGCTAGATATTTATGTTCCTATATAAAAAAAGAACTAATGACTTTAAAATGTTGCAGACCCTTTTTGTGTCTTCCTATATTTTATAAAGAAGGATAACTGCAAAAGCAGCTTTATTTTCTTAATAAAAACTCGTTGTTGCTGTCAATTCAGGCCGCATAAGTCCGTTTTAAATTAAATTTCGATATGGTAAGAATAGGATCATAAAACTTAATTGTAATAAATTGGCTAACCGATTTTGCGTTTTATGAAATTTCTTTTCTACGCTAATTCAAACTCTACCAATCACAACCTTTATTTTAAAGGCAATTTCAGAATTAATCTTGAACTCTTGCAGCGGTTCCCCATCTCGTTTCGTCACGTACCACCTTTTTTCCTGCGTACCACTCCGCAAATAATTTTAATATATAGAATAGAATACTAATAGATTATAGAAAAATACTAGAACGACTAGGTAATATAAATGACACCATTTTTGATAGTTATTAAGGCAAAGAAAAGCGTTTATTGAAATAATGCTGTATATATAAAATATATTTTTACCGTTCTTCCAAAACACGTTAGAAATACGTCTTTAACGGGTCTGCTTACGTTCGGAGGTTTTTTTTTTTTTTTTTTTCAAAACAATGAAATGATTACTAAATGGATATTTTTTAGTTAAAAAGTAATTGACATTAAGAAAACAAACAAAATAATAGCTATATTTTTATAAAATTTTGAAAAATTGGGAAATTTTAGCGAATAAGAAAAAATGGCGTAAACTGTAAAAAATAGGCGAATTTTACAGTTTACGCTAAACGCTCTATACTCAGTTTAACTGGATATATTTTAAAATCCTTAATAATATATGTCTCTATATTACTCAACTGTGTTCTTAACTAAACGTTTTATAATAGGTTCAAAATTGAGAAAAATATAGCAATTTTGTAGACATTCATACGTTTTTCTCCGCAAAAAACACAATATTTTACAAATAAATGCCTGTAAAATTTTTAAATACTTACATAGAGCTTTGATTTTAGTTCAAAACACAGATAGAAATGTGTAAAACAATACTTTAAAAAATCACAGTAATGGGAATAAAACTTTTCGAGTTATGAGATCTGCCGAGAACAAAAATATCGAAAGAAAAAGTTTTTCAAAAAACGCATTTTAAATTCCCCTCTTATGTGCTTGCGATGTGACTTCTAGTTAATTTAACACGTTCACGCCTTGGCAAATATCTACGTTTTTCCGCGTGAGGCGGGACTGTCTTGTATCCTTACGCTTCGTGAAGGTCTTCGAATTTTTATGTATAATGTTGAGAGAGAAAAAACAAACTTATTCTTTAGCGACTTCTTTTCTGAAAACAAGGGACTCACCTGTGATGCACGCTGCCTCACGGGATAGTTAAGCGTGACCCACTTGTGGGTCACGCCGCCTCACGGAACAGTCAAGCGTAACCCATCGGTGGGTCACGCCGCCCCACAGAACACTCAAATGTGACCCACCGGTGGGTCACACCGAAGTGAACGTGTTAATTGAGTGTAACTTCGTGTCTACGTATCATAGAAACAAAAACCAAACGTTGTTAAAATCTTGAATATTTATTCTTTTTAAATGTGAAATTTAAAAAAACATCCATTTTTCCCCCCGCAAAAATCGTCTTTTGCGTCGTCGCCCCTTAAGTAAAAATACATGTAAAAAGAAAATGAAAAAAAGAAATTAAGGATAAGGTTGCTGCTGGATGGGAGAACCTTTACTTTTAATCGAGAAAGCCGTCTCACCTCCTTGTGTGGTGTAGAAACTGAATGTGATCACTGCCCGTTTCAGAATACAGCTTTAAAAAATAATCGACAGTTGAATGAAGTTGGCTGCCTTGACAGATTTCTGTAAAACACATTTAAATGGATCAGGCATACCCTTTGCTGCCAACTGCTGTTTATGACTGCAATGAACAAAAGTGCAGTTCTCTGTCAAAGATTTTATTTTGGCAAAACTACTCTGTGTTTCCCTGCCATTGCCCGAGCACCATCAGGACAGGAAGCAACGCAATTCTTCCAGTCCAGTCTATCTCTTCCTTTTTTGGCCTGCACGCTTACCACCTCGAGAGGCTCTTCGTACCCCTTTTTGGCTTTCGTACCACCTAGATTTTATTTTGGCAAAACTCATCCGTGTTTCCCTGCCATTGTCCGAGCACCATCAGGACAGGAAGCAACGCAATTCTTCCAGTCCAGTCTCTCTTCCTTTTTTGGCCTGCACGCGTACCACCTCAAGAGGCTCTTCGTACCCCTTTTTGGCTTTCGTACCACCTAGATTTTATTTTGGCAAAACTCCTCCGTGTTTCCCTGCCATTGTCCGAGCACCATCAGGACAGGAAGCAACGCAATTCTTCCAGTCCAGTCTCTCTTCCTTTTTTGGCCTGCACGCGTACCACCTGGAGAGGCTTTTCGTAAATAAAAATACAGTCAAATCACATGTATTTTTATTTTATTAATAATTTTTATGCTTCGTATGTTTTGCAAGCAATTTCGTTGTCATTAATTTTTACACTAGAATTTAAATACTAATTAGATTCATTGATTAAATTAATTTTTGGAATTACATTTTTTGTGCATTATATGGTGTGTATTATTAACTACGTCCACAAATATAAATTTAGCTTGAAAAATAAATGGTGCTCATAGGTTCAACAAGGTTGGGGACCCCTGCTCTATGCTATTGGCAGAGGAACCTATTGTACAGAACCATTTTTAAAAGATTAGGGAACAGTTAATGTATTTACTTATATTTAGAGCACATTTTAAAACTGACTGGTAGGTAAAGGATAACTTCGTATTTATCGAATTCACAACCTGTTAAATGTAAAAAAGTGTAACAATGAAATTTAGCAAGCTACATTCTCGTTATACCACTTCATAAGTTCATGTTCCTCTACGGCAGTGTTTCCCAACATTTTTTCCCTCGCGAACCCCTTCTAAGATTTGAAAGAAAGTGGCGAACCCCTTTCTGTAGTCGTTAGTAACGGGCAACAAAAGTATACAATTTACTAGGACATTTATTTTCCGTTTTGTACAATACTTCATAACAAGAAATGAAAATATAATTATTATAAAACATCTACCTTTCAATAAAAACTAAAATACAGCTGCAAACTTTTTTATTATTATTACATTTTTATTATTTGTCTTTTTGAATTTTTATTAGAGCAGTAAACATATGTATTCCTAAAAAATTTTAAAGATTATTTTCCCTACTTAACCTAACTTTTTACCTATTAAGTTCTACTTTCCGGTTGAAATATACAAAATTTCGAGAAGTTTACAAATTTAAAAAAAAATGTAAATTTAAAAATTTTTACATTTTTAATTGCGATATTACGATGACGCGGAAAAGTTGTAATAAAGTGATAAATGCGATACCAAATTTTAAATGAATGAATTAATATCTTTTAGTTCCACTTTAGGGCTTGTATAATGAAAAATTGGCTTCAAATAATGCAAAATTTTACATTTTTTGTAGTAATTTTTCATATTTTCGACTCGTTCTTCGCGCTAGGAAGGGGAAAGTGGGAAATGGTAGGAGAAACATATGTTCTAAAATTTAAGCTAAAACAATTAATATCTTTCGGTACCAATTTGTGATCCAAATTGGTACCGAAATGATAAAATTGATTGCGATCCAAATTATAAATCAGGCATTAGTAGAAATAAGTGCATTTCAAATTTTGTATGTATGCTTCCTATGCAAGTTCACTACTTTTCTGCATCATCTGAAAAACAATTTATTGAAAAAAAAAGTAATTTTTGCTCTCCTTCCTAAGACGTGTGTAAACATATTATTTCATTTTTTTTTACGATTGCAATAATTTTTTCGCGAACCACCGGTTGGGAAACGCTGCTCTACGGTATTAGCATAGGAACTTATTTTACAGCAACATCATCCGACATGAAGTTAGTGAGTGGAGAGTTATTGTATTTAAGTATATTTAACGCTCGTTATAAAACAGACTGGTAAGAGTAAATTAAAACTTCATATTAATCGAATTGATAACCTTTTAAATGTAAAAAAAAAATGTGTAATAATGAAATTTAGAAAGCTACATTCTCACTATACCCCTTTATTTTAGCTATGTTATTGATATTAAATAATAATAACGTGGTTTACTTCGCCGAAAACGTTTCCAAAAATTGCCCGAAAGTTTACCTAAACCAATCTATTTTGAAAATTCGTTAATATTTTCGGATGGTTAGTTTTATTGAACGTTTTTCTCTGCCTCCCCTTTATTTTTATATCCAAAGCTTATTCATATTTCCAATAAATTAACAGGTAGTAATCAGTATCAACTAATATATGTAAGCTAGTAATCAATATCATCTAATATAGGTATGGAAAATTTTTATAGTCATTCACTCGCTATAAAAACTAACTCCCTACCAATTTTCCTCCAAAGCCCTCTGTCTTTCGCTTTTTCTTTCCAGTTTCGGACTTTTAGATTTTTAACTCTGGATTTACCAGGCCATTTTCAACCATTTCTAAACTTTTATTTTACGCCAAGTTGCTACTAATTATAACAAAGCTTTCAGTCACATTAACTTGTCCTACTTGCCGTGTATTAGGAAGAGCTAATACAATTGAAAGTTGCACCATATTTAGTAATAAATTACGCAAAATGGAAGCTTCGAAACAGTCAAAATGACTGGTCTGGTAAATCTAGTGTTAAGGTCTTTCTCTGCCTTGGCTAACCATCTTTCAACGGGCCTTCCTTTTTTTTCCTCCGGCCCTGGCATTGTCCCTTGAAAGCCTTCTTAGTGCCTCTGTTTTCCTCCATTTTCTCAAGCTGTCTCAGCCATTGCATTCTTTTTGCATTTACATAATTAATTGTATTTTTTCTTTTAAATAATCTTTTAATTTCGAAATTATATCGCATCCTCCAAAGATCACTCTCTTTGACAGGTCCAAAAGAGAGAGAAAAAGAATTTTCCTTTCCCAGACGATTAGCACCTTCTCTTATTTTTGAGCTAAAGTCCAGGTCTCTGACCCATTGGTAAGGGACCGTTCATAAATGATGTCACGCTTTTTCCCGATACATTTAACCCCCCACCCCCCATCCAAAGATCACTCTCTTTGACAGGTCCAAAAAGAGCTCTTAGAATTTTCCTTTCCAAGACGACTAGCACCTTCTCTTGTTTTCGAGCTAAAGTCCAGGTCTCTGTCCCATAGGTAAAGGACCGTTCAGAAATGGTGTCACGCTTTTTTCCGATACATTTGACCCCCCTGCCCCTTTTGTCACAAAATGTCACACTTCAGCGGACCCCCCCTCCCCCTTTGTCACATGTCACGGTATGTTGTATAAGCCTGATGTCACACTTCTTGTTACCCCCTCCCCTCCCCTTGTCAAACTTTGTCACAATTTCACGAACCCCCCCTCTCCCCTCGAAGCGTGACATCATTTATGAATGATCCCTAACTGTTGGTCTGATTAAAGTTATAGAAACGTGTATCATTGTTTTCCTATTCACTCGCTATAGATAAACTATTAATGAGTTTTAATATTTGGATTTAGTATAATTGTAAAGCTTCTAAATCAGCGTATTTTCATCACTGAATAAATGAATATAATATAATGTCTCATTCAAGTTAATAGGTCGCTTTCTTTCTTTTTTCCACAGGAGTAAAATTTTTAATTAATGAGATTCCAAAGCAATAATATGCGTAAATATCATACTATTAAAATACATACCCCCCCCCCCCTGAGAAAATCTGATTTTACCTGTGTTTTTTCCACATAATTAGAAATTCAAAATTTGAGAAATTAGAGGAAGGAAAAATGCTCTTTCCTGTCATTTTCTTTGGGAGTGTCTGAAGATTGTAAATGATAGATTTGAAAATGTGTTTACATTTTATGATTTCTATATTTTCAAATTAAAATTACTTATTCAAAATAAAAATTTAAATATTTTCGATAAATAAATAAATAGCTGAATTCCAGATAGTTATAGAGCCCCAGATAAAATTATTGCTTTTGAAAGTATGTGAAAGAAAATCATTAGCATTAGCATTAATTAAAATAATAATAATAACAAGCTCAATGCTTCGCTTTTGATAGTCAGTCTCATAGTAGTTTTAAAATGAAATTACTCTAAACTATGTGCTGGTATTGATGTTCCAAAAACACTTTGTTTACGTCCAGTCGCACTTAAACAATCTAAAAGCAACTTTACTTTGTATGTATACATTTTTACATTTATTCTAGATCATTTTACCATATTTTCTCTTTTATTTTACAATTTTTTTCTTCTTTGCATATATTTTTCCTTCTTTTTTTAAAATTAAATATTTTTAAACATATATATTTTCAGAAAAACCATCTAAAACTGCTCTACTATTTTAGAGCACAACAAGAAGTTCCGTCTAGAACTATACGAGCCTACTTTCCCGAATACACCAGTTTCAAATTTATAATCTAGCCATCTCTCTCTCTCTCTTTCTCGTTTAGCTTAAGTTCTTAATTGCTTCAGATATACCTTTTCAACGGTTAATACATGTTCATTCAATCATTCATTCAATCAGTCATTCATGTATTTATTCACTCAGTTATTAATTCATTCTTTTGCTTATTGATTTAGTCATTCATTAATTCAAAAATATTCTTGAAAATCTTGATCAAAAAATTTCATAGGAAAATAGGCTCCTTAGTTCTGGGTGAAATTTCTATTTGTACATGTTCTACGTCATAAGAGCTTTCCGATAAAGTTTGTTCCAAGCAAATCGGTCCATTACATCAGGATTTATACAGGATTGAAATTTCCCCGTACGCGCAATGTTAATTATTTTGAACTGTTCAAAAATGGAAAAAAATTGTTCAAATCAATATTTCACTCCAAGAACTTCTTCCAGTGAGCTTGTTCATTGGAACTTGGATCTTGTACTCAGAGTTTACATAATTTGTTTCATTTTCGCCCATAGGCGCTAATGTTAAAAATTTTTGAACTGTTCAAAATTGAACAAAAAATTGTTCAAATCAAAAACTAAAATATGGAAATGAGATGTTCTCGCCGAGATCTTTCGAATGCAAAAAGAGTTTTTCGAATCGGATAATTCGTTCAAAAGTTATTAGGGGGGGGGGGACAGACCGACAGACAGACCGACAGACACACTTTTTCCCCATCTCAATACCCTACTTTCAATATTTTTATTTTTCAATCTTTATTTAATTACTTCACTTATTTTTGACTTTTCTTGATTTCTAACGATATTTTCACGATACATTAAGCCTTCTTTCATGCTTCATTATTATTTTTTTATTTTTACGGGAAAGTAGGCTAAAAAATAAAAGAAATCAATTTCTCTTTTCATAGGTATATTTGCATAAGAAGATCACTGGAATTTAAAGTTAGGCGTTTTCAGAAATTCACATAACAATATTTTTAATTCTTGCTGTGACTACAGTCAATATGCGGAAACAAGTTTTAGGTAAAAAAATAGTTCGACTTATTTGGCAGTTCAAGAAGAATTCCAGTTAATTTAATTTAATGTTGCTCGAATTAAAGTTTTTTGTTCGGAAAATAAAAAGTGCTTTATTTTCCTGGCCGTTTAAGAAATTAATTTTTTTCCTTTAAATAACTGTGAACAAATAAAAAATTTGAAAAATCTGAAACTGTCTTCTCAAAACTAATGAAATACTTAACTGACTTTTTTTGGCGCTTGAAGAAATTATTTATTTTTTTTATTTCTAAACACGTCATTGTACAAAAACCAAAAAGGGAGTTCCATATTTAAGTATTTGTCTTTAAAAGAGCAGCATGTATTTTTAGTTATTTTTATTACAAATAGCAGTCATTTGACTAATTACGCGCATTTAAGAATCTGTTTTTCAGAATAAAATAGAATAGATTAGTTTCAATTAGTTATTATTAATTTTTTACTTTGACATTTTTTTTCCAAAAAAAAAAAAAAAAAGAGAAATAGATGAATTCTTACCGTAAAATTTTTCATTTAGAATCATGCATTTTTATTGATACCTTAACCTGGGTACGTGTTTTATTTTTCCCTATTATTGTCGGAAAATGATGTTACTGATGAAAATAAAAACCTCTCTGTACTGTTTGTTTAAAAATTAGCAAAATATCAGTAATAAATCTTAAAGGTTATTAAAAAAATCACTTCTTACATTAAATCTGTATCGATTGCAACTTAAGTTCTCATAAATCAAATGATTTTGCTGCAACACTTTTCTCAAGTCTGTCCGCTATCAATTTATTTAAGCTACAAAAAAGACATTTTTCTTGGGGAATTTTTTTTATTAACTTTTTCTTTTTGCTAAGTTTTAACATATGTTGCCATTTAAAAATATATATATATGTTTTGATAAACTTATCCTATTAATACAGACAAAAAATGAAAAAAAAAAAAGAAACGTTTTATTTGTTCTCGCAAACCAATTTCGCAAAATAGAGTGAAAATGAAGTAAAGTACGGAATAAGTACAGAGCCCCTCGTTATATCGCGCTTGTCGGGGAACAGAAAAAAGCACGATATATCCGAATGCGCGATATAACCGATGCCGTTAGAAATAACTCAAAAAGTACTTGTAAATTGAGTGGACCTGCGCATGCCACCTGAGCATGGTGCGAAAACGATGTCAAACATAAAGGCAACGATTTTCTTTCCAGAAAATTCCTTTTTCTATCACTCTCCCTTTCTAGTTTAAGGGGATTGTATAATTTGGATTTGTTAAGCCAAGTGAGAAATTTTTCTGAACTAAATGGTAGGGTCAGGTGGGGTAAAATGGGTCATTTTTAGCTATTTTCACATTTAAAGTTTCATAGCAACAAAACCAGAAACATTTCCCATATCTTTTCAGTTGCATCTTAACATTGAACTCCTTTAGATCAATTTTATGGCATTTTAATATTTATTTTTTAATTATGAAATAGTTTAACTGAGTTTATAAAGTTGTGACCTGATTTACTCCATCGTGGGGTAAAATGGGTCATAAAGCAAAATAATGCTGAAAACAGTTATTTATTACTTTGAAGATGAAAAAAAAGTAATTAACATATTTAGCAACATTTGAATTATAATTACATTGAAGTGTTTAAATAATATTGTTCTAGATTGTTACATATTGGATCGCATAACACTTCAACAACATCACTTCTCTTTACCACATCAACATGATCTTCTTTAGGGAAAACATTAAAAAAAATTTTTTAAATTTAATTTCAATGAAATAAACAAAAAACACTGTTTAAATTTAGGAATTTTCTACAGTGAGGTGCAATAGAGTAAATTTTAAAACAATAATAGAATAGAACTACCTAAGCCTAACCATGACCCATTTTACCCCATCCAAGAAAAACTGGTGTAAAAAGTTAAATATTTAATTTTTTTTACATGTTTGGCTGTAATTGTTCTCCAAAGTTTCTTTGTGAGGAAATCCTTTAAATTTTGGTTCTTATTTGATAAAATATAGAGGTTTTCAGAAGTTGGTAAACACACTATCATCCAAAAATTACAAAAATATTTTTTGTGTTGCCATTTTTAAGAACCTAACTTTTTTAGAACGAAAAATGTTGCCAACACATTGAAATATTACATAAAAAATATTGGTTTAGAAATTTCAATTTCAAGTTCTAATATTTTGAGTTTTTTATCAAGTGACCCATTTACCCCATGATCCATTTTACCCTATCCTACCCTATCCAGAAAAGGGTGTATTTTTTCTTCTTTGGCAGTAGACATCTGTCATTCAATGGGTGTTAGGATCAATACAAAAAAAAACAAGTAAAACGTCAACTGGTTTGAATAGCATCATTCTACATAAATTTTTTCGGAGTCATAAAAAAGCGCGATATATCCGCATGATATATCGCGCCCCGTTATATCGTTCATGAGCGATATAACGAGAGCCGAGGGGTTACTGTTGTTAAAAAATCAATGCAAAAAGGCAAAAGAGCATTGGAGAATTTGAAGAAATAAAAATGTATGTTTTCATTTTAAGAATTCTTTTATTTATTTATTGCCACATATACTTTAAAATCAGTAGCATCTTGCATATATGAGTGTCGTCATATGATCCTGGTGTGCGTCTCAAGAAAAATCAGCTAATGCTACTTAACCAATAGCGAAATGAGTTCAGCTAGAGCAGTACTAGAGCAGTTTCTACTCTAAAAATTCCTCATCATAGAAATGAAGTCAAAATCGCTTCGAGTTGCCAGATTAGCAGATTCAAAGTTTTATTTTCATAAAGAAGATTTTATACGGTGTCTTCAAGAATTTGTTTAACTAAATAGTTATTTTTTTTTTTTTTTGCACTATTATTTAACAATTTTTGTTTCAAATATGTTATACCATGTAATACGTTATGTTTCCTATATTTTGAGTTTGTTATTTTCTAATTTAAGTTCAATTAATGTAACCGTCTTGTTTTCTCGACGGCGCAGCTGTCCAATATGAGTATAAACAACTGTGAATGTGTGCATCTCTTTTCCTGCTGAAAATACTACAGAATAATTCACAACATTGAAAATAACGTTCATGTGTTACAAAGAAAATATGCACAGGTACAATTTTAATGCTCACCATTAAGAATTCGTAAAAAAAAATGAAGAGACAAAATGTAATTATTTTTTCCTGTTTTTTGTCTGTATTAATGGGATAAGTTTATCAAAACATATATATTTTAAATTGGCAACATATGTTATAACTTTAAGCACAAAGATAAAGTTAATAAAAAATATTCCCCAAGGAAAATGTTAAGAAGAAAGAATAAAGGTGAAACGAATCAAAGCATCATCTCGAGTTTTATTTCCTCAGATGAGCTACTTTAAAGAACAAAGGAGCACTTGAAAAGCGTAATCGCCTAGGGAGAAAAATACTTGAATTTTAGCAGTGATTGTACTCTTTAAATTTTCTTTTTAAAAACCGCTTTTTGTTGTATCTTACTTAAATATTGATTTTAGAAAACGTTACTCATGTAAATATTCTAAGCACAGTAAAAATTAAAGGAGCTTTACTGATTTGTGCTGCATTTGTTGTAGAGTGAAACCTATGTAAGTTGACTACTTGAGGTGCAGCACTTTACTGGTCAACTTAGAGAGTGAAGATATCCTTTTTTCTTTTTTTTTTTTGTCAGATATTACACTATCCATTTATTCATTTGTAATTAATTAAAATATAGTTTCCTCTATTAACATTGCTTTAAAATAGTAATTAGCTTTTTTCTCTCGCACAATTATTTAAAATGTTCCTAGAGAACTTTAACCTGAAGGACTTACAATGTACGGTATACAACGTTAAATTAAAGTACTTTGATAATAAAGATAAATATCTTTTAAAGATAAATATCTTTTTGATTATGTAAGTTACTTATTTGATGGTAAAGACTTCCTAAAAATACATAATTTTTCAAAATGATTGATCAATTACAGGAAAAAGGAATGAAATTATTTAAAAAATAAAAGAGTGCTCATAATAATTTTTCCACATGGTAAACTTTCGAAGAGGTTTAAGCAATTCATCCATTCATTTCATCCATCCATAAATAAATTATAGGTATTTTAAATATAGCTTCATGTATTAGCGTTACTTCAAAATAGTAACCAGCTATGTTTTTTTCAATTATCTCAAATATCATTAGAGAAATTAAACCTGAATGGCTTACAATGTATCCTATACAACTTTAAGATTAAAGTACTCATTTAAATATCTTATTAATTATGTAAGTTACTTTTTTGATGGTACAGGTTTCCTTAAAATAATGGCTATATCAGATAGAAGAAAAAAGAAGGCTAATAGTAGTTTTCCCATTTGGTTAACTTACAAAGAGCTTAAGCAAACTGAATATTGATGTTTAATTCCTACAGACATATACTGCTTAAACATTATAGCATAAAAATATCCTGTAGAAGTTATTTCAGTTTTTTTTCATCTTTGCAAAAATAGATAAACAAATAAATACATTAATAATTTGGCGGTCAACTTACCAAGGGTTTTTTACAATACTCCTACCCAAATTTGGCGCACATAAGTGGTCAATATAGACAGGTGGTTAAATGAGGCGGGAACGTTACAAAGGTTTCCCTACATTATATAATATGGGGTCTAGTTCGGTTCCTGATAAAAGTACTCAAGTGAGACAGATGGTTAACTTACAAAGGTTGTAAACTTTACTGGTTTTGCTGTGCATAAAAACAGTTTACTGTTGTGTGTGTTTATATATGTTACCGTTAAAGTATGAAATCCGTTATTTTATAAAATACCTAGTTATTCCATGAAATAACTGACCGTATCCGTTAAAGTGTAAAACTCTCTTGTATTTCATGGTTTAACTAGTTATTTCATAGAATAACGATCTGCAGCCCGTTAAAGGGTAAAATAATCTATATCATATACCTCGCACTACAAAAACATTTAAATTCCACCCCTACTGCATTACAAGTTTAGGTACTTTTCTCCATCGGAAACCCTTGCACCTTTTAGCCGAAGCCTTAGGTAGGAAGTTTAGGTACTGGTCAGGATTTAAAAATTGTTCGTGTAAAACCCAGTGTGTCAACAAAAAATATTTTTGTTTTAGAAATAATGTTCTTTGTAATTCCAAGTGTCATTTTAGTAATCCTTGTTGTAACAAATGATTTTATGGCACGTTTCTATAAGTACCATTTATACGCTGCATAAATTAGATAAATTGCTTTTTTTTCATTTTAATTGTCTATCATTAGTTTATTTATAGAATACCTAGTTATTTCATTTTAGATAAATTGTTTATTTTACACTTTAACTGTCTCTCATTAGTTAATTTATAGAATACCTAGTTATTTCATAGAATAACTAGTTAAAGTGTCAAATTAATAACATATTACACACTTTAACGGACACGATCAGTTATTTCATGTAATAACTAGGTATTCTATGAAATAACTGCATTATATACTTTAACGGTAACATATACATAGACATTGGTGCGTCTGTATATGTGCCTATGTGTGTATATATATACATACTGTTATATACAGGGATGTTGTTTTTGAATTTTAAACTGGCAAATTTATTCGTTCATAGGGAAACAATGTTACATTCTATATAAAAAACAATTTTCTTCGAGTTTCCTGTGAATTTCGAAAATTCAAGGGAAACACAATCAGAAAAGAAATGGGCTCCGAACAAAGTGTCCATTATACAAAAGAAAACTCAAAGAAATTCAAGCACTCCATTTTCTGTTCTCTCCTGTTGTTTATCTTAAGGTTCGTTTTTTTTCTCTTGTCTTTCTTTAATTTTACGATGGTTGCTTATCTTTTATTTCCGGCACAATAGGAAAACGTTGCTAAAATATTTTCATTCCAAACTACAACTGAGTCTGCAATTGCAAACCTTTCGTATAAAACATAGTTTATTTTTTGAAAAAGTGGAATAAATCGTACGGTTTTTTTAGGTGCATTCCACGGTAACTGACGCAACATTTGGAAGCAAAAGTTAACTTTAAATAATTAGAATACGTAAAGCATTTAGTACGAAATAGTTTATTTTACTGTCTTATACAGCTACATTAACACTTTCGTATATGGCTTTAGGGATCATTCATAAATGATGTCACGCTTCTAGGGGGGAGGGGGTAAGTGACCCCCACTACCCCCTTTCTCATATGTTGTATGCAGTCTGTTGAAGTCTTGAATGAAAGAAGATTAGGGAATGGCTAAAATTATGAAAACATTACAGTAACTGACGCAACATGAAGTAGACATATGTATTGGAAAATACATGTAAATGAAAAAGTAATGCATGCTTAAAAAGACGTACACTTGTGTTATTCTTTGGTGTTAGGCTAATTATTTATGCATAAAGAAAATAGTAGTAACTGACGCAACATAAAGAAAAGCAGGCTTCTAATATTCATCTAGTGACAGCCAAACTGTTTACTGTAAAGAAGTTTTTTCTCACAAGGGGGTAGGAAGCGGGCTTGCTGTATCCCAAAAAAACATAAGAAAGTAATACATGCAAGTTTTTTGCAATTTTCATGTATTTTCGCATTTTTTTGCATGCTGTGGTCTTTTTTGCTTTGTTGTTATTTGATATTCCTTTTTACGGTGTGTACTTTCAACCGAGTTCGTTTGGTGCTTTCTTATTGGAGCCTTCACGGTCACTTCTACTTCCACTTCCATGCTCCCCTTATTCTCATTGGTTTGCGGGTAAATCTTAGGCTATAAAAGCCTTGTTTTTGTTATTTTTCCTGCTTCATTTGGATGTTTATGCATCTAGAAGCTCCATTATCGCATTAAAAAAGGGATTACAAGCAGTCTCGAAACATATGTCTGCATTTTAATGCTTATTTGTGTTAACCCCTTCCCTCTCATTCCCGTGAACGTGACGGGCTGAGGTTTCGCCTTCTATTTCTTGCTCCCATGACATGTTCGGGCTGGAGTGATTAAAATTTGAAAAGAAAAACAAATCAAAAATTAACAAGAAGTTCCGTCTAGAACTATACGAGCCTACTTTCCCGTATACACCGAATTCAAATTTATAATCTAGCTATATCTCTCTCTGTCTTTCTCGTTTAGCTTTAGTTCCTAATTGCTTCAAATATACCTTTTTCAACGGTTAATACATATTCATTCAATCATTATTTATTAAGTCATTCATGTATTTATTCACTCATTTATTCATTCATTCTTTTGCTTATTCATTTAATCATTCATTAATTAAAAAATATTCTTGAAAATACCGATCAAAAAATTTCATAGGAAAATAGGCGCGTTAGTTCTGGATTAACTTTCTATTTTTACATGTTCTACGTCATAAGAGCTTTCCGATAAAGTTTGTTCCAAGCAAATCGGTCCGTTAGATCAGGAATTATATAGGATTGAAATTTCTCCGTAGGCGGTATGTTAATTTTTTTTTGAACTGTTCAAAAATGAACAAAAATTGTTCAAATCATTATTTCACGCCAAGAACTTCTTCCAGTGAGCTTGTTCATGGGAACTTATATCTTGTACCCAGAGTTTACATAATTTGCTTCATTTTCACCCATAGGCGCTAATGTCAAAATTTTGAACTGTTCAAAATTGAACAAAAAATTGTTCAAATTATGGAATTGTTCAAATTATGGTTGAAAAATATGGAAATGAGATGCCCTCGCCGAGATATTTCGAATGCAAAAAGAATTTTTCCAATCGGACAATTCGTTCAAAAGTTATTAGGGGGGGACAGACCGGCAGACAGACAGACCGACAGACCGACCGACACACTTTTTCCCCCCATCTCAAAACCCCACTTTCAAATTTTTTATTTTTCAATCTTTATTTAATTACTTAACTTATTTTTGACTTTTCTTGATTTCTAACGATATTTTCACGATACATTAAGCCTTCTTTCATGCTTTATTATTATTTTTTTTACTTTTACGGGAAAGTAGGCTAAAAATGAATATATTTCTTGTTCATACACATATTTTTATATAAGGGATAAAATAGGCACTTTTATGACCATTTTCTTGAAAATTTCCCGACCGTTAAGGGGTTAAAATTAACGTGCATTTTTTAAACTTTACGATGAGTTTCTCAGTTCCATGTTCAGAGGTCAAATTGCGTTTCTAACAATACTAGAGTTTGCACAACAATCGACATTCGACCGTTATAGTTAAATGTGGCATTGAAAATATTTTACTATTTACATAGTTATATAAGTATTATTCATCAAATTTGGCGATTATAATGTCGAGTTTATTTTGGTCGTATTGTAAATCATTGTCGCCGCAGGTCCAATTGCGCTCATAAATGTAGCTGCATGTACTTCTACCGAATCTAAGTTCAGGGCTGTTGAATAAAACTTAAATGTTTGTTTTCATACACTATTCTTATTTTTCATCCCATTGTTTCAGAGAAGCCTTCATTCAAACACTTATTATAAGTACTTTTAATCTGCTTACGGCAACAAACTTTTTTTAACAATGAGTTTCATACTTATAATAATTCAGTCTACATACAATTACAGTGATCCCTCGTTTTTCGCGGTTAATGGGGACCAGAACCTTCCGCGAAAACTGAAAATCAGCGAAGTAGGATTTGCCCCTTAGAATTTTCGTGTATGCGAGTTCACGAATGTTTTTAAATATGTAAACAACCGTATTTATACTTCACACATTTGAGACAAAAATTACAACAGTATACGTAATTACTCAAACGTGTCGGTTCTAATTAAAAAGGTTAATTACAAAACGTAATAGTACAGTAATAAACATTAATCAATATTTGATTTCTGAGAAAGGTGAAGAGTCTTGTTTGGTGGGAACTTTTGAGAGCCCGTGGTACGTACTCTGAGACAACTCATCTCTTTGTTTGACATGCAGAGATCCTTCTCTCTCGCGCATCAACATGAAACAACGCTTCTTTCCGCCATGTGGCTGCCGACATGGTTGTTTTTTTTTTTTTTTTTCATTTTTATATCTTGATGAATATTTTGGAAAAACCCGCGAAGCACTGCAGCAGCGAAACATGAAGCGCGAAGTGGCGCGGAAACACTGTATTACATAATAATTCAGTCGTCCAAGATATGTTGCTATCTATTATTTATACCAATATAACATTACAATTATAAACGAGGCTTGCTTGACAAAAGAAAAGGGGAAATAATTAACTAATAATAAATGTCTCCAAAATTCTTTAATTGATATCTCTAAAACTCGTCAATAGCTACTAAGCAAAAAAGAAGTAAGAAAATCGGTTGATAAACAGAGGAGAAAGTGTTTCTCATCTGTTTTGTCTTTGGCTATTTATATATAGATAGTCAACTCTCGCTATCTCGGAATCAAAGTTTGACGGACATTTTTATTTTATTTTATTTATTTATTTACTTTTTTTGGCATCAATTGTTTTGACCTGATGTATCCATCACGATGACTGGGACACCGTAAAAAATGTCTTATTCTCGTTGGTTAACAACAGCGAATGGAATCTTGCGTCTTTATATTGGCACCAAGAAGCCATCCAACTAGCTACAAGTCCGGGTTGATAATGAAAGTATACGCCCCTACGTGGTTTAGGATTAAATCACGTCACAATCCCACAGATGGTCCATAAAATCTTTGGAAAACAATTCAAGACTCGCGTTATCTTACAGACAGTCTCAAATTAATTGTAGACTCTGTCATTCAAAGAAGTTGGTTACTTTTGGTCATGCTGAAACCATAATTCTTGCAATGCTTTGTTCACCCAGACCAAGATATGAGAGAAAGTGGCGTCCGCTGAAAGCAAGGGAAGAAACGGGCCGAGGAGTTCGTGTGTTCAGAATTCTTGAACTAAATTTGAATGTTGAATCTTATGTAGATCTAGTGAATTGGCAGAAAAGCCATATAACAGAACCTCCAATTTCCACTCACTTCTTAAACAAAGATATAGAGAAATTGATAAAATCTGGGGAATCTCCAGTATCAGCATTGGGAAATATAAACTGTCCATGCCATAATTTAATGTGTTGAAAGAACAGTGAAACTGACAACAGAAGCTTCTCTTGCAGACATGATGGTTACATCCGGTCAGGAATGAAATCAAGGCGTGTCATGCCATCGTTTGAAAACAAAAGTCAGTACAGAGCGAAAAATATAGATTTTGGAGATCGAAGTTATAACGCACCTTTAAAACTCTGGAACTGAAGACTCATTTAGTTACACAAAAATGGTGTTTTGTTAATAATATTTACTACTCAATGTTCATAATTATTATTTTCAAATATCTAAGTTTTCCAAAATAAGGTAAATGACCCAGTAGTGGACAGAGTTAAGAAATTTTCGTAGTCTTTTACGTGGCAAAAATTTTTTCAAGGGACTTACATCAATATTTGCATATTTAGCTAAATCGCCAACTATTTCTGTAAAAATTAAATACCTATAAAATGTCATTTGATGAAAAAATAGGATTTTTGTATTTGCATTAGTAGTGGAACGAAATTAATATCATCTATTTTATGCTGTTAACTTGGAGAAATTTTTATAAAAATGACTAAGGGACCCTTCATAAATGATGTCACCCTTTTTTCCCATACATTTTCCCCAAATCCATCACCTTCTTATTGATCGGCTTTAGTAAAGAGCAGCAAATGAGACCGTTGTGGAGGCAGCTATTAAATAATATGATCCATTTACTTGTAGAGATGCTCACTCCTAATTTAGTTCTATTAATCAGCACTAGGAATCGTTCGCTATAGGTTCTGATAATTTCATTCAAGTTTAATGTTACATTCGCTTATTTTAGGAGCTTAAAGATCTAAGTGCCCACTACTAGTAAGGCTTCGGCTAAAAGGTGCAAGGGTGTCCGATTGAGAAAAGTGTCCACTACCCGGGCCGTGGTAGCCTAGTGGTTAGCACGTCGGACTTCACGTGGAAGGTCGCGCGTTCGATATCCACTGAAGACCACCATGTATACTTGGGGATATGTGCATGTAAAATCCGTAGACCCCCCTACCTCTCCCCGTGCGTAAGCAATCCTAAGGCCTCGGCTAACAGGTAGGGGTCTGGTGGAGAAAAAAAAGTGTCCACTACCCATCGGCGCTCTACCTAAGGCTTCGGCTAAAAGGTGCAAGGGTGTCCGATGGAGAAAAGTGTCCACTACTGGGTCATTTACCTTATATGTTTAAAAATTTCAAAAATTACTATTCTAGCAAAAAGTTATAATTTCTTATTAAACTATAACTTTTTTTTCTAGTTTCGCCAGATTTTGATAATTTAGAAAAAAGTGTAGCCAAAGATAAGCATTGATTGCTTTAAAATTAATAATATTTTTTCATATTGTTGCACAACTTTCCAGTTTTGCTAAGGGAAAATCGGAATTGTGAAAGTTTAAATGTTATGTCAAAATTTACTTCATTTTCGGATAATTTCGCACATTAATCCCTGAAAGTGGAACCGTAGCATTGGTTTTATTCCTGTTTCCGCAAGTGTCTTTTTTTTGTTGTTGTTGTTGTTTTGTTTTTGTTGCTCACTCGTTCTGCTAAAATTAAAATTTTCAAAATTGTTGAATCTTACCGCTATTTTTACGTTTTTTGACCCAAAACTGGATCCTTGAAATATTAATTAATTAAGTTAAAATTTTGTGCGTATGTTCCTCATGCCACCTCACAACTTTTCAGCCCTCACGCGAGAACAATTTCAAAAAAAAATTTGACGCTCCGCCCTAACGCACACTTCCGAAGCTCAATAGATTTCTTTTTATTAATACTTGTCCTTCACATCGCAGGAAGGAACTCAAATGAAGAACCTCAATCGCTACTTGTGGCATTTGTGTTTCTTCTGTATGTCTGTATGTATTATGATATACTTATGACTGGCAGCAAAAAAAAAAAAACAAAACTGGCACTTTTAATTTGCAAATTACAAGTATTCGATTTGGAAACTCAACAAAGACTGGTTTCACCCAAACAAGTAGAAAAAATGGCCACATAATAAAAATTAATCACATAATAAAAATGTCAGTGAAGACGATAATTTTGATGCATTGGAACCAATAAGGAGTAATTTCAATAAAAAAAAAATCGAGTTACCGAGACTAAGCAATAACAATTTTTACGTTTTGCAAATATTTGCCCTTCCGGGTGCTTAAAGAAAAGATGTGATTGTGTCTTGTCCTTCTCGCGCAGAGATGGACTTAAGTAATATTACCTTCTAACATGAGGAACAGCACAATAGATTTATTTTATGATGTATATATATATATATATATATATATATATACTGGTATACTTACTACCAGTCCTTACTACCAGTTAAGTACACCATAAGGCGTATATATATATATATATATACGCCTTATGGTGTACTTAACTGGTAGTAAGGACTGGTAGTAAGTATTGACACTTTTAATTTGCATACTACAGATGACAAGTATTCAACTACCTATTGCATAAAAGTTCGGGTACAATAGAAACTCATATTTCAATGCACAGAAATTTTGCGCTGCATTCTTTTTTCTTGGGTTACAATGAAATCTTTTTGTCATGTTTTTTCATTCATTGCAGGACTGTAATGTTTCTTATTGAGACGATACCACATTTTACTGCAACAAAAGGTAATCTTTTTTATAGTTAATATGCAGGAAGACTGCATACTAAAAATACATTTAGATAATATTATATTGGGTCCAGAAACCATATAATAAATGTTTAAGTTTAAACTTTTACCAACATTTAATTATTTTTATCTCAAAAGATGTAACCCACGCAACAGTTTTGCTGCCTAGTGAAAAACTACCATACTACTCACAATTATTACTTTGAAACTTACAACCCAACAATTTCACTAGTCGACCTATGTTTTTTATTTACAGTTAGCTTCATTTATAAGCGTCACGGGATATATATTTTGTTTCATTCTGTAATGTTATAACATCGAGAATTATACTTTTCAGTTTGAAACTATCCAATTCCTAGTCTCATTAAAAAAAAATTTTTCCGTTGGAACACCACAACTGGAGGCACCCTGAAGCAAAGGGATGCAAGTGGCAAAATTTTAAATTTGAAGATGATGGAGAAAACACCCTTCTATATTGCGACAAGAAATGTTTGTGATAGCTCTAACAGGTGGACCGCTTCAACGAGATTTAGAAAAAAATTAACATTAAAGGTTTCATAAGATCCAAACTTTGAACGCGTTTTTCGCGGAATCATTTTTTGGTCCACTTACATCCCTTTGCTTCTCACTGTCTCAATTATTAGTCACCATTTTCAAAAAAAACTCTCTTATACACGTCTTTATTCCCACTACTGTCAGACCTCAGAAATGTGGTACTTTTCAAAAGCACAACCTAAATACAATTTAAAAACAATTTATATTTAAACAGATTTTACAAAATATATATACAGTTAAACTCGCTTATTACGAAAAGCCAAAAACTCGCGGATTTTTTCGTATTAGCTGTTATTTGTAACAGCCGCGAATAAGTAAATTTGTGTAGAGAAAATGTTTTAGAAAAGCATGTTTATATTTTAAAAATAATTACTACTGTTTAAGAATGATTTGAAAATAGAGGGTCACGTGCCTGAGCTTTATTCTCTACCCAGAAAGATTCAAGATATGATTCGAAATACGTACTTGGTGGTTTATAATGACTCAAAATAATCAACCATTTGTAAAAAAAAAAAAAAAAAAAAAAAGCCGAAATTTGCATGTTAGCCTTCGTAATATGCTTGATATAATATTTAGTGCAATTAAATAATAAACCAAACTTAATGAACAAAATTTTCGTTTTAGCCGTGATTTCGTATTAACCGTGTTTGTATTAAGAAAGTTCAACTGTACAGAGTTCTCGCTCAGTTACATCACGTGCCAGTTTGTAAGGGTTATACCACCAGTAGGCCCAGTGGCTGAGTGGTAGTCCTTTACGCTACCGGTCCGGTGCTCGTTTCCGGAGCAGCAGGTTTAAGAACTCAGCAACTGGAGGTTCTGCTTTTCCATTTCGGGGCCTTCAGTCTCGAAATCTGAGGCTGTCACGCCGCTGAGCTCAGATTAGAGAGAGTAGATTTACCACCAGACAGACAGACGGTAGATGAATTTCGGGTACACAGGGCCGAAGGCCCTTTTGCCCGGTATCAGTGAGACAGACTTAGAGAGTAGACCAATCCCGTGAAAGGGGTGGAGTCAAGGGTTTAGTATGAAAGGATAAGAAAAGAAGGTAACATAGGTAAAGCAATTTAGAATATATATGAGGAATTATGCCATTAAATTCGAGTAGGTAAGCAATATCAAGTACTTGAAAAACATGGGTAAAGCAATTTAGAGTACGAATGAGGATAAATGCGAATAAATGCGAGAAGATGTAAATAGTATCAAGTAATAACAAAACATGGTGAAGCAATTTTAGCAGATAAGAGGCAAAATGCGAATAGATGCGAATAGAATCAGTATTTACAGGATCAGCAAAGTTCCTTCATGGGCGAAGAGGTACCAGGGTGAAAGATTTACCACCAGAATTTACATTTCGAATTTTGAACTGGACAGTTTCATATAAAAACTGGTTGAAAAGTCCTAATGAAATGAGATGTGACAAAAGCAGAGTCCGACAAAAATGAGAAAACCTTAGGAGCCAGCTACAATATTTTCATTTGCGTACTAGTCGCCAAGTCATTTTGTTTAGTCGCCCGGGATTTGTCGGAGCCTGAATAAGAGTATTTAATCTTTGAAGTTTACATAGATCCTTATAAGCACCGAGGAGTGTTACAGTATCAAAGTAATTTCATGAAAGTTAATTTGATTATCTGTTTTATATAAAACTGATTGAAAAGTCCTTGTGAAATGAGGTGTGACAAGAGTATTTAATCTTTGAAGTTTGCATGGGTCCTTATAACCACCGAGGAGTGTTACAGTATCGAAGTATTTTTATGAAAGTTAATTTGTTTGATTCTCATTTTTTTATAAAAACTGATTGAAAAGTCCTTATGAAATGAGGTCTGACAAGAGTATTTAATCTTTGAAGTTTACATGGATCCTTCTAAGCGCCGAGGAGTGGTACAGTATCGAATTATTTTTATGAAAGTTAATTTGTGTGATTCTCTGTTTTACATAAACAATTATTGAAAAGTCCTTATGAAATGAGGTGTGACAAGAGTATTTAATCTTTGAAGTTTGCAGGGATCCTTATAAGCACCTAGGAGTGTTACAGTATCGAAGCATTTTTATGAAAGTTAATTTGTTTGATTATCTGTTTTATATAAAAACTGGTTGAAAAGTTCTTGTGAACTGAGGTGTGACAAGAGTATTTAATCTTTGAAGATTACATGGATCCTTATAAGCACCTAGGAGTGGTGCAGTGTCGAAGTATGTTTATGAAAGTAAATTTGTTTGATTCTATTTGAGCGCTAAATAAGTCTTCCTAAAATGTCGTGCCTCTCTCAGCATCAGCTCACTTATCAAGGGTTCGGAAATTTCAAAATTTGCAAAGGAATTTTTAATTCTATTTTCTACCCATCTCGTTCTGGGAAAAAATACCAGTCTCCTTCCGAGTACAAGAGGAGTACGTACTCTTTAAATTCTTGGATCAGAAAGTTCCGTGGTCGGTCACTGGCAGTTATTATGGGAGTAGGAAATACCTCTTCGCTACCGTATTTAAATTGTGAGGAGCCAAGATAGGTGCTGTCATCTATCGGTTGTAATCATATCTCTTCTTACCCACTCCTCCTCGCTTTGGCACAACAACAATCAGCCTCACTGTAATAGTAAGAAACAATAGAATTTGAGCAGAGCAGATAGGACCCCCCCCCCCCCATTAAATTACATTTGTGACTTACACAAACTATCTAATGTACGTACTTCTGACGTTGCGGAAAAGTTCGGTTTTTTTCAGGATCAATCTAAAAATTAAATATCCGAATGAAGTTGCTATATTATTCAGTCGGTATTTGAAATATAAGCACATATCGAACATCGTATTTCCTGTAAACGACAGAACTCAAATACCACGTAAACGAAATGCCTGGCAAGAATAAAATATAAATGCAACAAAATACGTATTTGATTGATATCTTTTAAAAAAATGTGAACTAAAATAAACCCTTTTTCATTGAACAAAATAAAAAATAAAATAATAACACTAATAGTAAAAATAGTAGCATAAGGATGGAGAATTTTTGAACATTGTTAACTGTTATTTGTAGGAATGAATATCAACAGCGTAAACGCCTTGTCAATTATTAAATAAGGTAACAATTAACAAACTTAGAGTTGGAACATTTCAACTTTATAAATTTAAAAGCGTTTCATAACAGTCAGCTAAATTGCTAAATGCAAATTATTTTATAGAAATACTGCCAAATGCAATAGCATTTCAAACAAATAATTAATACATATAAGAAGCCTTACTTTTGAGTAATTTTCTGTTAAACTAGGTTTTAAACTTACCCTCTAAAGTCTAAATCTTTGCAGGACTATTTTCAATAAAAAATCAGTCTCTAGATTTAATAGCAATTAAAGAGTAAATGGCCATCACATTAATGGAAAAACTTTTATCTCTCTCCATTAATTGTTTTCCTTCCAAGTATATTGTGATTCAAACACTTGATAAGAATTGAAAGTTATTTCAGTTCTGCCCTAATGGCATTTTTCTTCCGGCTTTCAATTAGACTAACGGGTTTTCCGTGAAATAAAGTAAATGCAACTGTAATTGGCAAATCTTCGTCTTCTTTTATTGCGATAAAAGCATTTTGTCATTCTTCTACGTTTGTACAGAAAGAAAGAAGTGTTAAGATTATAGAATTTGTTTTTTGTATCGAAATTCCAAAGTATATTTCTAATTAAGTTTAAGATGGAGCTAAGTTTTATAATGTAGTTTTGACTTCGAAAAATCCGCTTACCTATGTTTAAAATGAACTGAGCTATATATTGTATTTTAAAGTTTTGACTTTTTAAATCAACGTATTCAGTTCTGTCCAAACATAATGATTGTGCGGACAATGATACTTCCATGAGTAAAATCAACGTAAATAAAGCACAAGTTGTCAAAATGCAGTTATACGAGTAAGTTTTACAGGTTGCGCTTTAACAGTTGAGCACGCTGTTTTAAAGAGGCAACATTTGTAAACGCAATTGCACAGTTTAGAACTAAGCATTTTGTCGACTGTGTGGCGTAGTGGTAAGACGCAGGTTCGAACCTGGCCACGGTCAAGTCGGTGGATTTTCAAGATGCAGAAAATCGTCTGCGTCCATGTCGCATGATTGTGTGGCATGTTAAAGATCCCTTGAGTATCCGTTTGGCTTGGGTATTCTCGGCTAAATTAAATACCTAGTGCAATTCGCATGAAATGCGAGCTCAGGTGCCGCCATCTAGGGGAAACTGAGTCTCAAAATTCTCAGTGGCAATGGTATTCACCGACAGTGGTGTTACTTGAAAAAATGGATGCCGATTACTTTTGTACGCACTAGGTCTGCAAAGGTTAGGGACCAGACGCAGCCCCATTAGAAAGGAAAAAAAAAAGAACTAAGCATTTTTGATAATTGTTCATTTAATGATACTTCTATACCATGCTTTTCTGATTGCCTCTAAATCGCTTTCCATCTACTCACTCGATGAGTAAATTGTTTGCTTATTTTAATTATTCTCTCTTTCAGGCATTGTCGTCTTCAACTATGTTGAGATTTTATCCACAGGAAAACAAGAACATTTCAATTAAAAGTGTATAATTAAACAGAATAAATCTCTCTTTGAGAATTTACAGCACTGTTTCAGTTGCTTAATGGTTTAGAAATTTAAGTTGAGTCAAAACACAAAAATGCAAAAAAAAAAACCTAAATATTTTTATTGGCTTAAATAGTAAAATAAATCTTTAAAAATGTTCCCTAAAAGTTTCAGAAAAATGAAGCAATATTTATTACGGTGAGATTTGCCACCTTTTCATACCGAAACCGAAACTGGGCTGAATATAAACCAAATATTTATTTTAAAAATAAATTAAGCGAGAAGAAACTATTTCATTGTGACTGTAACTGGGAAAAAAGTTCCTTACTTGACATTTTGATACAGATGCTGCAAGCCGAAAACTTAAAATACTGTGTTCGCTCGCTTTGCTTTTTGCACATTTCATCTCAATTAAAATGCAAAGGCTTTTTAAAATTTGTATCTATAATCTGGATTTTTTTTTCTCCACATATTCCTGAAACTATACATAAAAAATTTATGCTTTACTTTTATGATAACTTAAGTACTTTAAAAAAAATCTTTTTGTTGGTTTTTGGAATTTTACGTTGTTTTTTCAGCGTTACTTCAGCTTTCTTTTTCCTCAAAATGCATTTGATTGAAAAAAGAATATTCAGAGCATATAAGTTTTGTTGTATGACTGATAAATCAATAAGAAAATTTTCGAGTCTTTACGCCAATTTTTGAAAAAGAAGATGCATTCTTAAAAATTGCTAAATTTTGTTTTAAAAAATTTCAAATTTAAATTATCTTTGAGAAATCCAGTTTTTCTTAATATTAAATTTCTCATGAAGTAATATAACATCAGCTGAGATAAAAATTTTAAATAAAATAACATAGAGAAAAAAATGGTCTCATGGTGCCGATCATTGTAATTAAATTTTCCTTCTTGTTGTCTTCAGAATTTTGCAACTTGTATGACAAACACAAATGCATACTCCTATCCACGACAATCTTCCCATTTATGTCGGTTTCTCTTGTTTCAAATTTGTAATTCTGTAGACAATGTAGGCAGTTCAAGCAACGTCATTGGTTACGTGGCAGCGATGAAAGTAATGTCAACAAAGGAAGCAGGCTTCGAGTTCGACAAATCTAATTAAAAACTGGGCCTAAATAAAGTTCTTCCCCATTACATAAATTTAACACTAAAGAAAACACTATAACTATTGTAATAATTAATAGATGTCTTTTATACTGATTAAATTATAAATAATGGGTTATAATCAGGAAAAGCTGTGAAAATAGTCCAATTAATGTTAAGATAAATAATTTTCCCTAGTGAACTTAATTAAAAAAAAGAGCGGATATCACGTGACAACGGTGATCGCTCATGAGTCCCTCTAGCGGTGAATTGCCTCTATTAAATCCGCGCACTAAAGTCCAACACAGAAAAACAAAAAGTTTCACTGACTATTATTGTACCAACTAATCCTTAATGTATGTATTTTGTTAAAGGACATCTTGCTTTTTACAGGTCTATTCAACTACGGTCACATGGCATATGAAGTTGACCGCGACTCGGGACCAGACGGAGAACCATCTCTGGCGGAAATGACTCGGAAGTCCATTGAAATCCTGCGGAAAAACCACAGGGGATACTTTCTAATGGTGGAAGGTAAGCCGAACCTGAAAGAGAAGAAAAGAACAAAATAAAAAAGTATACTATATGTTAGATATCTACTATTACGAGAAATCTCGAGAGATTTGCAAGAGGGAGAAAATATAAGACTTATATCTCTTGGTTTATCTTCTTTTGTTGTTTCTTTTTAAGGAGATGTGTCTAGTATTCCTTCTTAAAATTTAATATATTTTTCTTTTCCTAGAGGTTTTCATGCATTGTTTGAAAGCTTTTACGGAACAGCTGTTTACTTTTGTTTTCTTTCTTTCTTCTTTCATTTTTGTAGATATTCTTTTATATTATTTTTTTTTCCGCTAGTGCTTATCTTTGTACCGTTCTTTAAATTAATAACTACTTTAGGGAAAGTTCTTTTTGTCATGAAATAAATATTTCTGATATGTTTGAAATTATTACTTCCAAAATATTTTTACTTTTAACAAGTAATAGAATTAAATTAATAAGCATCCATATATGCGAAGAAAATACAGTTAAGTAGCATTTTCTCCTCTGTTTTTCATCCAGTTTTCTTTGTCTTCTTACTTAGTAGCTATTGATGAGTTTTGGTGTTATCAATAAAACATTTTTGGAAACGGTTATTTTTTTTCCTTCCTACTTTCGACGTATATTCAAAGTCTTTTTTTAGAAGTCTGTGTATTCGTTATACTTTCATACTACTCCTTTTATCTATAAAATCTGTTTATTTTTATATTACTGAAACATTTTTTTAGTCCTCTGTTTGTCAACGGATTTTCTTACTCTTTTTAAAAAATATTATTATTTTGTGTTAGCAATAAAACGTTTCGAAATTTTTTTTTTTACTTTTTTCCTGTTTAATTACTATTGATTACTTTTAGTGTTATCAATAAAACATTTTTGGAAATAGTTATTTTTTTCCCTTCTACTTTCGACGTAGGTTTGAGCTTTTTTTGGACGACTTTATCCATCATACTTTGTTACTACTATTTTGGCTACAATCTAGATACAATATTTGTACATTAATGAATACATTGTTTGCTACGCATAATTGAAATAAGAAACGGCAATAACGAAATAAAAAAGGAAATGAAATCTATTAACCCCTTAAAGTACGAGTCTTTCTGAAAAACTAGTATAGTATAAATTATTCTTTGCAATTTCAGGTTGCGGGCGTTGACTAGGGAACGGAGGAGGGGGAAAAGTTACATAGAAGAAAAATATTATACAAACTAAGTGTGAACGGATTTCAGACGGGCATTAGAAATAAAATAACGCACGGGCATGGGCAAATTTTACGGTAACTCCGCCCGTGCTATACACGGGAAAATGCTTTAAGGGGTTAAATAAATGTCTAAGGCAAATTAATGATAACCTTAAGGTCTATAAGAAGCCTTCTTTAGAAGTCTTCATAAATCATATTTTCATACTATTTTTGTCGAGAAAGAAGAAGTTAAAGGGGACTTGATTCCGTTGTTTAAATTCATTAAAATGGGAAATGTTGATGGGCTGCAGTTATGTGCTGAAAGTAGAACCAGAGGTCATTGTTTTAAGCTTTTCAAATCTCAGGCAAATCTTAAAACTAGGAAAAACTACTACTTCAATAGGGTTGCAGGCAGTTGGAATTATTTACCGGAAGCGACTGTTACTTGCAGTGGGGTAAAAGCTGTTAAGAAAGCTTTTGATGTTCATTGGGGACTGTTAAATTGACTAGGACCAGCCTAGCTGGGCCGACTGTTACTTGCAGTGGGGTAAAAACTTTTAAGAAAGCTTTTGATGTTCATTGGGGACTGTTAAATTGACTAGGACCATCCTAGCTGGGCCGACTGTTACTTGCAGTGGGGTAAAAGCTGTTAAGAAAGCCCTTGATGTTCTTTGGGGACTGTTAAATTGATTAAGATTAGCCTAGCTGGGCCCTGTGCCTTTTGCTGGTCGTCACTTTTGTAGTTGTATTTGTCCACTATCTACAGTACTTGCACATTTCTGAATACATTGTTTGCTACTCCTAACTGAAATGCGAAATCGCAATAACGAAATAAAAGAGAAAATGCAATCTATTAAATAAATGTCAAAAAAAAAAAAAAATTAATGCTAATCTTAAGGGGCCAGCTAATGACGCGTTATTTTGCTTCAAATCATTGTTTCGTAAGTTTGTTAATTTGCATTAGCATTTTGAAGTCTTTATAAAGTGAAGTGAATGTTTGTATTTTTTTTTTATTTGTTCAATAATAATACGGGGCACGAACATCTTCTTTTCTCTCTTCTTTACAGAAGAAGGAGTGCACAAAGATAAAAGTTTAACTATAATATATGTTACAAATGCAATTAATTAAATGAACAAATCAGTGGTCAATTAGTCGCACTCAGGAGAGATTTTCTTTAATTGAAATATTTAAACAAAACAAAACTGTTAGCAAACCGAAAAACTAAAATCTCTAGAAGTTGTTTAAACTTTCGAAGCTGAACTTGAAACCTTTAAGTGAATTTTGATCACTGGGGGAACTCTAGCATTATGAAGACTTGCACATACTTATATTTGCGAAAAGAAATTAAAAAAAGTCTCTGGTCCGGAAGTTACCTATTGCATTTAATTAAGAATTACAAAAAAATGATAAATCAAAAGTTTTCTTTAAATATAATTTTTATTGTACTAGTATGTTGTGTACTGACTTAAAATTAGCTTTGATTGAGATTAACTTTCGCAACAGGTGGCAGAATCGACCACTCCCACCATTTCAACAATGCCCATCGAGCTCTGACAGATACCCTTGCATTAGAAGATGCCGTAAGCGTTGCTTTGGATATGACAAGATCTGATGACACTCTCATTGTTGTCACCTCAGACCACTCTCACGTGTTTGCATTCGGCGGGAATCCGAAACGGGGGAACCCGATTTTGGGTAAGTTAATTTTCCTTTGGAAATTTCTTTTGAAATTTTTCAGAATATACACACATTAGCAGAGCAGATGGGGACTAGTGAGAATAATGGTGAGGACAAGGGCTGGGGAGAGCAGACTAAGTCCTTAAAGTGGGTCCATAAAATAAGGAACAAGCATGCATGGTAACTAAACACTTGCGTAAACACGTCAGGCAGACCACCTGACCGGAGCATTTGCCACTGCACCCTCAGTCCCCAGGTATCGTGGGCTGAGACGAACACAACAGGCCTTAGCTCTTATGGGCTGTCGTGCCTCTGAGTTCAGTTTAGTAAAATGGCAAAGCAAGTTTATTTGTTTTTTAAAGGTTAGTTTAGACAAGTGTGATTCGAAATTTCAAATAAAAGGGGTATTGTGTTATGAATAAATTCATTCACTAAATCTTTTGCTGCGCGTGGTTCTAATTTAGAAGGTTTCACGAAAAAAAAAATGAAGTCTTCATGGGGCTAGCAAGAGAACACAGTGCTGAGGTTGCTGTGGAATTTTTTTAACTAGCCCCCAGTCAGCTTGCTGTAGCAAAAATATTAAATATAATTGATGGATAACATGGGGAGACATAGTAGGCATCTTTCCTGATACGGAAATTGTTGAATTAGAAATTGAAGGAGTAGAAATGCCCGAATAAGAAAAAAAAAGAAAAATGAAAGCTATGGATTTTTTATGTGCGCAGGTTCGCACACTGCTAAATCATCCCCCAATTTGTAAGAACTCTTCTATTAGTAACTGTGTTAAATTATCTTCTAGATTAAAAAAAATTGTGAACTGTAACAATAAAGAAAAAATAGATTTTTTTGCTAAGTGGTGGTAAAATCCTTACAAAATGGGTTGTGGTATAAGAGCGTGCGTACTCTTTCATGTAATTTTCTTTATACGTGGCAGATCATCCTATCAATCATATCCATCTATACAAGCATCTATACAGGCACATTTCAGACATTATTCAAAGAGCCTGACCTCCTCCTATCTATTTTTCCAAATATTTACTGAAAAGCATTAGTCTATTTTGTTTGCTTTGACAAATGATATAACGTTAGAAAAAGGCTTGAGATTTTAAACTCATTTGTAACATTACCTGTCAATTCATACAAATAAAAACGTATGAAATTAGTAAATAAATAGAAAAAGTTGTATTTGTGTATTTTTTCTACCCGTGACTTGTTTCCTTTCTAAGTTTCTAAGTAAGTTTTCGAATGTGGTTCTGACACTGAAACAGAAAACTATTATATCGTACTACAATCATTTATAACAGGAATATATTAGGTATGATATTATATAAAGTAGATTTTTTTGCGATTGTATGTAACAAAATTATTTATTTTCTTCTTAGGTCTTGATAATAAACCATCTGATGTTGACAGCATGCCTTATACGACTTTGTTGTACGCTAATGGACCCGGATACAATAGAAACTTTCCTACAGGAAGAGAAAATATAACTGCTATTGATACAGGTAAAAAAAAAGCTAATTTTGTGAGGGTTCACATAACTGAAATCAACAATTAATTTATATTTATTAGGGTTCAAGTTGAACGCTGTGTATTAATACATTGTTTTCTCAAACAAAAAAATAAAATCATATTTTTAACTTTTTTTCTGAATTAGAAGCGTTTATAATAAACTAATGTGATTTAATGACTTCAAAATATAAGCAGATAAGTTTTAAATACTCATAGATAAATAATCGAAACAGAAACGATAAGAGCAAAATATAGAGTGTACTTCAATACGAAAGATATAGAGTTACTAAGTTGTAAATACTCATAGATAAATATTCGAAACAGAAACGATAAGAACAAAATATAGAGTGTACTGCAAGAAGAAAGATATATAGTTACTAAGTTGTAAATACTCATAGATAAATATTCGAAACAAACGATAAGAGCAAAATATAGAGTGTCCTGCAAGAAGAAAGATATATAGTTACTAAGTTGTAAATACTCATAGATAAATATTCTAAACTGAAATGATAAGAGCAAAATTTAGAATGCACTTCAAGAAGAAATATATAGAATGTACTTCGAGAAGAAAGGTATAGAGTGCACTTCAAGAAGAAAGATATTGTCTGCTTTAAAGAGAAATATATAGAGTTGACTTAACCTATATTGTTAGGGCGTTTTTCTTCTAGTAATGGTATGTGATCAATTTTTTTTATATGTTATTTAGATTGCCTTCAAAAAGGCAATTTATATGTGTCAATGAATAAAATGAACAAGCTATAACCCCCCTTTTTATGAGGGGGGGGAGAGTTAGGATGCCTAACACGTTTAAAAATTGATTCCCCCCCCCCCATTTGTTCGTACTATACTTCCCACAGTCTTCACAAATGCCTGATAAACCAGTAGGGGTAAAATAATTAACTGTTAACGTTTTTAAGTTGCTGAATTTGGAGGTAAGCACATCTATTACCGGATTCTCGAATAGTTTTGAAGGATTCTTCAGGGGTGGTACGCGTTTCAGCAGCACCCCCTTTTGCAAGCACCTTACGTCAGTCAGCACGAAGGCTTTATTTCTAAAGAACACAATTCATTATGTATAAGTTAATAATACTAACTGGTAGAAGAGTCCGTGCAAAATGTGATGTGGCTTAACAGTGTAGGAACCCTGTAATAGAGAATATGTAAATTGTGTCGAAAAATATAAGCAATTCTTAAATTCTACGTCATAGAATATGCTTCGCAAATATTAGAAAATCAAGTTGCGTTTCGCTTTTATTATGAGCAAGGATTTACGTTAACTAAAGGAATTCAATTATCTAAAAATTATTTTGGCGGGGTGTGGGTGGAAAGATATCAGTGAGCAATTTGGTTTCGGATTGATAAAAACATTTTGTAAGCTGTAGGAGTTTCTTCAAAGTTTGTAAATTTTAGTGATCTATTCTTTCAGAAAACATGATTTTTTTTCAACATACATGCAATTGTTGAGACTTATTTTAAAATGTTTTATCGGATCTAAGGACCTGCATAGCAATATTAGAAATTAGTATGTGGTGTCTATGTGAACTTGTATTGAAAAGGTTGAATGTTTGAAATCATTTTAAAACATTGTTAGGCTGTTTTTTGTTTTTGTTTCTGTGGAGATTGTTTGAAATGTTCTAACTGTGCATATTTTTCAGAAGAGAAAAATTACGTACAGCAAAGTGCAGTTCCACGTCGTTGGGATACTCATGGCGGAGAAGATGTCCCTGTATATGCCCATGGGCCCATGGCACATCTATTTCGTGGCGTTTTAGAGCAGACATATGTACCTCACGCCATGGCCTATGCCGCCTGCATTGGCCCGCAACGTGACGACTGTGAACGTAGAAGACGTCAAGTATTCCAACGACAGGTCATTGAATGCCCTTCAGCTCACATTGATGATTCTTCTGGCCTGAGGTTGCTGTTGGTGACCCCATACTACTTCTTATGTTGCAGTTGGACAGTTGCAACCTTGTATTTTGCTCGAGTGTTCGCAACGTGACCAAATGAACTTCATTGAAAATTCTTTGGGAAAAGTGATATATCACTGACTGATAGTGACCTTAATTATTGTAAATAATGGTCGGTGACACGAAAAAATATTTCTTTCAAGTAGACTAGACTAATCTAGTCATAACTGATTAAGAGATCAAGCTTCTTATTCACATTATCTCATGCACGTATACTTTCATTGCATTTCCAGTTTCATACGAGAAGCTGGCTTGATACGACGGAAAGATTTTGAGCGAAAAGTATAATTTCAAGAATGTTATCTAATTTTTTTTTTTTTTTTTTTGTACGATAATGCACACGCAATGAAGGCAATTCAAGCAACGTCATCAGTCACGTGGCAGCGATGAAAGCAATGTAAACAAAGGAAGCCGTAGCATCGCTTTACTTCGAGTTCCACAAATCTAATTAAAAACTAGGCCTAAATAAAGTTATTCTACATTACATAAAATGGACACTAAATAAAACACTATTGTAATAATTAATAAATTTTTTATAATGAATGAATTGAATGTAAATACTGGGTTATAATCAGAAAAAGCTGTGAAGATAGTTCTATTAATTTTAAGATAACTAATTTTGCCTAGTGAACTCCACGTAGAACTCAATTGAAAATCTTAGTAAACAAAGAGTGGATATCACGTGACAACGATGATTGTTCATGAGTTCCTCTAGCAGTGAATTGCCTCCATTGTGTCAGAAAAACGTTTTTACAACTTCGTGTAAAAGGATATTTGAGTTTTTTGGCGTGATATTATAAAATATTATCTCGCCAACACCACGATATATTTTGAATTCTACCAAGTGAACTACGGTTTATGCTGTTTCTTAAGTTACAAAATGTGCTCAGGGTAGAAGGACAAATTCTTTATTTAAGATATTTTTGTTTCTGTGCATTAAAACCAAAGTTAAATGAAACAGTACACAAGCATTGGGTTTTTGAATGTTTTGCTTGTGATACCTTAATTTTTCTAGAGGATTTCTTTTTTATTCATGCCAATAACTGAATGTGACAGAAAAAACGGACTTGGACGGAAACTATTAATTATGCTCTTTTTAAGAAAAACGGAACCATGTAACAAGGACTTGTACAGACGTATTATTTTTAAAAAGTCTGCAAATCATATTAAATGAATATATTTTTAATAGAATAATTTTTTGAACCAATTTCGTCATTCTTTGCTGATAAATTATTCTAACCAGAGGTTTTTTTCATTATTGAATTTCAAAATTTTGCATCTTGCATTACTGAACGTCAAAATTTTGTTCTTAAGCTGCAGACGTTTAAAACAATTCCACATTGCGAATTCAGTGAAAATGATAGCGGCGGTATCTCATTCTTAAAAGGAAAAAAAAGTTATTATTGCATGACAGTAAAAATGAAAATCATGTATAAAGAATCGTTAATTTATGTTATTTACGTTATTACCAGAGAAAGCCAGTAAATGTCAACTATATTTGAAAGATTTTCGGTTCTTAAAACGAAAGTATTGAAAGAACAATCATCATAAAAACTGCTAATTAAAAAGTTACAATATTGTCTGCAGTTTACCACATACATTAAAGACGCAAACATCTTATATTGCTGGATATCATGCTCTTTACGTAATTTAGTTTTATTTTGTTTGTGCACATTTTTTGCACAATACATTTGATTTTGTTGCTGACACTTAAAAGTAAAAATTTTCTCAAAAATACAGAAAATATTTCGATGCATATTCATGTATTCTGGAAACCTAATGAGGCAGTCCAAAGGTAACTTTGAGGTCTTTGATGTCTTATTTTATTATTCTTTGAGGTTTCTTTGTAAAAATAGCTCTTCATTTATTTTGATAAAGTTTATAGCTTAAAAATTTTCACTTAATCAGAACTTAAAATTTTTTTTTATTTATTTATATTCATAGTAAAAAATTGTGAAAAAAAAACTTCGCATGGACATTTATTTTAATTATTTAATACGAGATAAACACGTGCTTCGATAAATTGTTTCTTACATGTGGAAGCAAATTTTTATTGGTCTAACGATTTGTACAGTGCAAATGTACTGAAGCAGGTTTTGCATACTTTTAATTTAAATCACGCCTCATTCTGTATGCGCATACGCATCAGTAATCCCGTATACCCGTCTGCTGGATAATGAGCAGTGAATTTATTAATAAAAGAAAATGTGTATTCTTTTATACTGGTGGGAAATTCCTTGCAAAATGGAGCGTGTCTTCAGAACCTGTGAAGGTTTTATATAAAATACTTACGGTTCAAGTGGTTAAATAAACGTATATAGTGCACACTGTTATTTATTTTCGACCCTATTTGAAATTGGAGATCTCCTGGAGCCTAATCACCGCCTTTAGATGATCAAATTACTTATTTTTTGCTGAAATTTTCCCAATCTAACTCAATCCTGTGTGGTATGGACTTTTTTTAATGGTCACTTGGAAGATGAAGCATGGATGGGTTCTACTAGTTGGTGGTTGTGGAATGGAACGCGACACTACACTGGACGAGTTGTAGGGGTCCTGCTGAATTGAGAAAGGATAACTTTAATCAACCAGAAGACTCTCAGAATCTGATTCACTTGTCAGGTGTCCCTACTACCGAAAACCTTCAACGGTAGAACAGCCATTTTTCTCCTGCAACATCGGAACTCATAGATGAATATAAACTGTCGCCAATTTATCACGTTAGAAGAATTTCAAGAATTTTAATTACTACTAGAAAAGAAAATCTTTTATGGATTCATATCACAGCTCGATGCAACCATTGAAAAATATGAGAAATCTACGAAACTATTGTAGAGTTGTTATATCCGTAGCTTTTCGGATGATCATATCAGTTTTAAAGCTGATATTGGGAGCTTACATGCATAATTTTTCAAAACATCTTTCAGACTTATAAGCGTAGAGACAAAGAAATACGTGTGAACTAATTAACTGTTATTTTTAGTTATTATTTATTATTAATTATTTAATTAATTTTATTACAATAAATAATTTATATATTTATATTTGTTAAATATTAGTTTAATTTATTAAATTTATTAATATTTTCTCTTAATTAATAAATGCTTAAAATAACTAAAATAAATAATTACTTTATTTAAATAAATTAATTATTTAATTTAGTTATTTTAGCATTTATTAATTAAGAGAAAATCTTAAGCAAATTGTCATTGAGCTCAATTATAACGTCTAATTTAAACAGAAGAAAACTACTATAAACACATATTTTTAGTTTACGGGGAAAAGTTTTTGCACACATCGTTAAAGTATAAATACATTTATAGAAGGTAATTATACATAACTAAAATTGTCAGTGTAAGAACGGTAACGTATTTTTTGCTTCTTTTCTGTGCTGCCGCCTGGAATAACACTTAAATTTTTGTGCTTTAGCTCTGTCAAAATATATTTTAGGAAAAATTAGTAAGTGTTTTTTTTTTCCTTGCGTTTTCCCTCCTCCACGCCCTCCCCCACTTTTTTTTTGGTTCAGACAGCCATTTTTTCTTAATTGAGTAAAGAGCTCCAAAACCTGTTTTTGCTTTGAAATTCGAGTTGCTTAATATTCCTGCAATTTTCACTTCTTCCTCGTTTAAGAAAAAAAAATCATGTTGAATTGACCTTTTGCTTGCAAATTTCATGAACCGTATAAAAAATATATTAATTAAGCTGAGCCTGCTGTAGTGAAAAAAAAAAAAAAAAAAACTTTGAAAGCAAAAAAAAAAATAAAAAAAAAAATGCATTTTTTCTCCTCTGAGAATGCCCAGAAAAAAATTAAATAATAAATAAACGCTTTTCTTTCTTTCTCGTTCTTTCTCTCTCTCTCTCTCTCTTCTTTCCAGTTGGCTCTGTTTAAAATATAAATATTTTACTTTTATCAGAATCACTATTTATGCGTTAATCAGGGACAAAATCTCAACAAGTAAAAATACTGCCGGAAAATCATCTAATTTCATTTATTTTTTAATAGTACAAAAAGCAATGCTTTTTTTTTCTTTTTCGGGCGGAGAATTTTGTTCTTGAATAACTAAAACGGCTGTCGTGCATTGTTTAAACCAGCAGTTCTAAAAATGCGGTTTCGACTAAATACACATGTTCTTATGTCATCTAGGTCTAAAAGAGTATTTTTCTCATTTATTCCCAAGAAATCTCTTTAAAAATCAATGTAGGAAACTGGCATAAGCGGCATTTCATGGTATTTGGGACATTATGTTGAGTCCGCTACATGCATATATGTGCTTATACTTTCTATAAATTAAGGGAAAAAAAATATTTTATATTTAGGTGCCCTAACACCAAAACGCATTTAGATTTGTTTAAATTTCATAGAAAATGCAAGGTATTTCACGGTATTTGGGATATTAGTATGAAGAACCCCGTAACATGTATATATAGATACTTGTACTTTCTATAAATTAACTTGTACTTTCTATAATTATTTTTTTTACTGATGTATTTTTATTTACTTATTTATTTCTAAGAACTTTTATTTAATTATTTATTTATTTTCTTCTTTTTTTCTACTCTTTGCAAGAATGTTTTGTTGCAGTTGAAAAAAATAAATTGTTTAAACAGCCCATAAAAATATTCATAAAATCTCAAAAATTTGCTTGTAGAGGGTTCAGCTAGTCCAAATCAATAAGGTAAGACGAATATATTATTTTAAATCTTGCAATGTTACGTCAAAAACGTAAAAAAAAAGGGAAATGGCATTAAATTTAGATTTAAGTATGTTTTACCGTGTTCTCTTTGTTTCATTTATATTCATTATTTTTGAAATTGTCCGATACAATTTAAATACCGTTTGGACCGAACTATGACATAATTCCTCAATTTTTGCACAAAACTGAATACTAGAGCAAAAGCCTAATTTATCTCAGATAAATGTGATGTAGAAATAAAACTGAATTTTAAAATTCTGGTTAAGCTATTCTACCGATTCTTCTAAAAAAGTAAAAGATATTTAGTATATACCGTAAATGGAAAAATGTTGAACACTAATAAAAAAATTTATTTTGACAAAACTGGTACATAATAAAATTTTCGGAGAATTAAAGCCTTTTGCAACAAATTTTGTAGCATGTTTGATTTGGATGATTGGATTTCTTGATAACACATTGCATAGAGTTGGACTTCTGTAAAAAGGTTTCAAAGCATTTTTTGAAGAAAGAAGAAAACAAATTCTTTATTATTATTATTATTATTATTGTTCAGCTGCTCGGGTAACAGCAAGTCTCGGTTTTCAAGGAGCCCACACAGTGCAGTTGTATACCCATATAAATATCCACTTAGCGTAATCACTGCATTTTTTTTTAAAGTACTAATTTACTACACTAAAAATTGTGCTTTTAGTTGCCATCATTTTTGGTGTTACTGAACCCATTTTTGGTGTTCAGGTGGTGTAAAATTGAAAATTATTCATTTCTTATTATACTTTAAGTTTCTCTTATGAGTTTGTTTAAAAAAAAATATAGACATAATAAAGTTTCTGACACATGAAATTCGCTAGCTCCGTTATGTACCGAAATTTCATTGCGATTGCTCATTTCTTTGAAAATAGGATAAATGAACAATCGTAATGAATGTTAAAAACGGAGATGAGTTAACACAGATCATATGATAAAAAAATTCGGTACTTACGTATTATCGCAACCAGGTTGGCGAGATTGGCGACTTATATACCTACTTATGGTTACCATAAGCACCTTAGATAGGTACAAAATCCGAGTTGCCAATTTGGCTCGTTATCCCCGAATTTGGCATGGTTGCGATAATACGTAAGTACCAAAAATTCTGCTGTCTGTATTTTTTTAGACAGACTCTTAAGAGAATTTAAAATACAGTAAAAAATGAATAATTTTCATCTTTGCACCAACTGAACACCAAAAATGGTGTGACTTTGGAGTGGTGAGTGGAGTGGTGTGGTTTGAGTAACACCAAGATTTTTACAGTGTAGTCTTAGCTGCCTAATCATTTAGCTATTTCCTAAGAACTTAAACTCTTCTAAGACCTAAGAACATTGCAAAACTCAGGATCCTATCTTATTTAATTGTGTACTCTTAACTCATTATGTCTCACTATTCTAACAAACTCTTTTATTTTGAAACACAAATGTTTCGGTCTCCCACGTGGTTTGTTGGAGAAGCGCTTCTGCCAAGAATAAGATAACGTAGAAAATAAATGAGAAGAGAAAACCACAAAACTCAAATTAATACCAGTTGATTTTTTACATATTGTCTAATTTTTAAAAATTAAAACTGAATAAAAAACCTGAATTTGAAGCAATAGTTTCATTTTTATAACTAAAACTTCTTTTTTCATCAATATTTATCAATCAGCACGAAATTCACCTAAAGGAATTGCGAAAATCTTGTTTTTTTTTTTAAAGTCTTAACTTTTTTCCACCACCGTATATATTTCCGACTGAAAGGTGTGTTTAAAATTGATGATAAATCTGTATTTGTTTATATGCTTTTGACCACAAAAATTTACCGGAACAATATTGTAGTTCTTTTTTTCAGTTAAAAAAATCGTTGTGAAGTCTTCCATTGCTAATAGTATTATTAACAAAAATGCTAGAAGATTTGTTCATTTTATTAATGCATTTGAAAATTAAAGTGTACAATAAAAGTACATTATATAATGATTTTCTTTACTTTATTGTCGTTGTTCTCAACAACTTAAAGAGACTTTTCATCAAAATATTTTTTAATGTGAAATTACTGAATATTTGATACAGAAATGAAACAAGTGTAACATTTGTGTGATATAAATTATGAATGTATTTACTCATTAAATGTTCATTCTTATCAGTGGTTTCCAATCTTTTTAATATATTGCATTGTTCATTTACTCAGAAAGAACATTTTACCTTTCAAATGGGTTACAAAAAATACAGTTACAGAAACATCTTACCGACTTCCTTACTTTTTTTTTTTGTTGATATAAGCAGTGCTGAATTCAATATTTATTTGACTACAAGTGAAACCCCTCAAATCCGAGCTAATTGGGGCTGTAGCCTGTTCGGATTAGCCGAAAACTATCCATAACATAAGAGCGAACCCTCGTTACGGCATAATAACGAACCCTTGCCACTTCGACAATCGAAGCTAAATGATTTCAAGTTGAAGATTAACTGATATTTTGTAAGTTTCTATTCATATTTAACTGTTTTTACGAAGTTATTAACCTAAAAGATTTCAATAACCTACTTCTACCGCTTTTCAATCAATGCAGGACATAAGTATACAGACACATTTACAGTTATTTAGGTATACTAACTGACTTCTTTGTTAATTTTCCAACTAATTATCTATATAAATAAAAATGTAAGTGTTCGTTTGTGCATAGCCGCAAATCTCCGAAAGTACTTCACCGATTGCTTTGAAATTTTGCCAGTAGACAGAGTGATTCAAGAGGAAAGTTTATAGACCCGTTAGAAAAAAAAATCCGTCAGGTAGTTCATGTTTTCATTCCAATTTTACGCAAATTTTCACATGAATTCCCCAATATGATGGTGAAAAAAACCTTGCACATATTGATGTAATATATCGATCGAAAGCGCTGATTTTTCTGCACAAGATGGAATTTGTTCTAAGCTTCTAAGTCAATAAGAACGCCAGTTATGAGCTTTTTAGTTCGATTTCTTAAGGCTGACCCTGATATAAAAATAAAAATAAGTAGTTTCCTCAACTCCACCTCAAATCTCCGAAATTACTTCAACGATTTTATTGAAATTTTGTCAGAACATCGCATTCGAATACGTGCGTGTTTTTATACATCACTTTTAATTTTCATTTAATTATTTCGTTTTTTAATGTTTTAAAAAGGAAAATGAGCCACTGCAACGTGTAGCACTCGAAGATTAAGCGGAACTTTAAAACAAAGATTACTTATTTTGAATGGCAAGAGTTTAATTTAGCTATTTTCACTTTTATTTAAAATTTTTGTGTTTGTATTAAAGTATTTGTTAGTATTTTTGAACTCGAAGATTAAATGGAACTTTAAAACAAAGACTACTTATTTTTTATGGAAACAGTTTAATTTAGCTATTTTCATTTTGATTGAAAAATTTTATGTTTTTTATGTTTGTATTGAAGTATTTTGTTAGTATTTTTTACTTAATGATCAAAGGGAACTTTAAAACAAAGATTGTTAATTTTGAATGGCAATTTTTCAATTTAGAATTTTTGTTTGTGTTTCTTCTGTTTACTGTAACCCCCCTGTTTCTGTACTGTAACCCTTACGTTATAATTTTTCAATGTGCCGAACCAGACAATATCAAAATCTTCACAAACAATGGAACGACAAAAAAAAAAAAATTGCCCGCAAGCATTGTGAAAAAAACATAAAGCTCAAGACCAAAAGACCAATCAATCAAATTGAGCAGTTTAGATCAAGAAACGGATTGCTTCTCACGTGGACAATTATATATTGCGTGTTCTAGAATGGGTAAACCAGACAATCTAGATTTTCATACAATGTAACAACAAACATTGTGAAATGAAACATATTAGAAATATGTGCTTTCTCTTGCTTTTCCACTCAACCATACTGAGCCACAGCAACGCGTGGCCGGGTATAGCTAGTATAAAATAAAGTTGTAGTAAATGTTTTATGAAAAAATAAATAACTTACTCTTTTTGCGGGTGTTTTTCAAACTGAAATTTGTTAAAAAAAACTCGTTCGGATTTTCCGGGATGTGCAATTTTCGGGGTTTCATTGTATTTTCACAAATATAAGTGTCAGAAAAACAAGGGATCATTCGCAAATGATGTCACGCTTCAAACGTTCGTGACATTGTGACAAGGGGAGGGGAGGGAGTAACAAGAAGTGTGACATCATGTTTATGGAACATAGCGATTCCAATACTAATATTTACCCGTTACAAAATTACTGAAGTTAAGAATTTTTTTTGCTGATATAGATTTAGCCATACATTAATAAATGCATCAGTGAGAATCCTAAACGCAGTAATTACAACATGGATTACATTAAAGTAAAATCGTCGTGAAAGTATGAACATCCATAACACCAACTAATGTTCCGTTATAACAGAAAAAAAGGGAAAACATAAATACACGAGTTTAATACATAAGTTTTATGAAAAGCACGAGCATTTTAAATATAAGCGTGTTGCAGCTTCACAAAACTTTGTGGATTTTTGTATAATTACCCTGAACTCTGAAAGTAAATAACATTTGAATTTAGTCGCTCAAAAAGACAAATCAGTAGCCTTCTCTTCTAGGGCCGAACGACTACAAACCTTTGTTTGATTCTTTCTACTGATTAGAATTCAAACTATTATCAAACAATATGAACATGAACAAATCTAAAAAGTTGTGTTACGTTCCGTAGACGGGTGCAAATCATTTGCGCTTTTTGCAATCTATGCATGTTCTTTTCCAATGGCTTCAAAGACACTTACACGAAATGCATGGCGAAACTGCATATTAACGTATTTTGATGAAAGGGGAACTTCTAGTTAACGTATTCGAAAATTTTCTTTAAACTATATATTTTTAGTACGTCATTCTTGTGCTGCCGTGGTAGCCTAGTAGTTAGAGCGTGGGCCTTCCACCTGGAAGGTCGCGTGTTCGATGCGTGCTTAAGACCCACCTTGTGATGCGTGCATGTACAATCCGGGGACCCCAGTACCTCTCCCCGTGCGCAAGCAATCCTAAGGCCTCGGCTAACAGGTAGGGGTCTGATGAAGAAAAGTCATACTTATTCTTAGTCCAGTCGTATAATACTGGAAATTAAAGAAAATACTATAATGATAAACATAACGCTAAAAATTACAAAGCACAAAATTTGGGAAAAAGAAAACTGAAAATAATACTTTAAAACTTCCAGCGGTTCCACTAATTATTTGTTTGAACAGATAATTATTGGAAAAACAAGATTAACTATGAAGAAAAAAAATTAACTGTTTCATTGTTTTATAATATCGCAAGTAACATTTAAGCCTAAACGCTTAAACTGTCACCTACCAAGACACTACCCAAGTCGTCACGTCGGGTCATATAAACCCGAATTAAAATTTAGTAAATTGGATATTAAAAAAAACGAAAAACATTGTGTTTTAATTTCAATATAATGTACGAGTATGTAAATCACAAAAAGCATAGACAAGAAAAGACATTTAAATTGTACGTGAGTCAATATGACCCGACGTGACAGTTAAAGGGTTCTTGACAGGAGTATACAACTGTATGAACTTCCATGGGCAAAAAAAGGCTACTTTTCAGACGTTTTACAACTATATAGCAGTCCGTATTAGTTACTGTTGCTTATCAATAAGAATATTCGATTACTTCATTTGATTTATACACAATCTTCAACACATATATAGCATCCAGATATGCAAAAAAGTATGATTTTCAATGTGGAATTGGCATAGAACTCTCTGCTTCTTACTGGAAAGAGGACTCTGTCCTTTTTCTAAAAAAAGAAAATACACACTGCTTTAGAAACATTAGAAACTAATGCTCGTTTGTGATTCATGCTACAGATGTGCTGACAAAGTATCTGTAAAAACAGCACCGATCTTGGCAGAAGTTGTTGCTGACGTCGCCGATATTTTTGTACAGTTTAATTAGAATATTATATGAAATATTTGCTTCGAGTCATGTATTGCGTAACCTTCTGGATATTCAGCAATTTTTTGTTTATTATTTATTTATTTTTTTAATGATATGTCGATAGAGAATCTCTGTTCGAAAGAAATAAAGGGAAAAAAAAGTTAATTGTGCACAAATTTGTAAAATATTAGACGGATGTTTTTTATTAGGACATGATTATTTTTACCCTGCATAAAGTTATTCTTTTTTAACTGAAAACACGGGTCTAGATATTATAACTTTTTTATTTATTTATTTTTTGGTTATACATTTTGAGCGCTATTCCTTTTTTCAAATATACAGGGTGGTTATAATTAAACTTCCCCTATTCA
Source organism: Octonoba sinensis (assembly GCA_038502835.1). NCBI lineage: Eukaryota > Metazoa > Arthropoda > Arachnida > Araneae > Uloboridae > Octonoba > Octonoba sinensis. The sequence continues at coordinate 94,396,574 of CM076605.1, read as the reverse complement.
GGGCCTTCCCACAGCTAAAACCGTCCAACGGATTGACACCGAAATTAGTATGTGGACCATACACGAGAAGCGCTCAAGGAGTCATGAAAAATAATTCTAAATATGGCCACTAGGGGAGCTGTTTAGCCTTATAACAGGGTTTTAACGTAGGAAATGACCAATAAGGAGTAACAATAATAATAGCAGCATTTATTGTACACTTTTCCCTCCAAATCTATCGTCTTGCTACTTAAAATGAAAGTAAAGAAAAAGCTATAACAGTTCATCTGTATGGCAAAAAATAAAAAAAAGCAAGTTTAGGTTATCATGAAATTAATTAATTTCATAAATACTGATTTGCTGTCAATCCGTTGAACGGTTTTAGCTGTAGGATGCCTTGAATAGGGGAAGTGTAATTATAACGACTCTGTATATATAAATTACAAAATACCATAGTCTTCTTATTACCAATCAACAACAAACTAAAACTTCAATAATCTTTGTGGGAATTAACTACAATAGCAGTTTGTGCAGGGGCAAGGGAATTCAACTACTCTTACATTCTCGTCTCTTTACAACATAGTTGTAGAGAGAGTTCCGTAAATTTTCAAGCTCTTCATTTCGCAACATTTAAACAATCATCTCTTTTATCGGCTATTTATTACGACAGTTTACTACTTGTAACTGGTAGTTAACTGATAGAATCCAACGAAGGATTGGTTGCATAAACTCGCACGGGCACGAAGAGGATGTCGTTGCCTCTTAATTTTTACAGTACCACTACAAGGAACTACAACGGTTGCTCATTCTTTACTCGTCTAAAATTTGACACCCATGTGCAATATAGGGGCTTTCACACCAAAAGCGACAAAAACAAAAAGCATGTCTTGTTTACATCTGCGCACGCTCAGAGCGTCAAATTCCTTGTTAATCATTCATTTAGCACGGACGGAGTTACAAGGAACTAAAAAGGTGCTCATTCTTTATTCGTCTAAAATTTGACACCCATGTGCAATATAGGACAGATGCTTTCACACAACAAGCGCTAAAGACAAAAAAAATGAGAGCGTATTTTCGCCTTCAAAAAAATTTTTAAAAAGGCACAACCGCAGAAGTTGCGCAGATGTGAAAATGACATGTTTTTCGTCTCTGTCGCCTTTGGTGTGAATGCACCGTATCTATTTAAAAAAAGGTTTACGGAATAATATTTTAATCGCGAATCCATCCGTAAACGAAGGAAATGGTTTTGGGGGGAAAAAAAATCTTGGTAATCATTTATCACACACGGACGGAGTTTTCAGAAGGATTGAGTTTTTAATACCTCGATTAACATTTCATAATCATAAGCTTGGTCTCAGCTTGATTTTATAGTTAAAAAATTAAGTTTTGGGGACATTTTTGTTTTTTTAAATATGAACTACGGCCGGAGGAACGACGTTAAGGTTTCAATTCAGATTACTTATCTGTTCTATTGGCACAATACATAACCGGCTCACCGGCCAAATAAATGTCGACTACGGCCGGAGGAACGCCGTTAAGTCTTCAGACCGAATTACTTATCAACTCTATTGGCACAATACATAACCGACTCACAGACCAAATAAATGCCGATTACGGCCGGAGGAACGTCGTTAAGTCTCCAGACCGGATTACTTCTCAGTTCTTTTGGCACAAAACATAGCCGGCTCATCGGACAAATCAAAGCCCGGTAGTTGCATCCGCCACTGCTTATCGTCATTTTGAAGATGTATTAAATGCTCTGATCTATTCCAGTGCTTTTACTGCAATTATTACTTCTAAAAATAAGTTTGAGGCCGTGGTAGCCTAGTGGTTTGGATGCCGGATTTTCAACCGGAGCGTTCGGTGTTCAGTACCTGACCCGATGAAGACAAACCTTGGGGATACGTGTATTACAAATCCGTGGGCACTCAAGTTCCCGAGGTTACCGGAAGATGGAGAATTTCCCTTTCCTTCCATCTTAGGTCAAACAAGGAATGTGGTGTGTTTGTGGTTGGCTTCATCTGGTGTCTTTGGAATACATAATCTGTGCTTGAGCCAAGTTGTACTTCTACCATTGCGGTTCTCATCAAAAACGGGAGGAGCTACCTTACAACCTTTAGTTCTGGTCTCTCCGCGATTGTATATCCAACAGGCATTTGCAACAACAGCAAATAAGATTTTTTTCCCTCGATGAGCATAGACAAGTTTGTATACGGTATTAAATTAATCTCTAGACCTTCCGCTGTTTAAGGGGAAAATAGGTGTAAAGACGGCGTAGAAGGATTAATTTTAATGAATTTTTGTAACATATAAAGAATAAATATATTTTATTCAGATTTTGAGGTTATTTTATACATATATTTAAGAACATTTACTGAAATTTTGAAACATTTTTCTTGAAGAATCCCGGAGATATCAGCTGCTGCACACTGCAAGTCGCCACTCGGATCGGCAGTTTTCGTACATCCTAGAGGTAACAATTTTTGTCTGAAATCATTTTTTTTTTATTTGCTCTTTTTATAAGTGTCTCTTCTAGTTGAACTAATGTCATCACAAAATATTGAAATTTTCTATTTTCCTTTAGAAATGGAAAAATTAAATACGCTTTTTAACCTTTTTTTCTTGTTCTCTTTTTTACAATAAAATAAGTAAAAATAAAGATATGCTTATGATCCTAGCTCAACTAAAGCGTTTATATATATAAGAAAATGTGTGTTAAATTTGATAAGGATTGATCAAAAACTCTGCGAGCTAGAGTGTACGCAAATAAGAAAAAAGGAGTTTCTCAAAAACGCGTGTGGAAAAAAGAGTGGCAGTGAAGGTAAATTTAAGGCAGTAATGTGAATCATTTTTTTATATACTTTCTATCCGAGGAGTCGGTCGGTTATGTGAACCGAGGTGTCCGTTGTTAAAAGAAATAAAAGGACGTCTGCTAACGTTCTTCTGTCTTTCTAATACCCTTCAGGTCATTAATGAATGAACGACTACCTGCTCAACCGCTCAAAAAGAGACGCTCGCTCAATTGCTTATAACATTTAAACAACTTGGAATTTTGCTTTGAAATTTTCAGGGTATATTATTGAATAGTTGTAGAATCGATTTATATGAAGATTTTTTTTTTTAAATTTTTGAGACCTCTACACGTATTTCCCTCCTCTCCAGACCTTCAAAAAAAGATTTAAAAATTAAATGCAGTAGAACCTTTGTTAACCGGCTTACTTGGGACCAATGGTAAGCCTTTTAATTAATAAAACCGGGGAATAGCAAAAAATGGGGATATATTAGGCAATTTAAAAGAGAGATTGTAGGTGTCATGATTTATTGCGTTTTAGCACAGTTACTTTAACAGTTACGTACCAGTTACCAAGCGCTTGACAAGGCTGAATTGACTGATCTACTGAATCTGAGGTTAACCAATAGCCACATTTGATTTCATAGGACCCGTTCGCGGATTCCCAGAATTTCCCACCTCCCTCTCTCCGACGTCGAAATGGCGCTATCACTCGAGTACGGCAGCACCTGATTCTTCTATATAACCAGCACTCTAAAAGCTATTTATTGTTTTTGTATTTTGAAAATATGGGCCGGATAAAGCAAGGGCCGGTTTATCCGGAGACGGTTAACAGAGGTTCTACTGTATTTGTTTTTAAAATTCTGGAGAAATTTTCAAGAAACCACATCAAAATCGGACAGAAAGTACGCCTACATTAACTAAAACTGTGCATTACTAAAAGAAAAAATTGAAACTCAATGTAAACAAATCAGGATTCTGTGTGTTTTGGTTTGTACACGGATGATGTCACTGCTGTCTTTTTAAATATTCCATGACGAACATGCAGTATTTGTTTTTCATTCATAGAAGGAAACCAACAATTTAACAGCAGGAATCAGTCATAAATGACATCACTTTTCGAGGGGGGGATGGGGTTCGTTAAATTGTGACAAGGGGAGGTGAGGGGTGAAAAGAGAGTGACATTATGCTTGTGCAACAAAGCGGGGCATTTGACAAAGGCGGAAGGGGAATGTTGAAGTGTGACATTTTATGACAAGGGGTGGAGGGGGTCAAATATATGGGAAAAAAGCGTGACGTCATTTATGAACGGTCCCTAATATCAGTTCCGTACATCATGCTGTATTATTATACTTGCTCTCATAAATGTATCTTTTTGAATATTTTTAACCGGATTTCTAAAGGCAAAGGGAATCAATTCATACCATAGGGATCATTCATAAGTGATGCCAAGCTTCGAGGGGGGAGGGGGAGTTCGTGAAAGTGTGACAAATTGTGACAAGGGGAGAGGAGGGAGTAACGAGAAGTGTGACATCATGCATATGCAACATAGCGTGACATGTGACAAGGGGTTAGGGGGTTCCGTCGAAGTGTTACATTTTGTGACCAAGGGGGGAGGGGGGTCAAATTTATGGGGAAAAAGCATGACATCATTTATGAACGGTCCCAAATATCAGTTCCGTACCTCATACTGTTTTATATTCTTTTCAGTCATAGATGTATCGTTTCGAATATTTTTTAATCGATTTTACTTTTTTGTTTGTTTGTCCATCGATAACTTCTCACTATAACTATCTAAAAACCGATTTTGATGACACTTTTTTTACGATCGCGGGTGGTCTCTCATAGGTCCCGTACTTTGATTTGACCATATTCAATAATTATGAAAAAAAGTTATGGGATGAAATACAGCTACTTTTTGGTTTTTCATCCATAGATTTTTGACTTAATGAACCGGTTTCTTTCTTATCTTAATCGTTAGAGGGTCTTCTAAAGTAAATACCATACATCGATTTGACTACAATTGTTCTCGTAGAAAGAACGTTGTATGTGAAAATTAAGTATTTTTCTTTTCAATGGAGAGGTTTGACTTGATATTTCTTCTCTGCGTAAATTACTAATGAATACAAATCTCATTGTTAAAAAGAGGCTTTTGCTATTGAGCAGTAATATTAAAAGCAATTATAATCATAGTTGGAGTTAAGGGTTCTCTGAAACAGAAATTCAGTTCTTTCAGATAATAAGTGAAATTACGTTTTTTAACATCAACTTCAAAACGGAATTATCATACAAATGATTAGTTATTTTAGTTGATAGTCATTCAAAGCGGGTGTTGCAAAAATGAGAATAAAAATATACTAATTATGAATCAAGCACAAAAACTAATGGCCCAGAGTTGGCAAAAATGCCAATATGAAGTAATAACATGGTATAATTGTAATTATACTGTCATAATTTTGCGCCGACTTCTAGTTTTATGCTTAAAAGTCGCATTGAGGTTTAACGAATAAAATTATTTTTTATTTTTAGCGCAAATTTTACATTTAAAGTCAGTTCTATTTTTTCCGCAAAAAATTCTTTTTTTTTTTAGTTATGTCTTCCAATTTTTATTTTTTAAGTCAAACTCGCTAATCGCTTATTGTTTTTTTAACATCTGTTATTTTACATGTTTTTGCCTGAAAAATGTTGTAAAGCAGGAATGTATTTTTTGCTATTTTTTTTCTGTGATCAATATTTTTGGTTACTAGACAAAATAATGAGAGAACTATCTTCAAACTTGACTACCACATTGTATGAATGCATCTAATAAGGCGAGCTCTGAAGATGTCTAGTGCAAAAAATTAATTCTTAGAAACTTAAGTGTAATGCTTGTGCAATGTGACTCTTGATTCAGTGTTATTGTAGTCTATAGTCGGTGTAAGATAAAGGTTTAAAGTTTTTATTAAAATGTTAGACACAACGTTTGATAAATTTGATGCATAATGAAAATAGTATTAATGTTTGAACAAAATTTCTTCACTTGAAGTTAAAACTCATGCAATCTTGATTTTATGGCAGATGTTTTTGAAAAATTCCATTTCCTTGCAACTAAGTTAAAATGACTCACACAAACCTGTTCATGATTTAATTCACTAAGATGGAAATAGGGCCTCAAACCAAGGATTCTGGAGGGGGTAGAGGGGGAGTTAAAGCCCCCTGCCCCAATAAATGAATATCCCGCACGAAAAGTTTTAACTTTTGTTAAGTAATTATTTTCTTTAGTAACTAGCAGTTTTTTCAAAAAAGAAAAAAAACCGAAAGAAAAAAGAACGAAAAGCGACAGAAGCGACGCTTCTAAAACTTAAAATACTCGATTTCCTAAGAAATTGTTCCACAGGTAACATGTAAGCAAAAAAATGTGGATAGCGTCGCAAATAGTTTCAGTTGCATCTTACGGATAAGTTGTATGTTCTTCTTAGGAGGTCACAACTGCATAAACTGCCAATGGCGAAAAAAGGCAACTTTTCAGACGTGTTACAACTATATAGCAATCCGTATTAGTTAATGTTGCTTATCAATAAGAATATACGATTATTTCATTTGATGGATACACCATCTTCATCACATATATAGCATCAGATATGCAAAAAAGTAAGATTTGCAATGTGGAATTCGCATAGAACTCTCTGCTTCTTAATGGAAAAAGGACTCTCTCCTTTTTCTAAAAAAAGAAAATACACAGTGCTTTAGAAACATTAGAAACTAATGCTCGTTTGTGATTCATGCTGCAGATGTGCTGACAAAATATTTGTAAAAACAGCACCGATCTTGGCAGAAGTTGTTGCTGACGTCGCCGATATTCTTGTACAGTTTAATTACAATATTATATGAAATATTTGCTTCGAGTCATGTATTGCGTAACCTTCTGGATATTCAGCAACTTTTTATTTATTTTATATATTTTTTTGATGATATGTCGATAGAGAATCTCTGTTCGAAAGAAATAATGGAAAAAAAAATAACTGAGCACAAATTTGCAAAATATTAGACGGATGTTTTTTATTAGGACAAGATTATTTTTACCCTGCATAAAGATATTCTTTTTAAACTGAAAACACGGGTCTAGTTATTATAACTTTTTTATTTATTTATTTTTTGGTTGAACATTTTGGGCGCTATTCCTTTTTTTCAAATATACAGGGTGGTTATAATTAAACTTCCCCTATTCAGGTCCATCCTACAGCTAAAACCGTTCAACTGATTGACACCGAAATTGATATGTGGACAGTACACGAGATGCGCTCAAAGAATCATGAAAAATAATTCTAAAAACGGCTACTTAAAAGAAAAGTAAAGAAAGCTATAACAGTTCATCTGTGTGGAAAAAAATAAAAAAAAGCAAGTTTAGGTTATCATGAAATTAATTAATTTCATAAATACTGATTGGCTGTCAATCTGTTGAACGGTTTTAGCTGTAGGATGCCTTGAATAGGGGAAGTGTAATTATAACGAATCTGTATATATAAATTACAAAATACCATAGTCTTCTTATTACCAATCAACAACAAACTAAAACTTCAATAATCTTTGTGGGAATTAACTACAATAGCAGTTTGTGCAGGTGCAAGCGAATTCAACTACTCTTACATTCTCGTCTCTTTGCAACATAGTTGAAGAGAGAGTTCCGTAAATTTTCAAACTCTTAATTTCACAACATTTAAACAATCATCTCTTTTATCGGCTATTAATTACGGCAGTTTAATACCTGTAACTGGTATTTAACTGATTGAATCCAACGAAGGATTGGCAGCAGAAACTCGCACTGGCACGAAGGTTATGTCGTTGCCCCTTAGTTTTTTCAGTACCACTACAAAGAACTAAAGAGGTGCTCATTCTTTATTCGTCTAAAATTTGACACCCATGTGCAATATAGGTGCTTTCACACCACAGTCAAAAAAAAAAAAAAAAAAGAACATGCCCTTTCCACATTTGCGCACACGCAGAGTGTCAAACTCCTTGCTAATCATTCATTCAGCACGGGCGGAGTTACAAGGAACTAAAACGGTACTCATTCTTTATTCGTATAAAATTTGACACAGATGTGCAATATAGGTGCTTTCACACCACAGTCAAAAAAAAAAAAAAAAAACCTGCCTTTTCCACATTTGCACACGCGCAGAGTGTCAAACACCTTGCTAATCATTCATTCAGCACGGGCGGAGTTACAAGGAACTAAAACGGTGCTCATTCTTTATTCATATAAAATTTGACACCCATGTTTAATACAGGTACTTTCACATCACAAGCGACAAAAACAAAAAAGATGTCTTTTCCACATCTGCGCACTCGCAGAGCGTCAAATCATTTGTTAATCATTCATTTAGCACGGACGGAGTTACAAGGAACTAAAACGGTACTCATTCTTTATTCGTCTGAAATTTGACACCCATGTGCAATATGGGTGTGTCGCTTTCACACCACAAGCGACAAAGACAAAAAAAATCTGAGAGCGTGTTTTCGCATATATATATATAAAAAAAAAGGCGCAACCACAGAGGTTGCGCAGATGTGAAAAGACAGGTTTTTCGTCTCTGCCGCCTTTGGTGTGAATGCACCCTACCTATTTAAAAAGTCTTACGGCATAATATTTTAATTGCGAATTCTTCGGTAAACAAAGGAAAGGGTTTCGGAAAAAAAAATTCTTAGTAATCATTCATTACACACGGAAGGAGTTTTCAGAAGGACGGAGTTTTTAATGTCTCGATTAACATTTCATAATGCTGAGCTTGGTTTCAGGTTGATTTTGTAGTTAAAAAAGCAAGTTTTGGGGACATTTTTAGTTTTTACGATATGGAGTACGGCCGGAGGAAAGTCGTTAAGGCTTCAGACTGGACTACTTATCAATTATATTGGCACAATACATAACCGGCTCACCTTCCAAATAAATGCCAATTACAGCCGGAGGAACGTCGTTAAGTCTTCAGACCGGACTACTTATCAGTTCTATTGGCACAATGCATAACCGGCTCATCGGCCAAATAAATGCCGATTACGGCCGGAAGAATGTGGTTAAGTCTTCAGAGCTGATTACTTATCAGTTCTTTTGGCACAAAACATAACCGGCTCACCGGACAAATAAAACCCCGGTAGTTGCATCCGCCACTGCTTATTGTCATTGTGAAGATGCTTTAAATGCTCTGATCTATTCTTGTGCATTTACTGCAATTATTATTAATAAAAATAAGTTTGAGACCGTGGTAGCCTAGGGATTTGGATGTCGGATTTTCAAGAGAGGGTTGGATGTCCATTACTTGACCCGATGAAGACCCACCATGGGGATACGTGCATTAAAAACTCGTGGACCCTGAAGTCCTCAAGGTTACCGGAGGATGGAGAATTTGATTTCCCTTCCATCTTAGGTTAAAAAAGGAATGTGGTGTATTTGTGGTTGGCGTCATATGGTGTCATCGGAATAAATAATCTGTGCTTGAGCCAAGTTGTACTTCTACCATCGCGGTTCTCATTAAAAACCGAAGGGGCTACCTTACTACCTTAAGACCTGGCCTCTCCGCGACTGTAGATTAGATATCCAAGTGGCATTTGCAACAACAGCAAATAAGTCTTTCTCATAGATGAGCATAGAAAAGTTTGTATACGGTATTTAATTAATCTCTAGACCTTCCGCTATTTAAGGGGGGAAATAGGTGTAAAGACGGCGTATTAAGAGCAATTTTAGTGAATTTTTGTAACATATAAAAAATAAATACATTTTATTCAGATTTTGAGGTTATTTTATACATATATTTAAGAACATTTACTGAAATCTTAAAACATTTTTCTTAAAAAATCCCGGAGGTATCAGCTGCTGCACACTGCAAGTCATCATCCCAATCGGCAGTTTTCGTTAATCCTGGAGGTCACAATTTTTATCTGAAATCATTTTTTTTAAAATTTACTTATTTTTTAAGTGTATCTTCTAGTAGAACTAAAATCATCACAACAAATTGAAAATTTCTATTTCCTTTTAGAATGGAAAAATTAAGTACATTTTTTAACCATTTTCTTGTTCTCTTTTTTTACAATAAAAGAAAAATAAAAATAACGATATGTTTATGATTCTAGTTCAACTAAAGCGTGTATATATAAAGATAATGCGTGTTAAATTTGATAAGGATTGATCAAAAACTGCGAGTTAGAGTACGCAAATTTGTAAAAAGGAGTTTCTCAAAAAACGCGTTTGAAAAAAAGAGTGGCAGTGAAGGTACATTTAAAGCAGTAATGAATCATTTTTTTTATACTTATTGAAATTTCTATACAAGGTGTCAATTGTTAAAAAAATAAAAGGACATCTGCTAACGTTCTCTTGTCTCCTAATACCCTTGAGGTCATTCATGAATGAGTGACTACCTGCTCAACCGCTCCAAAAGAGGCGCTCGCTCAAATGCTTTAGTGTTCATAACATTTAAACAACTTGGAATTTTGCTTTGAAATTTTCAGGGTATATTATTGAATAGCTGTTAGAATCAATTTATGAAGAATTATTATTATTATTTTTAATTTCTTGAGACCTCTACACGTATTTCCCCCCGTAACCTCCAGACCTTCAAAACATATTTAAAAATTAAATACAGTAGAACCTCTGTTAACCAGCTTACTTGGGACCGATGGTAAGCCTTTTAATTAAAAATGCGGTTAAAGCGGGGGATAGCAAAAAATGGGGGATATATTAGGCAATTTAAAAGAGCGAGTGGAGGTGTGATGATTTATTGTGTTTTATTACAGTTACTTTGAGACTTAAGTACCAGTTACCAAGCGCTTGGCAAGGCTGAATTGACTGAACCTGAGATTTTAGCCAAGAGCCACACTTGATTTCATAGGACCCGTACTTGGATTCCCAGAACCTCCCCCCTCCCTCTCTCCGACGTCGAAATGGCGCTATCACTCGAGTACCGCAGCACCTGTTTCTTCCATATCACTAGCGCTCTAAAAGCTGTTCTTGGTTTTTTTTTTTTTTTTTTTTTTTTTTTTTTTTTATTTTGAAAATATGGGCCGGATAAAGAGAAGGCCGGTTTATCCCGAGACGGTTAACTGAGGTTCTACTGTATTTGCCTTTAAAATGCTGGAGACATTTTAAAAGAAACCACATCGGACAGAAATTATGCCTATATTTACTATAAATGTACCGTAAAGAAAAAATTTGAAACTGAATGTAAACAAATCAGGATTTTGTGTGTTTTGATTTTTACACGGATGATGTCACTGCGGTCTGTTTAAATATTCCGTGGCAAGCACGAGGTATTTTTTTCATTCATAGAAGGAAATCAACCATATAACAATTATCAGTTTCGTACTTCACGCTGTATTATGATACTTGCTCTCAGAGATGTATCATTTTGAATATTTTTAACCGGCTTTCCAAAGGCAAAGGGAATCAATTCCTACCATAAAGATCATTCATAAATGATGTCACGCTTCGAGGGGGGAGGGGGAGTACGTGAAAGAGTGACAAATTGCGGCAAGGAGAGGTGTAACGAGAAGTGTGACATCATGCTTATGCAACATAGCGTGACATGTGACAAAAGGGGTTCGCTGAAGTGTGACATCTGGTGACAAAGGGGTTCAAATATATGGGAAAAAAGCGTGTTATCATTTATGAACGGTCTCAAATATCAGTTCCGTACCTCATGCTGTTATATATTTTTCTCTCTCATAGATGTATCATTTTGAATATTTTTAGTCGATTTTACTTTTTTGTTTGTTTGTCCATCGATAACTTCTCACTAAAACTATCTAAAAACCGATTTTGATGACACTTTTTTTAACGATCGGGGGTGGTCTCCCATAGGTCCCGTACTTGGGTTTGACCACATTCGGCAACTATGAAAGAAAGTTATGGGATCAGATACAGTTATTTATTTATTTTTTATCCGTAGCTTTTTGATTTATTGAACCGGTTTATTTCTTATCCTTATCGATAGAGGGTCGTCTAACGTAAATACCGTACATCGATTTGACTACAATTGTTCTTTTAGAAAGACCGTTGTGGGTGAAAATTAAGTATTTTCCTTTTAAATGGAGAGGTTTGACTTGATAATTCTTTTTTGCGTAAATTACCAATAAATACAAACCTTATTGTTAAAAAGAGGTTTTTGCGATTGAGCAATAATATTAAAAGCAATTATAATAAGAGTTGGAGTTAAGGGTTATCTGAAACATAAATTCAATATATCAGTTGTTGTTGTTATTGTCGTGCCCTCGCGGGCAGCGAGGAAGAATGGGTAATCTGCTCCTGAATCTAACGGGGCCGTTATACGCAGGTGTCCGATTTCCGCCCCATTGAAAAAGTCTCTTAATTTTTGAACCAGCTCCCAGATGAGGGACCATCACCTGGGATTGGCACCATAGAGGAATCGTTTCACTTGGAGAATTTAGGAGCTATTTAACACGCACCAGCTCTCTTAAGCGTACACGGCCTCACAGAAACAAGCAGCAAAGAGCTTGTCACCATCCCAATCACTGGCCTAAGTCGATGTTGCTTCACTTTCGGTGATCTGCGGGAACCGAGCTCCTACCGACTGGCCCACTGCGGGACAATTATCTCGGCTAATTGTTTGAATTGGGTTTTTTAATGTCAACTTCAAAACGGAATTTATCATACAAATGATTAGTTTTTTGTGCCAGTCATTCAAAGCGGGTGTTGCAAAAATGAGACAAAAAGAAAAAAAATAGATTGTATCCATGAATAAAGTGAAAAGATTAATGGCCCAGAGTTTGTAACAGAAACAATATGAAGTAATAACATGGTGTAATTGTAATTATACTGTCATAATTTTGCGCCGAATTTAAAGTCAGTTCTATTTTTTCCCCCAAAAATTACTTTTTTTAGCCTACTTTCCCGTAAAAGTAAAATAAAATAAATTAATAAAGCATGGAAGAAGGCTTAATGTATCGTAAATATATCGTTAAAAATAAAGAAAAAAAAAAAAAAAGTGAAGTAATTAAATAAAGATTGAAAAATAAAAAATTTGAACGTAGGTTTTTCAGATGGGGAAAATGTGTGTCTCTCGGTCTGTCGGTCTGTCTGTCGGTCTGTCGGTCTGTCCCCCCCCCAATAACTTTTGAACGAATAGTCCGATTGGAAAAATTCTTTTTGCATTCGAAAGATCTCGGCGAGGACATCTCATTTCCATATTTTACTTTTTGATTTGAACAATTTTTTGTTCAATTTTGAACAGTTCAAAAAATTTTAACATTAGCGCCTATGGACAAAATTGAAGCAAATTCTGTAAACTCTGGGCCCAAGACCCAAGTTCCTATTGCAAGCTTATTGAAAGGAGTTTTTGGCGTGAAATATTGATTTGAACAGTTTTTGTTCATTTTTGAACAGTTCAAAAAAAAAATGCGGCATTTTTCCATTATTCCGGCGCAGGCGATAAAGTCGCCAATAATGATGCAACTAACGCCAAACGGAATATCGTCGTTGTTATCCTTTTGTGTGTTCCGTCGCCAAAAATTTTGCTCGGCGAGAATTGCGCCTTGATAATGAAAAGGTACCAAATTAACATTAGCGCATATGGGAAATTTCAATCCCATATAAATCCTGATCTAAACCACGGATTGGCTCGCAACAAACTTTATCGGAAAGATATTACGCTGTAGAACATGTACTGATACGAAGTTCAACAAGAACTGAACAAGCCTGTTTTCCTATGAAATTTTTGATCGGGATTTTTAAGGGCATTTCTCAATAAATAAATAAATGAATGAATGAATGAGTGAAAGAACGAATGAATGAATAAATGAGTGAATCCACGATAAATTAATTAAATGTGTGAATGAATGAAAAAATAAATAAACGAGTGATAACTACATGAATGAGTAAACGAATGACTGAATAAATGAAAGAATGAATGACTGAGTGAATGAATATGTATTATCCGTTGGAAAAAGTATATTTGAAGTAATTAAGAAGTAAAGCTAAATGTGAAAGATAGAGAAAGTGATAGCTATATTATAAATTTGAAGTTGGGTGTATACGGGAAAGTAGGCTCGTATAGTTCTAGACGGAACTTCTTGTTAGTTATTACTTTGAGTTTTTATTTTGAGTCAAACTCGCAAAATACTACCTATTACCATGAATAAATATGGACTGAGGTAACGGGTTAAAAGACTCAGACTGATACTGGTTGAATGAATTTAAGAACGTTTAATTAACGAATAGGAACTATGTACAAGCTAAAAATAAAGTTAACATTCAATCGGAAGGTCACTCCGGCGGTCGACGCCGGAGTGACCTTCCGATTAAACCGACTACCCCCACAAACAGATTAAATCTGCTAGTCCCACAAAACGACCAGACGATGAACAAGCTCTCTCTTCATTCCGTTGCGACTCGTTAAAATAGTGAGGAATTGCCAGCGAACCCTGGCGGAGACGAGGAACTTGACTGATTTGCATGTTTGCAGATTCCCTTCCATACTCGGCCATCAAGACGGCGAGTGTCCTCACGAGCTAGAAACAAAGCAAAACGAAAAAGAAAAAAAAAAAAAAACAACACCACAGAAAAAGCGAACTGAGGGAAAAATAGACATAAAATCTAAGTTTTGAAGGAAAAAAAATTAAAAGAACACATGTATTTGAAATTCTGGAAAAAGAAAAAAACATTTAGCAGAAAGCAAGAATAAAAATGCGTCCAAATCAAAGGAAAATATTTAAAAAAAATAAAAAAAGTGAAAAGTTCAAAACTTTTAGCAAGTCACTGTGGATGTCCACGGCTTCATGTGGTCAGCCGAACTACAGGTAACATTGGGTCCTTCAGGATTGCCTATTTTTTCCACTTCATATATTAATGTTTCGGTTTGATTTTTGTGATCTTATAAGGGCCGTGAAATCGAGGACGAAGCTTAAGTCCTGTGCCAAACTGAGTTCTTGCTATGGCGACTATGTCACCTAAATTGTATTGGAGAGCTTTCTTGCGAGGTTTGTTGAAATTTCGCCTGTTTGCCTCTTGTAGTTTGAGAATATTTTCTTTCGCGATAGCTCGCAAATTGTCACGCTGATCTATGAAGGAGTTTACATACTCTTCTTGAAGGAGTTGAAGGATGTGGGAGTCACCCTTATGCTTGAGCGGAACACCGATGAGAAGTTCAAAGGGAGATCTTTAAAAGGGAGAGTCACATACGGAAAAATTGAATTTTCGATCATTTCTTAGCCGTTGGAGAAATTATTCTAAATACAAAAAAAAAAAAAAAAAAAGGTTTTTTTCTACCTTATCAAAATATAATTATTATAAAGAGCAAAAGGACTAACTAGTTACGCAAAGAATTATTATTTGAATAAATGTCGATGGAAATATATTTCCAAAAACAACATAACTTTTGCAAGATTTCTGTTACATTTAATTGTCTACTTAAGCATTTTGAACTGAATTTTTAATTAAATTAAGCAGTCAAATTTCAATAAGACCTAAAATGTGGAACATCTTTCTAAAAAATCTAAAAGGAATAAATTCAAAGCAAATGTTTTAAAATAAGATAATGTAAACTCTTGAAAAACGTAAATTCTAGATGTGTACATCGGGGAAGGGGGGGGGGGGGGGCTTAAGTGTAACACTTGCAATATCACTCTTGAGTTTGTTTCAGTGTTACTGTATTACATAGTCGGTGTAAAATGAAGGGTTAATGCTTCTTATTTTAAAAAAATGCTAGACATAACGTTTGGTAAAAGTGGACGCATTATGAAAATAGCAGTAATTTTTGAACATAATTCCTTGACTTGAAGTTAAAACTCATGCAATCTTGATTTTATGGCAGATGTTTTTGAAAACTTCCATTTCCTTGCAACTAAGTTAAAATGACTCACACAAACCTGTTCATGATTTAATTCACTAAGATGGAAATATGGCCTCAAACCAAGGATCCTTGAGAGGCTAGAGCGGGTGTTAAAGCCCCCAACCCAAGTACTTGAATATCCCCCACGAAAAGTTTTAACTTTTGTTAAGTAATTATTTCCTTTAGTAACTAGCAGCTTTTTCAAAAAAAAAAAAGTAACGCAAAGTGACAGAAGAGACCCTTTTAAAACTTAAAACTCTCAATTTCCTAAGAAAATCTGAACTAATGCAGTAATTTTGAGGTAAAATGCTCAAAAAACTGATTTAAATACTTTCGACATTCACAGCAGTAATATGTCTCACACCGGCAAGAAAAGTGATACAATTCACACACGAAACACCTTTGCAAAACGGAATTGAATTTTTTGCAGTTTCCATATTCTTTAATTGAATACTACTGATAGCTGTGTATATTATGCAGACTTGTATGTCACTTTTAGATAGAAGAATATGGTGTATGGAGAAACAACATATCCCGTTTTGCAGAGGTGTTTCGTTTTTGAATTGTGTCTTTTAATTGCCGGTGTGCGATGCGTGTTCCAGTCCTTATTCCTCTCTTAACGCCCTAAAACCTATGTCGACCATAATATAATATTTCAGCGTAGGGAATCAGAGAAAAATGGACAACGTGTTGCAGTAATGAACGGGGGAATGGACCTGAAAGTAACTTTATCTCTCAACAGCCTGAACTTCTTTAACTGAAGATTTAACTTTTTATTAACGTTCCGATCCTCTCCAGCAGCAAGGGGAAAGGAACTGTTTTAACTACGATTTACATCATTTTACGCAATGTTTTCGTTGCAACCGGTTCGCTACTTTTATTTATTTATATACGCAATAACTTCTAACTGGTAGTAGGCTGAAAAATATAATTAAAAATTTGGTTTCGTCCAGGCAGTAGGAAAACAATCGTTTTGCGTTGTTATTTAAGAATTTATATGCTCAGCAATATTTAACCACGACTGGTACAAAATTGCAAAAATTAATTTATTTAACATGTTTATTTTACAAGTTCTTTTCCTGATTTTTTTTGTTTGTAAATCAGGAATGTATTTTATGAAATTTTTTTCTGTGTTTAATGTTTCAGGTACTAGACAAAATAATGAAAGTGTTATCTTCAAACTGGACTACCACATTATATGAATGCATCTAATACGGAGAGCTCTGAAGAGGTCTATTAAAAACAATAAATTCTTAGTAATTTAGGTGTAATGCTTGCAATATCATTCTTGATTTTATTTCAGTGCTACTATATTGCATATTTAATGTAAAATGAATGTTTAATGCTTCTTATTGAAAAAAATGTTAGACACAACGCTTGGTAAAAGTTGACACATTATTGAAATAGTATTAATTTATGAACAGAATTCTTTCACTTAATGTTAAAATTCATCCAGTCTTGATTTTATTGCAGATGTTTTTGAAAACTTACATTTTCTCGCAACTAAGTTAAAATGACACTACTATAGTTCAAACCTGTTCATGATTTTATTCACTGAGATGGAAATATATCCTCAAACCAAGGATTCTGGAGGGGGTAGAGGGGGAATTAAAACCCCCTGCCCCAGTACTTGAATATCCCACACGAAAAGTTTTAACTTTTGTTAAGTAATTATTTAATTCAGTGACTAGCAGATTTTTCGAAAAAAAAAAAAAATAATAATAACGAAATTCGACAGAAGCGACACTTCTAAAACTTAAAACACTTAATTTCCTCAGTAATTCTGAACGAATGCAGTAATTTTGAGGTCAAACGCTTAAAAAACTGATTTTAAAACTTTTTACATTCACAGCCGTAATATGTCTCGCAGCGGCAGGAAAAGCGACACAATTCAAAAACGAAACACCTTTCCAAAGCAGAACATATTTTTTTCCAGTTTCCATATTCTTCAATTGAAAAGTTACTGATAGCTCTGTATATTATGCAGACTTGTTATGTCACTTTTCTGTAGAAGAATATGGAAATCTGGAGAAACAACTAATCCCGTCCTGCAGGGGTGTTTCGTTTATGAATTGTGTCACTTTTCTTGCCGGTGTGCGATGCCGTTTACTATACTTAATTCCCGTCTTGACGCCCTAAAATCTATGTCCCTCATAATATAATATTTCAGCGTAGGGAATCAGAGAAACATGGAAAACGAGATCAGTAGCGAACGGTGGACAGAACCTGAAAGTAGTACTTTATCTCTCAACAGAATGAAATGCTGTAAGTGAAGATTGGATCTTTAATTTACATTAACGTTCCGTTCCTCTCCAGCAGCAGATGAACTGTTTTAACTACGCTCTTCTGTTTTTTAAGCAATGTTTCTGTTACAACCGGGTCGCTACATTTATTTATTTATATACATTTAACCGCAATAGGAAAATAATTGCTTTACGTTCACAATCAAAGCAAGTAAATCCCCATTGATGTTATTTATGTGTTTATAACTTCAGCAATATTTAACTCACGATTGGTTAAAAATTTCAAAAATAATTAATAATGAAAAAATACTCATTTCAGGGGTGGGTGCCTATCACGGGAGGGTCATGGAGCAGACTGTGGTATTGAAATTTTTATTGGAAGGGATTGTTTACAAGGGATTTAGGAAAGGGGGCTCCGTATATTTTCCGGAGAGTGCGCCACATTTCTACCATGTTGATTCAATGCGTTAAACACATATTTTTTCGGCACATTCTTTCTTCTTTCATTTTAATGCATTATTTTTTCATTGGCACAAATAGTAACTTATTTGATAACCCGAATACAAATTCACAAACAAGTATCCTTAGATTAAGTGCAGCAAACGAACTAACTGCTAACATCCTCTGATTTCCATTTAGTCACCTGTGCCAACATTCGAAAGGATGCGATATTTCCTTCCCATAGAAAACGACTATTTTATGAAACTTTCGGATATAAATTGGAATAAAAAAAGAACAAATTCGAATTTCAGAAAAAACTCTCCGAGGTGCACACCCCCATGTTCCAAACTAATTTCGTGCCAAATTTCATGAAAATCCGCCTGACGGTCTGGGCCCTACGCCGGACACAGACAGACAGACAGACACACATACTTGCTGCTTTATTATTAGTAGAGATATATATATACAAGAGGGCCCGGCGGTCATACGAAATGACAGCTGTTCTAGATATTATAAATACAATTCTCCCAGTAACCGGAAATGCATATCAAATCAAAGAGACAGTTATCAGGTAGAACAGTAAAGTTCAATGAATAAGCAATAAACATATAATAATTTCGGGAAAAAAAATTCTTACCGAAAAAAAAGCATCTAAGTTATAATAATCTGTAGAATGAAAATATTATTTACTACATAATTAAATTGTTTGTGAAAAATAATTATTATTTTTATCCTACATAACCATCGTCAAAACAATAGTTTTAACAAAACTAGAAAAAAGAGCGCTGCACTTTAATATATATAATAAGTGCAGACGATAAATAAATTGAAACAAAGAAAGAAAGATTAAGTTAAATTCGCCCTTACATTAATTTTTTACGGAGATTGCAAATCAAGCGATGCCTCACTCAAAATGCTAGAAAAATGTTTTGATCATTAGTCGCTTTCATTATAGAAAAAAATGTGTAGATGGCAGCACGATGCAGTTTTCTCGGAGTAAGAAATTCAGAAAAGCTATCGGTGACAAACAGACACTTAAACGGCTTATTTTAAAGATATATATATATATATATATCAATTAAATAAAAAGAAGCGATAGAAAAGAGACTTTCAAAATTCATAATCTTATTTTTTCTTAGAAGTTAGAAATGTTGGACTTAATGTGTCTCGATGTTCTTCAACATTAAATACATTAAAAACAACTAATTTGAGGATGGTGAGTTTCATTCTCTCTCGATTATTTTAACAATGAATCAACGGCAACACACCCTCATACTTAATGCCTAGTACACTACGAAAATCAACTCAAAACATATGTAGCAGAGAGACAAAGAATGCTTCCAGATAGAGCTCCATAAATCCGAAATGTCGTATAACAAATTTATCTTCGTTGCTTGAAAGCAAATGAAAGAGTTGTAAGAAAAATAACCTCAAGGGACAGTGACCATGCGAAGATGTATTATTAATGATGCCTTTCTCGAACGCAAGTGCAACACAAAATCCAATAACATTCTTATTAAAGATCTTTCATGAGGCTCTTTGCGTAAAAGGAAAGGCATATTTTTGTGTCCTTTATTTGATGAACTTAGAAGTTTGACCTGAAACGTGTTTTATGTGGTTTCAGACGAATGTGACGTCAAGTAGTAATAAATAATAAATGATGAAATCAAAGCAATATATATTACAAATTCCAAAATTTTTTTAAAAATGTGGTAGATACATTATGTGCGGAGTGGTTATAGTTAACGATACCCTGTTTAAACCTTTTTCTCTTAAGAAATGCATGCCATTCAAACGTACGGAAAATAAAATTTTTACTCTGATGGGCTGCGGCCAATTGCAGACCTAGTGCGTTCCCCAGAGGCTGGTACTATTATCTCTTTCAGCGTGGAATTGTGTCGATGGCACCACAATGAGTGTGGTGCATCCCCGCATGAGACACACACACACACATCTTTAGAAATATTTCGCACCTCGTTTGAATTGATTTCATCATTTAAATTCAAGCATGCATTAACCCTTAAACTACGGGTAACGTCAATAGACGATTTCGCGGAACTTTTTTGTGGTACGGGTAACGTCAACAAGAGATTTGGCGAAACTTTCCTGTGGTACGGGTAACGTCAATAAACGATTTATTGACGTTAATTGACGTAATTTAGTTTTTTTATTGGGTAGCCAATAACAAAAATTGCTATGGCGAAAGTTCATGTAAGAAACTTATGACATATACGTAGAAATAGATGTGTCGCCATTTATGCAATTTTTGGATACTTTTTTTCATTTGGCGTTCAGACTTACAGATTTGTGAATATATTCCAGTAGTTTAAGGGTTGAATGAAATTTCAACTGATTTTCGTCACTAACTTCAATGCATTTACCATAACTACAGACGGAATGAGAAAAAAAACAATTTTCTCTATGATGTTTAACTTTTCACAAAACATATTAATTTTTTAAACGGGTTTAATGTGTACATATTTTTTTAGTCCAGAACATTCCGAGTCTTTTTCAGCAAATTTTATCCTCCGATTTATGATCAGCATTTTTCGCACCGGGAGCCATAAAATCCTTCAAACCATTCAGAAAAGCATTTGGATTTACTTTAAAATCCACGCGTGAGCAATAAATTCTAGATTTATGTATACCTAATCAAATAAAATCCTTTCAACACCGACAATAGAGAGATTTAAAATTTCCGCTCTTTGTCCACCTTTGTCGATTGATAATGATAGACTATAAAAGTGATTATTCTTGATATTATAAATTACACTTTTGACATAATTTTGTGCGACAGTTTGCTTAATTCCTCATTGGTTAACGATTTTTTAAATCGTTGGAGGAAATTCAATACATCCATTAAATATGGTGTTTATATTAAAGTAATTATTTACACAGACTATAGAGTTTCCAGTTGAGTATGCGGCTTTACAATAAACATTTTCCACAACCCTTTGTAAAATTGCATAATTTAGAACACAACCCTTTTAAAAATATTACCATTAGTTAAATATTTTTAAAATCGATTTAGGAAATTCAATGCCTCCAACAAACATGCTGGCTAGATTAAAGAAATTATTTACACAGACTGCGGAGTCTCCAGTTAAGTAGGGCGTATTGCAATAAAAAAAATCCACATGTCTTTATCAAATTACATAATTTAGAATACACCTTTTTTAAAAATATGTTTTTAGTCTGGAATCGTGAAAAGCTAAACGCAATTTTCAATATTGAATATTTAAATTCCTTCGCGCACCAGAAAGCTATTTTTAAGATTAAATCTAGAGAATGCTAGTTCAAATAAATTAAAGCATTGTGTGTCTAACGTTTGAATTACGTCTGAAATTTTCAAAGGCAAAAAAATGTCTACTATTTCAAAATCAGCATTTTCATTTAATTATTTCTATTCTTATTACTGTGAACCTATCTAATATTTTGCATCTGTTATGTATTCATAACTACTAGTTAATCCTCTTAACAGTTCCGATTTTTTTCTTGTGGGGGCATGTACGTTTCGCTCACTGTTTATTCCTTTGTAGTTATATGCTTGCTGTAACTTTCCATAACCGCTTTTATTAGCAATAATACCATTACAATGATTATTGAAAGTTTGAAACTTAGAGTAGGTATTGAATGGTCTGCAACCTTGTGAATTTCATTCAATTACTTACAACTTTGTATCTCGTAAAGACCTGACTCTCAAAAAAAAGATTTTTATCTTGTGTAGTTTTTTAGTTGTCAGGCTTTGATTTTGTAAAATACTCACATTTTTACATGCATGCTTCAACACAAAACAGGCCATAACTCATGAACAAATAGAGATAAAAAGTTGTTATAAAACGCATTTTGAAGTGGATTAAATGCCGTTTCATATGATATGCATCATGACAAATTTTATAAAACTTTTAAATTTTAAAAATGATTTTAAAATTTAAATTTTAAATTTCTCAAAAAACGTATAATTAATTTTTAAAAAAATACTAATATTTCCCTGCATTTTATCTTTGTCTATGCAAAATTTCAACTTGGAGACTCAATGGGATCATACTTTCCAGAATTTTCAAAAATATTTGATTTACCAAGAAAAAAAAAATGAACATTTTGGGGATTCAAGCAATTTTAAGGTGATGGTTCCTTAAAGGCGATGAGTTAGTTAGCCTTCTAAACACATCTATGCATGAGTTATCAAGCATGGACAGGGCTGTGCATGAAATGAACAAGTTCAGAATTTATTTGTGGGGAGGGGGATGGCTACAAATACATACACAATTTTGTGTTATCCTAGCTATTTGAAAGTATTGTTTTCAAATTATTCAATAGTTATTTTTAAATTAACAAATTGACTCCTTTTATGCATTAATAATAATTTTTTCCTGATCAATTGTTTGATTCCAGATATATTTAAATGAGATATTAATGATATGAGCCCTGTTGTCCGTTTTCTACCTTTAAATCAATTAACTATTTTGATATACCTTGGCAAACACATACTTTTCTTTTCCTACTGTTTCTTTTTTTCCATATAAAATTTTGTACTAGTTTTTAAAATGAAAACTATTTTCACGAAATAATTTTTAAATGCATGCTCTACAGCGGAAACAACTTTAAAATCGCCGTAGCAAAATAAGGAGAAAAGAACCAGCAAACCTGTTTGTTAACTGTGGCGTACGCTGTTTTGCGCCCATGCCCATGGCCCTGGGAATGGGCGCCCAACGCCCAGAGAATGGGATAAAGACACTTTTTAACGAAAACACTTTCAGTTAGCCTATATTTGAGGGTGGCCCTAGATTCTCGCCAAGTTGGGATCGCGGATGATCGCCACGCCAAGCTTTGCGATGTTGTTTATTATATTACTTGTGTTCCGCTCGAAAACAGGAATAACGCAAACAAAAATCGCCAATTCTTAACCATTATCGAATATTATCCTAATACAATAGAACCCCGGTTATTCAAAAAACACGGGACCGTAACGTTTTCGGTTAATCGAGGTACCATAGAAATTTTCGGATAAGCGAGTATTATAGGCGAAGGCCATGTTTATAACCAACATGTTCCCCCTGCACATAGAACTTCTTCCAATTGCAGAATACAATATATTGCCAAGCAGATTTACCGGTTCTGAACTTGAATGTAACATGTTTGTTGCAATAAATTCTATACGAAATATTAATATTTTACGTTTATGTCATCAGCACATGATAAATTGTATAATACATTTTATCATGTGCAGATGACATAAACGTAAAATATTAATATCTCGTATAAAAAATGTGTTCGTGAAAAAATGTATTATACATTTTATCATGTACTGACAATATTTTTGATAGTTGCGAAAAAAAACGGGCTTAACTTTTAAACTTAGTTTAGCTTAAAACAAAATTGAATTTCATTCACAGATCCTTCTCACTTATTTGTCTTCTCTGGACGGTCTCTTGCGCATGCGTACAAGTGAGATATTACTATGTTTGCTAGAATTTACCTCTTATCTTATCCAACAAAAGCCCATTTCAAGCAACTCTTGCTGAAAAACTATCTCCGAAAAAATACGTCCTAATCAGTAAAAACAAATCCAATTAAACTTCGCCTGTTTATCTGTTTATATTTTATCTGAAACATCTGTGAGCACAAAATATAACAGTCGCTGAATTTTTCTGTTCCTAAGGTTACACCAAATACCATAAATTTCGACCGAAAGCCCGCACTCAGCACTGAAGAGGAATGCAAATTGTATATTCTTTTGGTGCGAAGAAAATTTGCTTTGAAAATGCTGGAATCCAAACAAATACTGTTCGTGTATTGTATTTGCAATATTTTTTCCTTGAATTTCTACGCACCACGTTAGCTTTTACTCAGTTTTTGATGTATTTATTTATATGTTTCTTGCTATTTTAGTATTATTTTTTGAGGCATCCTAGACAAAGAGGTGTTTTGACTTGCATTTGCGAACCGCAAATTTTCTTGTCGTTCCTTTCCCTTTTTTCTTGAAATTTGGGGAAAAGGTATACATAAACAACTTTTATCTTTGATGTTCAGCGTAGTGTATTTATATTTTATTAAACGCAAAATACCATTAATGCTATCATAAAGAAGAAGCTCTCCGTATTTAAAGAGCTAAAGCATAAAATATTTAGCGCAGCTTGATTGCTAGAGAAATACTAAAGATATTGTGATTTTTATGTGTATTATGTAGGAAAAAAAGTAAAATATAGATGCAATTCATTTGCACAAAATTATCTCCCATGATGCATTTTTCAGAAATATATCTTACGCCAAGAGATAAAATTGTAAAAAAAAAACGTAACGTATATGATTGCACACAAAATACCTTTCCTTATGTTGTATTCTTACTTTATATACAGGGTGGGGCAAAAGTAATGATCCGGTTTTGTAGGGTTATAAAAAAAAACTAATACAGTTTGAGATTTAAAACTGTTTCTATTTTGACCAGTATATAATCGCTTTTTTTTTACATTAAATTTTGAACACCACTTCAGCAAGGTGGCGGCTTTTTGCATAAATACACTGATGCAGCCCATTTCTGAAGTTTTGGGAATCTTTTCTGCATATTTCAAGGGGTATGGCGGATATTTCCTCGATAATTCTGTCCTTCAGCTCTTCTAAAGTATGGGGAACATTCTCCTTCAAAAACCCCACAAAAAAAGGCCTAGGGACCTTTACATTACGCGGGATATTGAAATGCACACAAAGATACAGTCCATTCCCACTGCGTAGAAAAATAAACTGTATCAGTGTATTGCTGCAGAAGGCCGCCACATTGCTGAAGTGGTGTTCAAAACTAAATGTAAAAAAATGGCATTATATACAGATCAAAGTAAAAATAGTTTTAAGTCTCAAACTGTATTAGTTTTTTTTTTATATAACCCCTCAAACGGGTCATTACTTTTGCCGCACCGTGAATTAAGATTTGTGAGATATTTTGCATGCAATAAATAATGACTAGAAAGATAGCAACGTTTCTTCATTGCACACAGAAATAAAATCAGTCATGGGGCCGTGAGAATTTGATGCACGCATTAAATAATGACTGAAAAATAACAGCATTCCCGCATTGCACAAAAAATAGCCTTAGTAATTAGGTCATGAGAATTTACAGCAATAAATATTGACCAGAAAGATAGGAATGTTTCTTTATTGTACACAAGATACCATTACTACCGCATTTCATGAAAGGCAATCGATTTAAATAAATTTATTTCCAAAAGTCAACGGACACTTTCATGTTTATATATGATTACAAGTTTCTAGAGAAATTTATATTAAAATGTCCCAAAACGTCGGTCATGCAAAAGGCAAGGTTCACCACACACTCCCCCTCCCCCCCTCCCCCAAAAAAATCACAACACGTGTATTTAAAGGACCCAATAACAAACTGAGGAAAAGAAAAAAGCTTTTTAGATCATCCTGCATAGATAAAATATCTAGAAATAAAGTGTAAATTTCCCAAAAGAGTTTACTTATTATGTACAATCACTCTGTACACACTCTCGTAAAACTAGCACACATATTGAAGGAGTCATAAACATTTCTTTCCAAACCGCAAGTTTTCCCTGCAGATTTTTGTCCTATAGCTTGTAGAATTTTCATAAAAGTACATCAAATTTGCAAAAATGCCAAGAACACACTAGTGAATCTTCATATCGAAGCTTGAAATAAAAAAAACCCCTGAATATTAGAGAAATTACTATCATTTAAAGGAATTAATTTTTACTGCACATGAGTGAAAGACAGAAATTTTTAACTTTTATAGTTTAATATGTAAGCGTACAGGGCAACTCAAAAAGGAAATCAGTTGAATGTTATGAAAATTCAGATAAATATCGATAATTTTCTGAGTTGTATTTCAATGATTAACGGAAAACAGATGAATCATGAGAGATTGTTCACAAATTATATTCATGTGTTTGCAATTATTCAATGAATCTATTCTCTGATTTGAAAAAAAAATTGAGTATTTTTGTTAAAACCCTTATCATCCTTACCAAGAACGTGAATGGTAAGAGCTAAGGCAATATATTAACTCTTTGCACACCTGTTTTTGTATATTTTATAATATTTCAGAGACAACCTCATTTTAAACTGCATCAAATAGTCCCCTTATAATAAATAAAATAAAAAAGAAACATTGTATTATTCAAGTTAAGCTATACCCTTTATTTAAAATAACTATTATTGAATCGTGTCTGGAAGTCTTTAGAAAAAGAAAATTTCTTAAATAAATGCTTTCCTAAAAATAACTGTTTATCGTAAAAAAAAAAAAAAGAAATATTTTCTGTTACCTCAAGTATAATATAAATAACAAAATATAGTACCATTTTAACAGAGAACTTCTGATACAGTTTCCAATCCAGGAGAGCGTAAACATTTATATATCGATTACCCTTCTTGAACTTTTATATTCAGCAAAATGAAAAAACAAATAATCTTTCTTTCTTATCTAAAATACAATTTCCAAGCCCCAGAATGACAGCCAAATGTTGTTAACAAGACTAATATTCCCTTTTCTTCGAAGACAGTTCCTCTGAATCGGCTACATTATTTAGCTGCGTGGAGTTTCTGATGAAGAAACGGATTTGTTAAATGAATTTAGATAAAAGGAATTTATGCGTTTGTGCTTTCACCAGAAAGCGTCATATTTCATAAAAATAAATGTCGATAATTCGAGAAAGGAAACTTCTGAAGGGCACTGCATAAACAGGTTTAAGGATACGCTGGCGTAAAGCTAAGAAATGGGGTGAAATAATGTAGTTGGTAAGTACGTAGACTATAAAACTAGTTAATGTTACGAAAGTGCATATTGCGTTGACGAAGTTCTCAAGATTGTTAGTTAATCAATAATTATTTAAAGTAATAAATAAAGCGGAAATGTGTTTCTTGTTATAAATATATACATTACATTTTCAAATGAAACAAAATAATTTAGGTAAAGTAATACTGAATTAATTGAAACTATTTATCTAGGCTATAAACCATAAACTTTTAATGAACTAAATTGGCTGACACATATATCAGAAAAATATGCCATGTTTTTACGAATACTGTATTACTACTGCAAACTAATAACGTATATGTTACGGCAAATGTCCGAAATTGGAGATTGTCGACATTCTCTAGTCTGATAGATGGTAAATGTCGATATTCATCGGTGGTTGTAGACATTCTCTATTTGGTGTATGTCGACATTCACGGTGATTGTCAACCATTTTCCGATTTCGGACATTCACCGTAACATATATATATATACAAAGTAAATTACATGTTAAGGTAAATGTCGACATTTTCCGATTTTGGACATTCACCGTGACATATACATAGAAAGTAAATTACATGTTGTTAAGGTAAATGTCGAAATTCACCGGTGATTGCTGATATTCTCTATTTGGTGTATGTCGACATCAACGGTGATTGTCGACATTTTTCGATTTCGGACATTCACCGTAACGTATATATACAAAGTAAATTACAGGTAAATGTCGACATTCACCGGTGATTGTCGACATTGTCTATTTGGTGTATGTCGACATTCACGGGGATTGTTGACATTCTCTATTTGGTGTATATCGACATTCACCGTAACATATATATACAAAGTAAATTACATGTTATTAATCTACTCTACTATGCGTAAACCGTAAATCGTAAACCGCATACACTAAAAAACCAATTTAAGTTTCTAAAACGACGAAACAAGTTTTTGCTAGTGAGGTGGAAAGCGTTTAAGCACCGCAAATACAGAAGAGGCGAATTCTCCGCTGATGTTCTTTGAACCATTAAATTATTCAGGATATTGTGCAAGGAAAATACGTTTACGGAAATCCACTTTCTACTCAACTCTAGTTTAAGGAGCTTCGTCGACACTATTTCAGTTATTTTTCTTTGAAAATTCAAGTTTTAAAGTGTTAGAATAACAGGAACTTTGTGCACAAGTAATCTGTAAGAAGTAATTGCACGTAATTAAAGCACAAATGAGAATTGAAATGCAGACATATGTTTTGGGATTGCTTGGAATCCCTTTTTTCAATGCAATAGTGTAGCTTCTAGATGCAAAAACCCAAATGCAGCAAATAAAACTACAAAAAAAAAAAACACGGCTTATATAGCCTGAGATTTACCTGCCAAACTAATGAGAATGTAGACAGTGTGGAATTGGAAGTGGAAGTAGAAGTTGTTGGAAGGAATGATCTCTTCCTCGATGAGTGAACTACTGGTATCAGAATAAAGTTCAAGCAAATGTCCTTGAACTATTGCATTGAAAAAGGGATTCCAAGCAATCCCGAAACATATGTCTGCATTTTAATGCTCACTTGTGCCTTAATTATGTGCACTTTCTTTTAATTAAAAGTTACTTAATGAAGGTAAGATAATTACAATACGTAACAAAATTATATTTTTTTTGCTATAATAAGCTTAACAAAATTTTAATTTTTTAAAAACTTTATTTCATAAGTTAAGATAACTAGTATTTTTCAGGGAAAAACTTTTAAGATTTTTAACCATCATGAATTATTTTTCTATAATAAATTGTACTAAAGGTAACACACGTAGCAAAATGTTAAGTGTGTTACCGTTACGTGCGTTTCGCTAATGTATTGTCTCAAAGTTTGGTTTGAAAATGCTCAAAATACGTTCAAATGATAATGACATTTAGAACTTATTGAAAATTGAAAGATTTGGTTGCTTAAATGAATATAGAGTTAACTCAACTAAACTTCATTCATAAGAGATAAATTTTTTTCATATGCTTGAAAATAAATATTTTAGGATTTTTTCTCATTTTTGGAAAAAAAAAAAATATATAATTCTTAGTGTAAAATAAAAAATTTTACGCAGTGGCGTGTACCTAAAGTTTTGTTGAGGGAAAACTTAGGTTACTTGCATTAACTGAGCTAAATAATTAGTTGGAAGCAAAGCGCGAAGTCAAAGCAATATCAGCAGTGTTGTACAAAGTTCTGAAGACTTTGAAAAATTGGCCAAACATTTAATGCCTGCCACAATTATTTTGCATATAAGTGAGGATAAAGTCCCTGAATTTATTCAAATGTGCAATCCATGGGAAAACCCCATCCACGGCATAAAAGCTATGCTTGTGATAAAAGTATCTCCTGATCAGGTTGCAAAACTATGGCCCACAAACAATCCTTTTTTGCTAAAATTTCCTCTTGGTATTCGAGATTGCCGACCAACTAGTATTGGAGTTCCAAATAACAGTCGGTGGTGTTTACCTAAGTACAAATATATTTCAGATTATAACCACTGCTATGTAATTGCCAATTTACAAAACGTTGCTGAACGGGAAGTGTTCTATCTTGGATACATTATGGACAGACGGACATAAAAATGCTAGTGAAATTGTGAAAATATAATATTTACGGGAAAAAGTGGAAACAGACACAGTGCTTTCAGAGAACGATGATTTTGATGAATTAGATGTCTCAACGATACAATCTGTTTGACTCTCTAAAGCCAAGGGAAAGCAGGGGTAAATTTTTCCTTCAACTATGAGCTGATTCATATGTTAAAATAATTACTTTTTTATGTTAATTACAAATAAATGTATCTTTTAGTGAAGCATTAGCGATTATTTTCTTGAAAAACTCACAAGGCGAACAGGCGTAACACGCCAACTTCAACAATTTTAAGATATTTATTAAAACAATAAAATTAAAAAAAAAATCCTATAAACGTATTTGATAAGGTATCATTCCATGAAAAAATATTTTTAATCCTATTCATACATACATCACAGAAATAAATTTATATACTTATACTTTGAATATTTTGAATTATAAAAGGTAACACACGAAACGATTTTTTTTAAACATAGAGCAAAACAATATATATCTTTAATTTTTTTCATACTAAGAAGACTTGTACTTTTATTAGCCAAAAAACGAAAACCTATAAAATGTGCAAGAAGTTTGTTCGAAATATCATTAAAGTTGAAAAATGCTGTGTAAATGTAACACACATAACAAAAGAATCGCCATTTAGCATTGAAAACGTTAGGCAAATTATATTAGTATATAAACATTATTTATCAAATTTAGCGATCATAACGTCCAGTTTATTTTAATCATTCTCACTTAAGGCAAATCATTGCATTGCAAATCATTGTCACCGCAGGGCCAATTGCGCTCATAAATATAGCCGCTGGTACTTCTGCCGATTTCGTAATAAGTTGAGTAGCAGTTGAATAAAACTTAAATGTTTTCTTTCAAAAACTATTTTCATTTTTCATTCCATTGTTTCAGGGAAGCCTTCGCTCAAACTGTTTTTATAATTATTTTTCATATTACTGCTAAATGGCAACAAACTCTTTTTGGCAATAAATTTTACATTTATTGCTAAATAATTTAATCAACAGAGTCATGTTGCCATCTAAGATCTATAACAGTATAACGTTACAATTATAAACGAGGCTTGCCTGACAAAGTACGCAGGGAAACAATTAATTAATAAAAATTTCTATTTTTTAAAAATTGATATCATTAAAGCTCGTCAATAGCTACTAAACAAACTGAAAAGAAAAAAAATCGGTTGAAAAAACATAAGAGAAAATGGTTCTTAACTGTTTTGTCTTTGCCGTCTAGAACTATAAGAACCTACTTTCTCGTATACTCCCAACTTCAAATTTATAACGTAGCGATCTCTCTCTCTCACTTTCTCATTTAGCTTTAGTTCTTAATTGCTTCAAATATACGCTTTTCGACGGTTAATATATGTTCATTCATTTCTATATCTACTCATTCACGTATTTATACACCGATTTATTTATTTTTACGTTTATTCACTCATTTATTCATGCATTCTTTCACTCATTCATTTATTCACTCATTTATTCTTTCTTTCAATCATTGATTTATTTATTCATGCATTCTTTCACTCATTCATTTATTCCCTCATTTATTCTTTCTTTCAATCATTGATTTATTTATTCATCCATTATTTCACTCATTCATTTATTCACTCATTTATTCTTTCTTTCAATCATTGATTTATTTATTCATGCATTATTTCACTCATTCATTTATTCACTCATTTATTCTTTCTTTCAATCATTGATTTATTTATTCATCCATTATTTCACTCATTCATTTATTTAGTCATTTATTCATTCTTTCATTATTTCACTCATTCATTTATTTATTGATTTATTCATTCTTTCTTTCGCTTATTCATTTATTGAGAAATATAAATAAAAATCACGATCAAAAATTGCATAGGAAAATAAACTCGTTTAGTTCTTGTTGAACTTTGCATGCAATGGTGTACATGCTCTGCTAACATCTTTCGATAAAGTTTTTTTTTCAAGTAAATCCGTCGGTCATTCAGGATTTATATGGGATTAAAATTTACCCAAAGGCGATATGTTTGAACTGTTTTTTTGAATTATTCAAAAATGAACGAAAATTGTTCAAATAAAAAAAATCAATATTTCACGCCGAAAACTTCTTTCAGTAAGATGCTCATAGGAACTTGGATCTTGTACTAAGAGTTCACATAATTCGATTCATTTTAGGACTCATGCTGTAATGCGAAATTTTTTTGAACTGTTAAAATTTAACGACAAATTATCCCAATGAAGAAGTAAAATATGGAAATGAGAAGTCCTTGCCGAGCTCTTTCGAATGAAAAAAAAAAAAAAAGCTTTCGAATTGGATAATTCCCTCCAAAGTTATTAGGAAGGGATGGACGCAGACAGACACACATTCTCCCCCAGCGCAAAACTGTACTTTCAATTTTTTTATTTTTTGATCTATATTTAATTTCTTTACTTATTTTTGACTTTTCTATTTTTTTAAGATACGTTAAGTCCACTTTCATGCGTTCTTTCTTTTTTTTTTTGTACTTATACGGAGAAGTAGGCTAAAAAGAGCCATTGTTCATATCTACCAGTCGATTAAAATATTTTTTGTTCAATTTATGTTTATTGCACAATCTCGAATTGTGTTTTGGCCCCACAATGCTCTCCAGACAACTGCTGCACCTTGTGGTTTCAGTAGTAGACACATTGTTAGCACCAGGTGAGTGTACAGATTCCCTGAAGTGTCCTGATACCAATGTGGTGCCCCGACATCTGATGAGTAATGTAGCTAAATATGCTTTTTTTTCCATATAATTTCTATTTCATCATGATAGTCTTATTCTACGTATGACTATATTTTGTACCCAGTTTTCAAATTCCATTTCTGAAGAATTAAATTATGATATTAAATGGTAGCACTTAACAGCCCTAGATAATTTAGCAGTAAAAGAAATTGAACGAAATTGTTAAAAAAGGAAAGAACAACTTGAGCGAAAACGGTAAATAGAAGTTACATCGAAAGCCATTTACAGGGATTTATTAGTTTTAAGAAGGAACTGCCATGCACGTGATTATCTCGCGCACAGCACTGGTGTTCCAAAATGTTACGCCCGAGATTATCTCGGGCACATGACTAGTCTTATTAAATGTCACGCCCAAGTATCACTCGAGGTGCAGCGCTGGTGTGAAAATGTCACGCCCGAGTATTACTCGAGGCAATTCTTTTTTTTATTTCTTTTGAGTGCATCGTACTGTTATAGCCGAATACGTATCGGGAGAAGTTTATTTCGGCTTCATCTTTGTCAAACCCGAATCCATCTCAGGAAAAGTTAAAAGCACTGAATTTAGCCTACAAGACTGCAAAGTTTGTTGATCTAGGGAGCTGGTGCACGTTAAATCCGTCGTTGTTCCAATGTCCTCCAAGTGAAACGATACCTCTGTGGTGCCAGCCAGGTGACGGTCTCTCATCTGGGTGCTGGTTCAAAAATTAAGATACCTCTCAATGAGGCGAAAGTCGGACTCCTGCCAAAGGGCCCCGTTGGACTCAGGAGCAGCGCAATTATTCTTCCTCGCTTCGCGCGAGGACACAACAACAGTTGCAATAGTTAAAAACCAAATTAACAGAGGATATTGATCCTTGCCAGGATGGCTATCAAAAAGATAAGAAATTGCCTTGATAGGTTAACGCGAATTTTCTAGTAGAGCAGTTGTACCAGTGCCGACGGGAGAATAGAAATAAAAAAAACACTTCAGCGAAAAACACAAATATCTTTATTTCCTTTTTAGCTATAGTGTAGAAAAGTTTTACCTACAGTGAAGTAATTTCAGTGCATAAAAAATATGACTCCTATAGTAGCAAAACCTACAAAATACAAATAATTTATCACTGAAAAACCAAAAAAAAAAAGAGCATGGACATATTATAAAGAAATATGCAAAGTTTTATAAGTGACATAGTTGAATTCTATTTCGGCAAGTTTCATGATGTGTCCATTTAAATGCGAATAGAAGCAAAATATTTAAGTATCTAATCCTTTCGGCTATCATCATCATCCATTAGCTATGGTGTAGAGAAGTTCTACCTACAGTGGAAGTAATTCCCGTGCATAAAAAATATGACTCCTATAGTAGCAAAACCTACAAAATACAAATAATTTATCACTGAAAAACCAAAAAAAAAAGAGCATGGACATATTATAAAGAAATATGCAAAGTTTTATAAGTGACATAGTTGAATTCTATTTCGGCAAGTTTCATGATGTGTCCATTTAAATGCGAATAGAAGCAAAATATTTAAGTATCTAATCCTTTCGGCTATCATCATCATCCATTAGCTATGGTGTAGAGAAGTTCTACCTACAGTGGAAGTAATTCCCGTGCATAAAAAATATGACTCCTATAGTAGCAAAACCTACAAAATACAAATAATTTATCACTGAAAAACCAAAAAAAAAGAGCATGGACATATTATAAAGAAATATGCAAAGTTTTATAAGTGACATAGTTGAATTCTATTTCGGCAAGTTTCATGATGTGTCCATTTAAATGCGAATAGAAGCAAAATATTTAAGTATCTAATCCTTTCGGCTATCATCATCATCCATTAGCTATGGTGTAGAGAAGTTCTACCTACAGTGGAAGTAATTCCCGTGCATAAAAAATATGACTCCTATAGTAGCAAAACCTACAAAATACAAATAATTTATCACTGAAAAACCAAAAAAAAAGAGCATGGACAATTTTAAAGAAATATGCAAAGTTTTATAAGTGACATAGTTGAATTCTATTTCGGCAAGTTTCATGATGTGTCCATTTAAATGCGAATAGAAGCAAAATATTTAAGTATCTAATCCTTTCGGCTATCATCATCATCCATTAGCTATGGTGTAGAGAAGTTCTACCTACAGTGGAAGTAATTCCCGTGCATAAAAAATATGACTCCTATAGTAGCAAAACCTACAAAATACAAATAATTTATCACTGAAAAACCAAAAAAAAAAAGAGCATGGACATATTATAAAGAAATATGCAAAGTTTTATAAGTGACATAGTTGAATTCTTTTTCGGCAAGTTTCATGATGTGTCCATTTAAATGCGAATAGAAGCAAAATATTTAAGTATCTAATCCTTTCGGCTATCATCATCATCCATTAGCTATGGTGTAGAGAAGTTCTACCTACAGTGGAAGTAATTCCCGTGCATAAAAAATATGACTCCTATAGTAGCAAAACCTACAAAATACAAATAATTTATCACTGAAAAACCAAAAAAAAATAGCATGGGCATATAAAGAAATATGCAAAGTTTTATAAGTGACATAGTTGAATTCTATTTCGGCAAGTTTCATGATGTGTCCATTTAAATGCGAATAGAAGCAAAATATTTAAGTATCTAATCCTTTCGGCAATCATCATCATCCATTAGCTATGGTGTAGAGAAGTTCTACCTACAGTGGAAGTAATTCCCGTGCATAAAAAATATGACTCCTATAGTAGCAAAACCTACAAAATACAAATAATTTATCACTGAAAAACCAAAAAAAAAAGAGCATGGACATATTATAAAGAAATATGCAAAGTTTTATAAGTGACATAGTTGAATTCTATTTCGGCAAGTTTCATGATGTGTCCATTTAAATGCGAATAGAAGCAAAATATTTAAGTATCTAATCCTTTCGGCTATCATCATCATCCATTAGCTATGGTGTAGAGAAGTTCTACCTACAGTGGAAGTAATTCCCGTGCAT
The DNA here is from genome assembly GCA_038502835.1 of Octonoba sinensis. Taxonomy (NCBI): domain Eukaryota; kingdom Metazoa; phylum Arthropoda; class Arachnida; order Araneae; family Uloboridae; genus Octonoba; species Octonoba sinensis. The sequence continues at coordinate 94,361,242 of CM076605.1, read as the reverse complement.
AAAAAATATGACGCCTATAGTAGCAAAACCTACAAAATACAAATAATTTATCACTGAAAACCAAAAAAAAATAGCATGGGCATATAAAGAAATATGCAAAGTTTTATAAGTGACATAGTTGAATTCTATTTCGGCAAGTTTCATGATGTGTCCATTTAAATGCGAATAGGAGCAAAATATTTAAGTATCTAATCCTTTCGGCTATCATCATCATCCATTAGCTATGGTGTAGAGAAGTTCTACCTACAGTGGAAGTAATTCCCGTGCATAAAAAATATGACTCCTATAGTAGCAAAACCTACAAAATACAAATAATTTATCACTGAAAAACCAAAAAAAAAAGAGCATGGACATATTATAAAGAAATATGCAAAGTTTTATAAGTGACATAGTTGAATTCTAAATTTTGGCAAGTTTCATGATGTGTCCATTTAAATGCGAAAAAGAAGCAAAATATTTAAGTATCTAATCCTTTCGGCTATCATCATCATCCATTAGCTATGGTGTAGAGAAGTTCTACCTACAGTGGAAGTAATTCCCGTGCATAAAAAATATGACTCCTATAGTAGCAAAAAACCCACAAAATACAAATAATTTATCACTGAAAAACCAAAAAAAAAAAAGCATGGGCATATAAAGAAATATGCAAAGTTTTATAAGTGACATAGTTGAATTCTATTTCGGCAAGTTTCATGATGTGTCCATTTAAATGCGAATAGAAGCAAAATATTTAAGTATCTAATCCTTTCGGCAATCATCATCATCCATTAGCTATGGTGTAGAGAAGTTCTACCTACAGTGGAAGTAATTCCCGTGCATAAAAAATATGACTCCTATAGTAGCAAAACCTACAAAATACAAATAATTTATCACTGAAAAACCAAAAAAAAAAAGAGCATGGACATATTATAAAGAAATATGCAAAGTTTTATAAGTGACATAGTTGAATTCTATTTCGGCAAGTTTCATGATGTGTCCATTTAAATGCGAATAGAAGCAAAATATTTAAGTATCTAATCCTTTCGGCTATCATCATCATCCATTAGCTATGGTGTAGAGAAGTTCTACCTACAGTGGAAGTAATTCCCGTGCATAAAAAATATGACTCCTATAGTAGCAAAACCTACAAAATACAAATAATTTATCACTGAAAAACCAAAAAAAAAAAGAGCATGGACATATTATAAAGAAATATGCAAAGTTTTATAAGTGACATAGTTGAATTCTATTTCGGCAAGTTTCATGATGTGTCCATTTAAATGCGAATAGAAGCAAAATATTTAAGTATCTAATCCTTTCGGCTATCATCATCATCCATTAGCTATGGTGTAGAGAAGTTCTACCTACAGTGGAAGTAATTCCCGTGCATAAAAAATATGACTCCTATAGTAGCAAAACCTACAAAATACAAATAATTTATCACTGAAAAACCAAAAAAAAAAAGAGCATGGACATATTATAAAGAAATATGCAAAGTTTTATAAGTGACATAGTTGAATTCTATTTCGGCAAGTTTCATGATGTGTCCATTTAAATGCGAATAGAAGCAAAATATTTAAGTATCTAATCCTTTCGGCTATCATCATCATCCATTAGCTATGGTGTAGAGAAGTTCTACCTACAGTGGAAGTAATTCCCGTGCATAAAAAATATGACTCCTATAGTAGCAAAACCTACAAAATACAAATAATTTATCACTGAAAAACCAAAAAAAAAAGAGCATGGACATATTATAAAGAAATATGCAAAGTTTTATAAGTGACATAGTTGAATTCTATTTCGGCAAGTTTCATGATGTGTCCATTTGAATGCGAATAGAAGCAAAATATTTAAGTATCTAATCCTTTCGGCTATCATCATCATCCATTAGCTATGGTGTAGAGAAGTTCTACCTACAGTGGAAGTAATTCCCGTGCATAAAAAATATGACTCCTATAGTAGCAAAACCTACAAAATACAAATAATTTATCACTGAAAAACCAAAAAAAAAAAGAGCATGGACATATTATAAAGAAATATGCAAAGTTTTATAAGTGACATAGTTGAATTCTATTTCGGCAAGTTTCATCATGTGTCCATTTAAATGCGAATAGAAGCAAAATATTTAAGTATCTAATCCTTTCGGCTATCATCATCATCCATTAGGTATGGTGTAGAGAAGTTCTACCTACAGTGGAAGTAATTCCCGTGCATAAAAAATATGACTCCTATAGTAGCAAAACCTACAAAATACAAATAATTTATCACTGAAAAACCAAAAAAAAAAAGAGCATGGACATATTATAAAGAAATATGCAAAGTTTTATAAGTGACATAGTTGAATTCTATTTCGGCAAGTTTCATGATGTGTCCATTTAAATGCGAATAGAAGCAAAATATTTAAGTATCTAATCCTTTCGGCTATCATCATCATCCATTAGCTATGGTGTAGAGAAGTTCTACCTACAGTGGAAGTAATTCCCGTGCATAAAAAATATGACTCCTATAGTAGCAAAACCTACAAAATACAAATAATTTATCACTGAAAAACCAAAAAAAAAATAGCATGGGCATATAAAGAAATATGCAAAGTTTTATAAGTGACATAGTTAAATTCTATTTCGGCAAGTTGCATGATGTGTCCATTTAAATGCGAATAGAAGCAAAATATTTAAGTATCTAATCCTTTCGGCTATCATCATCATCCATTAGCTATGGTGTAGAGAAGTTCTACCTACGGTGGAAGTAATTCCTGTGCATACAAAATGTGACTCCTATAGTGGCAATGCCTGCAAAAAAACAAAAAAAAAAAAATTTAAGGAAACCCGAATAAAAGAGCATGGACATACGATAAAGAAATATGCAAAGGTTTATATCATTGACACAGTAAAATTCTAGGCCGGCAAGTTGTCCATTTAAATGCGAATAGAGGCAAAATATTTAAATATCTAATCCTTTTGGCTATCATAATCACGAAGTAAATTTTCGAGCTCTAAATCTTATCGAAATTTAAAAAAAGAAAGCAAAAAAAAAAAAAAAAAAAAGATAATAGAACAAGAAGTTCCTTCTAGAACTATACGAGCTAACTTCCTGTATGCTCCAACTTCAAATTTATAATCTAGCTATCTCTCTTTCGCTTTCTCATTTAGCTGTAGTTCTCAATTGCTCAAATATACTGTTTTCAACGGCTGTTATATGTTCATTCACTGAATCATTCATTCATTTATTTACTCATTCATAACTCATTTAATTATTCTTTTGTTTGTTCACTTACTTGTTCACTCGTTTATTAATTCATACATCTATTATATATTTTATTCATTGAATTATTCATTTATTGAGAAATATCCTTAAAAATCCCGATCAAAAATTTCTTAGGAAAATAGACTCGTTTAGTTCACCTTTGTAACTGTACTTGTTCTACCTCGCAACATTTTTCCGATAAAATCGCAACATTTTTCCGATAAAATTTTTTTCCAAGCAATTCCGTCGGTTAGATCAGGATTTATATGATATGGAAATTTACCCGTAGGCGCTATGTTGTTATTTTTTATTATTTGAACTGTTCAAAAATGAACAAAAATTGTTCAAATAAAAAATTCAATATTCTACACCGAAAGCTTCTTCCAGTAAGCTTACTCATAGGAACTTGGATCTTGTGCCCTGAGTTTACTTAATTTGCTTCATTTTTTCACATAGGCGCAAATTTTTTGAGCTGTTCAAAATTCAACGAAAATTGCACTGTCAAAGTAAATCAAATAAAAAAAAAAGTAATCAAAAAGTAAAATATGAAGATGAGATGTCCTCGCCGAGATATTTCGAATGTAAAAAAAAATCGGACCATTCCCTCAAAAGAGTTTTTAGGGGGGGGGGGGGATTATATAGGCCGACACACACATTCATTTCCGGTTTTTTTTTTTTTCGATCTTTATTTAATTTCTTCACCTATTTTTGATTTTTCTTTGTTTTGAAAGTTTTTTTACGATAGAATAGGCATATTTTCATGCTTTCTTTCTTTTTTAAAAATTTGTACGGGAAAGTTGGCTAAAAAGGGCCCTTGTTCATATCTACCAGTTATTAAAACATTTTTCGTTCAATTAATATCTTGGGCACTTTGCGAATGGAGTCAACTCTCAAGCCGTTTTGTAGTGTCGATTTCACTAGCGCACCACGGGGAAAAACATGAACTAAATTACAAGAGTTTGCATTGAAGTTTAACTTAAGTCTCCTCTACGACGGTATTATCATTGTCTTGGAAGGAAATTGCATATTTCTTCAAAATCGGTTCGCTCATTTGCAGTTCTTTCAGATTGAATAATGTTTGCACTTTCATTATTTTTGTTCGTCATTTTCTAGACTATTTTTCAACGCTAAAGTTTATTTACGGTATTTAGAAAGGATTGCTTTTTAAAAAAATATCTAACTTAAGAATTTCTTGATACCAAATACATTTAACTGTACTTATTTAGAACATGTTCTACATTTTCATTTTTATCTGTTGAAAATTAATGCTTAGTTTATTTACCTTTTTTATATTGGACTTTATTTTAACAGGATATATTTTATTGATTTTTATAATTGTGCACCTTGTCTTACTACATAGAGAGTTTAAATAAAGATTTTTTTTATGCATATTGTTTTATGATGAAACTTCTGCTCCAATTTTTGGTTTTTCCGATTCAGGGGGCTGGCGATAGTTTTTTTTTTTCTTTTTTTTTTTTTTGCTAAATCAATTTGTTTAGTTTGTGGAGTTTGTTTTTGCGAAAAATATTTAAACCTCACCAACGGCACCCCCAAAATGATATAGTAGATTGATTTGGCTAAAAAATAATAACAATAACTATCGCCAGCCCCCCCCCCCCCCCCGAAACGGAAAAATACCCGATTTGTTAGATCTTATTGTATGATATTTAATGTCATTTTTAATTCAAAAAGAACAGTAAGTACGTTGAATGAAATTAAATGGTAATCTTAAAAACTGTTCTGAGATTCATGCAAAGCTATAGGTTTTAGAAATATAGAATAAAAGATTGTATCAAAGAAAAAAAAAACTGTATTAAAAGAAACCGAGTCGACAAATATAATGCTAGGCGAAGTAAAAACGAGAAAAGGGCAAACAACTATTTAGAATTCTGAAATAGATTAATATGTTTTGAAAGTGTTATTTTAAATATGACTGTGATACGAAACATCAGTGTGAAATACATCTTACTTGCAGTTTAATTCTATAAAAGGGGGAGGGAGAATATTAAAAAGAATTTTGAAATCAATTTTTAAAAAAATGTTGATTAGAAAATTAGAGTCGTTAGTAGAAATGGCATTTTATTTATACGAGGCAAAATTTCAAAGTAATAGAAGCAGTTTTCCAAAACCGATAAAAATTACTGACAATAATGCACAAGTAAAAGAAATAAGTAATGGTTATAGGGGTGACGTCAATAACCGTAATAGCCAAGAATGGGGAGTGACAACAATTAAAGTAACAGCAAAACCGTCAAAAGAAGTTCCTGTTTTTCTCCGTGGGGGCGCTGAACGCAGTTTTTGACTACATAGGAATTAACATTAAAATGTGTCTCTGGTTTATGATTACTCTGTGAGTCCGATGATAGTCAAGAATCCACTGGTGAACCTTCTGGTACCAGTGCTAGGCAAGTTATTAGAACCATGCGTGTGTAAAAATTCCCTCGAAAGTGTCCTAATATCTAATTAGCAATGTTACTAAATATTCATTCTTCCATATAATTTCCAATTTATCGTGGTAGTCTTTTCTGACGTCTGACTATTTTTTGTACATTATTCTCAAATTCCATTTCTTATGAATTAAATTATGATATTAAATGCATTACTTAAGCACTCCTAGATGATTTAGCAGTAAAAGAATTTGAACCAAGTTTTTAAAAAAAAGAAAGAACTGTCTTCAAAACTGATTTGTTGCAAAATCAAGACTATTAATCGCACAAATGTAAGTTACATTCAGAATTAAAAGTTAAAAAAAAAGATCCTTAAACGACATTAATGATGCTTTTTCACCAAGTATTATTCTGCATGTATTGCTATAATGGTTGGAATCTACGATAACCTACTGCATCGTTTACGGATCCCAGTTGTTATAGAAATGGTTGCAGAGAACCAAGTGACTTTTGTACTTGAGCGAAAAAGGAAAAATGGAACTAACAGCGAAAGGCATTTACAGGGATCCTATTGGAATCTACGATAACCTACTGCATCGTTTACGGATCCCAGTTGTTATAGAAATGGTTGCAGAGAACCAAGTGACTTTTGTACTTGAACGAAAAAGGAAAAATGGAACTAACAGCGAAAGGCATTTACAGGGATCCTATTGGAATCTACGATAACCTACTGCATCGTTTACGGATCCCAGTTGTTATAGAAATGGTTGCAGAGAACCAAGTGACTTTTGTACTTGAGCGAAAAAGGAAAAATGGAACTAACAGCGAAAGGCATTTACAGGGATCCTATTGGAATCTACGATAACCTACTGCATCGTTTACGGATCCCAGTTGTTATAGAATTGGTTGCAGAGAACCAAGTGACTTTTGTACTTGAGCGAAAAAGGAAAAATGGAACTAACAGCGAAAGGCATTTACAGGGATCCTATTAGTTCTAAGGAGGATTTAACCCTTTAGCTGTCATACCCGAGAGTATATCGGACACAGCATTGGTGTTCCAAAATAATACGCCCGAGTTTTTCTTGGGCACAGGATTTGGTCTTCCAAAGTTTCACGCCCGAGAATTTCTCGGGGTAATTTTTTTTTTTTTGAGTGTATCGTATTGTTATTCGAGAATATGTATCGGGAGAAGTTTATTTCGGCTTCAGGCTTCATCTCTGTCAAACCCGACTCCATCTCAGGAAAAGTTAATTTTCATTGCATTTAGCCTACAAGGCTGCAAAGTTTGTGGATCCAAAGGTGACGGTCTCTCATCTGGAGCTGGTTCAAAAATAAAGAGACCACATAAAAAGGGGCGGAAGTCGGACTAATGCCTATAAGGTCCCCGTTAGACTGAGAAGCAGCGCGCCCATTCTTCCGCACTCCACGCGAGGCGCGACGACAACAACAGCAACAGTTGGAACAGGGAAAAACCGTATTACTGACGCGATAGATAAGCAATTACCAAGATAATAAATTACCTTGATGGATGAACGCGAATTTTCTCGCAGAACAGTTGTACGAGCGCAGACAAATAAAAGAACATTGAAGAAAAAAATAACATTTGATCTTGAAACAGCGAAAAATAAAATTTTTCATTTTTTTTAGCTATGGTGTAGAAAATTTCTACTAATATTGAAGAAATTCCGGTTCAAAAAAAAATAACTGTTCTAGCAAAGCTTGAAAATTGCAGAAAATCTGAGAAAAACCAAAATAAAGGTGTATGGGCATATTTCAAATAAACACGCAAGTTTTTATATCAGCGACACAGTAAAATTCTATTCCGGCAAGCTGCATGATTTGTGCATATAACTTCGAATAGAAGCGAAATGTTTAATTATCTATCATATCAGCTATCATCAACACGATGTAAATTTTAGAGAAGAAAAAAGAAATAAAGAAAAAAGAAACTAAAAATAGGTATTAAGAAAATGGGAAAGAAAGGGGGGAAAGGCCTTTCTTTATATCCACCAGTTAATTAAATATTTTTTGTGCAATTTATGTTTTGTGCAAAACTGCGCAATGTTGAGTTTTTGAAAGCGGAGTCTAGAAACCACTGCTGAACCTTCTGGTTCGAGTGGTAGTAAAAAAAACCTGCTAGGAGAGAAAAGCCCCTCGGAAGTCCGCCCACTGATTTGGTTGGTCCCGACGTCTAATAAGAAGAAATGTAATTAACTAATATTCTTTCTTCCATATAATTAATTCCAATACATGAATAGTATAGTCTTCAATTACATATGATCACTTTTTGAAAACCGATTCTTAAATCCCATTTCCTATGAATTAAATTTTATGATATTAGACATATTACTAAACCCTTTATCTACTGCATTATGATCTGTAGTATTTCTTTTTTTTTTACAGAAATAGTTTGTCTAGGTATTTACAATGAAAATTAAGGAATTTCTCTACTAATAATAAAGCAGCAAGTATGTGTGTCTGTCTGTCTGTCTGTGTCCGGCGTAGGGCCCAGACCGTCCGGCGGATGTTCATGAAATTTGGCACGAAATTAGTTTGGAACATGGGGGTGTGCACCTCGGAGAGTTTTTTCTGAAATTCGAATTTGTTCTTTTTTTATTCCAATTGATAGCCGAAAGTTTCATAAAATAGTCGTTTTCTATGGGAAGGAAATATCGCATCCTTTCGAGCTTAATACCGTTGAAAAGCGCGTAAAAAACTGCCCCTAGAAAGAGTTTTGTTCTTCTGCTAAAATTCGAAGCCACTAAATTAACCTGAAAAGAAGTTATAAGCGTTTTTCTCTGTAGTTCGAAATTATTTTTTCACGGTAATTAACTTTAATTTTAGTTGAATGGTTACCATGGCGACTGGTTTATGATCCTTTTCTTTTTTAACGAATTAATATTTATTTCTTGACGTTTTTATCATTTTGCGGAGCAGCCGATTTTTAATTAATTAATCAATTAATTTATTTTTTGAATTTTGATTATTCTTTTTTTAAAACGAATTAAAATACTGCACAAGGTTTTTTTTTAAAGAAATGTTATCCTTTATAGCGATTTTTGTTACTCCAACTTATTATTACTATTTATATTTTTATTTATTCAATTTTTTTCTCCAGTGAATTAGCAAACATGTTATTTGTCTATTTGGGCTCAGATGAAAGGTTTTTACGCTTTCAAAGCTTTTCTTGCTGCTGTTAGTTTCTGCAAGCAACAAAATTTTTTTTTTTTTTTTTCGTGGTTTAATGTTTTTTGTGGGGGTCAATGAATAATAGAAAAACTAATTATAGAAAAAATGTTTTCTTTTGAAATGGATTATATCGTTTTCTTTTTTTGTGGGTACTTGTAAAAAACCAAATCCTTTTTTTTAAATGTTTGTTTTCGTTTGATTTCATTGGCGTTTCAAATTTTTTATTGATGGGGTTTTTTAAAAAATAAAAATTTTTCCTTTTAAAAAGTTAGGAGCTGTTTATTAAATGGGGGAATTTTATTGGTGTGTTCATTTTATAACACTAACATAGCCTTACCTTAAAAATTTATAAAATATAAAATGCTCAAGTCTATAAGTTTTTTATTTTTTGACACTGCATAGCGTGCCAGGAAACCCTGTAAAATTTAAAAATTACATAATTTTTTAAATTTCAAAATATTTGCCACAGAGTTTTCCTAATTAAAAATTAAAACTAACACATTAAAAAAATCAGTGGCTTGATTCTTGAATTTTACTACTTTTCTGGAGCGAAACTCTAAAGGAGCAATGTGAACAAAATGGAAGTTCAAACACAGCATCGGTTTAAAATAATACCTACGTTCCTTTCCTCGCTAAAATACTCTTTATAGAACCCTTGCTGATATGTATCCTGAAAAAGGGGAATGTAAAGACTGTCCCGGCAATGTACCATCAGAATATTGGTAAAAATGGTTGCTGGGATGGAATTTATAGAAAATGGTACTTAAAAGTACCGTCAGTAGATAAAGGGTTAAACACTCCTAGATGATTAAGCAGTAAAAGAAATTAAACAAAATTTCAAAAAAGTAAAGATTCCACTTCAAAACGGATTTTTTAAAAGAATCTGACTATTCCTCACACCAAATGCAAGTTACATTCAAAACTAAAATTTAGAAGAAAGATTGCTTCAACGACATTGGGGATCATTCATAAATGATGTCACACTTCGAGGGGGAAGTGGGGTTTATGAAATTGTGATAAAATTTGACAAGGGGAGTGGGGTTTATGGAATAGTGATAAAATGTGACAAGGTGAGTGGGGTTTATGAAATTGTGATAAAATGTGACAAGGGGAGTGGGGTTTATGAAATAGTGATAAAATGTGACAAGGTGAGTGGGGTTTATGAAATTGTGATAAAATGTGACAAGGGGAGTGGGGTTTATGAAATTGTGATAAAATGTGACAAGGTGAGTGGGGTTTATGAAATTGTGATAAAATGTGACAAGGGGAGTGGGGTTTATGGAATAGTGATAAAATGTGACAAGGTGAGTGGGGTTTATGAAATTGTGATAAAATGTGACAAGGTGAGTGGGGTTTATGAAATTGTGATAAAATGTGACAAGGGGAGTGGGGTTTATGAAATAGTGATAAAATGTGACAAGGTGAGTGGGGTTTATGAAATTGTGATAAAATGTGACAAGGGGAGTGGGGTTTATGGAATAGTGATAAAATGTGACAAGGTGAGTGGGGTTTATGAAATTGTGATAAAATGTGACAAGGGGAGTGGGGTTTATGGAATAGTGATAAAATGTGACAAGGGGAGTGGGGTTTATGAAATTGTGATAAAATGTGACAAGGGGAGTGGGGTTTATGAAATAGTGATAAAATGTGACAAGGGGAGTGGGGTTTATGGAATTGTGATAAAATGTGACAAGGGGAGTGGGGTTTATGAAATTGTGATAAAATGTGACAAGGGGAGTGGGGTTTATGAAATAGTGATAAAATGTGACAAGGGGAGTGGGGTTTATGAAATTGTGATAACATGTGACAAGGGGAGTGGGGTTTATGAAATTTTGATAGCATGTGACAAGGGGAGTGGGGTTTATGAAATTGTGATAACATGTGACAAGGGGAGTGGGGTTTATGAAATTGTGATAAAATGTGACAAGGGGAGTGGGGTTTATGAAATTGTGATAAAATGTGATGAGGGGAGGGGATAACAAGAAGTGTGACATCAGAATTGTACGACATAGCGTGACATGTGACAAAGGGGGGGAGGTGTCAAATATATCGGAAAATGCGTGACATCAATTATGAATGGTCCCTTTATGAATGCCTTTTTACCAAGTATTATTTTGCATGTACGTAAAACCTGTTTAAGAAGTGTCCGCTTAAGAAGTTTTCCCGTTTAATATGTTTTTAATTTCAATACCAGTTTCACTCTCATGTCCCCAATGTTAAAATAGCCCTTTTAAAAAGGTATTGCTTTTATTTTTTCCCCGCTTAATAAGTTTTCATATCGGTCAATTTAGTCTTTCAAATGACACTAAGACTTCTAAAGTTTTTAAAAGTCTTAATGTCTTCTAAAGTCTTAGTGTCTTCTCTAATAACTTCTAAAGTTTCATGTTTTTCAGGGGTTTTTTTTCAATTTACGTAAGTTATTTTTAATGGAAAAAGGTCAGGAGTAGGTTTAAAAAAGCTATTTTGGTCACTTTTATGTCAAGGGTACCCTTTTTTCAAGACTGAAAGTTCCAGGAAAACAGGTGGCAGTTAGAGGATTAGTCAATTTCCACGAGAACAATGATGACTGATCAGGGGAGAAAGGAATGTTTGTAGAGTCTCCAATGGGGGTTTCTATTTTTTGTCTAATTTGAATATTTCCAAATAATATCATCCCTAATTATCATAAAGTAAATTCATTTTCAAACATAGAGCCTACCCGTTTAAGAAGTTTTCCCGGAAAAGAAGTTTTTTTCTCTTGGTCCCATGAAAAACTTAAGCAGGTTTTACTACTACTATACTGGTTCAAATCTACGAAAACGTACTGCCTCGTTTACGGATCCCAGTTGTTATAGATATCCTTGCGGGGAACCAAGTGCATTGCACTCGAGCAAGAATGGAAAAATAAAAATACAAGGGAAAGCATTTACAGGGATCCTATTTGTTTTAAACCCTTCGCTCTTGCTCCCGTGAAAATGACGGGCTGGGGTTTCGCCTTCTATTTTTCGCTCTTGTGATATTTCTGGGCTGGAGTGTTTAAAATTTCAAAATAAAAACAAATGAAAAAATAAAAATGAATATATATATTGTTTCTACACATATTTTTATATAATTTTCAGGGATAAAAAAATAGGAACTTTTTTGACCTTTTTCTTGAAAATTACCCGACCGTTAAGGGGTATAACTTCAAATTTCACATGCTACGGAACAACAAATAAAGGGGTTTTCCCCTTTATTTGTTGTTCCGTAGCATGTAAACATAAATGAATAAAGAATTAAAACGAACTAACAAAACAAATGAATAAAACCCTACCGTAAAACTAAGCATTAAGGAATATTTTTTAAATTTTTTTATTTATTTTATTTTAAATAACTTATTCATAGTTCATGCATGCACTGCATGTAGCCTGAAAGTCCATTGTGCAACGATGAAAACTTTTGAGATTAATTAGAAAAAATTGTAAGCTTATTCAAACACAAAACGTGCTGTCCAAAGCATAACAATGAAAGTTTCAGTATGAAACATTTAGTCAAAAGTATTATCAAATAACCTCAATGTATGTTTGGGATACCCTCAAAAAGGATTAGTTAAGTTAGTACTAGAACATTAAAATCATTAGATGTGTGAAACCTCCCTAGTTTATATCTACATTTAGTTTATATCTATATATTATATATATGTACGTGTGTGTATGGTATGTATCCATACATACATTAATATGGACTGAGGTAACGGGTTAAAAGACTCAGACTGATACTATTTGAATGAATTTAAGAACACTTAATTAACGAATAGGAACTATGTGCAAAATAAAAATTTAAGTTAACATTTAATCGGAAGGTCACTCCGGTGGTCGACGCGACTTGGCGTCATTCTGCTAACCCCACAGAACGACCAGACGATGAACAAGCTCTCTTCATTCCGTTGCGATTCGTTAAAATAGTGAGGAGCGCATCCTGGCTGCGGCAAGGAACTTGACTGATTTGCATCTTAACTTTTAATTCTGAATGTAACTTACATTTGCCGATTCACTTCCACATTAATATATATATATATAAATGAAAAGAAATGAAAGTTCCGGGACATGTAGACTAACATCAACGAAGCGTATAAACTGCTGATACAAAAACTAAAAGTCAAAAAACAAGAAACAAAAACAAATAACTCTCCTCATCAGTGGGCGGGGAGCATAACGCATACATAAGAAACCAAAAAATAGTCCTACAGGTTTCGGAATGCGTCGCAGAAATGGCATGTAAAAGGAAGTATTATAAATAAATTGAAGCGACGATGTTGCGATAAATTGAAAATGTGGTAAATAACATGAAAATGAAACTTTGACGTAAATAACGCAAAAGGCATTGACGAAAAAATCTCAAAATTAAACAGACGTGAAACATGCCACCAATACGACGCACCCGCCCATACCTGCAGGACGTTGGCACGTAGCAACGATTATACTCACCTACACCCAGAGATGAGAGGTCCAAAGATGCGCCGACAAAAGCAGAAAATACGAATATTTTCATTGTTGTTCCGTGGCCGAAAACTCCTGATCAAACAATCGTGTCAGACATCATCCGCTGCAACACATCCAGGTTGAGGCCTTCCATAGAATTTTAGAGGTTTTTAGCCACGACCCTTCATAACATCCACAGCGAACAGCGTCGCCAGTACGTCAGCTAGCACGTGCGTCGTACATGCGCACAGCCCTCTTGAATATATTAACGTAATATTTAATGAATTCTAGTGGAAAAAGGTTATTATAATAAAGATTTGCGTCATTGATGAAGATTTGTTTATTTAAAAAGATATTATTGTTACAGATTTTTGAAAATCTGTTTAATTGATTTATTATTACGTTAACAAAACAAAAATTCTTTTATTTAAATTACTGTGCCAATGCGGCATTTGTATCGTAGAAAAATTAAAATCTTTACGCTTGTCGTAAAGATCGAGATTTAGTTTGTCGGTTTCAATATTTATATAGATGTCTAAGAAGTTGGCGCAGGTTGCAGTATTATTGGTTTTATTTAATGTAAGGCATTTTGGATATATTTTATAGTGGATGTTGCAAAAATCTGAATCGATTATTAGAATATCATCTATGTATCTGTATATCTGCAATTTTTTGTTATAAGTGATCACAGTTATATTCATAAAAAAACAAGAATAAGTTATCAGCGGTACTGGAATAGTTAGTTCCCATGCCAATACCGTAAATTTGTTTGAAGATATTGTTTTGGAATAAAATGCAGTTATTATTAAAACAGAAATGACACAGATTTATGAAATAACTTCTGTCAATTTTAAGTTCAAGTTCTGTGCAAAAGGTATCAAAAAGTTTTTCGATAACTTCATACAGATTATTAATTGGAATATTGCAAAACAGGTTTTCAAAGTCAAATGTTTGAAGCATAGTAGGCACAGAATAACGTAATTTAGGAATAATTTCAAAGCTGTTATGAATAATCCATAAATAGCTAGTATGTTTAAATTTATTTTTAATGAAATTATAAATAGCTTTTAGAAACTGTTGAAGTCTTTTGTTGAGATGTTTACTAATACTATTACTTGTACTGCAGATGAAGCGGAATTTAATTGGATTTTTGTGAAATTTGGGAGTAAGAAATAATTTTATTTCTTTTTTGTGAAATCTGGGAGTAAGAAATAATTTTATTTCTTACTCCCTGCAGGTATGGGAGGGTGCGTCGTATTGGTGGCATGTTTCACGTCTGTTTAATTTTGTGATTTTTTTCTCAATGCCTTTTGCGTTATTTACGTCAAAGTTTCCTTTTCATGTTATTTACCACATTTTCAATTTATCGCAACATCGTCGCTTCAATTTATTTATAATACTTCCTTTTACATGCCATTTCTGCGACGCATTCCGAAACCTGTAGGACTATTTTTTGGTTTCTTATGTATGCGTTATGCTCCCCGCCCACTGATGAGGAAAGTTATTTGTTTTTGTTTCTTGTTTTTTGACTTTTAATTTTTGTATCAGCAATTTATACGTTTCGTTAATGTTAGTTTACATGTCCCGGAACTTTCATTTCTTTTCATTTATATCTATATTTCAATATATTAAAGTTTGCTGTTTAGTGCTGCATTTGCGCCTGGCACTAACTTTGACAATGACAATTTCATATACTTAACAACTTGCTACACCTATATATATATATATATATACACAACTACATACATATAAAGAGATATATATGTTCAACAAATGAAACAAGGAAAAATGTAACGTTCTTAACTTTTTAAATCGTTAATATTTTTACCACAAATGTTCCCAAAAAAGCATATTTTTTATTGTACATACTTTAAGTCCTAACTTGGCATGAAAGGAAAATGAAAGATATATTTTTTTTAATTTCATAAATAATGAATTTAAGCATTTTTTATTTGAACTTTGAAAGACAAATGCTATTTCAATCTGTTAAATGTATGGGCAAATCAAAACAAGAAAGGCGGAAATCAATGCCCGTACGCTATACGGGCAAACCAGTTGAGGGGTTAAGTACAAAATTACAATGCAAAATGCCGTCACGTGTTTCAGAATTACAAGGAATTTTCTTTTCCAACGCAAGATAGAAATGAGCAATGGAGAAAGACAAAACAAAAGCCCCGCCAAAGATAATAATCATACCAAAAGAGAACAATTTTCCCAAATACAAAAAATCAGATATCTGCATTTTTCACTGCAAAATTTTGTACCTAATTCCTTTTCCTTTTGTCTTATTTCATATTAAGCCTAATGATTGTTTATACTGAGAACCTTCGAGTAAGATTATGCATTAGCTCATAAAATATCAGTTTAAAGATTAACTCTAATTTTTGTGTTTCTCATATATATGTATTAATTTTCAAACTATGTAGTCTTCTTAAAACTTCTGGATCTTTTTTTAGAGAATTTCTGAATTTTAAAGATGCAAAACCTTGGTTTAGGACGCATGCCTCTCAGAATAAATGAAAACTATGCAGTGGTCTATCATGAAAAGTTTGTAAATAAAAATATTCCATTTCCTACTTCCAGGGCTGTTATATTGCTAGCAATAATTTTTTACGTCGTGCAGAATATGCAATTTGCATTCCACGCTTGCTGAGTTGATGTTTTTCCATCTGAATTTATGGCTTCGAAAGAAATTTTACAAGCAACGAATTTATGCGAGTTTGTGTAATCAGTACACAGCTGTTGAATTTGAAATATTTAGCTATAAAAAAAGCTGGACGTAGTTCGTTCTGTCTTAGCTAAAATGTAAAAAAAAAGTTCCTGTATATCATGACTTTTTGAAAATATTGAATTTTCGGTCAATTTAAGCATCGCATTAAGGTTATCGATTTAAATGTCATAAATATTTTATCCGTCTCGTTGCGGAGTTTTAGTTTTTAATATTTTTGTTCAGAATTTTTAATGATTGTATATATATATATATATATATATATTTATGTGTGTGTAGTACTACTTTTCTGTTATATGTTGCTTTACTTCAATTGTTGCTGTTTTGCGCATGCGTAGGTGATAAGTGTTTATTTTTCCGTTTTAACTTTTTAAAAAATATTTCATATACATATTTGTGTTTTTGTTGGTGATATTCAGACAAATCTGCGGTTCGTACATACATTTGATACAGAAGGGAAGTAGTTATAAAGGAACAAAATACCGCATTACTTTTTTGAACTTTATTGTTTCACATTTTTGTTCATTTAACTTGAGATAAGAATTTAAATTGAGATAAAGGCTTAAATATGTAACCAATAGCAAAATGCTTTGTGTAGAAATACATTATTTTTATAGAAATTCAAATTAGGCGGGTAAAAGTATGAATCATGAATTACTTTCCATTTAAGTTGTCAAATTTGTTAGGCGTGATATTTCTATAATTCGAAAAGATTATGAGAAATACTTTTAGTATAGAAGAGAAATAATTAAACTAGTTATAGAACTTTATGAAAGGCCTAAAATTGAATTTAACGCACACATAATGAGCGACCTTTCTTTTTATCGATTAACTAAACTATGTTAAGTTAATTTACTCATTTTTCTTTATGAAAGATGTTAAGAGCAATTTCGTGACGAAATTCAACTTAAAAATTAAACATGTTAAATTAAATTTTCTAAAAATACTTCTTTTTCACCCTAAATTACTATAATTTTAATCTCGTGGTAAGAGAATATATATTAAAAATTTGTTTTTTTTTTTTTTAATCTTAACTTGTGAATGCTTTTTCAAAATTGCAGATTTTGATACTCTCAAAAGGAATAACATTGTTTGTTACAGTTTCTTCAAAAAATAATGTTCTTTTTTTTTTTTTTTTTTTGTCATTATTATTATTTTTTTTTGTAACGTGGTCTAAATTTGTTAAATTATTTGCATTGAATGCCATCTTTACTTGCCCTCTGATAGACAGCTAAATTGCACTATATTTAGTGCTTCATGCATGTAAAAGTGAATTTCATAAAATATTCTGAATTGGTTATATTATGCAATAAGGGTGGTATTTTTTAATGTTAACGATTTCTTGAAACTATATAGACTGGTTGGGCCTTCATTTCTTTATCTATTCACTTACTACGGTTTTAAAAATTATTTCCTTGACAAAATTACCTTAGATCAGCGGTTACCAAACTGTGGTACACATACTACTAGTGGTACGTGAAGCCTTTCCAGGTGGTACGCGTGGCAAAAAAAAGAAGACACAAATGCTATAAACTAATTTGTACTGTGTTTTGGAAGTACGTATTAAAAATATATTTTATATATTTCATATATTTTACGTATAGAGCTTTATTCTAATAAATGCTTTTTCTGCCTTAATAACAATAAAAAATGGTGTGATTTATGTTACCAAGTCGTCCTAGTAGTTTTCTATAATCTATTATTATTATATTCTATACAATATAGTGATATATTTGTAGTGGTACGCAAATGGTTTTCAAGAAAAATGGTGGTACGCGAAAAAAAAAAAAAAAAAAAGATTGGCAACTCCTGCCTTAAGTTATTTTAATATTTCTTAATTGTTTTACTGGCATTTAGCATATCATGTACTAATTACTTTTATTATTACGTTTTACGCTGAATAGAATTTTGCTTCAACAAATAAAAAATTTAAAATATTATATGGCAACATGTAGAATATAATGCCAGATCGTAAAGACATCAAACTGGATTTAGTTCATCGCCGTTGTGATTTGGAAATATCTGAAAACGCTTTTTCCGATAGCCTCAAATATTTTACGACTTTCTATGTGTCAAAACGTCATCATAAGTATAGAGGAAAACTTTTAAGAAAGAAATAAAATACGATTTTCAGACAGATATGTATAGAAAGTTAAAAGACCAAAAAAAAAAAGAAGAAAAGAATAGAAAAGTAAGAGTATTTTTTTCCTCTGCTACTCTTTTAACATTTTTGTTGCAAATGTGTTGATGTCAATTTACAAAACTGATGTTTTGAAAGTATTTTGCATGTTGTAGCAGTAATTTTCTGTTCATGCGAGAAAATAATAATTAATAAAGGTTGGAATTATATCCTAACAAAATATCAAGATATGTGCAGTGTTGCACTGCTTTGATGTAGTAAATCTCACGTTACCTTGCATTACACGATCATGCGTAACTATATCCATAAATAAATTCAGTAGTTGACCAATAGCACATGCAATATTTATAATACATAAGTTGGTACCTTTCAGTACTACAGAAGTAGGTGCCAGAATTTATAACACAAGAGGTTTCAAGATACCCTTGGTGTAGTTTCAAGGTCATTGGAGTAGTTTCACGGAAAAATCGGCAACAGAATCCACAGGCTTTTGCAGACAAATAAAGGTTGTGTAACAGCAACAATACCTCTTATTCATCGAGAAAAAACGTGCGCGGGCATTCCCCCACGTGTATAATTAAGTATTTGGTATGGGTATTCAGATATTGCCATGAAATTCTCTGCAGAGGCTCATTTTCGATTGTTGATCAATCAATTATTAAATCACATAAGAGATTCATTCAATTTCTGTTCATCCAACCACCACCTGAGGGTTGGTGTTTGAGTCACGTTGTTTGATTAATTATTAGTTGTGAGTAGGGTTGGGCAGACTTTCCCCATGGTACCATCTACTCTTGATTGTTTTCAAGGTATACTGGTTTACCTAGTGGTGTAGGTGTGGTAAGCTAAAACAAAAAGGTCTACAATGTTTATTATAAAGTAATAATAAATACGGAATATGTATTTACTGAGCTAGCCCTGCTTAAAAATACTTATTTCTAAAACCGCGACGAAAGATGCTAACATAGTAATAATATCCACTAACATAACAATTTCAAATGATGCGATTATTATCAAACAATTCAAAATACATTAAAAAATAAAGCATTTTTATCTAAAGTTAACTCTCTTTGTTATTGTAGGCTACATTTTTTAAAAATTGGGCTGATTGCTCTTTTTCGAGCTAGTAGCATCCCCCCCCCCCCCCCGTTATTTTGTTGTAAGTTCAGCTACTTTGAGATTTTATTTTAGTATGCACGTTGCGCGTCTTTCCATAATGTCTTGGTGGTCCACCGGTCGATCGCGATCGACTTAATGCCCACCCCTGAATATGAATGCATAATATTACCATGGAAGTCTTTAGAGAGATTCATTCAATTATTAATCAACCGATTATTAAATCACTTGAGAGATTCTCTTATTTGCTTTTTCTTCGATCAGATGCGTGACGGCGTTTGAGTCAAGTGCATAATTAAAGGAACTTAGACTTTTAGGGCCAGTGTCCATACCAAACATAATATTTTCCGCGCTTATAGGCCGTGGTCCAACCAAGATATATATCAAGCATCACATGTGCTTGAACCTCATTGGATAAGCCACCAATCTCAGGCTTGCTGGGGCTGCTTCTGAGAAATATCTTGGTGGTTCCACGCCTAATCCCAGAAAATATTATGTTTGGTAAGTGTATAATTAATCATTAGTTATAGGTATTTAGATATTTGCATGAAAGTATCTATAAAAGTTCATTCGATTGTTGATCATTTGATTATTAAATCACTTGAGACTCAATTCGTGTTTATACAATCATTAGAATTACTTGATAGACGGTGTTTCGATTATGCAGATACATCGATTGTTCCTATCACTAATAATAATAACCTGATCCACAACAATCGAATACAGCCTTTATGTAGATTGCAATTCTCTAAAAATTGTGTTATATAAACATTAAAAATCACTTTTGGATTGCGCTACAGAAGCAAAATAATTTTTTTTTTTAAATAGTTTTATGGGCATAAAACTTCTTAGAAAAGCAATGTCCTTAAAGACAGTCAAGGAAAAATAAGGGTGTAAATATTAATTTGTTACGCTGCCTATGAATAAATGTTTCTAAAATGCATTCTTCTCTTTAACATCGAAAGAGAATATTTAATTAATTACATTGCATCATTATTCTTGTGGCTTAAAATGTTTACTCGAAAGGCATAATAGCTTTTAATCAACAGGCGCTTCACACTCAGTTTAATTACTTGGCTCTTTTTTACCACTTAATGACCTCATTTTTGAGGTAGCCTTAAAATCCTATATTATGCTTCTCACTTTTTTAGCACTTATTAATTTCGGAGTTGCGAAGCGTGTGAAGAGCTTGTGGTATATTAAGAAGCATTAAGAGCATGTTATGAATTTTAAAGGAAGATAAAATGACGTTAATACTTGTTACTGAGTTTCATTATACTCTTTTGAAGTAATTTATTATCTGAGATTTGATTTTGTATGAAGATTTTTTTGCTTATTTGGTTCTATTTATATTTTTGAAAACTGACACAACTGCTAATCACGGTTTGTTTTAAACATAGTGTTAAGCATAGAAATACGTATAGGTTGTAAACAAGACAATCTATGACCATTCTTTTTATTACTTTCAATAGTTGATGCTCTAAATAGACCAGTCATATTTGGCCCAAAATATTAATACACTCACTGAAAAATATGTTTCTTTATAACGTTTTAAGAATTAAAAAGAGTATCAAAATAAGACACATTCTTAATTATGTGGAACTAGTCTTGGATTTTTATGGAAAAAAAGTGAAAATTTTCGCTTAAACCTCTAAAAAATATATTATTCTTTTTTTTTCTTTTTGCAATGCGATTAAGATTCCATTTTTTTCTTTATTTTTCTGTTTCATTAAATATTCCCTTTAACTTCAAAACTGTTAACCTAATAAATAGACCATCTCTTATGAAATATGAGACATACGTTTTTCTTTAAGAAAATGCTTCAAAAAATGCATGTATGTTTTATGCTGGAAACTACCATAGAAATGTTTAGTGTTCGATTTAAAATTTGCACCAGCCAAAGTGTCAAGGAGAAGATAAAGGCTCACATGACAATTTTTTTAGGGTTTTAAAGGCCAGTTGGGTTTTATAAACAAAAAAAATTATATTTTTTTTAGACCGGCTTTCACATACATAGTACCGTTTTCACATCGTATCTACTGGTAACCATTTTTTCATCTATAATAGTGTTTTGATAGCGTTTATGTACCCTTTCTGTAATTTTTGTGATACTGAGTACCCCCAATCAATAATATGTACACATACGCTTTAATAGCAATTTAAAACATATGTGTTCCTGCTTAGCGCATAAACAAAATAGTATTGAACAAAATATAAAATTGTATTGCAAAAAATATAAGTAAAGTAAATAAAAGTTACGTCATCTATATCGTTTGTATTGTAATCAATGAGAAGAATGAAATTGTTTATGCTGAAAAGACAGATCAATATCATTTGTCAGAACTTTCGCTTTTAAAACTGGCTACACACAATCATCTTGTTACAAGAATGATATTAAAGTTGCACGAAGAAAAAAATGAAACTGAAGACATAATTGCTTGTTAAAGTTAATTGAATACAAGAAAGGGTTAGTAGATATTATTTGAAAAAAATTGGTAATACTGTTTCATTCACAGTTCTTTACCCCCAAATTGTTCTCGAGTTCCTTTCCTTAACAATCTTACTTTCTGCTTTTTTAAAAATGGCAAAAGTAGCTCCATTGATCTTTAATTCTAAGATCATTTTTAGTAATGAAATTAAGATAATAAATCACAAAAATTGCTCTTTCCACTCTAAAGAGTTTCCAAATTTTTATTTACGTTTATTTTTATTGAGTACGTCAGTAAAAAAAAATAACATTAACTCATACAGTGAAATTTCAATCATATATAAATCCTGTTCTAACAGACAGATTTGCTTGGGACAAAATTTATCGAAAAGTTGTTATGGTGTAGTAGAATATGTACAGATATAAAGATCATCCACAACTAAAGAGCAAAATTTCCCACGAAACTTTTTGATCTGGGCTTTTAAGGATAATTCTGAAATGGACGAATGAATGTGTGAATTAATATAAGCGATTATAAAAGGTATATTTGAAGTAATTAAGAACTAAAGCTAGATGAGAGAGAGAGTTAGATTATCAATTTGGTATTGGTGTATACAGGAAAGTAGGATCATATAGTTCTAGAACGACTTTTATTGTTTTATATGATGAAATTAAAATAACAAATGAGAAAAACTATTCTTTCAACTCTAAAGAGTTTCTAAAGTTTCATTTACGTTAGTTATAAAGGTCTACGAAAAAGTATAACGTTGATGTTTCATTTCATTTCTTTAATCCCTAAACAGAATCATATTCAAGAAGCGTTTTGAGAACTACTTCCAAAAATCAATGCTTCATTTAAATTCTCCAGGACTCAGAAGGTATTCGCTCTTTAAACTGCCGATCGGGTTTCATCATCTGTCAACACTCTGAATTTCAATGCTCAAGATTCAAAAGCTTGCCTTATTAGCATCGAAATTGCTTTTGCATTTCTTGTTTGATAAGTTTTGATTAAACAAGAAAGGATAATACGTGCGCCCAAAATATCTTTGTGGTCGATCTTCTTTATTTAAATCTATATATTTTTTTTCTTTTTGCAAACATATTGATTATTTTGTAAAACATGATATTGTTACGAAAATCTGCTTTTAATTTTTACTAGTAAGCCCGGCGGTCATACGAAATGACCGCTGTTCTAGATATTTTAAATTGTAATTAAAATGATTTGTGCAAAGGTGTGCTAATTCAAACTGAATTACCCAGGTCAGACGGCGAGGACGCCCCTTCGCTTAATGCCCCACACTACTATAGACTTATTTACTATATAATCAAATTGTTTGTGAAAAATATATATTTACCATCCAAAGAACTTATTGAAAATTTTACTATGCTTTTCAGAAACAAAAATTTTAACGAAACGGGGAAAAAGAGCGCTGCCACTCTAATAAGAAAAGTATAAAAAGGACAGACGATAAATGAATAAATTAAAAAGAAAGACAGGATTAAATTAAATTCGCGTATACATTCATTTTTAACGGAGATTGCAGCGAAGCCTCATTCAATATGCTAGCTAAATGTTTCAAATATTATTAGTATATTTGTTGCATTTTTAGAACAATGGCAATTGTGTTGATTTGTTTGTTCACACGGCAACGGTAATTATATGGTTGGAAACGACGGCAACAATGCAAAAATAAAAGAAAACGGGTCAAGAAAATCGTTGAAAATTTTTTTAAAAAATAATTAAAAAAAACTAATAGAGTCACAACTTTCATTTTTGCGGCGATGCGTTTCTCGGGTCGTAAACATTAATCGTGCCGAATGTGGGCCCGATCGGTTAAACGGCCTGGGATCCTTTAGCGGACAGACAGACAGACAGAATAAGGCGCTTATATATAAGAAGATATTTTGCTATTTCTCGCCAAGCTTGGCGACTTTTTGAAATGTGATTCCCACGAGAGTCGCCAAGCTTGGCGGAAAACAACAAAATACAGTTCTACCAGAAACCACAGTGATCTGCCTGGGAGAGTGCCAAGAATAATCCTTTCATATTCAAGGGAAGAACTACTGGTGTAAAGAATATACCGTGTTTGTTATCGTTCTAGTTCGCTTAACATACTATCGAACTGATGCTATAGGCCAATTTGTAAATTTAGTTTCTTTCAACAAACAGAGATGCGAACATTCTAGATTCGCGTACCAAACAAACGCACCTGCAAAACGAACAAACGTAGAACGGATTTGTTTCATTCTGCCTTGCGCAGAAGAGTCCAAATGTCAAAATTTGGTTGTCGAAATGTAAAAATCCATTTTCGAGGAATGTAATTCCCATGAAAGTCGCCAAGCTTAGCGAGAAACAACAAAGTTAAAATTTAAAAATATATTTTGGTAACAATATTATATTTTATTGAATCAAGTTTTGTTTCTCAAATATTCCTTTCTTTAATGTCAGTTAAAATTAGTGCAATCATATTAACAATATTAAAATTTTACTTCAATTGTGATAAAATATGTCTTTATGATCATTGGTTCTTCCTTTTTTCAAAACTTCGTTTCTTTGTCAGCTTCCTTGATATATCGAGTGCACTAAAATTTTTAAAGTTTACATTTCGACACTACAAACATAAAAGTTGGAGGGTACTGATAAAATAAATACATATATGTTTTGACCAGCAATAGTAATTCGATATGAACTATTAAAAAAAGTGCAATATCATGTATGTATCAATGTACTACATGATAAATTAGGACTGATTAAAAAAATCCTGAAGTACAACGTTGCTCGGATTTGACCCTTTGTCATTTTAAATACAGGAAGTAAAGTTTGAAAAAATATAAAAAATACTAAAATAAATATATTGCCTATGTACTCGAAATCAGTTTCAGAACACTAGATCTTTGAACTCGTAAGTTATTTGATGAGTAATATATATTAAAAAACATTGTACTTACAATGATTATCATTTACACTTTTAAACGATAAATTTCTACTTAACTACTTTATTGCAAAGCATTTATTCTACTGACCCAAATATTTTCCATTGTTCAGTAAAACTTCTCTCAAATGAAAATATCATTTTGGGAAGAAAAGAAACCCCAAAATGATGTTATTTTTGTGCTGTGACAACGATAACTGAATACTATTTTATAAGAGTGATGTTGTTTAGAAAATTTTACATTTACTTTTAGGAAGAATGAATACTCTCAATTGATATCCAAATTTCTCTTTCAACAGCATATTCTCAAAATAGTCTCGTTCTCCGACAACAACAAAATCTGTTAGCATTATGTAGTGACTTCTTCCTACGGGGGAAAAAAACTAAATGATAGAGAGGTGTAGACTCCTAATACGTATGTTTCATTAACCCTTATTCTCATAAAGTAGCATATATGCTACTTTATGAGAATAAGGGCTAGCAAATAACAATGCGAAATATGCGCTGACGTCACTTAACAGATAGAAAGTAAGGGAAAACCCCAGGTAGCATATATGCTATTCTATGAGAATAAGGGTTAACACTAAACCTACCGGCAATTCTTGTATACCTATTCCTACCGCGCTCGGTATCCAATGCAGATAATGGTTGATTTCTTGCGAAATATATATAAAATGAAGAATTTTCATAAAATCTCGTCCTAAGAAACGTAAGTGCAATACTTGAGAATACTCAATACTATTGTTGTCTGCTCTATTCAGTCGCAACCGATACATTGTTCGCTCGAAGAGTGAAAGTGTTCGGACGTGGTGCTTCGCTCTTGGCATGCTTATGGACCGCGTGAACGCTCGTTTTTGCTAGTCATGGCTCGATTATCATGTGCGGTTTCACTCTTCGAAGTTTCACTTTTCGAGCGAGCAGTGTAACTAAAGTATTGTCTCATATCAACGGTCTTTAATACAGGCCGATGCGGTAGGTTGGACTCATAATAAAGTTTTCTTGGTAAACAGAAAACATTACTAGAAGTACAGAGTGATAAAAAACATTATATGCATTTTCTAAGAATTGTCATATAGTTCGATAACGGTATTATAACGTTTAAAGTGTAATTCTAATAGAAAGTTTGAAAACGGTCAATTTGACCGGTACGGTAGGTTTAGTGTTAATCAGGATTCGTTTCTTTTGACAACCAGTTGTGTTTTTAAAGATGCTAATATATATTCTGAACATAATCTGAGCCGTTAGAAAAGCTTGCAATATGTTTCGTTCGAGCACGTCTCTCTTTCACAGACATGCTGGAGAGACAGGGTCATACAAGAATAAGCGAGTAAATTAATGTGGGCATCTATCAGCAGGGGCATGTAAAGTTGACAATTATACATTTTCTTATGCATTTTAAATTCTTTAAAATGTGTCTAAAAATACAGACAGAATCATAGGATTTTTTTAAGCATATGATGTTTGTTAACTTATCTACGCATCAAAAATTAATTACGATTGCTGATTTATCCCATTTTCATAGAAATAAGCACTCGCAATGAGATTCATGGTCTCTGTAATATACACAAAAATTGTAATATACTTTTAAATGATGAACTTCTACTTAAATACTTTATTGCAAAGTATTTACTCAACTGACCCAAATCTCTTCCATTGTTCGGTAAAACTTTTCTCAAATGAAATTATCATTTTGGGAGGAAAATAAACCAAAAAAAATATTATTTTTGTTTTGACAGTGATAACTGAATACTATTTCATAAGAGCAATGATTTTTGGAAAATTTTCCATTTACTTTTAATAAAAATGAAAAGTTCGATTAATATCCAAATTTCTCTTTCAATAGAATGTACTCAAAACGTTCTAGTTCTAAAACAACAGCAAAAAATCTGATAGAATTTTGCAGTAACTTCTTCTTCCTTCAGAAAAAATAAAAAATCTAAGTAATACAGTGTTGTGGACTCATAACACGTATAAATATCAAATAATCAGTATTTGACAACCAGTTGTGCTTTTCAATGATAATAATATATATGTTAAAAAAGAAAAACAATCCAGAAACACATTAAAAGTGAAACAGCAAAATATTCATCAAAGTCTCTCTGTTACAGCTCTAGAGACACAGCAATGTATAAAATAAAGGAGTAAACTAATAACTCGCGTATATATCTCAGAGAGATGGTACAAACTGGGGTTTGTTCAGATATCTAAGGTAAACTCAAATTTAAGGAAAGTATTAAAATTGCAACCCTTTGGGATGATTTCCTTAAGGGGAAAATACGGTGTAAAGGTCTCAAAAAATTAAAAAAATATATATTCATAAATCGATTCTACAGCTATTCAGTAATATACCCTGAATAATTTCAAAGCAAAATTATAAGTCGTTTAAAAGTTTTAAGCATTTGAGCGAACGCAATTTTGGGAACGGTTAGGCAGGTGGTCCCTCATTCATTGAATGTTCTGAAAGGTATCAGAGATACTGAAGAACGTTAGCAGATGTCCTTTTGTTTCTTTTAATAACTGAGACCTCTGAAAGAAATTTCTTATAAGTATTAGTATCTATAACTACAAGAACAAAAAGGATTCATTACTGTCTTCAATTTAACTTCACTACCACACTTTTTATTCAAACGTGTTTTTCTCGAAACTACTTTTTTCGAATTTGCGTACACTCTAGCTCGTAGAGTTTTTGATCAATCCTTACCAAATTTAACACATATTTTCTTTATATATATATACGCTCTAGTTAAACTCGAATCATAAGCATATCTTTATTTTTACTTTTTTTATTGTAAAAAAGAGAGCAAAAAAAAAACGGTTAAAAATCGTACTTAATTTTCCCATTCTAAAAACAAATAGACTTTCAATTTAGTTGAACTCGAAGAGGTACTCATAAAAAAGGTAAATTAAAAAAAATGATTTCGGATAAAAATTGTGACCTCCAGGATGCAATCAAACTTCCGATACGGGTAGCGACTTACATTATGCAGCAGCTGATATCTCCGGGATTTTTCAAGAAAAATGTTTAAATATTTCAGTAAATGTTCTTCAATATATCTATAAAATAACCTCAGAATTTCAATAAAACATATTTATCCTTTATATGTTAAAAAAATCAGGAAAATTGCTCTTAATGCACCTATTCCCCCCCCCCCCCCTTAAAGAAATGGGATTTCATCAGATCCCTTATTTATTTCAGTGAGAAAATGAAATAAACAAGTTAGGGCTCGCACAGCTCTTTTAGACCTTCACTCTTAGAAATGTTTCGTGTATCTGAACACCATTTTTGGTATTCAGTCTGTTTAAAGTTGAAAATTATTCACTTTTTGATGTACTTTAAATTCTTTTAAGTGTCTGTCTAAAGTAATATAGACAGCAGAATTTTTTTTTAGCATTTTATGCTCGTTAACTTATCTACGAATCAAAAATTCATTACAAAGGCTGATTTATCCTATTTTCATAGAAATGAGCAATCGTAATGAGATTCCTTTACATAACGGAATTTACAAATTTCATGCAATAAGAAACGTTATACTGTCTATATTTTTTAGACAACCTCATAAAAAATGAAGTACATCAAAAGTGAATAATTTTAAACTTTTCACCAACTGAACGCGAAAAATCGTGTTCAGTAAGTAACTCCAAAAGTGGTGGCAACTAAGGGACTGTTCATAAATGAAGTTACGCTTTTTCCTTATATATTTGAGCCCCCTTTGTCTCAAAATGTCACACTTCAACGGACCCCCCTCCCCCCGTTGTCACATGCCACGCTATTATGCATAAGCATGATGTCACACTTCTTGTTACTCTCTCCCCTCCAATTGTCACACTTTGTCACAATTTCCCTTCATCGAAGCGTGACATCATTTTTGAATGACCCTTAAACGCAAAATTTCTACAGTGTAGGGATCAGTCCGCGATACCTTTCATTCTCTGTCAAAACTTTCTGCCCATGAAAAAATGACTGAAATGAGCAAGAAATCTTGTCACCGTTTTGCTAAATGTATTGAATGTTAATAACAACACAACAAAAAAGGAAGAAAATGTCACTTTATTGATAAATTTTCGCTCTTTAGTTGAAAGAAAATTTTTAAATACATCGTGTTCTCAACATTTTCAAACATTAGGCAGATATTTTAAATTATGCTTTACATTACTAATAACTAAAATATTTTAAAGTACGTACAATTTTAAACACGTTTTTTTATGAGTAAATTTAATTTTTATTTTAAAACTATATTGTCAAATTACATCATAGAATTGAAAAATCCTCACCTAAAAAGTGTATTATTATTTGGTTCTGTGTCCGGTTAATTCATTTTTTTTTCGAAGGAGTTAAGTGCATATTTACATAGGACTTAAATTCGGGTTAAGTCATTTTTAAAATATCAGTTTAAGAGCCTATCTCTTTTATTAAGTAGTTTCAAATAAATATTTCAGTGACGATTGTTATATTACTTGATGTATATATACTTCTGCATAACTTGACAAATGATTACTTTTAAGTATTATTTCATCTGTTTACCAAAACAGTCAGAAACTTGATCAAACATTTCATTCATAAAGAATAAAAACTTATTTCGAAGTTTCGATTTTACTCTATTCGGTGAATTGCTCATTCACCTTCAATATTGTCTTAAAACTTGATCATTTTAACGATTAAAAAACATGTGTGTATTTATGCTTATGTTCTATGCGATAAAATTTCTACTAAGCCCCTTCTGTAAAAGTTGTCAGCAAATGGAATGCTTATTGCTTGTCTGCTTTCATAACTGTCATGGCGGGTATAGTTTCTTGATTATTTATTAAAAGGAAATGTCCCTGTAAAAAATGGTAATTACGGAATTGGAATGTCATTTTTTTTTTGCGGACCTGTCGAAAGAAGGACTTATATTACATTCTGTGTTTGTACTGGGAGAATTTATGAATCCAATGCATGGAAATTTTTGGACTGTAAGCATTGAAATAAAGGTTTGGGGTTCTCATCTTTTTTTTTCCGCCGATATTTTTTCACTAGCAGAGTAATTGAATGTTTTTCAACTTTAATATTTCTTTGAACGCAAACCGTTGGAGTTCAATTCCTTGTTTTCATTAGAAAGTGAAAGTGATGTAATTCTTAGTTGTTTCCCGTTTGAGAGTTCAATATTTGTTTCGCGAGATCTTCTACTGTTTACAATTACATAAATAATATTTTGAAGGGAAAAATTGGTATTATGAGAACTGGCTCACAGTAAAAGCGCAATAGCACTACAATAGGAAATATTACATGTCAGATAAAAATAAATCGCTGGTAACAAATATTCTATCTTTTAAAAGTTACATAAAGAACTAGCTTTCCTGAAAAATATATTATGACCAGGGTCCGACAAATCCCTGGCGCCTTAAAAAAAATGCCTTGGCGACTAGTTTTTCAGCTGGGCAAAAGATTCCATTCCGCAGACACGAAGCAGATATTAGCTTTTTTTTCCCCCCTTCAGTATTTAGCTTTGTTCACATTTAATCGCCAAGCTGCATCGCCGATAATCGCTCATTTCGTCCCCTTCTCCCCTTCTTAAACAGTATTGGCTGTATAGGATCATGCGATCATCTACACACCATCGATACGGAAGATATGCAAGGAAGATACGTTAAGTGCTCATAGGTTTCTGCGCGTAAAACGTAAAGCAGCCAGCGAATGCGCGACTCCTCTCGTTTGGGGACCGTTCATAAATGATGTCACGAGGAATCTGACCTACAACTGGGCGTTGGCGCCATTTTTGATTTTTTTTTTCGGCGCCAAATTGAACTTATTCCCAAAACTTCATTCTTTTTACAAAATAACGCACTTTTTGGAATTTTTTTCTAAATTCGAAAGTTGGACTCAACTTTTCTTTCAAAATAATAACTTTAAATAGAAAATTGAGTATTTCACTACAGAAACTTGACAAATAAATGAAAAAATAATAAATAAATACAAAGTAAAAGATTTCACAGCAAAATTTGAGAACTAAATGCTTAAAAAAATTACTTATGGCACAATAATAACTCTAAGTAGAAAATAAAGTAGATTTCACCCGTAATTAACCCTTAAACCTTTTTTGCTTATCTATTTGCAATGCTTTTCATTGCGTTGTTTGGTGATGTAAATAAGCAACACTTAAGATGTGATATGTTTGGCGCAAAGGAAAATATTATAGCTGGCTCCTAAAAATTTTCCTCGGCTCCTATGATTTTCGCATTTTTGTCAGACTCCGATTATTACACCTATAGTGTAAATAGTGTAAAAAATTTGCCTTTAGTTGCCACCATTCATAGTGTTACTGAACACGGTTTTTGGTGTTCCGTTGGTGTAAAATAGAAAATTATTCATTTCTGGTATTTTTTAATGTGTCTGTCTAAATAAAAAATATAGACAGTATAATGGGTCTTAACATATAAAATGTGTTAAATCCGTTACGTATCGCAATTTCATTACGGTTGTTAATTTCTATGAACATAGGAAAAATGAACAATCGTGAAGAACTTTTGATATGTAGATGAGTTAACAAACATCATATGCTAAAAAAGCATTCTGCTGTCTGTATTTTTTTAGACAGACACTTAAAAAAATTTAAAATGCAGCAACAAATGAATAATTTCTAACTTTACACCAACTGAACACCAAAAATCGTGTTCAGTAACACCAAAAATGGTTGCAACTAAACGCAATTTTTTTAGTGTACAACCATTGGAAATACAAACTCAGTACATTTGATTGAGTCCCGTTGAATAAGCTAGGTTCAATAATTGTTTTGTGAAACTGAAAGTATGAAAATTTTTGTTGAAATAAATAAACATAGAAAAATCTCTCACAACACAAAAAATTTAATTAAGTAAATCCATACGATTTGTTTTTCAATTTACACTTTCTTATTATTACATATGTAACTTAAAAGTAATCAGCAGTTTAAAGAGTGAAGATAAGCATAACTCACAGAAACTCCTTTTTGTACTGAGAAACGCAGTAGCTTGGTTTACGTAAATGTCATTCCATTACGAATCTAAAAATAGAACACAAATAAAAAAATAAAATAATTAAAATTATTTTTTCAGTTTTATTTTAAGAATTTAATTATGAACAATTAAATGCAAAGAAACAAAATGTATGTTTTAATGTAAATAACTTTGTAAATTCTAATCAATTAAACTTTGTAATGGTAATAATTTAAACTTTTGTTTTTTAGCAAACATAGCATCCTTTCCCGTACGGAATTCCCCATATATTCCCCCACAACCCTTTTTAATAGGAAAAATAGAAACTGATGGGCATTGTATTGATGCTGTAAATCGTTTAATTTCGGTCTTGTAAATAAATACAGCCTAGTATATTTGAAAACTCTTGTCTTAGTTTCTTTCACCCTCCCCCTTTTCCAGATTTTTACGTTAGTTTACTATCGAGGTTAGGAACAAAAAAAAATTAAAATCAGGGCCTTGGAATGAATAAATTTAAGAATATCTTATGATCATTTTTTCTTTCTTTTTTCAAAAAATTCGTTTTTTTTTTTCAGCTTCCTTGCTATATCGAGTGCACTAAATTTTTCTAATTTTGCATTTTGACACTAAAAACATAAAAGTTGGAGTGCATTGCTAAAATAACTATATATATGTTTTTAACAGCAAATGAAGGCGATATGAACAATTAAAAAATGCAATATTGTATATGTATCTATGTACTACAAGATAAGTTAGGAGTGATACATTTTTTTTCGAAGTACAACGTTGCTCGGATTTGCCCTTTTGTCAGTTAGAATACAGGAAATGTTGACAGATCATTAAAAATAATAAGAATAATAAAATTGCATCAAACAACAATTGCCTATCTGCTCGAAATCCGTTTCAAAACGCAAAATCTTTAAACTCTTCAGTTATTTTCTCTGTAATATATACAAAAACTGTAATATACTTTTAAATGATAAATTTCTACTGAATTACTTTATTGCAAAGTATTAACTGAACTAGCCAAAATCTTTTCCATTGTTCAGTAAAACTTCTCTCAAATGAAATTATCATTTTTGGGGGGAAAATAAACCAAAAAATAATGTTATTTTTGTTTTGACAGTGATAACTGAATACTATTTCATAAGAGCGATGATTTTTGGAAACTTTTGCATTTACTTTTAATAAAAATGAATAGTTCGATTAGTATCAAAATTTCTGCTCTAATAGAATATTCTTAAAACGTTCTAGTTCTCTAACAGCAACAAAAATCTGATAGAATTTTGCAGTAACTTCTTCTTCCAGAGAAAAAAGTAAAAAAATTAAATAATAGTGAGTTGTGGACTCATTATACGTATAAAGTTTAAATAATCAGTATTTGACATCCAGTTGTGTTTCTCAATGATAATAATATATATGTTAAAAAAGAAAACCAGAAGCATTGTCAAATTTAAACGAGAAACTCTGTATTCGTTAAAGGCGCTCTTTTACAGCTCTAGAGAGACAGTAATGTGAAGAATTTAGGGAATAAATAAATAACTCGCATGTATAATTCAGGGAGATGGTACAAACGGGGGTTTTCTCAGATATCTAAGGTAAATGGTAAATCTAAGGAAGATATTAAAATTACAAACCTTTGGGGTGATATCCTTAAGGGGGATATACTTGTAAAGGTCCCCAAAAAATTTTCATATAAATTGATTCTACAACTGTTCAATAATATACCCTGGAAATTTTAAAGCAAAATTTCAAGTCGTTTCACAGTTATAATCATTTCAGCGAACGCCCTTTGGTAGCAGTTGAGCAGGTAGTCCCCAATTCATGAATTCCCGAAAGGTATTGGAGAGACAGAAGAACGTTAGCAGATGTCCTTTTGTTTCTTTTAACAATTGAGACCTCGGACAGAAATTTCTATAAGTAGTATCTATAAGTATAAGAAAAAAATTGCTTCATTACTGCCTTGAATTTACCTTCACTGCCACACTTTTTTTCAAAAGCGTTTATCTCGAGACTACTCTTTCTGAATTTGGGCACACTCCAGCTCGCAGTTTTTGATCAATCCGTATCAAATTTAACACACATTTTCTTTATATATGCTCTAGTTGAACTAAAGTCATAAACATATCTTTATGTTTACTTTTTTTATTGTTAAAAAGAAACAAAAAAAAAACGGTTAAAAATCGTATTTAATTTTCCCATTCTAAAAAAAATTAGAAATTTTCTATTTTTTGTGATGATTTTAGTTCAACTCGAAGAGAATCTTATAAAAACAAGTAAATTTAAAAAAAAATTGATTTCGGATTAAAATTGTGACCTCCAGGATGTACGCAAACTGCCGATTCGGGTAGCGACTTACAGTGTGCATCAGCCGATATCTGAGGGATTGTTCAAGAAAAAGTTTGAAAATTTCAGCAATTGTTCCTCAATATATCTGTAAAATAACCTCAAAATCAAAATAAAATATATTGATTCTTTATACGTTAAAAAAAATTCAGGAAAATTGCTCTTAATACACCTATTTCCCCCTTTATCCACCTTTATTATGACAATTGAGTTATCAAATCGCCTCCTTACACAGATTGAAAATATTTAAAACCTTCGCATAGTTTCACCATTAAGTTTCTACCAGTTGTTTTCTTGAGCATTTGTAATATAAATTGAGAAGTCTTGGGGCTCAATTACAAACGGAATTCAATGCACATAATAAATTTGAAGTTCTTGAATTATCGGGTGTGAAAGTACGGGTTACACCTGCAGTTACAATTTCAGTAAATGTTCTTTAATATAGCTAAAAAAAAACTCAAAATTTCGATAAAATATATTTATTCATTATATGTTTTTAAAAATTATGAATATTGCTATTAATACGCCGTTTTACACCTATTTCTCCTCTTAAAAAAATGTGATTTGATCAGATCCCTTAATTGTTTCAGTGAAAAAATGAAATAAACAAGTTAGGCTCGCTCAGTCTTTCACTCTTAAAAATTTTTGCTGTATCTGAACATCATTTTTGGCGTTCAGATTTGATATACTTTAGATTCTTTTAAGTGTCTCCCTAAAAAAATACAGACAGCAGAATGTTTTTTTTTAGCATATGAAGTTCGTTAATTTATCTACGTATCAAAAATTCATCACGATGGCTGATTTATCCTATTTTCATAGAAACGAGCAATCGCAATGAGATTCCTATACATAATGGAATTAACAAATTGTATGTAAAAAAATGTCCATATATTGGATTCATAAATTCTCCCAGTGCAAACACAGAATGTAATTACATGTCCTTCTTTCGACAGATCAGCAAAAAACGGCATTCCAATCCGTAATTACCATTTTTACAGGGACATTTCCTTCTAATAAATAATCAATTAAATATACCCGTATATTGTCTACATATTTTTAGGCAACTACATAAAAAAGGAAGTACAACAAAAATGAATAACTTTCAACTTCACACAAACTGAACACCAAAAATCGTGTTCAGTAACGCCAAAAATGGTGTCAAATAAGGGACCGTTCATAAATGGTGTTACGCTTTTTCAAATATATTTGACCTCCTCCTCCCGTTGTCACAAAATGCCACACTTCAACGGAACCCCTACCCCCCTTTGTCACATATCACGCTATGCTGCATAAGCATGATGTCACACTTCTTGTTGCCCTCTCCCCACCCCTTGTTACACTTTGTCACAATTTTACTAAATTTGTTACAATTTCCCTCCTCGAAACGTGCCATCATTTTTGAATGACCTATACACGCAAAATTTTTACAGAGTACGGATCAGACCGCGATACCGTTTCATTCTCTTCAAAACTTTCTTTCAGTGGACAAATAGACATTTCTTTGGTAGCGGATAATGGAATATCCTGCTTATAAGATACCACATTATATATGCCCACCTTCTAGAACTAAAATTTTTCATACAGACACACTTCACTCCCCGTTTGATAATAGAATAGCCCCATATTCTGAACATGCGCAACGAAAAGAAATTCTGCAAACAAAACTCAAGACACTTGCCGGTTTGGATATTGAAAACTATAATTTTCCCTGATATTTCAGAAAACTTTAAATATCCCCTGATATTTTCCAGAACATAAATTTCCCTGATTTCCTGGTTGTGCTCCCACGCTGTGTAATTCTTGAAAATGTGTGACTTTTATTTGTAAATTGATTTCAGTCGTTACAGATTTTCCGTGCAGCAAAGATGACAATTTTATGTTATTCTTAAAAATGTAGAATATTCATTTGTAAATCGATTTTTGTGTCACCCACATTTCCTGTGCTACAGAGATTAAGATTTTGAGTAATTTTTGAAAATGTAAGACATTGATCTATAAATTGCTCTTCATGCATTATGCACATTTTCTGTGCAGTGAGGATGAACAATTGATGTAATTCTTTGAAATTGCCAGCTTGTTTTTTCAAATTTGCTTTTGGAGTATCACGTTAATTTCTGATATAAATCGCTTAAGAGACATATCTTGACAAAAGCAAATTCGAAAGTGCATGTGAATGCTGAAAAGGGAAATTTTATGGTTCAAAGCTGAAAAAGAATGTGTTACTAAATTAATACGCTAAAAATGCAAGGAAAATTCAATTTTTATCGCGGAATCCTACCTACAGTTCCTAATGTGAATGAGATGGATAGGATTCTTAGTTATGAGCAGAACGCGTAATATTGCTTTTTTTACAGCATTCAATGCCACAAAAATGGTAAATGGGGTGATGTTCCGACTCAAACATACGTTTTTTTTCCTGAAAAGATTCTCCTACACTCAAGTTGTATTTGTTTTTCTAGTGGTGTCTCTCAGCTAATTGAGTGGTGAAAGTTCTCTCACTGGCTCTGATTTCGACTCTGTAAACAACACCTCCTTATAGGTGGGCGAGAGGCATTTTCAATGGAACTGTAGCAATTTAATTGTTACAAATTATGAATCCTTGAAATTGTCGTTAACATTACCCTTTTATGTAACAAATGATGAATAACAGATTTGAACTCTTTTAAAAAGTATAATATCTATACTTTCGAAAAGAAAATTACATACCATTTTAACGCATTTAATTACGAATCCGAGCATTTAGTTTGAAAATAATCCATAACAGTGGATTGTTTTTTAGTCATGGAGTTCAAAGTGAATGCTGCATCTTCAGGATTAAAATACATAGTAAGCGTTTTCCCTAGCCCTTATGGGAAAGAAAATAGCTTTCCACTATTTGTAAAATGTCCACTATAAGTAAGCTGTTCTGTCCAATAAAAGTACAGTGTAGAACATAATAGTGACTGCTAACAAAATATGTTTTAGACTCAAAAGTGTTGGAGCTTTGTTGGTTTATAAAATGGCAAAAAGAACAAACTTCTCTAGTTCAATACTGGAAACAAACTTTCTCATGCCTTGATAAACTCGAATAGCCCCTTTTTGAAAATTCTCGAAAATAAAAACAATCCTTGATCATAATTTGTTTTGTGAGAGAGTAATAATTAACCTTTAGCAATATGCATAAAGCTTTAAAAAAAAAAAAGCACAAAAGGAAAAATATGGCTAATTTTAGAACACTTTTTTCTTTTTCGAGGGAAAACATAAAATACGGGGAATTCGATAAATAACAAACTTAGAATGCGGGATATTTTAACACCAATTAGGATACAGAAAAACTGGGACCTGATAATAAAAACGTAACATGCGGGAAAACGTAGATTGGTGGGATGTTAAATCGGAGTTTCACTGTAGATATGAAAACTTTTCACATATAATATGATAGAATAACAATAAATTATGAATGGCGAATTCTTAAAAATTATGTGAACGATGCACCTTTATTTAAGTGAGTGAGTATATTTAGAAATAATAATGAATATTTAAGTAATCACAAAATATTAAGCAAACATTACAAATTTACATAATTAAAATGCCTGAAGTATTTTTAAAATTCTTTATTTAAAAACAACATACTGATTTTATTTTGAACATGTATATCATGGGAAGTTGCAACCAACCGCCCCTATAAATTCGTCACTGAAGCAATGCCCCGTCAACATGTTCAAAAGGAAATAAAATTCTTCATCGATTGAGTGAAAGTTGTTGAGTAGTACTTATTTTTTGTAGTTAATGAATATTATTTTTATGAATAGATACTATGTTGCTAATAAGTTTAATAATCTGTTAACAGCTTAAATTTTTTGCCCAGTTGAATTAAACTGTTTGGGCGAGTCACTTAATTGCATAATAATAGTTGAAATCAATATATATTGTATAAGTAGACCCAGCAGCGTTCTAAAAAAGAAAATCAAAATGTTCACCTCTCCACTAAACCATGGGTGATTCTAAGCAAAAAAAAAAAGAAGTTGGTTTATAAAATGGCAAAAAGAACGAACTTCTCCAGTTCAATACTGGAAGGAAGCGAACTTTCTCGCAACCTTGATAAACTCGAATAGCTCCTTTTAAAAACTCTTGAAAACAAAAACAATCCTTGATTGTAATTTATTTTGTGAGAGAGTAATAATTAACTTTTAACAATATGCATAAAGCTTTAAAAAAAGCACAAAAGGAAAAATATGGCTAATTTTAGAACACTTTTTTCTTTTTCGATGGAAAACATAAAACACGTGGAATTCGGTAAATATAACAAACTTAGAATTCGGGATATGTTAACATCAATTAGGATACAGAAAAACTGGGACCTGATGAAAAAAACGTAAAATGCAGGTAAAACGTAGATTGGTGGGATGTTACATCGGGGTTTTACTTTAGATATGAAAACTTTTCACATATAATATGCTAGAATAACGATAAATGATGAATTCTTGAAATTGTTGTAAAGTTATACTTTTTGAATAGAAATGATGAAAGGCGAAGTCTTAAAAATTATGTGAACGCTGCACATTTATTCAAGTGAGTGAGTATATTTGGAAATAATAATGAATATTTAAGTAATCACAAAACATTACAAATTTATATAGTGCCTCAACTATTTTTAAAATTCTTTATTCAAAAACCAAGTACTTATTTTATTTTGAATGTGTGTATCATGGGAGGTTGTAACCCTCCGTCTCTATAAATTCATCACTGAAGCAATGCCCCCGTCAACATGTTCAAAAGGAAAATTAAATTCTTCATCAATCGAGTGAAAGTTGTTTGCTAATTGTTTTTTGTATTTAATGAATATTATTTTTATGAATAGATACTATGATACTAATAAGTTCGATAATCTGTTAATATATAAAATTTTTTAGCCTAGTTGAATTAAACTGGTTGGGCGAGTCACTTAATTGAATAATAACAGTTGAAATCGATATATAGTTTAAAGTAGGCCCAACAGCTATTCTAAGAAAGAAAATCACCTCTCAAAAAGAAATTTTTCGCCTCTCCAGTAAATCATGGGTGATTCTAAGCAAAAAAAAATCGGAACTTCAGACAAAATTTGGGAAAAAGTATGCCCCACCAATTTAAAACAGAGTATATAGGTTAATAATCCCCTCCCTTCTCAACACAACAGTACATATGCATATATATATAAGCTCAAAAATAATTCTTTAAGTAATTAAATGAAAAGTCAGTTCCAAAAGCTTTTTTTTTCTGGAAAAAATTATATTGAAATTTTTCAAAAGTAGTACAAACTATTTTGCTTGTCTGAAGGTAGAAAGAAAAGCCGATATTAATTGTAAAAGAAATCTTAAGATTAATACATTAAATTTTTTTCGGAAAACCGTTATTCACCCGAATTTCGGATCAGAATCACCCATGGACTGCATGGATGCAGTAAACATTATTTACTAGTTATGGAAACCTTTGGTAACTGCAATTTTTAATGGATTGTACTATTCATCATTAAAAAATAAATTTCATTAAAATAATTGATCAAATCTCAAAATACTTTTCAAAAAGGTCAGTTAAAACACAGATTTTCGTTACATGTAGGGCACTCGCCCTCGCCTCATGGCTCAAACGATGTTTACATTCAACTGCGGAATTTCTAATCCATTTCACTTCAATTCTTCGAACAACTCGTAAGGAGTGAAGAAAATACTGGAAGATTAACAGTTTAATTATTAAATTTAAAAATATTAGGTCGAATTTCAAAAAAACGGCTTCGTCTTGCAAAGCGTCAGGCTATAATAGAATTTTGTGCAAATTTTTGTAATCGTACGTTGCGTAGATTTTGCTGTAGAGCGCGCAGCCACAACGTCAAAAGTTCATTTTATATATATAGATAAATTAAAAACAAGGAAAAACATACAATAAGATGCATTTTTTTTTTTTTTTTTGAAAATTTGAAAGTTTAAATGCATTTATATGCAATAGCGTGAAAAGAAATAAATTTATGCAATTGCATGTGGTACATATATCCTTTGGATATAATCCATGCATTATTAATAACAAATAAACACAAACTAACCTATAATTAGGTCTTCATAATCATAAAAATGCCCTTCTAGTAATATCTGTAACGTATCGTTGAACAAAAGTAATGTATATATATATTTACAAGATACAACTTTTTTTTCAGTGGAAAATAACTTTAATAAGTTGAAAGCAGAATAACTGAAAAGTCTTTTATTCTTATATATAGTAGATTAATTAGGTCGGTTAGATAATTTTCTCGTGAAAGATAAACTTTTGAGCAAATGTAATAAATGAGGAAATAAACGTAATTAAATAAACGAAAACGAGGTAAAACTGCGCAGTGAATTTAATTACATTTTTTATCTGTTATTTTTTTCTGAAGATTTACTCGCTCTCATAGCTTTTCGAAATTATGACGAACAGAGATTTAATTAAGCTAACATATTTCACAAATCTCTGAACATTTTTCGAATAGGGAACTAAAAAACCGGATTACGAACTACTCTGAACCTTCTACTATGACAAAGAACTATTTCCTGGTAGTGAAAATGAGTTTCCTTGATCCCATTTCCACAAAATGCTAATAATATCCTTTGAAAGTTTAATAGATAAATAAAAAAATATTACAATGCTAAAGAAGCAAGAAACTATATTTATCTCTAACATTTTCAAAAGATGAAGCGCCGAAATTTAACGGTGCTTCTAGGAAAGATAACAATAAAAGTGGTGAAATTTTCAATTTCTTATAAAGTTGTCCTAACCAGTCTCTGTTAAAGAACTAATATAGAACATTCCTAGAATTGATTGTACTCCCTCCCATT
The DNA here is from genome assembly GCA_038502835.1 of Octonoba sinensis. Classification (NCBI taxonomy): domain Eukaryota; kingdom Metazoa; phylum Arthropoda; class Arachnida; order Araneae; family Uloboridae; genus Octonoba; species Octonoba sinensis. Next base: position 94,320,542 of record CM076605.1, on the reverse strand, counting down.
TTTATGTGTTTTATCTTCAGTTGAAGAATATTAATTATTCATCGACGAAACTCAAACTCAACAAATACTTAGCAGCAGGAAGTATTCTATACCCTGTTATTTGCATAAAAATTACTTTAACTTTCAAAGGTAAATTCTCTTTTGAAAGCTGACATATTTTTGAAAGATTGGCTTTGTGAAATATGAGTGTCTCCAAAAGCTAAGTAGTAGACGCATTTTATTTCATTTAGTCATGTTGGATTCAAACCTTTTGATGAAAAAAAATCCTTTATATTTTAGATTATTTATATTTTCGTTGCATTTAAAAGCAGTTTGAATTATTTCTTTCACTTTGGATTAGTATGACGTTTTTTGTGATTGGGAATGTTTAAAAAACCCCCTACCCTCTTCTAAGTTTCCATTTTCTTTTGAATTTTCTCAGTATTTGCGCTTTCCAAAATCAATGCTCATGTTAGCTCTCTCTCTCTCTCTTTTTTTTTTTTTTGAAAAAAGTAAATTAAAACAACGTCTCGGAATTTAATGTAAAACTCATGTTACTAAAAAATATTTCAATAATAAAAGGTCACTCACTTTTTTGTAATTTTTTGTTAACGCACGTTTAACATTTCGTGAAATATAATGCAATAATAAAATGTCACTATCTTTTTTTCTTATTTTTAGTAAACGCACGTTCGTCATTTCGTAGAAAAGGTGAAATAATTATTGTACACTGACTCCTCTAGGTCTAAACGCATAGAACATGCTTCTTTGAATCATTTTCGTTTTTGATAATCATGCTTTGTAAGTCCAAACAGCCACTGCTAAAGTTTTTTTTTTAAATATTTTTTCACATGAAACGCCTCACAATGTTTGTAGCGTTATTTTCATAATTCCATGCACACGTGAACTTCGCTTTTTCCCAATGAGCGTTACGAGATTGCCATTTTGAAGTGAAAGCAAATAAAAATAAGAATGAGAAAGGAACATGTACAGTGAAACCTGTGTAAGTTGACCACTTGTGGTGCAGCACTTTAGTGACCAACTTAGACAGGCGGTCAACTTATAGAGGTTGAAGAGCTAACTCCGTTCCTGACAAAAGTAGTCAACTTTACACGTTTTACTGTATGACCTATCTTTCAGTTTAACATCATAGTTTCGGTTGTTGTTGCTGTTGTTCTCGTATCCTCCGCGAAGCGATGAAGAACGGGTGCGCTGCTCCTGAGTCTAGCGGGGCCCTTATAGGCAGTAGCACGACTTCCGCCCCTTTATATGTGGTCTCTTAATTTTTTGAACCAGCTCCCAGATGAGAGACCTGGGGTTGGCAACCCCAGAGGCATCGTTTTACTTAAAGGACATTGCAGTTACGACCTATTTAACGTGCACCAGCTCCCTTTAGCGCACACGGCCTCACAGGAACCAGCCGCCAGAGGTTGTCACCCTGCCAAATACTAACCTAAGTCTATGTTGCTTCACTTTCGGTGCTCTACGGGAACCAAGCTTCTGCCGTAGGTCCACTGCGGGACCATAGTTTTGGTAAACTCATTAATTTATCAGAAAATATTACCTGCACAGGAGAAAAGTTAAAATTTCAACAAATACAATACACATGTAATGATATATTCATGATACATGGTGGGACAAAAGTAATAACCTGGTTTTGAAGGGTTATTAAAAAACACTACTACAGTTTGAGACTTATAACTTTTTATATTTTGATCTTTATTTAATACCATTTTTTTTTACATTACGTTTTGAATACCACTTCAGCAATGTGGCTTTCATCAGCAGCAATAAACTGGTGGTTCTTCACTGACTATGGTGCCACTGAAAGAGTTCGTACTAATCTCTGAGAATGCACTAGGTCTTCAATGGATAAGAACCAATATTCGCAGCCCATTTAAAAACAACAAACAGCAACAGTATCATAAGCATTGATTCCCCCCCCCCCCGCCACACATTTGAGTATAAGTTAGCGAGCGCGCTCTAGGAGAGTAAACAAACCACAGCTAGTTTCAGTGAAAATTTCGCTTCTCCGCTTTAACCTAACTAATATAAGGGCATCTAATTTTAAAAGAATATTGGACGCAAGGTGTCCCGCAGTGGACCAGTCGGCAGTAGCTCGGTTCCCGTAGAGCACCGAAAAGGAAGCAACATCGACTTAGGTCAGTGTTTGGGATTGTGACAACCTCTCGCGGCTGGTTCCTGTGAGGCCATGTGCGCTAAAGGGAGCTGGTGCACGTTAAATAGGTCGTGATTCCAATGTCCTCCAAGTGAAACATACCTCTGGGGGTGCCAACCCCAGGTGAGGGTCTCTCATCTGGGAACTGGTTAAAAAAATTAAGAGGCCACATATAAAGGGGCGGAAGTCGTACTCCTGCCTGTAAGGGCCCCGTTAAACTCAGGAGCAGCGCACCCATTCTTCCTTGCATCGCGCGAGGCTACGACAACAACAACATTGGACACAAGATGGCAGCCGTTCCGTCAATGTCCAATCTACCTGTATAAAGGATCTCAATTATGGATATACTAGAAACTTACAATTAAAGGAAACGAAATCTTGCAATGACAATATAAAAATTATTTCCAATGTTATCTGCTCTGTGAGATCTGCGGGCATCGCATGTGAAATTATAAACTCTCTATCAACATACGTCGCCATCTATGACTTTAATATGCAACGAAATTAATATTTATACCCTTAATTGCACAAAAAAAAAGCTAAAATTTCACTGTTGGGAGACAATAAGAAATAATTTAAAAAATGAGTATTACATACCAAATGAAACAGTTTTAAATTTCATTATGAATTTTTAAAAATGAAATTCTTTTTAATTGTTCTTTCACTGATCTGATTCCCAATACTGAATTTGTAACTATGTTGTTGCTTATGCCCACGTGGGTAATCCATGCTCCTTTTTGTCGAATCGACTAGGAATTAGGGCAGTTGGGGACGCCTTTCGTTTCTATTTGAGCACCAAATAGAAACGGGACTTCCACCAATGGTGGAAGTACGACTTTGCTCAAAATTTATAACTATACTTTCTTTTATCAAGATCCACAACAAAGATGATATTCGCATAGTGAAATTCTTCTTTAAGTTGGAAACAACTTAGCTGACAAATGGAATGCGTTTACTGAAATGCAAAGAATCATACCATAAGGAATTTAATATCATGACTTTTTTTTCCTCCTTCTTCCTCCATAAAACAGTTTCGTAAATAATATCATTTATTGACGATTCAGTTCTGCAACTATGTTAGTAGATTTTGTTTTCTGAGTCGTTAATTATGTATGGTTGAGAACATGCTTTACTTTAACTTGTGTTTCTCATGCAAAACTAAATAACTTACTAATTTATGAACGCAACAAAAAATTCAATGAACTTAAATTCTAGTTCCCTTTCTGATGAACAAGTATTGAGTATGTAGGGAAATTTTGGAACTTTGACTCTTAAGGGAACACGTTGAATAATTGGTTAACATTTGAGGATTTAGTTATTCATTTGTGCAGAAAATATTTTTTTTTCTGCTAGTATCACTTTGAGACAAATTGGTACAGCTAAAAAATGCCATAATCATATAAATACAATTAAAATGAAATGAATGTGAAGAAACGTAATGATTTGAAATAAACTCGACAAACTGTCTTTTAAATGGATAGATCACGCGCTAGAAGTGTGCTCAGAAGAAATAAATTACACTGTTTTAGACGAAAAAAACGATTGCAGCGAATGATTCATCTCTCTCCAGAACTAACCGAAGAGAACGTTTGTGACTCCCTGTAAGAAGGATTTTCAACGTTGCAATTTGGATCTTTTTATATATAAAACATATATCATAGAGCTAACTGGTAGTTAAAAAGTTGTTTTTCATCACCTTCTTATTTGTTTTTACTGTACTAAATTACGTATTTAAAAATCTCAACACAACGTTTTTGTTTAAACATACGTTATTCAGTTGCTTTAGAATTGTTAGCGATCCTATTCTCTATTATTTCTTAGTCGCGCTAAGGAAAGGTAATTTCACGCGCGCTATCTGTGAGCAACAAACTCTATAAGACAATTATCTTTATCTCAGTTACAATACCAATGATGCTAAATCCACTCAGTCAAATTGTAATGTTACGTAAATAAATGATATCGTAGATGTTTTTCAGTACTCTCCGACCCGGTTTTTATTAATAACTTTTTTTTTTCAATAGTTTACGTGGTTTTAAAGTTTAAAAAATATATATACATTATATGCATGCACAAAAATGTAAATGCGTGAAACCCAACGTAAAAATACAGACAGAATGTAAAAAGACGGATAGGAAACTGAATATGTATTTCTGTAAAGTTACGTAATTCCAGATATTTGAAAAACGGTCGGATAACGGCTACATAACAATCGGTCAGAAACCGGATATTTTGAAATTAGTTGGATATTGGATGTATATAAAATAGCTATCGGATCCATCATCACAGTTGATATCCGGTACGAATCTGTCAGACAAAGGACACCGCATATCCGATATTCGATGCAATCCAAATCCTAATCTTGGTCCCTCTCCCCCTTTTGCCCCCCATCTCAAAGCAACAACCACTGAAATTTAACCAAATTATTCACTAGGTTGTTACCAATTTTCATTTTAGCACCCAAAATAACTTGAAATTATCATTTCAACTATCCAGATTTTTTCCCCAGATTGTTAGATACATCAATAAAACTACTTTCAGTCTTACATACCAAATGTTAGTTTTAAATGTACTATGAATTTTTAAAAATGAAACTGTTCTTAAGTGTTCATTCAATGCTCTAACCCATTATACTGAATTTCTGATAACTATATTTTCTTTTAGCGAAGATATGGTTACGAATTTTTTTGGGGTGTACCGATGTGGTTTCTCTCCAAGCTTGGCGACATCCGGATACGTTAAATAATTCCAGTCTTTGATGGACATTTCTGGAATATTCCTGTCACGTGATCCGAGATGCTTTATAAATAGCTCTGGCGAGACGTTCAGAGTTCAGTCAAGTTTTAGACTTTGGCAAGTGCTTGAAAGTCTGAGCCATTGCGCTGTGAAGCTTCCTGCTTGTTTCTATTCGTATTTGTGAAGTAGATACGTGATTACTGTTGGCTTTTTTCGGTGATGTGTGAACTCCGAGATGTATTTGTGTGTGATCTGTATATTGTGTAAATAGCCTATAAATAAATTGGGCTCTGTGTTTTGTACAAGGACTCCGTCATTGATTCAAAGAACGACGAACCCGTAACAATACACAAGAAAGATGATATTCGCATAATGAAATTCTTCTTTGAATTAGAAACAACTTCGCTGTCATATGGAATGCGTTTGCTGGAATGCAAAGAATCATACATGAGGAATTTAATATCATGACTTTTCCCCCTCCTTCTTCTTCCATGAAACAGCTTCGTAAATAATATTTTTGGTTGACAATTCAGCTCTGCAACTATGCTAGTAGATTTTGTTGTCTGATTTGTTTATTATGTACGGTAGAGAGCATGCTTTGCTTTAAATTGTGTTTCTCATGCAAAACTAAATAACTTCTTACTAATTTATGAGCGCAACAAAAAATTCGATGAACTTAAATACTGGTTCCCTTTCTGATGAACACGTTTTGAGTATGTAGGGAAAGTTTGGAACTTCGACTTTTAAAGGAAAACGTTGAATAACTGGTTAACATTTGAGGATTTAGTTATTCATTTGTGTAGAAAATATTTTTTTTTTGTCAACTAGTATTACTTTGAGAAAAATTGGTACAGCTAAAAAATGCCATAATCATATAAATGCAATTAAAATGAAATCAATGTGAAGAAATGTAATGATTTGAAATAAAGTCGACAAACTGACTTTTAAATGGATAGATCACGCGCTAGATGTATGCGCAGAAGAAATAAATTGCACGGTTTTAAACGATTGCAGCAAATGAATTACATTCCTTTTACCAGATTCATACCCCTCCAGAACTAACAGAGGAGGACTTTCATGACTGCGTTAAGAAAGCTCTCCAAGTCTCCAATTTAGTACTTTTTATATATAAAACATATATCATAGAGCTAACTGGTAGTTAAAAAGTTGTTTTTCATCACCTTCTTATTTCTTTTTACTGTACTAAATTACGTATTTAAAAATCCTAATACAGCGTTTATGTTTCAACGTACGTTATTCAGTTGCTTTAGAATTGTTGGCGATCCTATTCTCTATTATTTCTTAGTCGCGCTAAGGAAAGGTAATTTCACGCGCGCTATCTGTGAGCAACAAACTCTATATGACAATCATCATTTTCTCAGTTATAGTACCAATGCTGCTAAATCCACCCAATCAAATTGTAATGTTACTTAAATAAATGAGATTGTCGATGTTTTTCAATACTCTCCGACCCGGTTTTTGTTAATAACTTTCTTTTTTCAATAGTATACGTGGTTTTAAAGTTTAAAAAATATATATACATTATATGCATGCACAAAAATGTAAATACGTGAAACGCAACATAAAAATACAGACAGAATGTAAAAAGACAGATAGGAAACTGAATATGTATTTCTGTAAAGTTATCTAATTCAAGATATTTGGAAAACGGTCGGATAACGGCTACATAACAATCGGTCGGAAACCGCATATTTTGAAATTAGTTGGATATTGGATGTATATAAAATAGCTATCGGATCAAACATCACAGTGGATATCCGGTACGAATCTGTCAGACAAAGGGCACCGGATATCCGATATTCGATACACCCCAAATCCTAATCTTGGTCCCTCTCCCCTTATTGCCCCCTTTCCCAAAGCAACATTAACTGAAATTTAATCAAATCATTCACTGGGTTGTTACCAATTTTCATTTTAGCACCTAAAAAATAACTTCAAATTATCATTTGAACTATCCAGATTTTTTCCCCAAATAGTTAGATACATGAATAAAACTACTTTTAGTGTTACATACCAAATATTAGTTTTTAAATGTACTATGAATTTTTAAAAAGGAAATTGTTCTTAAGTGTTCATTCAATGCTCTGACCCCTCTATACTGAATTTCTGATAACTATTCTTTCTTTTAGTGAAGATACACGACAAAGATGATATTCGCATACTGAAATTCTTCTTTGAGTTAATAACAACTTAGCTGACATATGGAATGCAAAGAATCATACATACGGAATTTAATATCATGATTTATTTTCCTTCTTCTTCTATGAAAGTTTCGTAAATAATATCATCGGTTGACGATTCAGCTCTGCAACTATGCTAGTACATTTTGTTGTCTGAGTCGTTTATTATGTAAGGTTGAGAGCATGCTTTGTTTAACTTGTGTTTCTCATACACGTCTTTAAATATCTCTATAGTGCATGAATTGAGATATAGAACATGGAACGTTTTCATCTATTTTCCTGTATTAACCCTTATTCTCATAAAGTAGAATATATGCTACCTGGAGGTTTCCCTACTTTCTATTTGTTAAGTGACGTCAGCGCGTATGTTGGATTGTTATTTGCAACATACGCTTTATGTGAATAAGGGCTTTTCATCTGGTTTTCTGTATTAACCCTTATTCTCATAAAGTAGAAAATATGCTACCTGGAGTTTTCCCTACTTTCTATTTGTTAAGTGATGTCAGCACGAATTTTGGATGGTTATTTGCAACATACGCTTTATGTGAATAAGGGCTTTTCATCTGATTCTCTGTATTAACCCTTATTCACATGGGGAAGCATATATGCCACCTGGAGTTTTCCTACTTTCTATTTGTTAAGTGAAGTCAGCGCGTATGTTGCATTGTTATTTGCTGCAACTTATTCACATAAATTGTATGTTGCAAATAACAATGCAACAGACGCGCTGCCGTCACTTAACAAATAGAAAATAGGGGAAAACCCAAGTTAACCTATATGCTACTTCATGAGAAGAAGGGTTAATGCAATTTCGATGAATGTTATTACTGCCTAATGTGACACGTTGATGGTCAGTACTATTTTTGATCAGTAATTCATTAGGTATCATTCCAGTGACTCTTGAACTTCTTCACCACTTAAATTCTGATCCTGATTTAATTGCATATTGTTCATAAATTGAAATTAGTACTGTGGAACCCCGCCATTCCTCCGCCTCGCTATTCGTATAACACGCCCAACTTGTTCAAGTAAAATTCAACTCGCCATTCTTACTTGTTCCGCGATTCGCACGGCGCCAGGGGCCGTTTGACGTTTTGGATTTTTCAAATATTTTATTACTTTTTGAGATTTTCTGACAATTTAAATTTCTAAGGGGGAAAAAAGAGGAAGTGGTTAAAGAACTGTCTTCTTCCGAGGAGGAAAGTAGTAAGAAAGCATTTCCCTTGCAGACATTTAAGATCTGTGATACCATTGCGAGAAAACTGCAGAGAGTGGTGGAAAAATGGCTTCCCAACACTGCTGTGGTCAACAGCATAAACTTGTTCAACTAGAATGTTTTGACCATTTTAGAACATCTCTGAACAATCGTCACAGGCAGACTGCAATGGACAGGTTTCTGGAGAAAGAAACCCAAGAGTCTTCTAGTGCAAAAAGACAGAAAAAAGAAACAACAGCAGAAAGGGAGAAAACACCTGAAGGGATGTTACCTTGATGTTATTATGGAACTCCTCTTCCAACCATTTCTCTTCCTCCTCTTAACAATCCACTTATGCCATCCGCTCAGCTCAGTACAAAAAAAGTGCAGTTAAATTTTTATTTATCTATAATTTCATGTACAGTACTGTTCATTTGTTTTTCATAGGTTTAAATAAGCGACCATCTGTGGTTTTGGAACGGATTAAACCGATTTTCACTGTATCTTACGTGAAAAAATAATTAGCCATGCGAACTGCCTCCTGGAACGATTTGTTTACAAATAGCGAGGTGTACTGTGCTTTTAAATACATGTAGTAAAATTAATTGCTCAAACATGCATAATTTAAGTGAGTATATATGTTTTTAAAGAATGATGCACAAAAAAGGCCTGGACAACCGTGTTGATCATTATTAAGTGAATAAATTCATTATTTTACCCAGGAAATACTCATATCTTGTCTATCTTCTGAATCATTTACATTTTCAGCAGAACTGATAATAGTTTCTCTAAATTTATTTTGGAATTTATTTATTTCTTTTCCATTAAGAAATCAACGCGAAAACTAAAATCGGCTACATGAAGTGTAATTGAATTACAAAAATAAAAAAAAAAGAGCGAGAAAAAAACACATGTTCGCAATCAACATTGTTATTTTTTCAATCACGGCCAATTGGGGATAAAAGGTATATATATATATATATATATATATATATATATATATACAAATTATTGAATCAGAAACGCCACCTGCTGATAACGGTGAAGACATTGATTAAATATATTGAATTCATAAGTCATTGTGCCTATCCATACCTTCCCTGATTGTCTGTTTTGATTTTTTAATCTCGACGTGGTATTCGTGGTTGAAACTGGGTTATTTGCGATCACAACGATCTGTAATTTTTGTGCATATGATTAGGACATCAAAGTCCCTATTTGCAACTCACCTTTTATAAAAGTTTCATTTTCCACGTTATCACAGTCAGCTTTTTTGTAAACCAGGAAATGCTTCTTTGTTTACTACGTTACTAGGATTGGTACAATTCCAAATTGGGATTTTTTTTAAAAAGTCTATAAGCGCCATCTAGTGCTAATACTATATTTTGACACGTGCTGTTTTAAAAGTTTTGTAAACCCATTTAACTCTTTCTAAGGCGGTGGGAAGTATGCTTCTTACCAAATTCATCAAACTATAGGTGTTTATAGTAAGCTATTTTACCCTTTTTGATTGGCAGAATCTTGCAAAGACTCTGGGAAATATATTTAACACCACATGCATCAATATTCAAATATTATTTCTATCCCCCCTCAAAGGGGGCGGGGGGGGGGCGAAAAAATTATGCTAATTTTATTTATTGTCCTATATGAATTTCTTTTTTGAAACAAAAAAAATCTGAAAAATATTTTAACATATTGATACTACAAAAAAAATGGCCCTATAAAGGGTTAAGCCTTTTTATTGAGCTTTTGTATGTAAGTTATGGAATTGTTGTTCTAAATTAAACTTGAATTTTGTGCAGAAATTTATTCATATTTAAATAAAAACTTGAATTTGAAAAAAAAAAATATAACTTTGAAAAATAAAAAAAATTGTCTTAGATGACTTAGTCTTTTTCCGTTCCTCCAATAGGAGTAGTGAACGGGTGTTGTCATGTGCTATATATATTATCTTATAAAATATAAGATACATTTTGTCTATTTGACATTCTTTTTTTTTATATGATCCAGTAAAATATTATTTTTAAGGTATTGTTTTTTGTTTGCTTGCCAAATAGGACGCGTGCAACCTAATAATTTCTGACAACTGCATACATACACTACCTTTCAAAACTTGACTTATTATTCGCTTAATAAAAGTACCTAAAACTCACGCTTTATGACCTCCTTCTAATTATTCTTTTAAAATAGATATTTTACTCCAGAATAAAAATATCTCTCTTATCGAGTATTGGGAATCCATTTTGTAGTGTGACACTGATATGGAATCTGTTCTCTAACGTTCTTCTTCTTCACGCAGTGCAAACGAGTACGATTCATGACTTTTTAAGATATTTGTCAGGAATCCGAAATCAATTAGTTGGAACAGAAGGATGTCATCCTCAATAGCTCGTTTCTGAAATGCTCGTAAAAGGAGATTACGTAAAGTTTCTTGATTAATTGTTCGATATATTTGTAAATGTTTTGAGGAAAAACCGAACATCAACACGAATTCTTTTTTTTTTCTTCTGATTTTTATTTGCAATGTATAAAAACGACATAAAGTAAAAATTAATGCAACTCAGGAACATTTGTTTTTCAGCTGTTAGAACGTTCAAAATAGATACTTATTTTAACGCTAGTTTTACCAGACTAGTCATTTTGACTGTTTCGAAGCTTCCATTTTATGTAATTTGTCACTAATTATAGCGCAACTTTCAATTGCATCGACTTTTCCTAATACATGGTAAGTGGGACAAGTTAATGTGACTGAAAGTATTATAATTAGTAGCAACTTAGGGTAAAATTAAAGTTTAGAAATAGTTGAAAACGGCCTCGTAAATCTAGTGCTAAGGCAACGATGTAAGAAAAAACAACTTCGTGTAGAAAGGCAATTTTCTAAGCAACATTTGAATTAAAAATAATTTAACTTTGTGGAAGTAAACAATAATAATAATATAATTACACGTTAATTTAAAGCACAAATGAGCAATAAAATGCAGACATATGTTTCGGGATTGCTTGGAATCCCTTTTTCAATGCGACAGGGAGTTTCTAGATTCAAAACATCCAAATGAAGCAGGCAGAACAACAAAAACAAAGCTTATATAGCCTAAGAATTATCTGTAAACCAATGAGCATAAAGGCAGCGTGAAACGGAAGTAGAAGTAGCAGGAAGACACCAATAAGAGAGCAACAAACGAATCCAGTTGAAAGTACAGGAAGTAAAAAGGAATATCAATAAAAATAAAGCAAAAAAGACGACAGCATGCATAAAAATTGCAAAAATAATAAAATAAAATACAAAGAATAAAATTGATATAAAAATAAGTACAGAAACTACCAAAACAAAATGCAAAACAAAGTACACATGTAAAGGAGGGGGAGGGGAGGGGGGAAGGAGAAAAATAGACATAAAAAAGGAAAACAACAAGAAAACCTAGAAAGAACAACAAATTAAAGAAATTTATGCTAGACCTGTGAAAAATAAGGAGTTGAGGAAGAATCATTAACCAAATTAGAATTATTCCTGTTAATATGATAAGCTTCCCAAAAGTCAAGCTCTAAAGGGGAAGAGCATTTTTGAATAATTTTACCAGAATTGAAATCAAAAGAGTGGTTGGAATTCCAACAATGTTGAGCAATGCTAGACTTATTTAACTCTTGCTTTCGTACATAACCTTTATGCTCATTTAAGCGAATTTTCAGAGCACGTTTTGTCTGTCCAATGTAAGAAAGGCCGCAACGGCAACTAATTTGGTAAATACCCCAAGTGTTAAGTTGATCGACAGGATCCTTAAGAGAAGAGAAGGAAAGTTTGTTACTAGGAACAAAAACGACTTGAAATTGAAACCTTTTTAGGATTTTAGCAATACGGAAACTAACAGAATGAAAGAATTGTAACACAACCAAATTCTTTCTAGAAACCACATTATTGGGACCAGAAGTTTTCTTAGAAAGTTTGTTATGAATAGAATCAATTAAAGAGTGAGAAAATCCTCTATCAACAGCTACAGCTTTCAGATAGTTGAGTTCAATCTTGAGAAGCTCAGGGGAAGAGCAAATATTAATAGCACGATGGACCAGAGCATTAAAAGCCGAATATTTTTGGTTGGGAGGATGAGACGACAGTCTGTGAGGAGGTAAAGAAACAGCGAAAGGTTTACGATAGACAGAAGTAGTGAAACCAGACTCACTCTTAGAAATAAAGACATCAAGAAACGCGAGGCTACTATTAAGTTCTTTCTCACAAGAAAACTGGATATTAGGATCAATGGAGTTCATAATAGAAAGAGCATCATCAATACCTAACAAGTTACTGTCCGTTAGGACAAAACAATCATCCACATAACGAACATAAAATTGAAATTGCAATTTCTGGAACAGTTTTTCCTCAAAATAATGCATATAGAAATCACTTAAAATAGGACTAAGAGGACTTTCCATGGCCAGGCCATCTACCATAGCATAGAATTTACCATTAAATACAAAAGTGCTCTGTTGCAAGCACACACGAGTAAGGAAAACTAATTCCTCAATTTCCACAGAAGTAAAATGGAATTCAGAAAGCCTTTTCCTGAGGCAAGTCAAAGCGCCATCAACAGGAACATTAGTAAACAAAGAATTAACATCAAAAGAGGCCATAACTGAATTATTCGGAACGAAGTTATGAAGTTTCTTAACAAAATCGGTGGAATTTTGACCAGTGAAAACATTCTGACTCCTAAGTGGAGAAAACACAGAAACTAACACAGAAACTTTTCTCCTTCCCCCCTCCCCTCCCCCTCCTTTACATGTGTACTTTGTTTTGCATTTTGTTTTGGTAGTTTCTGTACTTATTTTTATATCAATTTTATTCTTTGTATTTTATTTTATTATTTTTGCAATTTTTATGCACGCTGCCGTCTTTTTCGCTTTATTTTTATTGATATTCCTTTTTACTTCCTGTACTTTCAACTGGATTCGTTTGTTGCTGTCTTATTGGTGTCTTCCTGCCACTTCTACTTCCATTTCACGCTGCCTTTATTCTCATTGGTTTACAGATAATTCTTAGGCTATATAAGCTTTGTTTTTGTTGTTCTGTCTGCTTCATTTGGATGTTTTGCATCTAGAAGCTCCCTGTCGCATTGAAAAAGGGGTTCCAAGCAATCCCGAAACATATGTCTGCATTTTATTGCTCATTTGTGCTTTAAATTAACGTGTAATTATATTATTATTAACATTTGAATTGTTATGCGAAATTTAAGAAGAAAAATGTGCTACATTAGGCATTGTTTGATTTGATTTGGAACATGTATTATTTATTTATTTATTAATTTATGCTTCACTAATCACCACTGTAACCCTGTTGAGGGTTTAGCCGGATGTGGTGATTGGGAGGAAAAGAACATATAAAAGATGACTTAGCCACGAGGGACTAAGCACCCGCTGGGAGACGCGCAAAGCGTAAGAAATTACATCTAAAAGTTTAGAAATTCATTGTTCAAAACACAACAATAATAAATTAATGTGTATAGATATATAAAACTAAAAACAAAAAATAAAAAGAACAAATAAATTACGAAAATTTAACAGAATAAGTGAAACTCGTTTTGGAAATACTATGTAGGAACTTGGAAACTTATTTATTAAGCAACATTTTTTATGACATGCGGTCAGAAATGAATGGATATCAGTAAGAGTTATTACGTATACATAGTTTCAAATTATTTTATTAGCTTTACTAGAACATAAGGCTCAAGTTTAAAGTACGTACTACCAATTTGTCACGTAAAGAGATGTAATGAATAAAACACTTAGAGTATTTATTTTGTCACGATATTATTTCATTTAATAAGCAGTCTCAGTGCTCATAAATCGTTGTCGTCAAGTAAATATTAGGAATCTGGTTTAAAGTCGCATATGGGCTCTAGTTACACCGAAATATTTTTTTTAATTGATTCGTGAAAAAAAGAGCATAATATAGATATATATTTAAACCTTTTTTTCACAAGCAATGAGGCATGATATTTTAGACCAAGCTAGCTTTTGACAAAATAAATTACAAAATAATAATAATAATAAATAAAAGGTGCATTGAGGCTTACAGCTATTACCAAATCATCCAGAAAAGCGGGAAAGTATTTTCTAACTTGCTATAAGGTTGATATAATAATGAAATATTTGTAAGGATTATATCCGTAAATACTTCCGCATTATTTGTAAATTTGGCTCGTTGGTTTTTTTATCACATACAAAAAATACATAAATAAAAAGTAAAGGAAAAAAATATTTTTCTCTTATGCAAATTGTAAGTTTCTCTGAAAATAATGCTAAACGTATTCATAATATAGATACACTCACACGCTAGAAATAAATTGTAAAAATATGAAGAAAACTCGACATTTTTGCTATTTGTTATTTTTCAACTTACTATACAAACATTGAGACGATATTTTGCACTTCATAGCGATGCAGATAAAAGGTATATATAATAAGTACAACTCATGAGCATTATGAACTTTATTCTTAATATTTCTGAAATTTAAATAAACTTTTAAAATACTTTGCATTTACTACTGCACGGCAAAAATATATTTTTCTGAGTGAAATTTTCTGCCTTCCGTCTTTGAAGTACACGTGATTAAGGAAAACGTCATGCGATACCAATATATTAACCCGCATTAATAGACTGTAAAAAATAGAATTTGGTTTTTACTTCGATTACTTACCTTTGCTCTGCAAAAAATGAAGATTCCGTGCATCTGTATTTCATTGATTTTCTCATCTTAATCTTTTATCAAAAAATGATGGATGTGCCTCATTTAATATCCCGAGAGTAAAAATATCTGCGCTCGCATCACCTTCCGTTGTGGTAATGAAGTCGATAATCACTGACACTCTAATAAGTTTTTAATGCGTTTATCTGTCGTAAGCGCAGCGAAGTCGTAATGCTTGCTTCAATATGAAATATGTATGCAAATCGCATATGTATAACGTATGTAAATCGTATATGTATAGCGTATGCAAATCGCATATGTATAACGTATGCAAATCGTACATGTATAACGTATGCAAATCGTATAAATATGCGAATTGTAAGCGTAAAATGTAAATTTTGTTTCATTTGAAAATATGAAACACTTGTCAACATTCTCTTGAATACCAGGAAAAAATGCGAAATCATAGTAAAAACGCGACTTGATATTTTGCATATAAACCCCCCCCCCCCCCCCATAATGTATCATCTCAGATAATCTGTCAAATTTGAGTTTCTTAGCGGAACAGGTACTTTATACTTCAATCATTAATTAAAATGTATCCAGAGTTGATAAATGATTTAAAGTAGTAAAACTGTTAATTTGCTATAGCTATTTAATTACGCAGTATGTTACAATTGACGGTTGTTTTTGTTGTCGAGTCCTCGCGCATGGCGAGGAAGAATGCGTACGCTGCTCCTGAGTCTAACGGGGCCCTTATAGGCAGGAGTCCGACTTTGAAAGGTCTCTTAATTTTTTCAACCAGCTCCCAGATGAGAGACCGTCACCTGGGATTGGCACCCCAGAGGTACCGTTTCACTTGGAGAACATTTGAGCCACGACCTATCTAACAAGCACCAGCTGCCTTCAGCGTACACGGACCACAGCAACCAGGTTTTCCCCTCCAAAACACTGACCTTAGTCGATGTTGCTTCACTTTCGGTGGTCTTCGGGAACCGAGCTTCTACCGACTGATCCACTGCAGGACACAATTGACAATCTTCTATCCATATGCATTGCAACACGAATTCGATATTGTGGATTTAAAGGGATAATTTTATCAAATTTAATTACCTATGAGGTACATTGATGTAAGATCAATGTAGTCCCAATGAAAATTGAAATAAATAAATTACATTTTAATACGTTGAACATAATTATTGATTTATGATTTCTTCTATAACTTTAAAAACATAAATGATTGCTGTAAAATTCCTATTTTGTAAGCAATATCTATATAATAGACATAATTTTAATAAGTTTTAATGATGATATTTTTCACACAACAAAAAGAGTAAAGTGGGTGATCTTATTTCGTGACGTTTCTTTTAAGTTAATGGACCGAAACACGAATGGCTCGTTTCACTGAATTCAGATAGTTCCTCAAACGTATGAGGTGTTCTTTTTAAATGCTTTATCCATTTATCCAACTGAGTATTTTTCAGTAAACAACTTCATAACGTAGCATGCTCAAAATTTTAAAGCAGCTACCGAAATTGATTTATTTGTAACAATAATACATTTTATTTACTCCTAAAAATCTTACGACTGAAATTTTGAAAACTTGTTCAGTTACATTTTCTTTTTATTTATGGTGTTTTTGATAAGGATAGAAAAATGATCTCTTACTATTTTTGTTTCCTTTATTGAAGAAATAGCTAAAGTTGAGTAAAAGTATCTTAATTTTTTTATTTAAAAAATCGTGAGTTCATCTTGCAAAATATTTCATTTCCAATCGTGGTTAACTTGATAATATAGTTTATTCTCTAAATTTTCCCGCAACGTTTTTCTTAGGGATCATTCATAAATGATGTCATGCTTCGAGAGGGGGAGAGGGTTCGCGAAATTGTGACAAAGTGTGACACGGAGATTGGAGGGGGTAACAAGAAGTGTAACATCATGCCTTATGCAACATTTCGTGACATGTGCGCCCAAAACCCCCGCGCCTGCCATTCTCCGGCGTACCGGAAGCATTTCGTTACATGTGACAAAGGATGGAGGGGTCCGATGAAGTGTGACATATTGTGACAAAGGGGGGGTCAAGTATATGGGAAAAAAATGTGACATCATTTATGAGCGGCCCCTTAGAAATTTCTTTTTAACTAAAAGAAAAAGTTTCTATGTTTCTGTTCAATTGATTAAACTATTATTAGTAATTTAGGGGCCGTTTCATAAATGATGTCACGCTTTTTTCCCATATATTTGATCCCCCTCCCCCCCCCCTTTCATAGTTATGCTTGTTAGTATGTACTTTACAAAAAGTCACTCCAAGTGACAGATTGGAATGAGTTTTGGCACAAAATTTAATTATCCCGTGAGAGAGGTCACATAAGTAAAATTGAATTACTATTTCGTGTTGTTCCATTTTCAAGATGTGTTTTGACAATAAAGTATACCAAAAAAATAATAATCTCATTTTCTAAAATTTTACATCATTCTGAACATAATAAGAAGAAAGTACTTCAGATACAATTTGTTCGAAATCTATAGAACAAATAGACTACCGAGTCGTTTCCTAGAATCATATTTCTCCTAAGAATGAAGCTAATGTTAGACAAAAGATTCTGGAGAGAGTTCATTTCAATTATTCCTTGTTGTAAAAATAAGTGCGTGGCACCAAAATGGATTTAAGAGTTTAAGAAAGATAAGGTTAAAAAAAGTGCTGCGATTGTACATTTTCGCCCAAATATTTATTTTATAGTTATCTCTTACTTAGTACAGTGTATTTCTGCTTAAAAATCACCACCGCCGTCTTCTTGCATATTCAGAATGAAACTTATTTTCTTTTGGGGGGGGGGGGGACACTACAAATTACCACTCCAGGTGACACTCATGCCACTGATGAATTTATTAACCCCTGTACCTTACCACGTTCAAAACCAATTGTAATGATTTGTAACTGCAGAATTATTTTTTTACACGATTTATTTAACTTGATTTGTCGCGGAAGTTTGTTGCGCTGGTTTCGAAGACTATTACTGCATAAATTATCTTCAAACTTTACACACAAGCTTATCTTCGATTTGAATACACTATTCCATCCATTTTATAATTTCTTATAACGTTAATTAGGAAGCAAATAGTAATAATTTTACCTCTGAGGAAATGATCGGAATTGTTATTTGTCGAATGGCAACGATAGCTTTGTTTGGCATGTTTGGGTAATGCAACGATGTTTTGAATTTTAAAATACTCAAATCATGGCGAAAAAACAAACTGCGACGCCGCGCTGTCTACAGCGCGATTAACACAGCGGTTTTATATTTAACTTGATTTGTTAATATTTTTAATTAAAGAAATTCTTGGATTACTTTTACCCCTCCCCCCTTTTAATTCATTTTTAATATCAGATGTTTACATTTTGTGAAACTACTTTATCACATTTGATTTATTACTTTAATGCTGAAAAAGGTACAGAAGACAACATCTTCGCTTTTTATCGTAAATGTTAATAATTAAAATAAAAGCTTTCTTCGTTTAGAAAATTTTAATTATGCATTGATTATTCGGGGCAAAAGTCCTAATTTGAGCTTAATCAGAAATTAATTTCTAAGGCATCAAGTTTTTCATTGAAAATGATGGTGTTCAATTCAGAGGAAAATTCAATTAAGAAATCTTTCATCAAAAAATATTATAAAACATACCGAGTTTAAAAAGGAACGCGGTTGTTTTGGTGTCCTTTGAATTAATAACTTTTAATTAAAAAATAATCCTAATGCTTGCGGAACATGATTTATTTCTCAATAAGCATAGAGTTCTGAATTCTTACATGCATTTCTATATTTTAAAAATATTCTAGCAAATAAGCAAAATTAATTAGTGGAATTCGAAAATTAATGATTAATTTTGATGCATTGAATTTTAATAAGTGATATACACTGCTTTATTAATGTACAATATTTGAAATTGCTTTTGAGGTTATTTTACCTGAAATTTAAAAAATGGGTTTCGGGAATTTTGTTGCATTTTAAATCACTAGTAATGTACAAAACATTAAAAATTATCAGAAAAATATAGGAGTTGGAAATCATTTTGGGTAGTTGACAACAAAACCCATCACAGGAATCGTGAAACAAAAATATGAGCAGTAATCATGTGTGATTAATATTTCCATTTAATTTGTAAATGAAAAAGGACAAAGCATACTTTTGAGGAGTAACACAGTAATGGTGGAACAAAAATATTAAGCAGCAATCACTTGAGATTAATATTTCCATTTAGTTTGTAAACTAAGAAGGACAAAGCATACTTTTTGAGGAGAAACACAGTAATCGTGCAACAAAAATATTGAGCAGTAATCATGTGGGATTAATATTTCCAATTAATTTGCAAACTGAAAAGGACAAATTGTACTCATTGAGGAGTAACACAGTAATCGTGAAACAAAAATATCGATCAGTAATCATGTAAGATTAATGTTTCCAATTAATTTGTAAACTGAAAAGGACAAAGCATACTTTTTGAGGAGTAACACAGTAATCGTGCAACAAAAATATTAAGCAATAATCATGTGTGATTAATATTTAAAATTAATTTGTAAACTAAAAAGGACAAAGCATACTTTTTGAGGAGTCAAGACTGGCAACAGAAGTATCGTGCGGAGTACATGTCATGAATGTGTTGTGATTATTTCTCACGCAATGAAAATTCCAAGACACAACCTATCAAGTACAAACAGAAGTATGAATTATGATTTGAAATCTTGGATATTAAAATCCGAGAGAAAACAAACGCATCTATCTATTTGTGTCGCGCTATCTCCTCCACGAAGGGCCGGGAGTTAAGAGTCGAGTGAGGTATAAAAAAATTCGAAGTCTTTCAAGGAAGCCATTTTGTCTAATCTCATTGATGTGGGACTTTAATTAGTGGGTAAATTAATTAAAAACTCAATAATGTTTAACCGCTTAACGCACATGCCCGTGACTGACAAGGGTGAAAGTTACCGGAAAGTTTGTACATTCCCTTGCGTTATTTCATTTGTAATGTCCGTCTGTAAGATCCGTTTGCACTTTGTTTGTATAATATATCTTTTTTGCGTAACTTTTACTCCCCCCCCCCGCTCCCTAGTCATCCCCCAACCTGAAATTGCAAAGACTAATTTACACTATATACTAGTTTTTCAGGGATAAAAAACTCGTGATTTAAGGGGTTAAAGCGCCGTTTTATTTGATCTGTTGCCATTTTAACAAATCATATTCTAATCAGAGTTTCTATCATTTTGAGGCATCACTGTATTTGCTCTTCATTAAATTAATGTGCGTGAATTTGGAGGCATCGCAGGTAGCGTTCAATATTTCATCTGCAAAAATATTAACGTGTGTATATGTTTATCCAAAAAAAAAATCTCGAGAGAGGCTAAATATTGTTGCGGATAAAAACTGGAAGCGCAGACGATGTTGTACTGTTTATTTATTTATTTATTTATTTTTTGTCGTGGCTTTCCTATGATATGTCGGTTGGCGGCGGGATAGTCGTTAAAACCATAATAATTTTTTGACAGGTTTTTTGAAATTCGTGATGGGGACTGTACAACGCCGGGCGACGCAGCTAGAATAAATATAAGTGTTGTATCTATGCCACTTTGATTGTAATATGCAAAATGTTATGATAAGAAAGACCACAAAATGCAATTTTTTTTTTCAATTTTCATGACTCCTTGTTCTTCAACTAAACATAGAAGTTGACGTAAAAATTATAAGTGAAATAAAATAAATAATGCAAAATAAACAACAATAGAATCTCTATACACTTTTGTTTTCCCGTATTTTTTGTCTTGTTGTATTAATTCCAAGGTAGTTCTATTTATATAATGCTTATATCGTTTCTGAAGATAGTAGGTTCACGAATTTATCTTTCAAAAATTTTACCGACATTCAGTAAAAAAGACAAATTTAAATTCTCTCTTGAAATTACTTCCTATCTTCCTTCCGGCTCCTTGTTGTCCAATACATTGAAATTATAGATTTCAAAATCGTATACCAACTGACATTTTCATTATGTGATATATGTCCATTTTTTTTACACTTGATTGGGTAAATTCAGTATGGAATTTACTGTTGAGATTCCAAATCAAATATGCTTGTGATCTGTAGTATACAAATTATAAGTGTGACTTAATACTTTTTTTTTGCTACCAGTCAATATATATATATATATATATATATATATGCTTTCAACACATTTGTGTGTATATATATATATACACACAAATGTGTTGAAAGCAGTTTGAAGCCAACTTCTAACCACTCGCAGCAGTTCAGAGCCATTTTTGGCTTCACGGAAGTGGCTTCAAAATGTAGCTTTTTTAAAGAAGTTCACCGCACTTTGAAGCCCAAGAGAAGTTCGCAGCATTTGAGGCCAGTGGCTTCAAACTTCACTAGTGACTTTTGAAGCCAGTATGTGAAGTTCGCAGACTTTTGAGGCCAGAATTTTGATGCCTTTTTTTTCATCCTACGCCAAGGCTGGGTCTGAAAATGACTTATAAAGAGAACCATTTCTGAATAATTTCCGATTTTTTTGTACCATCGTGTACGTATGGTACAATAAGATTGGTCATATGAGATTTTCGGGCTATCAATGTATTTTATCATAATATTTTCATAATGGGAATAAACCAGAGCTGTAGATCGAAGGGGGAAAATTTTTTTAAATAGAATTACGAAGAAAAATAAATGAAAGAAATAAATTTTTCATTAAACTGGAAGTAAATGATTAAAACAATTTCAAAAAGCACACTTGTACGAAACCTCTTCTTTTTATTACAATTCTTTTTTTATTTAAAATGTAACGATTGTAGTTTTACAAGATTTGTATCACCATATTAATTATTTTTCTTTTGTAAATTTTTTTAGATTTCACTGAAATTATTCAGTTATACATTTGAAAAAAAGTTTTTTTTTTTTGAAAAAAATAGGTGCATGTATATGAATATGTACTTTATTTTTCTTTGGGAACAAACTAAGGTAATAGTTAATTCTAAATAGGTATTCTCCGATCAACGGAATGTAAATCTAATTTTCAAGTGCGAAGTAAAATAAATAAACAAAACTATATTTTCATGTACAGGGAAACAGAGCTAAGGAATTTTCACTGGGCGACATCGAGGTCTACTTCCTCTAATGTCCATGTCCCCCCCCCCCCCAAAAAAAAAAACAAAAATCAATATTCATTGAGGTTGTTTAAATTGAACTGTATACATATATTTTAACAATGTTTCAATGTCATTGTGATTTTTTTACTGATTATTCTCTTTTTTTTTGAAAAAGCCCTGCCTGCCTGTGTTTTTGATGAAAATTCCGGGCCTTTTCAGGAAACCTGCAACTATCGATTTCTATTTAAGCGAAGTTCTAAGCCGTTGTTCGGCTATTTTTTCATTTCAGATGTTATTTTTAAATCATGCATCTATGTCATAATCAAATTGTATGTAACAAAAGCTTGAAACTAAAGAAAAATTAAATTAATCTTCGAAAGAATTCAATGTTTATATGAAATATTATCCAAATTCTTTCTCTAAAAGTAATATGAGCAGTGTTTCTTTCAGACCTTTTGATTC
The DNA here is from genome assembly GCA_038502835.1 of Octonoba sinensis. Lineage (NCBI taxonomy): Eukaryota > Metazoa > Arthropoda > Arachnida > Araneae > Uloboridae > Octonoba > Octonoba sinensis. The sequence goes on along the minus strand of CM076605.1, from coordinate 94,297,987 downwards.
GGCATGTTAAGAATTGGGAGGGGTGTTTATGCTTCAAAATCACATCCTTTTTTTTATATTATATGATTAGAAATGATGATAATATGATTTTTTATATGTATAATAGATTCTAGTTACTATATACAGTAGATGCAATTTTAAACTGTTTGGTGAAGTAAGGGGAGTGGGTATTTGAGGCTTCTACAGTTTACAGTTTTGTAAATTACAACAATGGTATTTAGGCCACCTCTGCAGTGTGGGGGCGGGGGGGGGGGGGGGTGTTCGGCGGCCCTCCCTCGAATTTTTTTGCAAATTAACTCCTAAAAATGCAATTTTAGGCTCTTTGGGGATGTTAGAGGAAGGTGTTTCAGATGATCTCCTCTAACAAAATTTTTGAAACTGAAATCTTAAAAATGAAGTTTCAGCCTATCTTAGTCAACGTTATTGGAGGCAGGGGTTCGAGGGTTTTCTAAATTAAACATCTTGAAATCTTCCTAATAAAGAAATTTCGAGATTCTTTGGTGATGTCAAAGGAAGTAAAAAGGAGTTTGGGGACTCTCCCCCAGCAAATTTATTCAAAATAAAGTCTTATCTCTTAGTTTCCTTTTGGTAACACTAGTGAAAGTTTTCAGTGTCTTTTCCCCAAAAGTATTTCTTAAACTGAAGTTAAAAGCGTAATCTCTCTTTTATTTCCTTTAAAAAAAAAATTGTGATCGATCGGTATTTTTATCTCCGCGGGGGCAGTTGACTTGCTCCGAGGAGGCAGTCCCTTCTCCGGAGAGATGCCTGAAAGAAACACTGAATATGACTACTTAATAAGTGAACATTTTCTTCTGTGCAGAAACAAATTGTTTGAAAAATACATTTTTGGATTGAAAGAGTTATTCGATGTAAATCTGAAACACATACATGCAATATATTTTTGGCAATTTGCTTCACAATTTTGTTCTCTCACTAAAATAAAATTTATTGAGTAGAAAAATCAGACAATAAAAATTAGAAAATTATTAAACTAGTATTAGTTACTAAGTCATGTAATAAACCTTGTGTATAGAAATTCACATGGATGCAAATATTCGAGAATGGTTTGCAGTTATCAAACTTCGGCTATCTTAGTTGAGTTTAAGTAGTTTTTGAAAACCAATCTTTTTATTTAATAATCCTGTATCAAGCTGCTATTAAAAAAAGAGATGTTACAATTTGTCAAATACTTTTTCACAACAATGGGAGAGGAAAAAGCATTTTGAGCTGAAATAATTCATTTATTTTGATCATCAAAACATTTTTTCAAAAATTTAATAATTAAATTTGTTAAATTTTAGTTTTTATCATGCATACATATAAAATTAAATAAAAGAATGAAAATAAGTAAATGAAACTTTAAAAGAGGTTCAAGAATATTGAATGTCTATCTCCAGATACTTTTAGGAATACCTATATAAAGCAGCAAAAATAGTACAAAAAGAAAAATGGAAATTTCAGGTCTTGTTAATGATAAATATTATAACATTAATTTTGCTTCTGAAGTAAACTTTTTCAGTATGCAATAAATTTAGAAAAAATTCACTTTACTGTGACCGTGGATCTTTTAAAGTGGACTCGCCCGAAAACACCTGGGTGAGTTTCTTCGGCTGGGCCCACTTAGGGGAACCCTGTTCCTTCTTAACTTTTCTACTTTTACTGATATAAAAAACAGTGTCCGTTGCGTGTTCCTTTACAATCGAAGACGAACCTATAGCATATATTCTGCAATCATGGAGTTTAGCACAAAATTAGTTCGGCTAGAATACTCTCGGCTAAATTAAATTCCTAGTGCAATCTGCATCAAATGAGAGCTCAGGTATGGCCATCTACGGGAAACTGGGCGTCAAAGTTCTCAGTGGCAATGGCATCCACCGACAGTGGTGCTACTTGAAAAAATGTATGCCGATTACCGGGGGATGCACTAGGTCTGCAAAAGTTAGTGACCGTACGCAGCCTCATTAGAAATAAAAAATTTCGGAGATCGTTAATGTGCGGCTCGAAGCGATGTTTTTTAAATTAAAAATTCACTTTTTCTTTTAATTTTTATTAATGACATTCGCTAATAATAGACGAAAAAATTCCTGCAGTTTCAATTTTTATACAATTTGAAATCCCAAACTTTTCTGCACAAAACAGTTGATTTTTCTGAGGCGATGTAAAGATTTGCAAATGTAATCTTGAGCTATGATGACGTTGGAGGAGGAAGAGACAAGCCATCAGCTCTTTCCCAGAAATTTTATGGAATTGATGGCCCTAAAAAGATACTTTTAAGCTTTGTTTGATAACTTAAAAAAGGGAAGATAGGGATTCCCACCCGAAATTTTTTTTAAAACTGAAGTAAATTGTAATCTATATTTGGAGAGTTAATAAAATTCAGATTGCAGCTCATCACTTGAAAATTTTAGAAAACTAATTTATCGGTAGGAAGGAGTTTTGAGGGCTCTCCTCCGCAAAAATCCTGTAACTGAAGTATTAAAAATCCAATCTTTAGCTATCTCTGGTGATGTTAAAGGAAGGCCAAGAATGTTTCATAATTGACTGCCTAAAAATGAAATTTTGCGCTATGATAAAATTAGGTAGAGAAAAGGTTGGTGGGTGGTATTTTCTCCCGGTTTTTTTTTTTTTTTAATTGAAGTAAATTTTAGATTGTCTTTCTTAGGTGACTCTAGGGGAAGACAGAATTCGGGGGCTTACTCTTGGGGGATCTCTAAACCCAAATTTTGCATATTTTTGATGCCGTTAGGAAAAAACGGAGAGAGAGGAACTGAAGGCTCTCCCCCGGAAAATTGACAAAATTGAAATCTTAAAACGGATTTTTAGATAATCTGTGGTGAAGTTATGGAAAAGTAGGTTGGGAAATTTTGTATGGTACTTTTCGACATTGAAGTTCTAAAAATACAATTAGTCAGGCCGCCACACCGGGAAATTTTTTTAATTTGAAGTTCCAAAAACGCTATTTTAGATTATATTTGGTGATGTCAGGGGATGGGGCGGCTTTTTTTCAAACATTTCTAAAAACAAAATTTTAGGCTCTCTTTGTTTCGGAGAAGGGCTGGTGCGTCCGTTGTTTTCCCGAGGAAATTTTTTGAAATTAGCGTCCTAAAAAGTCAATTTTGGCAATGTTTGATAACTTTAGGTACCCTACGCTCTCCGTCAGGAATTTTTGAAAACGCAACTTCTGCATTCATAAAACTTCTTTGCATTAATATCCAGAGAAAGTGGAAACCTCAGAAGAATTCATGAATATACGCCGGATTGCAAGGAAAATGAAAAAATAGTTTTTGTTAAGGAATAAACGAAATGTCCCCCCCCCCCCTTTTTTTTGCCGGCATCATCTGTAGTGACTGAGAGACAACTTCTCGGCACTGGACGACATTACTGTCGCCCACTTTCTATCTTATTTTATGCCCTGCAGGGAAAGTATAAGTTGTAATAGACACTGATAAGAAAAACACTCTATGTGGCATGAGCATGATGTCACATTTCTTGTTACCCCCTCCCCATGTCGCAATATGGTACAATTTCATGAGCCTCTCCTTCCCTCCTCGAAGAGTAACATCATTTCTGAGTTATCCCTTGCCCGTAAAAGTAAAAAATTTTTTTTTTTTTTTTTTTTTTTTTTTTTTTTTTTTTTTTTTTTTTTTTTTTTTTTTTTTTTTTTTTTTTTTTTTTTTTTTTTTTTTTTTTTTTTTTTTTTTTTTTTTTTTTTTTTTTTTTTTTTTTTTTTTTTTTTTTTTTTTTTTTTTTTTTTTTTTTTTTTTTTTTTTTTTTTTTTTTTTTTTTTTTTTTTTTTTTTTTTTTTTTTTTTTTTTTTTTTTTTTTTTTTTTTTTTTTTTTTTTTTTTTTTTTTTTTTTTTTTTTTTTTTTTTTTTTTTTTTTTTTTTTTTTTTTTTTTTTTTTTTTTTTTTTTTTTTTTTTTTTTTTTTTTTTTTTTTTTTTTTTTTTTTTTTTTTTTTTTTTTTTTTTTTTTTTTTTTTTTTTTTTTTTTTTTTTTTTTTTTTTTTTTTTTTTTTTTTTTTTTTTTTTTTTTTTTGATAAAGGTAGAAATAAGTGCGTTTCAAATTTTGTATGTATGCTTTCTATGCCAGATCATTACTTTTCTGTATTATCTGGAAAACAATTCTTTTTTTTCAAAATCATTTTTGTACTCTTTCCTAATTAGTATGTAAATTTATTATTTTGTTTTTTCTTTTACAATGAAAAACTCCGCCATTATAATATTATTTCCGCGAACACCTTTTCTACACCGCGCGAACCCCTAGGGGTTCGCGAACCACCAGTTGGGGAACGCTGGCGTATTGTTCGATGAGGGGAAAAAAACATCAACTTTTTAAAAAGGAAACAATTGAAACGCCGAAATTTGATCTTAGAAAATTTCTTGCCCGATGATCCAAAATAGTAACTTAGATATTCATTTTATGTACTTGGTTCCAAAATGCTTTATACACCTCAATTGTTTAAAAAAGGCTCTGAAATGCTTTATACGTCTTCGTATATAAAACTGGTTTCAAAGTGCTTTAAACAGTTTTTTCAAAAAGGCTTCAAAGTACTTTATACGTCTTTGTATATAAAAGTGGCTTCAAAGTGCTTTAAACAGTTTTTTCAAATAGGCTTCAAACTGCTTTATACGTCTTTGTATTTAAAACTGGCTTCAAACTGCTTTAAACAACTTTAACCTAAAAGAGACGTATAAAGACTTTTGGAGCCGTTTAAAATTGGCTTCAAATGTCGGTGGCTCCAAACTGCTTTCAACATATATATATATATATAATAATAATAATAATTAATAAAAAAAAAAGTGAGCTATCGTAAGGAGATCTGTAGAGTGATAGGAGGAGACAGCCGTCAAGACGATCATGCCTGGTTCGAGGAAAGCCAAAAGGAATGCTCCGATCCCCTCCGACTTCGAAGCGAAGATAAACCGTTCCAGCCTCCCAGATCGGAACCAACTCTACGGAGCCATCTTAAACGAGAAGGACATCACTGAACTTAGGAAATTTGAGGCCATAATTGATAGTCATCTGGCGTGGTTTTACGACTACATAGGAAAAGGCAACCCAGTCAGCACCAATGATTTCCTTATCTACCGAAGCCTTGCCCGCTGTCTTACCCAGGCCTCCATCAAAATCAAGACTTACGATTTCCAGATGGAATTGGAAGAGTTAAGAGAAGAGAACGTCAAGCTCCGCGCAGACCTGAAGGAAGCGAAGAATTCGACGCTCCCCCCTGCTCCTGAAAAGAAGAAGAGAAACAGACGGCCGGTCGTCCTTATTCGTGAGGAAAACCCCCAGAAGGCTCTTGAATTGATCAAGCAAAAGCACGACGAGCCCTATGAAGTTCAGCTACATAGGGACGAAGTAAAGGTATTTCCCGCCAGCGAAGATGGCCACCTTGCGGTGATCCGCTACGCTGAAGAGGAAAAAATGGAATACTACGCCCCGAGATTCGACCAGCGCTCTCCCCTCAAGGTAATACTAAAAGGGCTCCCGGTCAATTTCAGCGTCGAAGTACTAGGCACAGAACTCTCCAAGCAAGGACGGAAAGCCACCAAGATTAAACAGTTCCAGGGGAAAAATGGGCCCCTGCCCATTTTTTGCATTCAACTAGACTACTCCGATGAAAATCTCAAGATTTTTGAAGAACTTGTAGGGCGGAGCGGCTACATAGGAGAAAAGGCCCCATCCAATGTTACAGGTGCCAAAGGTGGGGCCACAACTCCTACGATTGCAACGCAGGTGAAAAGTGCAAGTACTGCGCTCGTCCACACCGTTCCAAGGAATGTACGTTCAAAGATGAAACACCGAAGTGCGCCAACTGTCATGCGGCGCACCCGGCAACAAGCGACGACTGCCCGAGACGCCCCCTCAGCGGAGCCAATCGCAGAGCAGCACCAAAAATGAAGAAGCAAACCCCCTTCTACAGGCCGAAGCAAGACCTCATAGCCATCTTGAAAGCAGCTATTCAAAGCTACGAAAATGGACTGAAATGATGAACTTTTACATCTCCTGAGCATCCGCTTATCTTTTATTTTCTATTTTTTTCCACTCTAAGCCCTTCGGGGACAAAGAAGTTCACTTTCTAATGTATAATACCCTCCGATGTTTTCTACTACGGAACCTGGGTAAATGGCCCCTCCGGGGCCTGATCGCCCATAACAAATATAAGTTATGATGATATGATGATATAAAAAAAAAACAGGCAGAGAGGTATCCAGAATTGTGTCGGTGCTATCGTTCTCAGGGAAGGTTCTTCATGGCGCGATGCGCGAGAGGGATTAGAAATCATAAAATCAAATTTATGATTAAGGGGACTGGCTACCATGAGACCGTTTTCTTTCGCTATGCTGTTTTTATTTACAATTTTTTTCTCATGTCATGTTATATCACTTCATAATAAATTCGATATTAAAAGAACCTGGATTTCTAAAATTTAATTTGAAAAACGAAACTTAGCAATTTTTTAAAATACGTCTTCTTTTTCAAAAAATGGCGTAAGGTTTCATAAAAAATTTTATTGATTCATCCCTCATAAAGCAAAACTTTCATGCTTTGAATTTTTTATGAGTCAAATGCTTTTTGAGAAAATAAATAAAAACTGAAGCAACGCGGAAAAAACAACGAAAAACTACAAAAAGAATTTTTAAAAAGTACTTAAGTTATCATAAAAGTAGAGCACAATTTTTTATGTATAGTTTCAGGAACATGTGGGAAAAAAATCCACATTGTATAATATATATCCAAATTTAAAACAGCCTTTGCATTTTAATTGAGATGAAATGCTCGAAAAACAAAGTGAGAGAAAAGAGTTTGAAGTTTTCGGCTTACAAAAATTTAACTCCCTGTTTATCAAAATTTCAAGTGATGAACTTGTTTTTCAGTTACAGTCACGATGAAAGTGTTCTTCTTGGTTATTTTATTAAAAAAAATAAATAAACATGTGGCTTATACTCAGCAGTGTCGGTTTCGCAATGAAAAGGTGGCAAATCACACCGTAATAAAATAAATGATAAATCAAGAAATATTGCTTCAATTTTTCTGAAACTCACAGTGAACATTTTTAAAGATTCATTTTACTACTTAAGCCAATAAAAAATGTTAGGTGTTTTTCAACATTTTTGAGCGATGTCCCCATAGTAAGGAATGAGCGAGTATTGTAATGCTTTGCTAAATTATAGTATTCGAGAAGGGCAAGAAGTGACAAAAGCAAATGTTTTGATTAACGTAGCATAGTAAAGGGATGAGCGAGTATTGTAATGCTTTGCTAAATTATAGTATTAGAGAGGGACAAGAAGTGACAAAGGTAATTTTTTTGATTAACATAGCATAGTAAAGGGATGAACGAGTATTGTAATGCTTTGCTAAATTATAGTATTCGAGAAGGGCAAGAAGTGACAAAAGCAAATTCTTTGATTAACATAGCATAGTAGGGGATAAGAGAGTATTGTAATGCTTTCATAAATTAAAGCATTATAGTATTACTGTCGCTTCGTGAAAACTCGAAATAAAGATACTTTCCTGAACTTCCCTGCTGTTTAACATAATTGTCTTTCTATAACTAGAAGTTATTTTTGTTTTTTCTCGGCAACTCGATTTTTTTCTCTCTTGAAATTTCTTTGTTCCGACTCCTTATTGTTTCTGATACATTGAAATTATCGATTTAAAAATCGTATACCAACTGACATTTTCATTATGTAATGTATGTCCATTTTTTCACTTGTTTGGGTAAAGAAAGTCTTTTCTTGAGTTTCCAAATTTAAATGACAGCTCGCACAAAATTTGGATTGTCTGTTGCCACACTTGACTTTTGGTAGGACCTTTACCTACTTTTTGTTATGACGGTCTAAAGACTAACCGTTGCCAAGAATGTGGCGAAAGCTTTATTGAATCACCGACCAAAACCTCAAAAACATTCCGAGCCATTTCAGATTCGGAAAACAGTTGATGCCGAAAAAAATAAAAATACCCGTTAAACTTTGATTCCGAGATAGCGAGAGTTGACTAATATAAATAGCCAAAGGCAAAACATATGAGAAACACTTTCTCTTCTGTTTATCAACCGGTTTTCTTACTTTTTTTTGTTGAGTAGCTATTGACGAGTTTTAGTGATATCAATTAAAGAATTTTGGAGACCATTTATTATTATTTATTTATGCCCCCCTTTTTTTTGTCAAGCAAGCCTCATTTATAATTGTAATGTTATAAAGCAACATGTATTGGTTGACTGAACTATTATATAATAAATATAAAACTCATTATTAAAATGTGTTAGTAGCCATTAAGCAGTAATATTAAAAGCATTTATAATAAGAGCTTGAGTGAAGGTTTATCTGAAATATTGAGCTGAAATACGAGAATAGTTTAAAGAAGCAAACATTTAAGTTTTATTCAACTGCACATCAACTTAGTACGAAATCGGCGGAAGTACATGCGGTAACCTAGAAATTTTAATATTCGGCCGCCGAATATTCGGTATTCGGCCTAAGACATTGGCCGAATATTCGGCTTCTGCCTATGTCGGCCTAGAAGAAATGGCCGTATATTCGGCTTCGGCCTGGGAGAAGTGGCCGAATATTCGGTATTCGGCTATTCGGCCAAAACACTATTCGTTACATCCCTAATCATAATACATATATATATACAGAAAAAACACAAGTACCACAGGCACCGGCTGATTCTCTTCATTTAGGTTATTTATTGCAATGGAGAAGGACAAGAATTGATAAAACGAAATCTCTTGACCCTCGGAAGTGTACGTTAGGGCTAAGCGCAATTTTTTTTTTTTTTTTTTTTGTTTTTTTTGAAATTGTTCTCGCTTGACGGCTGAAAAGATGTGAGGTGGCATGAGGAACTCACACACGAACATTTAACTTAATCAATTAATATCTTCAGGTTCCAGTTTTGGATCAAAAACGGTAAAAATAAAGGTAAAATTCAACAATTTTAAAAATTTTAATGTTCTTTTTTTTGATAAGGACGAAAATTTAGCAGAATCTATGAGAAGCATAAATAAATGCACTTGCGGAAACGCAAATAAAAGCAATGCCACGGTTCCACTTGCAGGGATGAATGTGCGAAATTATCCGACAATGAAGTAAATTTTGACATCACATTTATTTCTTACGTTTCTGCTTTTCCCTTAGCAAAAGTGTGGAAGGATGTGTAACAATATGAAAAAATATTATTAAATTTTATAGCAAACAGCAGAATGTATGATAAATATAAATAAAATTTTAAAATTAATCCATCAACATCTTCCAGTTCCACTTGCAGGGGTGAATGTGCGAAATTATCCCAAAATTAAGTGCATTTTGACATAACATTTAATTTTCACGTTTCCGATTTTCCCATAGCAAAAGTGTGGAAAGTTGTGTAACAATATCAATACTTATCTTTGGGCTGCACTATTGCCTAAGTTATCAAAATCTGGCGAAAATAGAAAACAATCATAATTTAATAAAAAATTATAACTTTTTGCTAGAACAATAATTTTTGAAATATTTAAACATATATTTTGTAAAACTTAGATGTTTGAAATAATAACTATGAACATTGAGTAGTAAATGCTACTAACAAAACACCATTTTCGTATAACTAAATGAGTCTTCAGTTCCAGAGTTTCAAAGGTGCGTTATACTTTTATTATGAATCCGGACTTGTAGCTCGTTGGATGGCTTCTTGGTGCCAATATAAAGACGGAAGATTCCATTCGCAGCTGACAACTAACGATAATAAGACTTTTTTTCCCTGATTTTGAAGTGCCAGTCATCTTTGTGAGCAGATATGATGGATACATCAGGTCAAGAATGTAATCAAGGCGTATCATTGTCATCGTTTGAAACCGAAAGCCAGTACAGAGGAAAAAATAAAGATCTTGGATAATGAAGTCATAACGCGCCTTTGAAACTCTGGAACTGAAGATTCACTTAATTACACGAAAATGGTATTTTGTTAGTAACTATTACTGCTAAATGTTCATAATCATTGTTTTCAAACGCCTAAGTTTTCAAAATTACATGTTTAAATATTTCAGAAATTATTGTTCTAGAAAAAATTTATCGTTTGTTATTAAATTGTGATTTTGACGTGAATACGTCTTTAAATTTGCTAACATAATTGGGCAATCCAAAAAATCTAAAGATAACTAAATCGGGGGATACAGTTTTGTGTTGTAGTTTCGAATCTATCATCTACATCCAAAATTAAATTACACCACTGTTTTACTGAAGCATCAAAGAACTCATTACGATAAGAAAAAACAGTGACACATTGTGCGCGATGGAGAGGGAAGTTATTTTGAGGTTATGTTGCTGCGTATCGAGATTTGCAAATACTATTGCTTTTGACCCTGAGAAGCTACGATGTTCGTTTAGGTTTTAATCATCAGCTGTCGTCAAAGTATATCGATTGTATACAAAACATTAGTTTAAAGTAGTGACAGTGAATATGATAAGGTGTTAGAATAAAAAAAAATCAAAAATATATAGATAATGTCGGTTTGTACGCTTCGAAATGCGAAATCCAAATACAGAGATCGTATACGGTTAGAAAGGACTTCTCAAGAACAATCGAATGGTACTAATGAAACACCATATGACAGAGTTAAGCAGGGCCGGGAACGTAAAAGAATGAATGCGGCCGTGCGGATCAACGACTGTCATAGTACATCTGCAGCTAAGGCGGTGGAAATTATGCAAGTGGATGATGAAATCGCTTCTGCATCGATAACGGACTGTATAGGCATAGATTGCTTGCGATCGTCGATTATGAAGATACATTGCGCAGCAGCTAGTGCGCCTCTCACTACAACGTTCGTGAAACAATCTTGTATGCCATTTATGTCGCACTTTTCGTATCACAGACCTACAGCACTGTGCAACAAATTTGAACTTTTTTTTTTGTCCTTTAGATGAAACTATGTGGTTGGTTCTATATAAACAAAGGGTGTTTGATTTAATTATCCAAACCAAAATGGTACATCACGTACCGTTTTTGCTAGAAACCCACTTCTCATATTTATACAATTTGGGCTTATACGAATGTAACTGAGGCTTATTTATTGAAAACACAAACACGAAAATGATTTTTTTTGGCCGTTTCATCTTGTGGGCATCTATCTGTTGGTGTCCCCTGGTCACAGATGAGCAATATTCAATTCATATACGTCCATTCCATTGACCGCAGAAAAGCTTTTCAAACACATAAATGCCCTGATGAAACCTTTCCTCATGCTCGTCATAAATAGCACCAAGGTTTTGAGAAAAGAAGTCCATATGGGAGTCCAAAAAGTGTAGTTTTAATGACATATAGAAACCTAATAATACAAAAGCATTTTATCATGCTACCAACATGATTTTCGTAGTTTTCAGCTTTTTCATTTCCAAGGAAACGAGAGCACACTGATTTAAAGGCCAGCAGGCGGATTTCTCGGCTTCCGGCTGTTTGTTTTCATAATCTTCAACATGAAAGGGCTTCACTAAGCTGTGTTGCAACAAAAATCCCTTCTTTTACTTTTCCCTCACTTAAATTTTTGAATTTGTTCCTGAGATGCAAGAAAGTCACTCCGTCTCTGACCAGAGCTTTCACAATTATTTCGAGAAAATAAGTTTAATGTGCAATTGTGGGAAAAAGGCTCATTGTAGATTTACAAGTGGCTCATTTGATATGCTTTTGCCACTCATAATTTCGAAATTTCTTTTGTGTTTGCAGAACATGCTACAGGAATAAATAGGGAGAAACATACTAAGATGGAGGAGCACTGATAAACAAGCGCCACTCTTCTGAATTGTGCTCGTGTCCTAATGCTTGAAATAGTACATTCATATCACAGCAGCATACTATTTTTTCTTTCTCCGCAAAATAGACTACAAAATGTCTGTGTCGTCTTGAAAAAAAACTCGAAACTTCGAAAAGTAGTTTAAGTTTTCTTTGCCAAAACTATCGCTAAAGAGACCCAAGTTCGTTAAAAAGGTCTCTAGAATGACAACGATCTCCCTGTCAATAAGAAAGATATAATTTAAAATCGAAAAATTATGAAAATAAGCACATTTATCCGGAAAATAAGTAAAAGCTAAAATGTGGAATTTTGGAAAAATGATACGTAGTAGGCAAAAAATAATTGCAGATTCGTATTTTTCAGATAAAAATACATTAGAAACAGACCTCTAAAGGACATTTTTCGTGTAGCACAGTGCATTTGAAAAAGTTATACTGTCACACAATAATTATTTGTTTCTTTGCTTTTATTCTAAATACACAAATAAAAATATTTTATTTAAAAAATATAACCCGTTACATAAACGTTCACGTGAAACACACGGACCTTTTTTTTTCTATTTTCGCCAGACTTTAATAATTTAGAAAAACGAGTTTATCCCAAAGATAAGTATTGAATAGTCTATATTTTAATCATAATTTTTCATGACATTAAACAACTTTTACACTTTTGCTAAGGGAAAACCGGAAGTTTGAAAATTAAATGTTATTTCAAAATTTACTTCATTTTCGGATAATTGCGCACATTCATCCCTGCAAGTAGAGCCGTGTTATTTATGTTTCCGCAAGTGGATTTATTTATGTTTCTCATAGATTCTGCTAAATTTTCGTCCTTATCACAAAAAATTAAATTTTGAAAATTTTCAAAATTGTTTAATTTTTCCTTTTTTTAAAACGTTTTTTGCGTTCTTTGACACAAAACTGGAACCGGAAGATATTAGTTGATTAAGTTAAAATTTCGTGTGTATGTTCCTCAGGCTAGCCCACTACTTTTCAGCACATCAGGCAAAAACAATTTCCAAAAAGAGTTTTTTACGCTCCGACCTAGTGTACGTATTTGTTAAACGTAGCGTAGTAGGAGATAAGCGAGTATTGCGTAATGCTCGCTAAATTACTGTATTACTCGTTTTCTCGATAACTCGAAAAAAAGTTACTTCCCCACTTTTTAACATAATATTTTTTCTTCAATTGGAAGTTATTTTTGCTTGTTCTCGCTTAACTCGACTTTTGTTTTTCCTCTTGAAATTACTTCCCTTCCTCATTCCGGCTCCTTATTGTTTCCAATACAGCGAAATTATCGATATAGAAATCCTACTCTCACTGATATTTTTATTATGTAATACATGTCCATTTTTTTCACTTGTTTGGGTAAAGTCAGTCTTCTGTTGACTTGACAAATCAAATGCTTGTAATCTATAGTATACAAATTATAAATGCGAATTATTACTATTATTTTGCTACCAGTCATGAGTATACAAAATACGTATATATGTATAAACAGATAAACTTTAGGGCTAAATGGATACCTGATTGAATAATCGAGTATCATGTTAAGTCCTTCTGTGCGCGCGAGAGGGACAAGAAGTGGCGAAAACGTACAAACGCCATAAGTATAACAAAATACGTATATATTTATATATAAACAGTTAAAGTTTTGGGATGCATTAGGCCAGGGGTCTCCAAACTTTCCAGCCTTAGCGCCATATTGATTACTCCAGTAAATTCCAAGGGCCAAAACCATATTATCATTAATTGTTGCCGGTGGTAAAAAGTTGAATCAGTCCACTAGTGGTGTAAAATATGATTACTTTTTTGCCAGATGCCATTAGCGACGGGGAAGCTGATGTATTTTCTGTATCGTATGGGTATCCGTTATAATGGGGTACCCGCATCGTATCGCCATAGTAATCATTGATTACAAAAGTAATGAAATACACAAGTAATCATTGATTACTTTTTTCTTCAGTAATCGTTACTTCGGTTCCTAACGAGTACTCAAGTAACGAATGAGTATTTTTTTACATGAAAAAAAAAGTCCGAAAAAGTACGCCACGTTTAAAAAAGGCTGCAAATCGAACTAAAGTCCGCAAAACGGCAACACTGCATATTATTAATTTTCCTGTCATTATCTGTAATTTCTAGATTAGTCGTAGAGTACGAGCGAGCCATGAGGAGTAACGTGACAGGACATCTGGTGGACACAAGCAGAAATAGGTAGCACCTTCTATCCCTAACAGATGGCGCTAATAGCACTTACAGAATAATCTCGTTGGTTCGATAAAGTTCTGGTGTCTTCCACGCACTTCTAGATGGCAGTAAGTGAAATATATAAGAAGGCTAGTGGCGCAACCACAAGTCAGTTCCTATGACACTGCTGTGAAATAAAATAGTGCGTACCTCCTTAAAACGTGTTTGTGCGTGTTTAAGTTTAAGACATCTTTGTAACAATATTTTTATTTGAATTGTTGCTTTTGTGTGTGATTTAGTAGAATGGAAAAGAAGCGAAAAATTGATAGTGAATGCAGAAAATTCAAAGATCAGTGGAACATTCAGTATTTCGTAATTGAGTCCAGTAACAAGGCGCTATGTTTGATTTGCAATGAAAGCATAGCCGTTCTCAAAGAATATAACATTAAACGTCATTATGAAGCAAAACATTTTCAAAATTACTCAAAATATACAGGAAGTTTGCGGACAGAAAAATTCGAAGCTATGAAGCGCGGATTGAAATCGCAGAAATCTTTATTTACAAAACTCAAAACTGAACAAGAGGCTGCAACTCGTGCCAGCTTTCGTGTGGCTCTTGAAATTGCAAAACGTGGAAAACCATTTACCGATGGAGAAATGGTCAAAGAATGCATAATCGCAGTAGCCGAAGAAATGTGCCCTGAAAAGGTAAATTTATTAAAAAATGTCAGTATGTCAGCAAACACTGTGGCTCGAAGGGTAGAAGACATCGCTGAAAATATATCCTCTCAACTGTTCAACAAAAATGGACATGTTGAGTGGTTTTCTTTGGCCTTGGATGAGTCAACGGATGTGTCAGATACTGCTCAGGTGTTGATTTATATTCGAGGAGTAGATAAAAGCTATGAAGTGCATGAAGAACTTCTTGATATGTATAGTATTCATGGCACAACTACTGGTTCAGATATTTTTAAAGGAGTTGAAATGGCCATTAAGCAAAAGAACCTTCGATGGAAAAACTTGAAATGTATTACAACTGATGGAGGCAAAAACATGAGTGGGAAAGATAAAGGAGTGGTCGCTCTTGTGTCAAAGGCTGTAGAAAATGACGGTGGTTCAAAACCAATAGTCTTACATTGTATCATTCATCAACAGTCTTTGTGCGGAAAATGTTTGGATATGTCTGAAGTTCTGAAACCAGTCATATCAACTGTTAATTTTATCAGATCTTTTGGGCTGAATCACCGACAATTCGTACAATTTATTAAAGAGATTGGAGAAAATGACTTACCTTATCATACTGCCGTACATTGGCTTAGTTGTGGGAAAGTCCTTCAGCGCTTTTTTGAACTTCGAGCAGTGATCGAATTTTTTTTGAATGAAAAGCATCGCCCTCTTACTGAATTGCAAAACAACGCATGGCTGTGGAAGTTAGCATTCTATGTTGATTTGACAAAACATGTGAACGAACTGAATTTGAGATTGCAAGGAGAAAACCAGCATCTTCCTGATTTATACAATAATATCAAATCATTCCGGAAGAAATTGATACTGTTTCAATCACAACTACGAAGTAAATGTTTTTCACATTTTAAAACATGTGAAATATTTAGCCACACCACTGAGACCGAGTTTCCTATCGATTTTGCAATCGAAACTTTGAGTGCTTTGAAAATAAATTTTGATACTCGTTTCTCGGACTTTGATGCCATTGCGAATCAAATTAAGATTTTTCAGAATCCTTTTGATACTGACATTGAAACCCAAGCCCCGGAACTTCAAATGGAAATGATTGATCTACAGTGCAGTGATATAATTAAGAACAAATATCAAAACTTATCTTTGTTGGAATTTTATAAGTGTCTTCCACTGACACAATTTGATAATTTGCATAAATTTGCTCGTGGGCTGTTTTCTGTTTTTGGTACTACTTATTTGTGTGAGAAGACCTTTTCCAAAATGAAGTACACAAAAAATGTTTACAGATCTAAATTAACTGATGAGCATCTTAAATCTCTTTTAATAATTGGTACAAGTAAAATTAGTCCACAACTACAAACTATTGTCAGTGGAAAATCTCAATTACATAATTCTCATTAGTATTTCATATGTCGTTATGCTTGTTATAAGTTATCTTTTCATTTAAAATGTATAAAATGTTAGTTGGATTCATTTCAATAATTTGTTAGTTAGTAAATAATAACCTACAACAATGTTATGAGTAGTTAGCCCATGACCATATCAATGTAGATGTCATATTAATAATTATTCAACATAAAAATAGATTACTTCAGTAAACTTAATTTAATTTGCTATAAAAAATAAATATGTTCTCTAGAAGGAGTTTTCTTTCAAGTATGCTAGCTCTCCGCGGGCCGGACAAAATCTGTCCGCGGGCCGGATGTGGCCCTCGGGCCGTAGTTTGGAGACCCCTGCATTAGGCGATTAAAGCGTTTGTTGGTTCTCAGTTTAAGATCTTCTGTGCGCGCGAGAGGGACAAGAAGTGCAAAAACGATTTTTTTTATTAACGTAGCATAATAGGGGATGAGCAAGTATTGTAATGCGTTGCTAAATTATAGTGTTTCGGTCGTTTCTCACAATAAAGTTACTTCCCTGCTTTTTAGCATAATTTTCTTTCTTTAACTAGAGGTTTTTTTTTCCTTTCTTCGTTCCGGCTCCTTATTGTTTCTAATACCAATTAAATAATTAATACCGTTTAATTATCGATTTTTATATCGTATACCAACTGACACTTTCATTATGTAGTGTATGTCCATTTTTTCACTTGTTTGGGTAAAGCCAGGATTTTGTTGAGCTTCGAAATTCAAATGTCATCTCGCAAAAAATGTGAATAGCCTGTAGCCACACTTGATCTTTTGTAGGACCTTTACCTAACTCTTTCTATGACGCCTAAAGACTAACCGTTGCCAAGAGTGTGGCGAAAGCTTTTATTGAATCGCCGACCAGGCAAGACCACAAAAACATTCCAAGCCATTTCAGATTCGGAAAACAATTGATGCCGAAAAAAATAGTATGCCCGTTAAGATTTGATTCTGAGACAGCAAGAGTTGACTATCTATATATATAAATAGCCAAAGACAAAACAGATGAGAAACGCTTTCACCTCTGTTTATCAACCGATTTTCTTCCCTTTTTGTTGTTTAGTAGCTTTTGACGAGTTTTAGTGATATCAGTTAAACAATTTTGGAGCCGTTTATTGTTAGTTAATTATTTTCCCTTTTCTTATGTCGATCAAGCATTTATAATTGTAATATGACAAATAATAGATAGCAGATAGCAACATGTTTTGATCGACTGAATTATGTGTAATAAATATGAAACTCTTTATTAAAATGTGTTAGTAGCCATAAGGCAGTAATATTACAAGCATTTATAATAAGAGTTTGAGTGAAGGCTTCTCTGAAACAATGAGATGAAATATGAGAATAATGTATGGAAGCAAACATTTAAGTTTTATTTAACTGCCTCTCATCTTAGTGCGAAATCGGAAGAAGTACATGCGGCGACATTTATGAGCGCAATTGGCCCTGTGGCGACAATGGCGGCAATCCGTTTGCCTTAAGTAGGGATGATTAGGTGAGGTCCAAAATAAACTCGAGGTTATAATTGTCAAATTTGATGAATAATACTTATATAACAATGTAAAAAGCAAAATGTTTTCAATGCTACATTTACTTACTACGGTTGAATATCAACTGTTGGGCAAACTCTAATATTAAGAAACTAATAGTAAAGTTAAAAAAATGCACTTTATTTTTTACACAAATAAGCATTAAAATTGAGACATATGCTTCTGGATTGCTTGGAACCCTTTTTTTGATGCGATAATGGAGCTTCTAGATGCAAAAACATCTAAATGAAGCAGACAAAACAACAAACATACGGCTTAAATTGCCTCAGATTTACCCGCAAACCAATGAGAATAAGGTAAGCGTGAAATTGGAAGTAGAAGTAGTAGAAGTAACCGGGAAATCTTCAATGAGCAGCAAGAAACGAACTCAGTTGAAAAAACACAAGGTAAGAAGGAATAACAAATACAACAAAGCAAAAAAAGACCACAACATGCATAAAAATACGAAATTACAGGAAAATTACAGACATAATAAAATTAAATACAAGGAATTAAAGTGGAAATACAAATAAGTACAGCCTCTCAGACACTGGGCCTAATGGTGGTAAAGTCCTTACAGACTGGCACTTGCGTTAACTACGAAAGAACTCTAAGTTTTTGTAAAAACTGTTTAACTACAACCTGTTTTTTAATTGTGTTTAGGTTGTTATTTTTAAAAGTACTAAAACTTCTGAGATCTTACAGTAGTGGGAACAAGGACGTGTATAAGCGAGTTTTTCAGAAATATGACTAATGATTTCGACAGTGAGGGATGTAAGTGGACCAAAAAATGATTCTGCGAAAAACATGTTCAAAGTTTGGATCTTATGAAACCTTTAATGTTATTTATTTTATAAATTACGTTGAAGCGGTCCACCTGTTAAAGCTAACACTAATTTTCTTGTTATAATATAGAATGGTGCTTTCTCTATCATCTCCAAATTTTAAATTTTGCCACTTGCATCCATTTGCTTCAGGGTGCCTCAATTGTGGTATTCCAACGAAGAAAAAAAAACTTTTTTCTTTTATGAATCTTTAGCGTTATACTAATTTAAACCAGCACAACACTAATTGACTGACTGGACGTTTCCGAATAACTTTTATTTGGTCTCAATTCACATTGCGCTCAAATTTGGATCCACGTAGTTCCCATTTATTGCTAGTGCGTTAAAGCCAATCTTGAAACGTTTCACCTTTCAATGATGCATAATAACACAATTGTGTATAAGTTTGAAAACGTCTACGTAAATGCGAGGTATAAGTTCATTACTCAAAATTTAGCTTAGTATATAGTAAAATTGCGCGTTTATTGCCGAGATACTTAAATTACAAAAAAACATTAAACAATTTAAAACTAAACAATTTTATAAACTAACAAAGACATAATAAAATTAGGCAAAATCAAAATAAACTTTCAAACGTGGGACGCGGGTAACAACCTACGCGGGCACACAATTGATGTGCAGCAAAAAGAGAGAGAGAGTGAAAACAAGATTTCACTTGGCGTTTATACTGTTCTTCGCACAGCCAAACACTGATGCCACAAAACTTTAGAAAGTTTGCTAACGATGCATAATAACACAAGGCTGAGCAAGTTGCCACAAATCTTTCAAAGAGACTAGGAACTGAAACGTTTCAAACTGAAAAGTATAACTCTTGATGTTATAAAATTACAGAATGAAAAAAAAATCCAGTAACGCTTATACATAAAGCTAGCTGTAAATTAAAAACATAGGTCGACTCGTTGTAAGTTTTAAAGTAATACTTGTGACAAGTATGGTAACATTTCGTTGGGTAGCAAAAATGATGCGCTGGTCACGTCTCCGCAGGCAAAAATATTTAAATGTCGGAAAAAGTTTAAACTTAAATATCTATTGCATGGTTTCTGGCCCCAATATAATATTATGGAAATGAATTTTTAATAGGCAGACTTTCTGTAATCACTATAAAAATTATTTCGTTTTGTTGCAGTAATTGTGGTACGGTCTCCAATAAGAAACATTACAGTCAAATGAACTTTTATGTTAAATAGATTTCCACAAAATGTAATGAAACTCAAGAAAAATGAATGCAACGCAGAATTTATGTGCATTGAATCAGAGTTTCTATTGTACCATAACATTAATGCAATAGGTACTCCAGTAATTATTATCTGTAGTATGCAAATTAAAAGTATCACTAATTTTTGTTTTACTACCATTCATGAGTATACCATAAGATGTATATATACGCAGTAAAAGAAATCTATTGTGATAAAAGTAGGGAATCTTTTTAATTTGATTTAAGTCATTCACTGCGTGTGAAGGACAGGAATCGATGCAGTCGAATAGCTAATTTAGCACCCGGAAGTGCACGCGTTTGCTAAACATAGAAATTATTTTTGCTTGTCCTCGGTATCTCGACTTTTTTTTATTGAAATAACTCCTTATTGTTTCCAATACATCAAAATTATCGATTCCACTGACAGTTTCATTATGTGATTGATACATGTCCATTTTTTTTCACTTGTTTGGGTAAAACCAGTATTTGTTGAGTTTTCAAATCGAATACTAATTGTAATCTGTAGTATGCAAATTATAAGTGCCAGTTTTTTTTTTTCACACATATACCGGCTGAGGATCTTCATTTAGGCTCGTTCCTGCGATGAAAGAAGGACAAGAATTGATAAAATGAAATCCCTCTTGATTTACCTACGAAAGTGTTCGTTAGAGCGGAGCGTAAATTTTTCCGTTGTTTGAAATTTTTCCTTTTTTCGAGTGAGTGAGTCCTTTTTTCGAGTGAAAAGTTGTGAGGTGGCATGAGGAATATACACACGAACATTTAACGATCAATTAATATCTTCAGGTTCCAGTATTGGGTCAAAAAACGTAAAAATAAAGGAAAAATTCAACATTTTTGAAAATTTTTTGTGATAAGGACGAAAATTTAGCAGAATCTATGAGAAACATAAATAAATCCACTTGCGGAAACATAAAGACCACGGCTCTACTTGCAGGGATGAATGTGCGAAATTATCCGAAAATGAAGTAAATTTTGACATAACATTTAATTTTCAAGTTTCCGATTTTCCCTTAGCAAGTGTAGAAAGTTGTGTAATAATAAGAAAAAGTATTTTTAAGTTTTAGAGTAATCAGTACTTATCGTTGGGCTACACTTTTTTCTAAATTACCAAAATCTGGCGGGAATAGAAAAAAATCATAATTTAATAAGAAATTATAACTTTTTGCTAGAACAATAATTTTTAAAATTATTAAACCTATATTTGTAACACTTAGATGTTTGAAAATAATAATTATGAACATTGAGTAGTAAATGTTACTAACAAAACAATGTTTTCGTGTAACTAAATGAGTCTTCAGTTCCAGAGTTTCAAAGGTGCGTTATACTTTTATTATGAATCCGGACTTGTAGCTCGTTGGATGGCTTCTTGGTGCCAATATAAAGACGGAAGATTCCATTCGCAGCTGACAGCTAACGATAATAAGACTTTTTTTCCCTGATTTTGAAGTGCCAGTCATCTTTGTGAGCAGATATGATGGATACATCAGGTCAAGAATGTAATCAAGGCGTATCATGGTCATCGTTTGAAACCGAAAGCCAGTACAGAGGAAAAAATAAAGATCTTGGATAATGAAGTCATAACGCGCCTTTGAAACTCTGGAACTGAAGATTTACTTAATAACACGAAAATGGTATTTTGTTAGTAACATTTACTGCTAAATGCTCATAATTATTGTTTCCAAACATCTAAGTTTTAAAAAATATATGTTTAAATATTTCAAAAATTATTGTTCAAGCAAAAAATTATCAGTTGTTAATAAATTGTGATTTTAACGTGAATACGTATTTAAATTTGCTAAAATACGGGGGCAATCCAAAAAATCTAATGATAACAAAATCGGGGATACAGTTTGGCGTTGTAGTTTCGAATCTATGACCTACATCCAAAATTAAATTATACCACTGGATAACTGAACCATCAAAGAATTCATTACGATAAGCGAGAACAGTGACGCATTGTGCGTGATGGAGGGGGAAGAGCCGCCAATTTGAGGCGTATCGAGATTTGCAAATAGTACAGCTTTTGACTCGGAGAAGCTACAATGTTCGTTTGAGTTTTAATTATCAGCTGTCGTCAAAGTCTATCGATTGTATATAAAACATTAGTTTAAAGTAGTGACAGTGAATATGATAAGGTGTTAGAATAAAAAAATATCAAAAATATATAGATAATGTCGGCTTATACGGGTCGAAAAGGGCTTCTCAAGAACAATCGAATGGTAATAATGAAACGCCATATGACCGAGTCAAGCTGTGCCGGGAACGTAAAAGAATGAATGCGGCCGTGCGGATCAACGACGGTGAACGTACATCTGCAGCTGGGGCGGTTGAAATTAGGTAAGTGGATGATGAAATCGCTTCTTTATCGATAACGGACTGTATAGGCATAGATCGTGTGCGATCGTCGATTATGAAGATACATTCGGCAGCAGCTAGTGCGCCCAATGTATTCACTTCGACGTCTGTCAACAATCTTGTATGACATTTGAGTCGTACTTTTCGTATCACAGACCTATAATAAATAAAGTTATAGTGTAACACAATAGTTATTTGTTTCCTTGTTTTAATTCTAATTGCATAAATAAAACTATTTTATTTTAAAAATATAACCCGTTACATAAACGTATTCTCGTGCAACACGCGGCCGTGTCCACGACAGAGCCACACAGCACATTTTTTTTTTCTATTTTCGCCAGACTTTAATAATTTAGAAAAAAAAGGAGTTAGCCCAAAAATAAGTATTGAATAGTCTATAATTTAATCACAATTTTTCATATCATTTAACAACTTTTACACACTTTTGCTAATGGAAAACCGGAAACTTGAAAATTAAATGTTATTTCATAATTTACTTTATTTTCAGATAATTTCGCACATTTACCCCTGAAAATGGAACCGGAAGATATAAATGGATGAATTTAAATTTTTTTATTTATGTTTCTTATACATTATTAAATTTTGAAAATTTTCAAAATTGTTGAATTTTATATTTTTTGCGTTCTTTGACCCAAAACTGGAACCGGAAGATATTAATTGATTAAGTCAAAATTTTGTGTGTATGTTCCTCATGCTACTCAACAACTTTTCAGCACCTCAGGCAAAAACAATTTCCAAAAATGGTTCTTACGTTCCGCCCTAGCGTACGTATTTGTTAAACGTAGAGTAGTAGGAGATGCGCGAGTATTTGGGTAAAGTCAGTCTTCTTTTAACTTTAAAAATCAAATGCTTGTAATCTATAGTATACAAATTATAAATGCGAATTATTACTATTATTTTACTACCAGCCATAAGAATAACATAATAAGCATCTATATAAATAAACAGATAAACTTTAGTGATAATGGACGATTGATAGGAATAGTTGGTTCTCAGTTTAAGTCCTTCTGTGCGCGCGAGAGGGACAAGAAGTGACAAAAACAGATTTTTTGATTAACGTAGCATAGTAGGGGATGAGCGAGTATTGTAATGCTTTGCTAAGTTATAGTATTTCTTTCGTTTCTCAAAATAAAGTTACTTCCCTGCTTTTTAGTATAATTTACTTTCTTTAACTAGAAGTTATTTTTGTTTCTTCTCGGAAACTCGATTTTTCTTCTCTCTTCAAATTAATTCCTTTTTTCGTTCCGGCTCCTTATTGCTTCTAATGCATTGGAATTATTGATTTCAATATCGTATACCAACTGACACTCTCATTGTGTAATTTCAAACAAGTGTCCATTTTTCACTTGTTTGGGTAAAGCCAGTATTTTGAGCATCCAAATTCAAATGTCAGCTCGCACAAAATGTGAATAGCCTGTTGCCACACTTGATCTTTTGTGGGACCTTTACCTAACTTTTTCTATGACGCCTAAAGACTAACCGTTGCCAAGAATGTGGCGAAAGCTTTTATTGAATCGCTGACCAGACAAGACCACAAAAACATTTCAAGCCATTTCAGATTCGCAAAACAATTGATGCCGAAAAAAATAAAAATGTCCGTTAAACTTTGATTCCGAGATAGCTAGAGTGAACTATCTATATATAAATAGCCAAAGACAAAACATATGAGAAACGCTTTCACCTCTGTTTATCAACCGATTATCTTCCTTTTTTGTTGTTGAATAGCTTTTGAAGAGTTTTAGTGATATCAATTCAAGAATTTTGGAGACATTTATTGTTAGTTAATTATTTTCCCTTTTCTAATGTCGAGCAAGCCTTTATAATTATAATGTGACAAAGAATAGATAGCAGATGTCAACATGTCTTGGTCGACTGAATTATGTGTAATAAATATGAAACTCTTTAATTAAATGCGTTAGTAGCCATTAAGCAGTAATATTTAAAGCATTTATAATAAGAGTTTGAGAGAAGGCTTCTCTGAAACAATGAGATGAAATATGAGGATGAATGTATGGAAGCAAATATTTAAGTTTTATTGAACTGCCCCTCAACTTAGTACGAAATCGGTAGAAGTACATGCGGTTACATTTATGAGCGCCATTGGCCCTGCGGCGACAATGATTTACAATACGTTTGCTTTAAGTGAGTATGATTAAGTTAGGACCAAGATAAGCTGGATATTATAATCGCCAAATTTGATGAATAATACTTATATAACTATGTAAATAGCAAAGAATGCTATTTACATAGCATTCAATATATCAATGCTACATATTTTCAATTCTACAGTTAATTATAACTGTCGAATATCCACTGTTGGGAAAACTCTAGTATTATTAGAAACCGCGATTGGATCTCTGAACATGAAATTGAGAAACTCATAGTAAAGTTAACAAAAATGCACGTTATTTATAGCACAAATAAGCATTAAAATGCAGGCAAATGCTTCGGGTTTGCTTGGAATCCCTGTTTTAATGCGATAATGGAGATTTTAGATGCAAAAACATGCAAAGGAAGAAATCAAAATAACACAAACACGGCTTATATAGCCTAAGATTTACCCGCAAGCCGATGAGAATAAGGGAAGCATGGAACTGGAAGTAGTAGCAGAAGTAACCGGGAAGGCTTCAATAAGAAAACACCAAACGATCTTAGTCGAAAATAAACAAAGTAAAAAGGAATATCAAATACAACAGAGCAAAAAAAGACCACAACATGCATAAAAATACGAAAATGCAGGAAAATTGCAAAAATAATAATCTTTTGCTTCAGGGTGCCTCCAATTGTGGTATTCTAACGAAGAAAAAAAAACTTTTTTTTTTTATGAGACTACGAATTGGAACGTTTCAAACTGAAAAAAATAATTCTCGATGTTATAAAATTACAGAATGAAAAAAAGAAATCCAGTAATGCTTATAAATAAAGCAAGCTGTAAATTAAAAACACAGGTCGACTTGTGAAATTGTTGTGTTGTAAGATTGAAAGTAATACTTGTGACAAGTATGGTAACATTTCACTAGGCAGCAATAATGTTGCGCTGGTCACGTCCTCGGAGACAAAAATATTTAAATGTCATTAAAAGGTTAAACTTAAAGATCTATTATATGGTTTCTGGACCCAATAGAATATTATGGAAATGAATTTTAGTATGAAGTCTTTCTGTTATCACTATAAAAATGATTGCTTTTTGTTGCAGTAATTGTGGTACGGTCTCAATAAGAAACATTACAGTCTAATGAACTTTCATGATAAATAGATTTACCAAAAAAAATGAAACTCAAGAAAAAAGAATGCAACACAGAATTTGTAGCATAACATTTATGCAATAGGTAGTCGAATACTTGCAACCTGTAGTATGCATATTAAAAGTGTCCATACTTTTTTGATTTACTACCAGTCATAAGTACCACTTAAGGCGTATATATACATAAATGAAAAGAAATCGTCGTCTGCGACTGCGAGAGCTTCCACTTGCTAAGTCCTTCGCTGCGCGAGAAGGATTAGAATTGGCACAATCACTTGTCTTTATTAGCACCCGGAAGTGCACATATTTGCTGAACGTCGAAATTGCTTTTGCTTTTTCTCGGTAACTCGATTTTTTTATTCAGATTACTCCTTATTGTTTCCAACGCATCAACATTATCGGTTTCACTCATAGTTTTATTATGTGATTTATACATGTCCATTTTTTTTCACTTGTTTGGGTAAAACCAGTCTTTGTTACACGGAGGAACAACTTAATCGGTTTCAAGGGGATTTAAATCAAATTTCTAGTTGGGCAATTAAGTGGGGTATGTCAAGTGCTTCATTTTGGTCATGGGAATAAACATGAAACCTATTATTTACAAGGTTCCGTCATTAGGGAAGCAGAAGCAGTTGTTGATCTAGGAGTGTTGATTAGTCACGACTTAGAAAGTCCAGTCAGCAGTGTAGCATAGTAAGTAACAAAGCTAACAGGATGCTTGGGTTTATCAATAAGATTTCGAACACGTTTAAGGAAGTTATATTGCCATTATACAGAAGTTTGGTAAGACCTCATTTTGAGTATGCTGTTTTAGATTTGGTCCAGCTTGGCTGGGCCCTGAGCCTGTTGCTGGTCGTCACTTTTGTATTTTTATTTGTATTTGTTGATTTTCCAAATCGAATACTAGTTGTAACCTGTAGTATGTAAACTAAGAGTGCCCGTTTTTTTTTTGCTGCCAGTCATAAGTATATCATAATGCGTTCATATATATATAGAAGACGCAAAAGTGCCACAGGTACCGGTTAAAGCTCTTCATTTAAGTACTTTTCTGTGATGAGAAGGATTAGAATTGATAAAATGAAATCTCTTGATTTACCCACGGAAATACGTTAGGGCGGTGCGTATTTTTTTTTTTTTTTTTGAAATTGTTCTTGCCTGAGGGCTGAAAAGTTGTGAGGTGGCATGAGGAACATACACACAAAATGTTAACTTAATCAATTAATATCTTCCGGTTCCAGTTTTGTGTCATATAACGTAAAAATAAAGGTAAAATTCAACAATTTTTAAAATTTTAATTTTCTTTTTGTAATATTATGGTGTGTGTTTGCTTGTCGCAGTGGTTGAATTTAATTATGTGAATTAAATTTTTTAACCAAAGCAACAAACCAACTCGGTATGAAAGTATAGTGGTTAGATTTTTTAAATTTGCGTTGTGTTTGCGAAGATAAATTCAATCAAAATAATTAAATTTCATTTAGAACATTTTAAATAATAAGTTCGATAATGTCTTAACTACTGAATTGAAAATACTGTATAATTGAACTTCATATTTATTTAAAATCCTAAATCATTAAAATGCTAGCATGAATGCAATATTCATTTTAGGTGCACCATTACTCAAAGTATAAAAAACAAATTTTTTTCATTAAACAACATATTGGAATTTCAAATGAAGAGATTGAAATAATCTCAATGCAAAAAAAAACACAGCAATAAAATATATCTGGATTATGGAAAATAGCTTGAATTCGATCGAATAGAAAAATATCAACTACACTTAAAACTGCTGGAATTCATCATTTTTTTTTTTTTTTTCTCTAGTAAAAATGATCCTTATAGGATTCCATTTTTAAAATTTAAATCCCCACTCTCGGACGCAGGGACGACGTCTGCTATCCGTAGAGATGGTGATAATTTTTATTTGGTAAATCGAATGCTACTTATCTGCGTGACAAAGACCAATGCCGTTTTTCCTGCCGGAACACCAGAAAAGTCGAACTTCACCAAACTGTAGAAATTGGTCTAAAAAGCTAAACTTTTAGCGGTGGTGTTTCGAAGACAGTTCTAGCAGGCGATGGAGCAATTTTCATATTCACAGATTCTGCAACGCTCGAAGAAAAGTCCTAGCAGACAAAGTGACCGTTGGGATTCACTGGTACTGCAGTGCTATGTAAATTTATTTTAATCTTCTGGAACACATCTGTTATTTATGGCGAAAGTTCCCTTCAGTTAGCACACGAATGAAATAGATTTCGCAGTATAGAGCGCCTGAAGGATTCACTCTCTTTCTTCTTGCATGATGCTTGTCCTTTCGAAGAATTCGTTGAGTTGTGGATTTCTTTTTGTAGCTTCCGTAGTGATCTTTCTACATCATTTTCGAATTCAAATATTTTCTTGATTAATCTTGACTATTATAAAAATTCACTTATTTACATCTAAAAGGATTCAGTATTTTATAGAGCGCCTGAAGGATTCACTCTCTTTCTTTTTGCATGATGCTTGTCCTTTCGAAGAATTCGTTGCGTTGTGGATTTCTTTTTGTATCTTCCGTAGTGATCTTTCTACATCATTTTCGAATTCAAATATTTTCTTGATTAATCTTGACTATTATAAAAATTCATTTATTTACATCTAAAAGGATTCAGTATTTTTCTTCTTACATAATTCGAATTTATTTCTTTTTCCTTTTCTTTCCCCTTCCACACTCTATCTTTTCCCGATTCCTTCCGCCTGCCATCGTTGGAACTTGCCGTCGAAGAAAGACACTCCAAAAAATGTAATACAATCTTTTTTTTTGTGACGTTGCTGGCGTCCCCAGCTCTCATTCGTCAGTATTTAAAATTTGAAAAGGACTGAGGGGAAAAAGATTTCATTGGCCTGTGAAACCTTTCATTGTGATGTGAAAACCTTTCATTGGCATGTGCTGCCATCTATCAAAGAATTCACAAGTGATTGTAGAATTTAAAATTAATGTGACTTTTCGTTACATGTAATAATGACGAAAATTTAGCAGAATCTATGAGAAACATAAATAAATCCACTTGTGGAAACATAAATAAAAGCAATGCCACGGATCCACTTGCATTGATGAATGTGCGAAATTATCCGAAAATGAAGTAACTTTTGACATAACATTTAATTCTTACGTTTCCGGTTTTCCCTTAGCAAAAATGTGGAAAGATGTGTAACAATATGACAAACTATTATTAAGTTTTAGAGTAATCAATAATTTGGGCTGCATTTTTTTCTAAATTACCAAAATCTGGCTGAAATAGAAAAAAATCATAATTTAATAAGAATTTTTAACCTCTTGCTAGAACAATAATTTATGAAATATTTAAACATATATTTTGGAAAACTTAGAGGTTTGAAAATAAGAATTATGAGCATTGAGTAGTAAATGTTACTAACAAAACACCATTTTCGTGTAACTAAATGAGTCTTCAGTTCCAGAGTTTCAAAGGTGCGTTATAACTTCATTCTCCAAAATCTTTATTTTTTGCTCTGTATTGGCTTTTGGTTTCAAACGATGGCATGACACTCCTTGATTTCATTCCTGAACTGATGTATATATCTTGTCTGCTCAAAAAGATGACTGCAAGAGAAGCTTCTGTTGTCAGTTTCACTGTTCTTACAGCACATGGAGTTATGGCATGGACAGTATAGATTTCCCAATGCTGATACTGGAGGCCCCAGATATTATCAATTGCTCTATATCTTTGCTTAATAAGTGAGTGGTAATTGGAGGTTCTGTTATATGGCAATTCTGTCCCAATTCACTACATAAGAAGATCTACATAAGAATCAGCATTAAAATTTATTTCAGGAATTCTGAACACATGAACTCCTCGGCCCGTTTGTTCGCTTGCTTTCAAAATCCTACGGAGGCCACTTTCTCGCATATCTTGGTCTGGGTGCACAAGCATTGCAAGAATTATGGCTTCAATGTTACCAAAAGTAACCAATTTCTTTGAATGACGGAGACTACATCTAATTGGAGACTGTCTGTAAGATACCGCGAATCTTAAATTGTTTTCCAGAGATTTTGTGGACCATATGTGCAATTGTGACGTGATTTAATCCTAAACCACATAGGGGCGTATACTTTCATTATCAACCCGGACTTGGAGCTCGTTGGATGGCTTCTTGGTGCCAATATAAAGACGCAAGATTCCATTCGCAGTTGTTAACCAACGATTTTTCCCGGATTTCGGAGTCCCAGTCATCTTTGTGAGCAGAGGTGATGGATATCATGAATGATGGATTGTTGGCTTCCGAGTGCTGCATTGTTCCTGGTTTATCAGTGTAGGCAAGGGACTTAACATATCCCCAGAGGAAATAATACAAGGGCGTCAAATCGCAAGAACAATGTGACCAGTTAACAGGTCCATTTTGACATATTATTCTTCAAATGTTAATTATTTCCATTTCAAGTTCTCTGCCTCTATAAAAATACCCTTTATATATATATATATATATATATATATATAGGTTCATGTTTAAATTGATTTGAAACATAACTACAAGCCCCCAAATTGGGTAACTTAATCGGATTTTTTTCATTGGTGAAGGGTTCAATAAAACTAAACAGACATTTCTCAAAAATTTCAAACCTCGTTTTTCCCCCACTTAGAAATCTAATATTTACGTACTATCGTTTCGATTACCAACTAAAAGCTTTCTCAACTGCCATCGTTTTTCACCTGTTCCACAATAACACTAAATGTCACTACTACGTCAAGACATTTCACTAATAAAATCACCACTAAATTCAAGATCTGAGAGCTTGCTGCATTAGCATAGAAATTGCTTTTGTTTGTTTTCCTTCGTTTTCCTTGTCAAAGAAAAACAAAGACGTTTTTATCCTAACTTGCAGTCGATTATTTTGTATTTAACCAGCTTTTGTTCCCTATGCAAAACAGGAAGTTTTGTAAGCAGATTAATTTAATGTGAAATGATTTTGAGAAGTACCTGGTTAGGTCGCTGCTTTTTCATGGCAGATTCATTTTAATGACAAAAGGAGCGTTTGTTTTGCGTTGGCGATTGCGATCACTTTTTATTCTGATGAATATTTACTAATGCACAGAGCGTTTTCAATTCGTACAGAATAATTGTGTAATGTTGCTTAGTAATGTCAAAGTAAAATGGATCACTTTATGTTTCGATAAATGAAAAATATTTACCATAGGGTCCTTATGGTAAATATTTTTCATTTATCGAAACATAAAGTGATCCATTTTACTTTGACATTACTAAGCAACATTACACAATTATTCTGTAAGAATTGAAAATGCTCTGTGCATTAGTAATTAGCTCATAAATGATGTCTCGCTTTCTTCCCATATATTTGACCCCCTCCCCCCTTTGTCACAAAATTTCACACTTTAATTGCCCCCACCCCCTTTGTCACATGTCACGCTATGTTTCATAAGCCTGGTACCACACTTCATGCTACCATCTTCCCTTCCTCGAAGCGTGATATCATTTATGAATGATCCCATAACTAATTTCATTTTCAGTTGTATTGTAAAAGCAAGTATTCTAAAATCGGAATTTTTTTTAAAAACACCATAAAAAAATTCTAGTTCTAGCTTTCACCCCCAAAAAATCGTGAAATTTAGCTGAAGCTAATGGTTGCTCCTAAAGTTGAACCGTTATAATGGTTCCTAGTTTCACATTCATGGTGAAATTTGGTGAAAATACCACATTATAATGGTTCAACTCAGTACCAAATGCTTGTTGCAGGTAAATTACATAAAGGAACCATTATGACGTTGAACCATTACAATGGTTTCTAGTTTCACATTCATGGGGAAACTTGTTGGAACTACAACATTATAATGGTTCAACTCAGTACCAAATGCTTGTTGCAGCTAAATTTCACCATTATTTCCTTTTTTTAACCCCTTAACGGTCGGGTGATTTTCCAGAAAACGATCTTAAAGTGCCTATTTTTTATTCCTGAAAATTATATAAAAATATGATATAAACAATATATCTATTCAGTTTTAATTTTTGATTTGTTTTCATTTTGAAATATTAAACACTCCAGCCCGAACATATCATGGGAGCGAGAGATAAAAGGAGAAATCTCAGCCCATCACTTTCACGGGAACGAGATAGAAGGGGTTAATGAAAGACTGAACTAGAGTTTTTTACAGTGTACACTTGTGTCCGAAAATGTTTTTGATTTCCAAGAATAAAGGTGAATCAACAACATATCAGTGTTTATTTTCTGATTATTCTCCTGAAAACATTATTGGGTTTTTGTCCCATTATTTTAAAGAGAAAAATATTCAGCGTTTCTAATTACGATAATATTATTAATTTATTTTAGAAGCTAATCATACTGTAGTAAAAAAGGGAAGACTGAAGTTTGGGATTTTCAAAAGCTCAATGAGTTTTCATTTAATGAATTTTGTAAATATTTCCTTTGTTAAAAATTATACGAGAAGGCCTGAGTTTTCAGCTAAGCCTTACTTCAGTAAGGGCATGAAACTGCCGAAATTTCTAAGAAAACAAGGCTATTGTTACTATTATCATTATTTATATTATTACTAATGTTTTGTTGACATTTTTGTTTTTATTTTTTAGACAAGTCTTGAAGCTGTCCTAAAACCTACAGTTTGACAGAGTCAAACTGTAGTGTCAGTTAATGCATGGTCTATTGCACGTCGTTTTGCATTTTCAAAGATCTGGCAGTTGCTAGTCGACTCTATGTTTGTTCTGCATGAGTAGGTTTATCATACGTCAGGGAGATTAGCACGGAAATTCCTGGATTTTTTGTACTGTCGTTTATATTGCAAAATGTGTTTTTGAGAATCGCATGCTTGTCAAAGATTGCATTTGCTCCTGCACTAATATTTCTGAAGTGGTTGAGCGTGTAATGTCTTTTCCCGAAACATCTGTGGTAATTGAGTTTTTTTTTATTATGGAGAACATTTGGATCGCAGAATAGGACACTGAGTACGTATTCTTTTGGAACATTTGATGAATGTTAAATATAATTCATAACTTTTATGTTGTGAGTTTTGTGAAGAAAAAAATACTAAACCCATGTAAAAAAAAAAAAAAAAATTCTAAAACTAAACCATTCAATATATATATATACATAAAAAAATGTTAAAAAACAAAACTAAGCAGTTTATTGAAGTAATTGCACTCAAAAAGTCATGTCTAGTGACTAGACATAACATATTTGAAAAAATAGGTAAGATTAGCCCATTTTTATTCAAGGTCAGTCAAAATTACAACGAAGTCACAGGACATACTTCTTGAGTACAATACTTCAATAAAGTGTTTAGATCTCCAAGAGCAATTGCAAATCACTTTTGCAATGTTAAGTAAACAAATACGAGGTTTTTAAAACTAAAACACTGTACTAACGAGTTCGTTTCTCAAAGAATTAAACATATATACAGATATTTGTAAATCTAACTGGTAGTCAATACCGATTGGTAGAACAAATTCAATTGAGTTTGATATAATTTCATAAGAATGCTTTCACACAAGCTGAGATATTAGTTAAGAAAAGAGAAAAATCTTCGGTAATGGTTTAGCTCGCGTGCACTAACTATTCAGGTGGTTATTCCACAGGCTATGCTTTTGAAACGGTGTTTAGATCAATATTTCTATATCGCCATCTGTTGCATAAAATCGGCGTCAAATCTTTGCCATGAATTGTAGTGTTGCAATTCACAAAAGTTGTAAAAATATCAATATCAAATATCAGTGTTCTGGAAAACATATACAGTAAAATCTGTAAAATGGACCACCTTTGTAAGCTGATTACCCGTCTAAGTTGATAACTTTTTTCAGGAACGGAATTAGCCCTATATTATATAATGAAGACAAACCTCTGTAACGTGATCACCTGTCTATATTACCCACTTTTGTACGCCAAATTTGGTTGGGAGTATTGTATTACACCCTTTGTAAGCTGACCAAATTATTACTACATTGATTTGTTTCTTTATTTTTGCAAATATGGAAAACAAACTGAAACAACTTCTCCAGGATGTTTTTATGCTATATCTGGATGGATGAAACATCAATATTAAGGTTGCTTAAACCTCTTTGTAAGTTAGCCAAATGGGAAAACTACTATTAGCCTTCTTTTTTTTCTTTAAATAAGTTTCTTCTTTTTTCTTCCATCTTATATAGCCATTTTGAAAAATTAGGCATTTTTAAGAAATCTTTACCATCAAAAAAGTAACTTACCTAAGTCATAAGATATTTAACTGTGTACTTTAAAAATCGTAAAGTTGTATAGGATACATTGTAAGCCATTCAGAATAAATTTTTCTAATGATATTTTAGATAATTGAAAAAACATAGCTAGTTACTATTTTGAAGTAATGCTAATACATGAAGCTTTATTTTAAATACCCATATTTTTGAGTTACTAATGTATGAGAAGCTATATTTTTTGAGTTACAAATGTATAAGAAGCTATACTTTTGAGTTACAAATGTATGAGAAGCTATATTTTTGTTACTAATGTATGAGAAGCTATATTTTTTTGAGTTGTTGATGTATGAGACGCTTTATTTTTGAGTTACTAATGTATGAGAAGTTATATTTTGTGAGTTACAAATGTATAAATGCATAGTGTAAAAAATGAAGAAATGACAAAAAAAAAAGAACTCCATCCTCTATAAGTTGACGAATAAAGTGCTGCACCGCAAGTGGTCAAGTTAGACAGGTTTCACTATACATTTAAAAGAAAAATGTTGAACTATCAACGAAAAAACAGTGCAAAAAATAAATAAATAATAATAATAAAAATCAAGAATAACAAAACAAAAAGTTGCAATTTAATTACTGGATCCATATGTCTTTTGTCATGTTTGTCCAACCTTTTTTTTTTCCAGGTACAGTAGAGCTTCGATTATCCGATTTAATGTATACCGATGGTGCAGAGGATAATCGAAAACTCGGATAACAAGGACTCCAAATCGAGAGGGAAACATGGGTTGAAATGAATGAAAATGTCGTCAAATATGTAACAAAAAGGACATTTACTGTACATATTATTAAATGAAAAAAAGACGTTACATACATGCAAATATCTAATTTCACATGTGCACCTCAGTAGAGTTACTTGTTATAGTTAAAGTTGTTTCTTGAAGAAGTCTATATATACTCTATATTGTTTTCTTTCCAACGGAACTCGCTCTCTTTTTTGCTGCCATTTCACGTTAAGGTTGTAGCCATAAAAGGTCTGTTGAAGTTGTCTCTGACTGTTGTTCTTGGTCTTTATATCACCAGAAAAGAAAATTGAAATGCAACTAATGCCATTGGATGACTGACGTCAGTCAGTGACGCCGCCATCGGCAGAAAAAAAAAAAAAAAAAAAAAAAAAAAAAAAAAAAAAAAAAAAACGAGGGCAAACAAATGTAACTCGGTTAAAACGGAACTCGGTTAGTCGGGGCTCGATAACCAAGGCTCTACTGTACTAAATATTAAAATATCCAAAAAAATTTTGGTGTACTTACCCATTTGCATCTCTACTTAAAGATAGTGGAAGAATTTGAGTCTATGAATATTATAGGAAAATTGTATTGAAAGCCATGTCCAATGTTTGGCATATCTGTCATAGCATATAATGAAGTTATTGAGAGTTTTTTAGTTTTTTTAAATGCCTTAAATATCTATACATAAACAAGCAAAGGCAAAAAAGTTGACGAGTTTTAGTGATACCAATTTTAAAATTTTAGAAACAGTTTAGTATTAGGAAATTATTTCTCCTTTACTTTTGTCAGCCAGGCTTCATGCATAATTGTCATGTTATATTGTCTTATATAGCAAATGGCAACACGTCCTCGTTGAGAAATTTATTAGGTAATAAATATAAAACTCCTTTTTAAAAAGAGTTTGTTGCTGTTAAGCAGTAATATTTAAAGCATTTGTAAAAAGAGCTTGAGTGAAGGCTTTCCTGAAACAATGGAATGAATAATGAGAATAGTGTACGGAAGCAAATATTTTACTTTAATTCAACTGTCACTGATTAGACCTCCAAGCATTGTTGATCATTTTTGCAATGTTAAGTAAACAAATACATACGAGGTTTTTGAAACTGAAATACTGTAGCAACGATTTAGTTGAAGACTAATACTTTCTGGATTGCTGTTCCATCCTAGCTCCTCATGCTGATTTCAAGAGAAGCTTACCAACGCACTGCGACATAGCAGTTGAAAGAATTATTTATAAATGCAAGACTTTATAAACCTATCTGGTAGTCAAAGAAAATACAACGATTGGCAGAATAAATTCAACCGAGTTTAGTATAATTTTATAAGATTGCTCTCTCAACATTTGAAATAATTAACAAGAATTGAGAATAAATTTGGTGTTGGTTTAGCTCTTGTGCACTAACTATTAAGGTGATTATTCCCCCCCCCCCCCAGCCGTATTCCAGTTATTATTCCAGTATGTTTTGAAACGGTGTTTAGATCAATATTTCTATATTGCCATCCGTTGCATAAAATCGGCGTCAAATTTTGCCATCAATTTGTAGTGTTGCAATTCACCAAGTTGTAAGTATCAATATCAAATATCAGTGTTCTGAAAATCATATACATCTAAAAGCAAAATTTTGAACTATCCACGAAAAAACAGTGCAAAAAATAAATATATAATAATAACAAAAATCAAGGACAACAAAACAAATTAGTTGCAATTTAATTATTAGATCCATATGTCTTCTTTTGTCATGATTGTCAAACATTTTTTTTTTGAAGTACAAAATTTTAAAATATCCTGAAAAATGTTGGTGTACTTACACATTTGCATGCCTACTTAAAGATTATGGAAGTATTTTAGTCTATGAAACAGTTATCTTGAATATTATAGAAAAATTGTATTGAAAACCATGTCCAGTGTTTTCAAACCTTTTTTTTCAAGTTTAGTGATACCAATTTAAAAATTTTGGAAACAGTTTAGTATTAGGAAATTATTTCACCTTTTCTTTCATCAGACATGCCTCTTCCAAAATTGTAATGTTATATTGTTATAGATAGCAAATGACAACATGTCTTCGTTGAGTTCATTATTAGGTAATAAATAAGAAACTCCCTTTTAAAAAGAGTTTGTTGCCATTAAGCACTAATATTTAAAGCAATTTAATAACAGCTTGAGTGAAGACTTTCCTGAAACAATGAAATTAGCAATGAGAATAGTGTACGGAAGCAAAGATTTTACTTTAATTCAACTGCCACTCGACTTAGTACGAAATCCCCAGAAGAACAAGCGGCTGCATTTATGAGCGCGACAGGCACTTCGGAGACAGTGATTTCAATCGGTTTTCTTTAAGTGAGTATGATAAAAATAAACTCGACGTTATAATCGTTAAGTTAGATGGTTAATACTTATGCAATTATGTAAATAGCAAAATGTTTTCAATGTTGTTCTTGTTGTTGTTGTTGTCGTCGTATCCTCGCGCGAAGCGAGGAAGAATGGCTGCGCTGCTCCTGAGTCAAACGGGGCTCTTATAGGCAGGAGTCCGACATCCAACCTTTTATATGTGGTTTCTTAATTTTTTGAACCAGCTGAGACCGTCACCTGGGGTTATCGTTTCACTTAGAGGACATTAGAGCCACGGCCTATTTAATGCGCACCAGCTCCCTTTAGCGTACACTGTCTCACAGGAACCAGCCGCGAGAGGTTGTCACCCTCCCAAACACTGACCTAAGTCGATGTTGCTGCACTTTCGGTGCTCTACGGGAACCGAGCTTCTACCGACTGGTTCTCTGCGGGACAATGTTTTCAATGAAAAATTTAATTATTACGGTCGAATTTTTACTGTTGGACGAATGCTAGTATTAAAAACTGCTCCTTGAATAGTTGAAAAATTGTTCCATGCTAATTATTCAATCTTTGATAAAAATAATTTATATCTATTTCACATCCTTTTCAAGTGTCCATTAGTACACTTCACACAAGGCACTGTCGTTAGACGAAGCGAAATATGAAGTTAAAAGTCTCAAAATGTACTTTACTTTTAATCTTCTAGTGGAAAGACTCTTTTTATTGCTAGCTACCTTAAACCTTCAGTTCTGATTTATGCGCTGTATGTGTGCTATACATTACCGAAAAGGCAAAAAAAAAAAAAAGAGTTTGATAAAGGAAGTCTAGTTTTGTTGTGTGAGACACGCTGGGGCATTTCTTTCGCTATCAGCTGTGAACAGCAAAGTTCTTTCTGTTTTTCTTTGAAAGAATATTTCTTTCTCTTGCTGGTTCTTGTTTGAAGTAACAGTTTTTGAAGGCGTTACGATAGCGTAAGAAACATTTCGTACATATATATATATATATATATATATATATATATTTGCTTGTTTATTTTTTGCGTTTGATTTACAGAAAATAAAAAGAAATATGTAAACAAATACGTAAAAATAAAAGTCTGATTTTTTTTTTCTTGCTTGTGGAACTTTTGGTTGGAATATGGCACAACGACGGTATTAGCCTTACTATATGTAGCATTCACTTCGCGCATATATTTAAAAAGAGTTAAAACAACGCTAAAGGGCGCAAGTGAAAGTTTAGGAATGGTAGACCGGTTTCAAGGGCAATCAGCCCCCTTTGTCAGTACCGAGAGTAGTGGGGGAGGGGGATTTCTTTTTTTCTATTTTCGGTACTGACGAATGGTTCTGATTGCCCTTGAAAACAGTCTGCCGTTTTTAAGCTTTCATTTGCACCCTTTAAGGTTGGAGCTTCAGCAGTCTACAAAGTTTTCAGATCATTTTGTTGCATATTTGAACAATTGAAAAAAAAATATTTAAATGCAGCCAATTTTTATACACATTTGTGCAACACCTTGCAATTGCGTGAAAAATGCGTGGCATCATTTATGAACGGTGCCGCCCCCCCCCCCTAAGACAAAACATACTGTCTATAAAAAACAGAAAATTTTCAAAATACTGAGTAAACGTTTTAACAAAATCTTATTTTATTCTTGCCCTTAGTTATAAGTTTTAACTGATTTGTTCTCGAAAACCCTGACCAGCATTTCAATCATTGTCTGTTTTTATTATATTAAAAAATTCAGTCCAAATTTATTCGTGTTTATACTAATCATTCGCCCTCAAGTACAACAAAACATAAAGTATGTTCGTTTTCTGTATGTCTTATTGAATATTTAATATGAATTCGATAAATCTCTGAATTCTTATTTGGGAATTGTCCCTAGAAGCGAAAATTATTTTTATTTCTAATATTGGAACAGGTTTTGACGACTTCTCTTAGAATTCTTTCTCGTTTACTTAATAAGCAACTTCGTTTACACTGAAATCCGTAATTACTGGTTTAGTTATCTACTGCGTGAAAGAAAGCGTTTCATTAATTAAGCGAAGTCTGCTTATTCTTCAACTAATGAATGAAATCTTTGTTTCAATAATGAATGATAAATGATAAGTATTATGATGAATCTTTCTTTGGAGTTAATTTTCTTGGCATTAATAATACTTTCGGAATTAATTGTTTAGTTTTGTTATAGGAGTAGATATAATTTAACTACCTCAGTGCTTTTGAAAATTATTAACTTGTTTTTGACGTTTCGGAGATGTTTCTAATGAGGCTGCGTATGGTCACTAACGCTTAAAGTTCTCGTGCATTCCTGGGAAATCACCACTATCAGCGGATGCCATTACCACTTTGATAATTTTGAGGCCCAGCTTCCCCCTTGATGGCGGCACCTGAGCTCTAATTGATGCTAAACTGCACTAGGAATTTCATTCAGCTGAGAGCATCCAAGCCAAATTTCTACTCAATGTATCTTCAACATGTCACGTAATCATTTAACATGGGCGCTGGCGATTTTCTGCATCTTAAGAACCCACCGCCTTCGGGCAGGTTTGATCCCGCGAGCGTGGGCGTACAAGGCCTGTGCCTTACCAATACGCCACCCTGCCGGCCTTAAATGGAACATCACTTGTATATTAACTCTTGTTTTAAAGGAACATTTAACAACTACATTTTAACATATGTTCTTAACTAATCCTCTGTTTTCATGTGATAACGTGCAAATTTTTGGCCAAAACCTTTTGCATCATTTTCTCACTAAGCATTTGTTTTCATCCCATATAATGCGGATAACTTACTAATTTTCAGATGTCATTTCTTAAACACATTTTAAACGCATTTGGGACGGTTTTGAAATAGTCATTAATTCCTTTTTTTTTCTTCTTAAATTGTGGGATGTGCCAAATTCTCTTGCTAAGTTGCCCACCCTCATGTGGTTAATCTTCAACAGCAAAGTATTGCTACTGATTTTAATAGCTCGTGCAAAATTAGCCATTGTAATTGCAACCTTACTCCATTAGCGTAATATTGAAAAATATGCTACGTTTTAAAAAGAAAATTAAACAGAAAAAACGTCAACACTGTTTAAATAGTAAATTTTAACTGGCAGAAAGAAAATAACTGGCGGTGTTTACTAGAACGTGATGCGGGTTCTCACCTTATATCTCAACAAAGAATAAATACTGCAGAACTGATATTGAAACTAACACGAAAATTCCACTTTCAACTATGACGCTTAATACTAAGTACAGGTTGGAGCGTACTTTTCATTCTTAATTTGCTGATTTAAGAATGAAATGAAAAAATAATGAACAATTAGAAACTCACATTTATTTATTATCATATCGGACATAATGGAAGATTCAAAGAACATGGTTTTAAACAGTGTATCTGGCAAATGTCTACCTTCACAATCCATGCAAGCCCCGTTTCTGGGATTCTCCTCCGCCTTTAGGCATGTCTTCTGGTATAACCACTAAAATGCCTCTTCCTCAACTTGTAGATAAAAACCCCAAGCAACCAGTGCTTGAGGTTTCTGCTAAGGATTAATATTTTTATTTTTTAATGTTACTATATAACTAGAGACATGATTAGATAAAATTTAAATTGTCATATAAGTCGTTAAATTGATAGAAAGTGAGCTTAAATGAACCTTCCGAGTAAGTAACCCGAAAGTAAGCCATCTGAACGTTATGCGTAGCTGGTAGTGCTTATAAATTCGCTATTGGGGCCTCGGTGGCCGAGCGGTCTTAGTTACCAGTTTGCGCCCGCTGCTTGCGCGCAGTAACGAGGTCGTGGGTTCAATCCCCACCTTGCCTTGGGTGCATTCTTGTCATTTCCTTCCTTGTATTATAATAAACTATTGTACTGTCCTGTTCTATCTGTAATACTATACGAGAGTTTGGGGTATATCCATTGAGAAAAGCAAATAAACTCCAAAATATATGTGACCTGAAATGGCTGTGAAACAAACAAATTAACAAATTTGCCTTTCGCGATGGAGCAGTGGGTAGAAGCTCGGTCTCCACAGAACACCAAAAGTGCAGCAACATTGACTGAGGTTAGTAGTTGCTTTGGGACCGTGTACGCTAAAGGGAGCTGGTGCACGTTAAATCCGTCCTGGCTCCGTTATGTGATCCAAGTGAAGCGATGCCTCTGGGGGGTGCCAATCCCGGGTGACAGTCACTTATTTTCGGGCTGGTTTAAAATCAATTTAACTTCTCAATGAGGCGGAAGTCAGACTCTTGCCTATAAAGGCACCGTTAGACTCATTAGTAGAGCCCCCATTCTTCTCCGCTTCACGCTGGGACAAGACAACAAGCCAACAAATAATTATACCAAGCAACGTCTTTCTTTTCGCTGGCCAAACGCAATGAGCGGGTCCATGGCAGGGTAAAGGGCAAAATTCAGTAAACTCTCGTCGCTCACGTATAACGACGTGAGCGACTCGAAATATAAAAGATAGAGCAAGAACTCATCACAAACATGGATTCATCATCATCATCACTTATATTTGTTGATGGGCCGTTAGGCCCCGGGAGGGGCCTTTTACCCAGATCTCCTTTGTGAGCGTACGTCGTTAGGAGATAGATCAATGCGCCCTAAGGCTTACATCACGTCCCCGAAGGGCAGAGGGGGGGGGGGGGTCCGCGTCTCGGACGAGTTAGAATAGTAAGCTAC
This sequence comes from Octonoba sinensis, assembly GCA_038502835.1. Taxonomy (NCBI): domain Eukaryota; kingdom Metazoa; phylum Arthropoda; class Arachnida; order Araneae; family Uloboridae; genus Octonoba; species Octonoba sinensis. Next base: position 94,256,733 of record CM076605.1, on the reverse strand, counting down.
ATAAAAATACAAGACGACAAAATATATATATATATATAATTTTTTTTTTCTTTTAAGCATTTTTTTTTTTTTTAATTTATACTTTTTTCTTTTTGGATTTTCTCTTTTTTAATTTTTTTCTTCACATATATAAGATAAGTAAATGAATAGCAAAAAAAACGACTATCTCAAGGAGAGCATGTCTAACTGAGGATTTGGAAGAGGATTATGCTTAGTACTGAGAGAATCATAGTTGAGCAGACAGGTTCTGGCCGGGTAGGGGTACTTCTGGTTCCTATTTATGTATTGGGATTGGGTACGAATTGCTTCGTTTGGATGATTTTGGAAGCTGTTGAACAGTTTTAGGGGATTTTTTATAATGTGCCTTGAGATTGAGTCAACAGATAATTCGCTGTGGAGGGCTTTGTTTTTTTCGTACCAATCAGCATTACCAATTTGTCTGAGGGTTTTATTTTGTAGAATTTGGATTTCGTTAATGGTAGTGCGAGCAGCGTGCCCCCATACCGTAAATCCATAGAGAATGGTTGGTCTTAAGATTTGATTATATATCAATATCTTATTCTTTAATGAAAGTTTACTGTAGCGCCCTAGTAAGGGGCGGAGGAGGTGTAATTTATGTTTAGCGTTTACTAGTTTTTTTTCGGCGTGCTTTTTGAAATAAAGGCCGGAGTCGTGAGTGATGCCTAGATAGCTAGCTTGGAGTTTGTAATTTAGGGTATTATTCATAAGTTCAAGAGTTCGGGGCCTTTTTTTTTATTGTTCTTTTTAAAGTGGACTGCAATGTTCTTAGTGGGGTTTAGAGCGAGCCGCCAGTTGTTACACCAATGTTCTATTTTTATTAGGTGCTCTTGGGCGTATTTTTTAACACAATTACGTCTTTTGTGTTTTACAATGATCGCGGCGTCGTCGGCAAAGAGGGCGGTCATGGTTTTTTCATGAGTCGGGAAATCGGCCATGAAAATGTTGAACAGTTGTGGTGATAATACTGCACCTTGTGGGACGCCACTTTCAATGAGTTTCGTGATGGAGGTTTCATTTTCAATTTGTACTTTAAAGGTGCGGTTTCTAAGATAATTATTGATTAAATCAACAAGGTATTTTGGGAAGTTATGGATTATCATTTTGTATATGAGCCCATCATACCAGACTTTGTCAAAGGCTTTTTGGATATCGAGAAAAATGCCTAGGGTTTGCTTGCCATAGTTAAAACCTTCAGTTAAAGCGTTTAGGACTCTGATTAGTTGGTGTATTGTGCTGTGCTTTTCTCTAAAACCAAATTGTTCTGGTGGGATGATGTTCATGTCATCTATATGCTTTTGCAATCTTTTCTTTATAATTTTCTCATATATTTTAGAAACATGTGAGGTAAGGCTTATAGGTCTATTGTTATGGGGGTCCCTGGAGTCGGTGGAGGGTTTTGGTATTGGGGTGATTTTTGAGTTTTTCCAGATAGTGGGGAAGTAAGAAAGCTTGAGTGAGCAATTAATAATTTTTGTTAGGCAAGTCAGTGCTTTAAGGGGCATATTTTTGAGCATTTTGTTTGAGATATTATCTGGTCCGGCGGCCTTTTTATTTTTAGTTCTTTTAATAATTTCAGCAATTTCGCCTGGGTTAGTTGGCATAAACTGGATCTGGTTTTGGGGGGAGGAGTTAAAATCTTGAATTTTCCTCCGAACTAACGACGTGACATGATTGTTTGGGGAGGGGGGATTTGGTCGAAAATTTTCTTCAAAAGCTTCAGCTAAGGCTTCGGCTTTGTCCCTATCATCAAAATTTATCCTTCCCGTAGTGTGAAGTGGGGGAATACTTTTGAAAGGCTTTTCGAAGGCTTTGGCAAGTTTGTAAAGGGAGCCGTTTTCGGGCGATAAGCTGGTTATGAAATCAGTCTACCTTTGCTCTTTATACTGCCTAGTTATGTGTTTTATCATTTTCTGTAACCTATTTATCTCCGTTTTCAGACTGGGATTTCTAGTGTTTTGCCACTGTTTATTTAATCTGTTTTTCTGGATAGTAAGTAGTCTAGCGTAAGGGGGAAGTCTAATGGGGGTGTGGTTACAACCTGCGATTTCGTGGAGGCTTCGTAGGAGCCAATCAGTGACTCAGAGAAATTTTTTACGCTGTTCTCGATACACAAACATGGATTAGTAACGTTTACGTAAATATATACAGAAATTGCAATTCTATACTGGTAGCTAAAGCGGAAAAAAAAATTTCTTGATGGATCAAAAAGATCCAACTAGTTATCAGCATAAAGTAATTCTATTCTGAAGCCAAATTATTAATAAATGAACTCATAAACATCGGGGGCTTATTTGAAAAACATGAATTATACCTAGAGTGAATACGAAACCTTTTACAACAAATAATCACAAAATTTAAATTTAAGCGTTTTACACGCAGGTTACAGTTGAGTAGTGTTCGGCAGTAGTTAACTACTAGTGGCAACTACTAGTTAACTAGTAGTTGTAACTACTTTAGTTTTGAATTAGTTAACTACTAGTTAAACTACTTTTTTCCCAACTACTAGTTACAACTACTTTCAAAATTCCAACTACTTTCGAAAAAATTTTTTTTTAAATCTATTTAAAAAATACAAAACTATTTTTTAGCATTATATTATTAAAATTTTTAGCTTATTACTTACACAAATGTATTTTTTATATTATGTTACATAATATATTTGTAGGCTTTTTCCAAATTATTAAATATAGATATTTTTTTATTATAAATTTTAATATATTGTGGATTCAAGTAATTCGTTAGAATTTTCACTCACTGTATGGTATCCTTAATGCATCTGGTCCTCTAGGGAAAGGTGGAGTAGCTTCGTTAAGGTGTCAAAGTGTGACATTTTATCAGCGAACATTTTGGACATGCTGACTACAGCAAAAGCATCAACAGTACCTTTGGAAATTATTTTTTCTATATTTGGAATAGTGCACACCAAATTAAGAAACAGATTGGGGATTAATAAAGCATCAAAATTGGTGCTCTTGATGAAACATCTACATAGTATAAATGATTAAGCTGTAGTAAACACTTAATGGGATATTTGCCATCTCTGTTTATATATTTAAGAAATGTGTATATACTGAAAAGTTGTAATAGTACAAACAAATTATTTGTATATATTCAAGAAATTATAACCAATTTAGTCAAGAAATATAAGCATTATCTCCTGTTTCTTGTTGTTCTCTGCTTATTAAGCATACATTTTTTATATAATATAATTAATTGATAACTAATTTTGAACTAGAAATAAATAATTATTTCAACTGAAATATCTCAAAATTCTTTGAAGACGCAAATAATTAACTGAATTTGTTACTGTATCTGTGTGCGCATACATATTTTTCTTAAAAAAATCCGAAACATCTGATTTAAATAAAAAAAATACTATTTTTAAGAAAACATTTTAAATTAAAAAAATCACCAACATGCCTTTAAGACAATTTGAAAGAATAAAATCTAAAGTCTAAAGCATGCGCCTTATAAAGCTATTTTGTTAATAAATGGGGGTTGGACAGAGGGAGAACTTTAAATTCATATTAAGGGTAAACCCCTTCAATTTACAACAACTTCTGAAAAATTGTTATTTCTTAAAAACATAAAACTATTAACTTTATTAAACAAATACACATTAAAATAAAAGTTTAAATTTAGAGAAAAAAAGTTTTGTCTTTATTCATATTTCTCTTTACATATTAATTGTTAGTGTTATTTTGAAATATTCAATCTTTGAATGTTTTACAAGAATTTCCTTAAAATTGTTTTAATGATTAAAAATAATATTGAGTTATTAAGATTAAATATTTATGAACAAGCTTAAAAATGGAAATTCAAATTAATTATACTTAAAAGCAGTTAACTAGAAGTTAACTACTTTTGGAGAACAGTTAACTACTAGTTACAACTAGTCTCAGAAAAAAGTAGTTAACTACTAATTGCAACTAGTTTTGTTTAGAGAAGTTTGTAGTTGGTAGTGAACTACTTTTGGACGGGTAGTTTCCGAACACTACAGTTGAGGGTTGACAGTCTAAAATATTTAATTTATCCGCTTATGTGGAAGAATTTGTAGAAAACTCTAAAACTACAGTAGAGCCTCGATTATGAGCCTCGATTATCCGAGGTAATGTGGACCTAGGGTACCTCGGGTAATCGAAAACTCGGATAACACGGACTCTGTAAAATCGAGAGGGAAACGTGGGTTGAAAGGAATGAAAATTTCGTCAAAGATGTAAAAAAAATTCATTTACTGTACATATTATGAAAAAATGGCGTTGCATACATACAAATATCTAATTTATATGTACACCATAAATAGAGTACACGTTCCAGTTAAAGTTGTCTCTTGAAGAAGTATATATATATATATATATATATGTTGTTTTCTGTTTAACGGAAACTCACTCGCTTCTTTGCTGCCGTTTTACGAAATGGCTGTAGCCGTAAAAAATTAATTGTCTTAATAAAAGTTTAATTGTTTAAATTGTCTCTGAACTGTTGTTCTAGGTCTTTATATCACCAGAAAATAATTGGATGACTGACGTCAGTCAGTGACGCCGCCATCGGCCGCCAAAAAAAGATTTTTTTTTCAAGGGCAGATGTACCTCTTTTAACCTGGAACTTGTTCCGTCGTAGCTCGGATAACCAAAGCTCTACTGCACCAAGACTAAGGGCTATTTCAGACAATGAAAACGAGAAAAAATGCAGGGGAATTCAGATTTGTTCGTGAAGTAGAAAAATATTGCAAGGGAAAGAAAAGAACAGTAATATCACTACAGTTCCTTGCCAAATTACACTGGGCTACAATTTTTGACGAAGTTCGTGTATCTAAGTTGAAAACACCCACTTCCTTTACGAATTCAACGTGCTGAACACGAATATCAACATGAAAACTGTGTTTTGGCTCTTGTTTCAGAGATTCAGTGGTGAAAAAATATAATGTACCTAATGCTTTAATGTCATTTTTGTTAAAATATTTAAAAAAATAAACTGATTTATTGCGCATTATAATAAGTAATATTTCATTTTTAGATATCCTGCGATTATATGAATTAATAAAACACGCAATAAAAGATACATTTCGAGAAAAAAGCAAAAGAATTTCAAAAATTAAACAAATATCACAGGTAAATTCAAAAAATTAATCTCTATATTTAATTTGTTCATTTTCCAGTGTAATACCACACAGGAAGTATTGCACCACTCTTTATAATCATGTTTAAGTAATATAAGCCTTATTATGTAACAGCCTGATGTTTTTTTTTTGATAAAAAGAGCTGGAGTCGGCTTTTGTCCTCTCGTCAGAGCAGTACTTGACTTCGTTTAAGTCTGAGCTTTTATACTTACGTGAAGTCATTTTATAATTTTATTTGTTTCACTTTGCAGCTATTTGCAGCTGTATGTCGCGAAAATGCATTAATGTTTTTCCAGTATCTTTTGTTACATTTGCGGTAGCGTACCATTTGACTCACAGAAAAAGCGCATTACTGACGCAATCTGGAAGGCATAATTCCTCTATTTTTGTTGTAAAATAGGAGACTTATATAAGAAATGGGCACACCACGTATTTTGTATCACCTGTGTAACAACACTTTCTCTGTGGGTGGCTGGTAAAGTAAAAAGTATGCCATATGCTGGTCCCATGATTAGGAGAGAGCAAAGCAATCACACGACGTCTTTATGTTGTCACTTCTGTTAATATACACATTTATTATGTACTATAGGTATTGCTAAGGCTATTATGTATTAGTACTTTATGTTGCTACCTTTATTTCTTTATAAATTAAGTTGGAAACAAGACATACAATGCATTATTATTGCATTCTTTTTTCCCTATCATACAAAGTAATATCTCAACGTAACAAAAAAACTAGAGCCAAACTCCCTTTTTTATTGCCATATTCATGATTAGCAAGTTAAATTAATAAATATTTTGACACTTTCATTCAAGATACATTTTAATTGTAGTCCAGTGTTATTAGACGCAGTACAGATTTCTCGTAATTAGGGGTTTAACCTTTCGTCTGGTACAAAGTTCTGCATTTTATTGTTTGGTAATGCATTTATTTACAATGTTCATCACTTTTCCAGGAAAATATAAGCACAACCACATTTAGGAATTCGAAAATACTAAAAGGTGAATCACTAAATAAATCTTCTGCGTAATTTTTACTCAGAACGTATGTTTGAATTTAAGTGTTTATCCGTATGTTTACGCAGTGTTTATAAAAAAAATCGTTACACAAATGAACGAAATCACAATTTTCTGTGAAATTTTTACTCAGAACGTATGTTTGAATTTAGGTGCTTATTTGTACTAATCATATAGTTTTTTTAAAAAAATCAGGAGACAGATGCACTAAATCAAAATTTTCTATATTTTTTACGCGTAGCACATGTTTTAATTCAGGTGTTTATGTGTACTATTCATATACGTTTACAAAAAATCACAACACAGATGCACGGAATGATAGCGAACACGCACATTTGAAGCATTCAATTTTCATTTTACATGTTCCTTTTTTTTCGTGCTGTGGTGTTGACAATTTTTAATCTTTTTAACTTTATCCAATTTTTAAAAAAATTCTCATTCTTGCGAAGATGCACGTCTGAAGTATGCAATTTGCATATTGCATGTTCCTTTTTTTTTTTCATGCTGCGGCGTAAAAAATCAACTCTTTTTTTTCTTACACCAAACAAAAAGTCTCTCCAAAAAATAATTTTGTAGCTAACCGAACTTCAATATGCTAAGTACTTCTAATTTTATCAATTTTGTTGTTGTGTCTAATCCCCCTGGAATAGGAAAGCCTACTATCAAGTCCAGGACATCAATAATCCACTGGCTTAGGGTGATATGCAACTTTATTTTAGAGCGAGGAACCACGAGAGCTGAAGACTGATTTGACCTCAAATTTTGTGATCGCTTAATTTTGAGCCAAATCCCAGATGAGAGACCTGGGATTGGTACCCCCAGAAGTATCGTTTAACTTTGAGGACACGACCTATTTACCGTGCACCAGCTCCCTTTAGCGTACACGGACCACAGCAGCCAGCCGCGAGAGGTTGTCACCCTCCCAAACACTGATCTAAGGCAATGTTGCTTCTCTTTCGGTGTTCTGCGGGAAACGAGCTTCTACCGACTGGTCCACTGCGGGACTTTAAAATAATTTTTCATTTATGCGAACACGCACGTTTGAAGCAATTTGCATGTTAGATATTCCTTTTCTTTTTCTTCCGGGTTGCGGCGTTGACAATTTTTACAACTCTTTTTTTTTTTTTTTTTACCAAACAAAATGCCTCTAGAAAATAAGAACTTTGTAGCTAACCGAACTTCAATATATAAGTCCTTCTTGTTTTATCAAGTTTAAAAATAATTTCTCGTTTATGAAACACCCCGTACATTGCAGAGCATTAGAAGTTTTCTTAGATGCATAAATAAATGAAAAATATTAAATCTTTCATATTATTGAGATAATAAAAATAAATAGGACGAAAATTCGGAAATGCTACGGAAAGGAACACTAAATTTATCTCTCAAACAGTCTGAATTTTAAAAATTAATGCATGTTTGATCATGAGTATAGTTAAGAAACTAGCCAAATAAAATAAATACGTATGAATTGTTAAATAAAATATAGTTAAGCAAATTTTCCCGTAGGGTATTAATAAAATATTCTTACCGATCTCCATTACCGAACTAATATGGAAATATTTGTGATTCCTTTTTTTAATATTTTGCACGCGCTTTGAAGGTGAGCATAGAACATTAAACGTTTATATTTGAAATGAAAATTAAATTTTCAAAGCATTTTGCGCTCAACCTAAGCAAATATTTTAGTTAAAATTTTATTTGCAAGGATTTAATTATTTTTTTTAATAATGGTCTGCGTTAAATTATTATATTTACTGTCTGGAGTTGCTTCTTACGCAATCCTCTTTTTTTTGCGCCTTAAGAAATAAAATCTACATATTACAGCGAAACAAAAGCTGAGTGTTTGTGTAAAAAATCAATCTGATTTTTTCTGCGTTTAGTCATAATTTCCCGAAAATGTGTCAGTTTGTTAAACAAAGTGAGCAAAAAGAAAAAAAAAAGTATTAGGAAAATTAAACAAAAGAAAGGAACGTAAAAAGAAAATTAAGGAATATTGTATTAGTCCCAACGTCTTCCTATTTGCGACACAACCAGAAACATTGTAACTTTCACATGTCACCCCAGTATAAACACAAATAAATGAAGCTGTGATAGCCCAGTAATTTGGACGTCGGACTTCCAACCGGATTGGGTAGGGGAGGATGGGGAAAATGGGCCATGGGGTAAAATGGGTCACTTTATAAAAACCCAAAATAATAGAACTTGAAATTGAAATTTTTACACCAATATTTTTAATGTTATTTTTCTATGCGTTGGCAACATTTTTCAATCCAAAAAAGTTAGGTTCTTAAATATGGCAACACAAAGCATTTTTTTTTTGTCAACTTTGGATAATGGTGTGCTTCACACATGGTTTACCAACTTCTGAAAAGCTCTATATTTTATCAAATAACAGCCCAAATTTAAAACATTTCCTTACTAAGAAACTTTGGAGAACAATTCCAGATGAGCAGTTAAGAAACATATTAATTATTTTCTTTTTTGAAACCGTTTTTCTTGGAGGGGGTAAAATGGGTCATGGGTCGTTTTATTCTATTATTTTTCTATTTACTCTGTTGTACCTAATTGCCGCAATTTCCTAAATTTAAACAATGTATGTTGTTTATTTTATTGAAATTAAATTTAAAATTTTTAAAATGTTTTCCCTAAAAACCATCATGTTGATGTGAAAGAGAGATGTCATGTTGTTGAAGTGTTATGTGAACCAATATATAACAATCAAGAACAATATTATTTGTACATTTCAATGCAATCCTAATTCAAAATCTTTCTAAATATGTTACATTTACACATTTTTTTTATAAATAACTGTTTTAATCATTATTATGACCCATTTGAAGCGATGATGCTGTAAAATCGGTCACACCTCTCTATATATGTTAAACTCTTTCATAATTAAAGAATAAATATTAAAATTACATAAAATTGTTCTAAAGGAATTCAATGTTAAGATGCAATTGAAAAGAAATGGGGAATGTTTCTGGTTTTGTTGCTATGAAACTTTAAATATGAAAATAGCTAAAAAGCGAACATTCCCACCCCACCTGACCCTATTCGATACCCGACCCTATGAAAATCCACCATGTACACTTGGGGATACATACATGTAACCCCAAACACAATGGGGGACAAACGAAAAATATGAACAAACCAAAGAATAAGAACATGTGTTTTATGTTGCTGAAAAGATTTAATTTAATATTTTTATGAATTATGAGTATAAAATGAAAACTACCTATTTGTTAATCGATGGTCGTAATGTTAAAATACTAATACCTGCTTTTTCATCACTTAGTTGGATAAAGTTTAAAAGTACTTAGTTTAACTTTGTATACTAATTTCGTGTTATATGGATCAGCCGCTACTTCACAGTTAAGTAAAGAAAAATCCATCTCGTAATGTTAAAATATTTTTTTGTATCTTTGCTTATAATAACACGGTTATGGCGGTGTTTTTTTTTTTTTTTGTTGTTCTTAATTCCCTCATATAAGGTAAATGACCCGGTAGTGGACACAGTTAAGAACATTTTCGTACTCTTTTACGTGGCAAAAATTTTTCAAGGGACTTACATCAATATTTGCATATTAAGCTTAATCATCAACTATTTCTCTAAAAATTAATTACCTATAAAATGCCATTTGATGAAAAATTAGGATTTTTACGTCAAATTTACTAAACGCTTAATTTATATCTATAATGGACGTTTATAAGACCACGTATTTACATTTGTAGTGGACCGAAATTAATATCGTCTATTTTATGCTGTTAACTTGGAGAAATAATTTTAAAAATGACTAAGGTACCATTCATAAGTGACGCCACGCTTTTTCCCCATATATGTCCCCAAATCCCTAACCTTCTTATTGATCGGCTTTAGTAAAGAGCAGCAAATGTGACCGTTGTGGAAGCAGCTATATCAATATTATGATCCATGTACTTGCATAGATGCTCCAGGCCAACTTTAGTTCTATTGACCATCACAAGGAATCGTTCGCTATAGGTTCTTATAGTTTCATTCAATTTTAATGTTACATTCGCTTATTTTAGGAGCTTAAAGATCTAAGTGTCCACCACTAGAGCAGTGTCCACTACCTTGTCTTTTACCTTATATATATATATATATATATATATATATATATATATATATATATATCATATTAACTATGAGCATAGCAAAGAATGAAAACATGTTGTATGGGACTGAAAATATTACTTTATTTTCTATTTATGAATTAGTACTATAAAAGGAAAACTAACAAATTGTTATTTGGTCGTAGTCATATTAAAATTCACATACTTTGTTTATCATCCCTTAGCTGGATTCAGCATTAAAATTTAATCATGTATAATAATTTTCATGTTGTTTCGATCAGCCGTTGCTTTACAGTTAAATTAAGGAAAATCCAACTCGTGATGTTAAAATGCTTTTTGATATCTTTGTTTATAATATATAATCTAACATGGTTAGGGCAGAGTTTTCTTTCTCGAAATCCTTAAACTATGGACAAAGCAAATAATAAAAACGTATATTATGTGGCTGAAAATATTAAATACTTTTTATGAATTATAAAATTGGTATTTGAAAGTTTTTAGATCTGAAGCAATATTATATTTCGATGAAAAATTTATCTTAAAAATATTTGCTCCATAAGTTTCATCCAAAAGTTTAGCTAAAAATATTCAAGTTTTTTTTCTTTTTCTTTTTGCTATGCAGAAGAATAAATTTTGTTGCCATTTTACGGTCTGCACACTATTGCTGACTATATAAAATTCTACCTTTCGATAAAAGTAAAAAATCTTTCCAAAGCCAGCTTTAGAGCTTTGAGAGCTTTAGGGAACTGTTTGGCGAAATGCTATTTCGCCAAGTAGTTCCCTAAAGCTCCTAAAGAATGCTGAAATATTTACTTTATGCACTTATCGTCTTTATTTTCATTTACTCAGTTCCCACAGAACACCGAAAGTGAAGAAACATCGACTTAGGTCAGTGTTTGGGAAGGTGACAACCTCTCGCGGCTGGTTCCTGTGGGCCGTCTACGCGAAAGGGAGCTGGTGCACGTTAAATAGGTCGTGGCTCCAAAGTCCTTCAAGGGAAATGATACCTCTGGGGGTACCAATCCTAGGTGACGGTTTCTTATCTGGGACCTGGCTCAAAACTAAAAGATCGCAAAATCGGAGATCAAGTCAGTCTCCAGCCCTCGTGGTTCTTCGCTCTAAAATGAAGCTGCATATCCACCTAAGCCAGTGGATTATTGATCTTCTGGACTTGATAGTGGGCTTTCCTATGCCAGGGGAATTAGTAACAACAACAACAAACTTGACAAGATTTGAATGACTTAGTATATTGAAGTTCAGTTAGCTACAAATTTCTTAGTTTGGAGAGGCATTTTACTTGGTAAAAAAAAAAAAAAAAAAGAGTCGAAAATTTGTCTACGCCGCAAGCTTTTTAGAAATTGGCAACAGCAAAAAACCTTTTTTTTTTACAAAAATTAAGTACAATCAACAGGTCCTGGACTCAGGTAGGTTTAGCGTAATCCATTTGTTAGTTTCCAATAAAGATCAAGAGCCCTTTATAACCACGCCTCGTAGCAAATAATAGCTGCTTCCGTCCTGCAGTGGACCAGTGGGTAGAAGCTCGATTCCCACAGAGCACCGAAAGTAAAGCAACATTGACTGACGTCAGTGTTTGCGAGGGTGACAACCTCTCGCGGCTGGTTGCTTGGGACCGTGTACGCTAAAAAGAGCTAGTGCACGCTCAATCCACAGTGGTTCGAATGTCCTCCAAATGAAACGATACCTCTGGGGTTACCAATCCCAGGTGACGGTCTCTCATCTGGGACTTGGTTCAAAATCAATAGATCACGAAATTTGAGGTCAAGTCCGTCTTCAGCCCTCGTGGTTCCTTGCTCTAAAATGACGCTGCATATCACAATAAGCCATTTACTTTTTGATCTTCTGCACACACTCCACAATTCATTTTTGGTAGTTTATTCAATTAAGGGTGCTTCATACCAATGGCGACGACAACATTCTTGTCTTTTCTCAATTACGCAAGAGCAGAGCATATTTTTGCCTTAAAAAAGTGCGCTGCATTTAATCGGCTAAATTAAATTCCTAGCGCAGGTTGCATCAATTAGAGCTCGAATGTCGCCATCTAGGGAGAACTGCGAGTCAAAAAATTGCGACAATGGTACCAGACTCTTTGTGGTGCCGCTGAAAGAGTGGGTACCAATCTCTGGGGACGCACTACGCCTGCAGTGGTCAAGCGCCAATATACGCAACCAGTATATTGCTACCTGGAGTTTTCCCCTACTTACTATGTGTTAAGTGACGTCAGCGAGTATGTTGCATTGATATTTGCTAGCCCCCATTGATATAAAGCCTTATTCTCATAATGCAGCCTATATGCTACCTGGGGTGTTACCCTTATTTGTTAACAAATTGAAAGTAGGGGAATACCCCAGGTAGCATGTATGATAATTTATGAGAATAAGGGTTAAATTTTTTCTTTCATTTCCATTTCGGGCTCGCGTCTATGTTTTCAAATTTCATTTGGAAATGCATTAAACTTCCTCCTAAAGAACTCCCTGATTTTCTACGTGTTACAAATTCACAAAAAATTGATTAGTATTATCGTTTAAACAATGACTTTGCATAAATCATGATTTTCATAGATGACGCCCCAGAAATACAATCATGGTAAGATTTAGTGGAAGATTCAACTGAAACGCGTTCGATCAAACCCAAAATGATCGAACTTTCAACTCGAATTCGATCATTTTCAAACTGATAGAATATTGCCATTCAACTTGTTTCCTGGACGTCGATCAAATCGCGTAGGGTTGCCATTGACAGATTTTCTCGCTCGGCGTTTCGTCTCATGACCGAAACTTTAAGCGGAACCAATGAAAAAGTTGAATGAGAAAGCTAAGCTATTTTAATTGTAACATTATATGTCGTTGTTTTGTTTATTGTTTTGGTTTGATCCGTTTGGTTTGCTATGCTGTTCCCTGTGTTGTTTTCTGCTGATTGTTAATACAGTCTCGGTTGTTAATAAATTAAGTCTAGGGACCTAATGAAGGGGGAGGGGGCGATCGTATTAACATCGACAAGTGCCATTGTCACTATGGTAATTTTCCTCGATTCTGTTGATTATAATATGTAGTGAATATTTCAAAGGTAACAGTTCGTATTCTTACTGAATTGTATTTTTCTGGAGGAGAATCTATACATTTCTTTATTAGTACATTCGTTCAATTCTATTTTATTTTTCCTCCCAGTAGTCAGTTTTTACGAATGGCGAATAGCAGCAGGCTAGGAAATAACTTTATCACACATTTAGAATCAGTTAATTCAAAAAACATATAGGCTGTTAAAACATGGGCAAAGAAAAAAAATAAGACGCCTGCAGACGACTTAATGACTTTGTGTTTTTTCAATGATAAATTCGCATTCTTTTTCCTTTTTTCCTGTCAACAAAAGTATTGAACTTTTAAAAGCACTTTCCAAAATAAGTACTCAATTGCATTAAATTTAAAAAAATGGCCCCTTGAAATTCGATCGTTTAGATTTTATTAAACTGACTCATAATCATTAAGTTACAGCTTTATTTATTTACTTATATTACACACATATTTATTCAATATTTATTTCTTTCTTTTACATTAATAAAGATGAAAAAACTTCCGGTAACCCTACTGGATAGATAACCTGACGTTTTTTGTGTGCCAGTTTTCCTTCCAGCTTATCGCACAAAAATAGAAATGTCTCTCTTATCTAAGAGATATCTTTGAATAAATTCTCGTTCGCTCAAATTTAATAGATTGCTTCAGATTTGCAAATAATCATGAAACTATTTTTCATCATTCTGCGACCTCTGGTCGCTAAAATGGACACCATTACTGTAAGAAAATCAATCGAATCGTGAAAATGATCGAATGAAAGCAATCGTGTTGGTCACGTGGTTAAAATTGACCGCCGCGTTTCAGTTGAATCGGAATTGCATGATATTGAACGAAGCATTCGATTGAAAACGGCAAAATGATCGAAAAGCGTTTCAATTAAATCCCCTGTCTTATATCTCTGATTCTATACACATAAACGAGCCTATTGCTGTTAAATATCAGTACCGCCTAGAGTCACAGCATAAAATATACGCTTTCAGTGTACATACTGTTACGGTTTTGAAAGACGTCTTTCCAACAGGAAAAGGAATCTCATGAAATAACAGAGAGCCAAATCAGTATAATATGCTATAAATTTGTTTTTATTTTATTAGTACATTTATTTGTTTTACTACCAGTTTTATTTTTCGCAAAGTAATTATGTATAAAAACAAATACTTTCGTGTACAGTAAGTTTGAACATAGGTTTCGCTAATTCAACACGTCCTTCAATGTATTCGAGGAATGCCGATATCTACTCATATTTCCCTTTACCGACGTCTGTGCCATGTGTCACTCTCAAAGTTTTCGATATCACTGATTTTAATCAAATATAAAAATTTTCCAAGAGGTGCAGTTAATTGTTCTCAATATATTATTTTACGCTTCGTTACTTTTCGAAACTAGTAACATAAAACCGTTATAAGTAAAACCTCTTTACGTCGTTTGGACCAGTGGTTCCCAATCTTTTTCTTTCGCGTACCACCATTTTTTTTGCAAACCATTTGCGTACCACTGCGAATACAGCTTTATTATATACAATAGAATACTAAAATAGATTGTAGAAAAATATTAGGGCGACTAGGTAATATAAATTATACAGTTTTTGATAGGGCAGAGAAAAGCGTTTATTAAAATAAGGTGTATATAAAATTAAATATATGACACATGTAAAATATATTTCATTTTTGGAAAAACTCATCCGTGTTTCCTCGTAATGTTCCGAGCACCATCAGAACAGAAAGCAACGCAATGCTTCCCCGTCCAGTTTTTCTCTTCATTTTTTGACCTGCACGCGTACCATATGGAGAGGCTTCGCGTACCACTAGTGGTATGCGTTTCCCTGTAATTTCCGGAGCACCATCAGAACAGAAAACAACGCAATGCTTCCCAGTCCAGTCTTTCTCTTCATTTTTTGACCTGCACGCGTACCATATGGAGAGGCTTCGCGTACCACTAGTGGTATGCGTTTCCCTGTAATTGCCGGAGCCCCATCAGAACAGAAAACAACGCAATGCTTCCCCGTCCAGTTTTTCTCTTCATTTTTTGACCTGCACGCGTACCATATGGAGAGGCTTCGCGTACCACTAGTGGTATGCGTTTCCCTGTAATTGCCGGAGCACCATCAGAACAGAAAGCAACGCAATGCTTCCCCGTCCAGTTTTTCTCTTCATTTTTTGACCTGCACGCGTACCATATGGAGAGGCTTCGCGTACCACTAGTGGTATGCGTTTCCCTGTAATTGCCGGAGCACCATCAGAACAGAAAACAACGCAATGCTTCCCAGTCCAGTCTTTCTCTTCATTTTTTGACCTGCACGCGTACCATATGGAGAGGCTACGCGTACCACTAGTGGTACGCGTACCGCAGTTTCATAACCGCTGGTTTAGAGTATACTATATTTATTTGCCTTTGGAAATAATGCTTTTCTTTCTTTGATAAAAGCGCTATTTTATTTGAATGCTCAGGAAATGTGAAGACGATTTCGCAATCGAAATTTTTAAGAATTGGTGTCTTATTTGTACTAGGAATTTTACGATCGACTGTTGGGAATTTTCAGAACGGCAGTTCCTAAACGTATGTAGTCTAATGGATATTTTTAGTCACTGACGTCTTATTATTAATGGATATATTTTGGAACTATTGTCCTTATTCTAAGAGAGATGTTTAGGGATTGTTGTCTTTTTTCAAAAGGGAGCGATATTCAGGGGCCATTCTTCTTCTTATAATGGGGATTTTTTAAAAGAATACAGCTTTAATTCTGGTGGGAATTTTTAGGTGTAGCGTCTACTATATCGTAATTGGGATTTTTATGGACTGTTGATGTTATTTTAGAACTAGTATGGTTCCCATGCATATGTGTATTTTAGTTAGTGTAGAAATACTCTAATTGCGAGCTATATGATCTGTGTTTTGGTAGTTAATTGTGGATTTTTATGGACTGTCATTCTTAGTTTTAAAAGAATTTTCAGAGGTTGCTGTTTTTAATGTAATTGAGGTTTGCAAGGAATTTTACTTTTTAAATGGGATTTTTAAGAACTGTTACCCATATTCTACTGAAAACGTTACCTTATATAGCTGCAACAGAATTTCAGGCATGTGTCACTTGGTCTAAGAATTAAGCAATGTTAGCCCGTGCAACGCCGGGCGTGTGAACTGGTTATTCAATAAATTTGTAATACAAACACTCATTTTCAATTTAATCAAGAATTCAAAATGCTAATGCAGATCAACAAACTTACGAAAGTGTTGATTCGCAACAAAATAAGCCGTCACCGCACTTATTACCTCCCTTAAGGGGGGAAATACGTGTAAAACGGCGAATTAAGAGCAATTTTTACAGGACTTTTGTTAACGTATAAAGAATAATTTATTTTATTGCGATTTTGAGGTTATTTTGTAAATATATTGAAGAACATTTACTGAAGTTTTCAAACATTTTTCTTGAAAAATCCCGGAGATATCGGCTGCTGCACACTGTAAGTCGCTACCCGGGTAGGCAGTTTGCGTACATAATGGAGGACACATTTTTTATCTGAAATCAATTTTTCGTAAAAATAAACTTTTTTTTTACAAGTGTCTCTTCTAGTTAAACTAAAATCATTACAAAAAATTGAAAATTTCTAATTTTTTTTTAGAATGGGAAAGTAAATACGATTTTTAACCGTTTTCTTTTTTTTTTTTTTGTTCTTTTTTACAATAAAAAGGATAAAAATAAAGACATGTTTATGATTCTAGTTCAACTAAAGCGTGTATATATAAATAAAATGTGTGTTAATTTTGATAAAGATTGATCAAAAACGCTGAGAGCTAGAGTGTACTCAAATTTGGAAAAGTAGTTTCGAGAAAAACGCGTTTGAAAACAAGAGGGGTATTGGAGGTAAATTTAAGGCAGTAATGGAAGAATGAATTCTTTTTTTATACTTATAGATACTAATACTTATAGAAATTTCCATCCGAGGTCTCAATTGTTAAAAAAAATCAAAGGACATAGACCAACGTTCTCTAATACCCTTCAGATCATTCATAAGGGACTACCTGCTCAACTGCTCCAAAAGGGGCGCTCACTCAAATGCTTATAACTTTTAAACGACTTGGAATTTTGCTTTGAAATTTTCAGGGTATACAATTGAATAGTTGTAGAATCGATTTATATGAAGAAATTTTTTTTTTAATTTTTTGAGACCTTTACACGTATTTCCCCCCTTAATATTCGGAACAGGGCAATTCCGCCCCAACTTTTCCCCCCCTCTTCCCTGGATGGGATAACTCCCGCGCTACTTTTATCCCCCTTTCCTTCACACGGGTCCATTCCTCCACACCATTTCCATAAATAGGAAGGGGTGACTTGTGTTAAATTGTAATTTTTGCCGTAACGTTCGTTCTCTTCCCGCGTGTAATCAGTAGCTATAAAAATATACTGTTCAACTGACGATGATACTGGCCCCCTTTAAAAGCATTTTATTCACATGTTATTTATTTTTCGTAATTTTTGCATAATGTTGTTAATTAGTTTTTAAAATATACTAATGCAGCAGTGAAGTTCATTACTTCTCATGAAAGGAACAAGAGGGAAAATTTTATTTTATGAGCTGTTAATAAACTAATTGGTGAAATGGTAAGCTTCAAGTTCAAAAGTTAAATTGAAGCAAAAAATCGTTTTAATTCTTCCCCTACTTAATTTCATAAGGTTGTTATAAACTTCATCGAAGTGACCAAACGTGTTCAACTTTTCTTGATTATATTAAATTTCTCCATTGAAGAATATAAATTTACAAGAGCAAATTTACTAATATTAAGGATGTGTTTGACATGGTTTAAGAGGTATTTTTTCCGTACCGAAAAGAGATTTTAACACCACCTACTGAGTAGGAGGTTCTTTATTCTATATTTAAAACACGTTTATACTAAACGTGAATTATTGATAAAGCAAGTTATAATTTTGGTGGGAGTGTTGAGGAATAAGGGTAAGTAGCATTGTATCGGAGGAAAATTTAGAAGTCTCCAATTGCTTCCACAAAAAATGGAAATTCAAATGCTCCTCTTCCAGGATCAGGAAGATGTGTTGCATTGTGTTATTAGAAATATGGTTAGTACAGCTTCGGTGAGCACGGAATAAGGGTAAGACGGGGAGGTGTTGAGGAATAAGGGTAAGACATTGCATCTGAGGAAAATTTAGAGGCCTCCAAATGCTAGCCAGGATCAACTTTTTGGGTGTTAATTGGGCTTCATTTAAGATATAAAAGTAAACGTGCAAAATATCATTTACAGTGATCCAATACTGAACAATGAGTTAATCATAAACCTAGTTAAAATTTAGGTGGACGTATTGAGTAATAAGGATAAGGAATTGCGTCTGGGGTAAATTTGGAGGTCGCCTAATGCTGACCAGGATCAGGATGAGGTGTTGCACCGTGTTATTAGAAACATGATTATTACAGCTTCGGTCAGCATGGTAGGGGATTTCAGCTTTTTGGGTGTTGATTTGGCTTCACTTTAGGATATGGAAATAAATGTGCAAGGTATAATTTATATTGATTCGACACTGAACAGTTATTGGAACAGTGGAGTTTGAACGGCTACTGGGTAGGAGCTGCTTTATTGTTAAAAAAAATCAAAGGACATAGGCCAACGTTCTCTAATACAGTTCAGATCATTCATGAGGGACTACCTGCTCAACTGCTCCAAAAGGGGCGCTCACTCAAATGCTTATAACTTTTAAACGACTTGGAACGTGTTATATTTAAAACACGTTTATACTAGAAGTGAATTATTGATAAAGATAGTTATAATTTAGGTGGAAGTGTTGAGGAATAAGGGTAAGACATTGCATCTGAGGAAAATTTAGAGGCCTCCAAATGCTAGCCAGGATCAGGACGAGGTGTTGCATCGTGTTATTAGAAACATGATTAGTACAGCTTCGCTCAACATAATAGGGTTTTCAATTTTTTGGGTGTTAATTTTGCTTCATTTATGATATGGAAATAAACGTACATAATATCATTTACAGTGATCCAATACTGTACAATGAGTTAATGATAAACCTACTTATAAGTTAGGTGGAAGTATTGAGTAATAAGGATAAGCAATTGCGTCTGGGGTAAATTTGGAGGTCACCTGAGGCTGATCAGGATCAGGACGAGGTGTTGCATCGTGTTATTAAAACCATGGTTAGTACAGCTTCGGTCAACATGATAGGGTTTTCAACTTTTTGAGCGTTAATTGGGCTTCATTTAGGATATGGAAGTAAACGTGCAAAGTATCATTTACAGTGATCCAATACTGAACAATGAGTTAATGAAAAACCTAGTTATAATTTAGGTGGAAGTATTGAGTAATAAATATAAGGAATTGCGTCTGGGGTAAACTTGGAGGTCGCCTAATGCTGACCAGGATCAGGACGAGGTGTTGCGTTGTATTATTAGAAACATGGTTAGTACAGCTTTGGTGAGCATGATAGGGGATTTCAACTTTTTGGGCGTTGACTGGGCTCTATTTTAGAAATAGAAATAAATGGGCAAGGTATAATTTACAGTGATCCGATACTGAACAGTTATTGGAACAGTGGTAGATTAAATAGTAGAAAGTGTTATTGATCCGAGGATATTAGTGAGTCAGGATTTTAAGCTTAACTCAAGTCCTAAATTCCCATTTAGGATAAGGAAATAAACGTGCAAGTATCATTCACAGTGATCCATACTAAAAACTGATTGGAACATTAGTAGACTGAACAGTAGAAAGTGTTATTGATTTAAGGATTTTCATTTTAAGTTTAGTCAGCAAACCATAAAGGAACCATAAAGGAGAGGAGCGTGGTAATATTCCTGTCACATTTGAAAAGTAATGCAATTAGTGATAAATATGCTTTCCACAGTTTCGTACTAGTTTCTACCAAAAAGAGGCGATACGATAGTTACTATTCAAAATTTATAAGTTGTTGTTTTGGACAGAATGTTTGTGTACTTCTCACTGTATATTATAAAACGATAAAACAAATAACTTAGAGTTGCAATTAATATTTTCCTAATTATTATTATCTTTTTCGTTTTTAACATGTAAAAAATTATACTTATCATTTTAAAAACAAGCTTAGAATTATTTTGCTTTATGACTTTGTATTCCTCTTTTTTACACAAAAAGTTCAAATGGAAAAACAAAAAATTATAAAAGAAATGTTTCGTAATTGCAAGATCATTTTCACGTTCCCATATGGTAAAATACTGTACTTTAGTATAGTATTTACTTTTACCTGATATTTCTATAGAACACAAAAATAAGTGACTCAAATAAAACAACTTCGAGTATATCTAGTATAAAATGCTTTCCTTGGAAGTAGATTCTTCACGGATACTTTCTTTTTTTCTTTCTAGCTTTTTATTTAAAAAAAGTCTTGAACAGTGGCTTGAATGTTGCTTTTCTTTCATAGGAAAAACGTGTTTTCATGCACACTTACACACCATAAAGATAAGAAATTTTCAGTTTGTTTGAAAAGAAGCATAGCAAACAAAAAAAAATCAAATAGGGAGAGATTTTTCCCCTTCTTTACTCCCCTTTCCACTCTTTTTTAAAACTTAGTTGACAAAAGTGCTGATATTCTGCACTGAAAAATTCGAAGTGAAAAGGGAAAACATTAGTTTTTAGTTGCCGCAGATACAAGATGTTTTCGTTTCGTAAAAAATTGTTGGTTAAATTTATAAAATTTACGTAATTAATGTCAAATAAAGCATATAAAGTCTAGGTAGTTTTACTGTTTAAATACTTTAATAGTTAAGAAAATATATCTGGGACAATAGTAGTCCCAGAAAAAAAATTCCGTTTCGCTCTTATTATTGTAAATATGATATTTAAAAAACAATTTTTCTCACAGTACGATACCTAAATTAGTATAAGTTTTTTCCATAAGGCCGTAGTAGCCTAGTGGTTAGAGGGTCGGAATTCCACCTGGAAGGTCGCGCGTTCTATACCCGCTGAAGACCCACCATGTACACTTGAGGATACGTGCATGTAAAATTAGTGGACCCCAATACCTCGCCCCGTACGCAAGCAATCCCAATGCCTCGGCTAACAGGTAGGGGTCTGGTGGAGAAAAGTATAAGTTTTCCTGTACAGCAAAAATATAGCACAAAAAGGTCTATTAACTAACATGTAGTAGCAGAAATATGATAAAACTGCATTTAATTTCTTATCGGTCTCCGTAGTCAAAGTGTTAGGGAGAACCGTAGAATTTAGTTTTGCCAAGAATTACTAAAAATACAGTGATATAAGGGTAAAAAAAATAGCATTCCAACTCAAAAATTCAAAAGATATCACGCTTTGGAGAAAACTCAACTAAATGTAACAGCGAACTTAAAGAGGGAAAAATCAAATTAGAAAAAGTAACTAAAATGATGCAAAAGAATAAATTTAACTTAATTGTAGGAGGGGTTTTGGAATTAAAATTGAAAATACAACTCATAATTTACATTTTTGTAATAAACATAACCTCGCTATACTGTAATATGCGCCACTGATACAAACATCGTTTCTTTCGATAAATAACTGAAATAAGAATACAAATATTGTCTGACTTCCTTAACTAAAACATTACTTGAACGTGCGCATGCATTAGGTTGGCTTCAATTCCATGGAAATAGCGGCGAGAGCAGAAAAAAGATAAGGAAATGTTTACATTTATAAAGAATATTCAACAAGCTCTCTTTTCCCCCCTTTTCTTTTTGTGCTAAAGATTCAAATGTAACACATGAACATCGGAGGAACAAAAACAAAAAATGCAGAAACAATTATGTGACTAAAAAGGAACTACCAAAACTGTCCTTTTCAGCGCCTTCTTTTAAATACAGTAGGAATACATAAAAGGTACTATCGGAAAAACTAATTTTACAGAACATCAACTTGATACAACTACCCAAAACATCCTTTACCCTTTTTTTTTTAATGATGATGATGAAACTATTAAAAGCGGATACCAGATAATATTAATGCAATTTACGATAACTTTAAAGGCGCATAGTAACTTAAACGACAATCTCTAGGTATACCAGAATATGCTCTTATGATCTATACATCGTTTTTTTTTCAATAAATACAAAGAAGTAGGATCGTAAGCATTTCACAGCAGATCAACTTGATAAAAATGCACAGAAGGTACTTTTTTATTATTTTATTTATTACTTATTTTTATAACGGAAAAAATATCAGAAATGGAAAACAGGCAATATTAATGCATTTTACGATGATTTTAAATCTGTGCATATCGGAATATGCGCTTCTGAAATATATACATCGTTACTTTCAATAAATACACAAGAAGTAGGAACTTAATTACTCATTTTACAGAGCATCAACTTGATAAAAATACACAGATCATTTATTTCCTTTTATTTGTCTTTTTTAATGTATAAAACAATCAGAAAGCGGGACCAGACAATATTATTGCATTTTACGATAATTTTAAAGATATATATACTTGATAGTAAAACTTCCATGTATACATACATGGTGCTTTTCAATAAATACACAAGAAGTAGGACCGTAAATACTCATTTGACAGAACATCAACCTGAAAAAACTACACAACCTTTTATTTCTTGCCTTTCGTTTTTCTTTTCTTATGTTATTATTTTTTTTTTCTAATTTTTGATGATGATGTCGAAAACCATCAAAATTGTAAAGCAGACAATATTAATGGCATTTTCGATAACTTTAAAGGTTCATAATTCTTCAAGTTAGAATTTCAATGTATACCAGAGTACATGCATTTGATATATACATTGTTTCTAAGTCGTTCTAATTCATTGTTTCTAATACATAAGTCGTAGGTTCGCAAGTACTCAATTCACAGAACATCAACCTGATAAAAATACACGGAAAATAATTAAATTTAAGTCATTACATTTTTAAATGGAAAAACTACCAGAGATTCAAACCAGATGATATTAGCGCATTTTACGATGATTTTTAAGACATACCCAGAGTGTCAAAGAATTTTTAAGACGAGGTTTATAAAATAAAATAAAAACTAGTAATTATATTTTTGAAGTATTTTTGTTCGAAATAAACTCCTTCGGCTTTAATACATTTGGTACACCGGCTTAACAACGATTCGAATGCCTGTTCTAGCTCTCATTGTGGAACTGCCTGCAAAGATCGCGTCGAAGCTGTTTTGTACTGGCAATGTCATCAAAGTAAAAAAGAAAAAAAGAACAGTAAACAAATGACTGGAGGTTTTGGGAGTGGATTAGCTGATAGTTAAGTAGTTTCACGAATGCTCGATAACACAGATAGCGTCACTGTTAGCTTTCTTCCAGTTGTAGTCTTAAAAATTCTTCGACACGTTGTGTGCGAAGAGCTTCGACGCGCGCTTTGGAAGCAGTCCCACAATGTGAACTGGAACAGGCCTTCGATTCGTTGTCAAACCTCTGTAACAAATGTGTTGAAGCCAAAGGAGCTTACTTGGAATAAAAGTACAGTGGAACCTGTGTAATTTGACCACTTGCGGTGCAGAACTTTAGTGGTCAACTTGTAGAGGGTGGATATCTCTTTTTTGTCTTTCCTTAACTACGCATTTATTCATTTGTAACAAATTAAAATATAGCCTCATGTATTAATGTTACTTTAAAATAGGTATTAGCTATTCTTTTTTTATTTATCTAAAAATTAGAGAAATTAGAGAAATTTAACCTAAATGACTTACAATGCATACTATACAACTTTAATTGTAAAGTACTAATTTAAAGGATAATAAAGATGAATAGCTTATTAATTATGTAAGTTACTTAATGACAGCAGAGATTTCCTCTAAATACATAATTTTTCAAAATGGCTACATCAGATAGAAGAAAAAAGGAGAAGCTAATTTAAATAATAAAAGAGTGCTCATAGTGGTTTTTCCCAAATTTTTAGCTTTCAAAGAAGTTTAGGCAAACGCTATATTGTTGTCTTATCCATCCAGACAAGTACTGGTTTAACATTATAGCATAAAAAACATCCTGGAGAAATTATTTCAGTTTTTTTTTTCATTGCAAAAATAAATAAATGAACAATTAAATATAGTCATAATTAGGTGGTTATCTTACAAAGGTTTTTTTTTGTATAATACTCCCACCCAAATTTGGCGTACATAAATGGTGAACATAGGCAGGTGGTAAAATGAGGTGGTCAAGTTGCAAAGGCTTCCCTACATAATTTAATATATTTATAATTCCGTTCGAGATAAAAGTGGACAACTTAGACAGGTGGTCAGATCACAAAAGTGGTCAACTTTACAGGTTTTACTATAATTTAAAAAATATAATTACTAGTTTAGTTTATAAGCCTAGTGTTAAAAATTCTTTGACCCTCTGTAAATACTTAATACTCATAGCTCTATGTATACCGGAGTACGCGCCTCTCAATAAATACATAAGAAGTAAGAAGAAAAATACTCATTTTACACTCATTTAATACATATTTTAAAGTAACATTAATACATCAGCCTGAAAAACTACACAAAACATCCAGTTCCTTTCTTTTTTGATGAAACCATCAAAATTGGAAACGAGACACTATTAATGCATTTTACAATAACTTTAAAAGCATAAATAACGTTTATCACATTACTCTATGACAATAAGTATCTTCGTGAGCTATCGGTTCCTGTGAAATTAAATCGTTATTTTGAGGATGATCGATTGCGCACAACACGAAACCTAAAGGAGAAGATTTCACTTCGAGACATTTCTTTTAGGTTAATGGACCGAAGCACGAATAGCTCGTTCCCCTTGATTCAGTTACTTGCATCGAATCGATGAGGTGATTTTGAGATATGGTTTAACTATTCAAAGATTGCTCAATTTACTAAAAAATATTTTCCTTAAAAAAAATATTTATGGTTTATTGGAACTGATGCCATTGCTTGAGTTATTAGCTGGACAACTGTTATTTATTTTTTCCGTCTACGGCAGGGGTCTCCAAACTACGGCCCGAGGGCCACATCCGGCCCGCGGACAGATTTTGTCCGGCCCGCGGAGAGCTAGCATACTTGAAAGAAAACTCCTTCTAGAGAACATATTTATTTTTTATAGCAAATTAAATTAAGTTTACTGAAGTAATCTATTTTTATGTTGAATAATTATTAATATGACATCTACATTGATATGGTCATGGGCTAACTACTCATAACATTGTTGTAGGTTATTATTTACTAACTAACAAATTATTGAAATGAATCCAACTAACATTTTATACATTTTAAATGAAAAGATAACTTATAACAAGCATAACGACATATGAAATACTAATGAGATTTATGTAATTGAGATTTTCCACTGACAATAGTTTGTAGTTGTGGACTAATTTTACTTGTACCAATTATTAAAAGAGATTTAAGATGCTCATCAGTTAATTTAGATCTGTAAACATTTTTTGTGTACTTCATTTTGGAAAAGGTCTTCTCACACAAATAAGTAGTACCAAAAACAGAAAACAGCCCACGAGCAAATTTATGCAAATTATCAAATTGTGTCAGTGGAAGACACTTATAAAATTCCAACAAAGATAAGTTTTGATATTTGTTCTTAATTATATCACTGCACTGTAGATCAATCATTTCCATTTGAAGTTCCGGGGCTAGGGTTTCAATGTCAGTATCAAAAGGATTCTGAAAAATCTTAATTTGATTCGCAATGGCATCAAAGTCCGAGAAACGAGTATCAAAATTTATTTTCAAAGCACTCAAAGTTTCGATTGCAAAATCGATAGGAAACTCGGTCTCAGTGGTGTGGCTAAATATTTCACATGTTTTAAAATGTGAAAAACATTTACTTCGTAGTTGTGATTGAAACAGTATCAATTTCTTCCGGAATGATTTGATATTATTGTATAAATCAGGAAGATGCTGGTTTTCTCCTTGCAATCTCAAATTCAGTTCGTTCACATGTTTTGTCAAATCAACATAGAATGCTAACTTCCACAGCCATGCGTTGTTTTGCAATTTAGTAAGAGGGCGATGCTTTTCATTCAAAAAAAATTCGATCACTGCTCGAAGTTCAAAAAAGCGCTGAAGGACTTTCCCACAACTAAGCCAACGTACGGCAGTATGATAAGGTAAGTCATTTTCTCCAATCTCTTTAATAAATTGTACGAATTGTCGGTGATTCAGCCCAAAAGATCTGATAAAATTAACAGTTGATATGACTGGTTTCAGAACTTCAGACATATCCAAACATTTTCCGCACAAAGACTGTTGATGAATGATACAATGTAAGACTATTGGTTTTGAACCACCGTCATTTTCTACAGCCTTTGACACAAGAGCGACCACTCCTTTATCTTTCCCACTCATGTTTTTGCCTCCATCAGTTGTAATACATTTCAAGTTTTTCCATCGAAGGTTCTTTTGCTTAATGGCCATTTCAACTCCTTTAAAAATATCTGAACCAGTAGTTGTGCCATGAATACTATACATATCAAGAAGTTCTTCATGCACTTCATAGCTTTTATCTACTCCTCGAATATAAATCAACACCTGAGCAGTATCTGACACATCCGTTGACTCATCCAAGGCCAAAGAAAACCACTCAACATGTCCATTTTTGTTGAACAGTTGAGAGGATATATTTTCAGCGATGTCTTCTACCCTTCGAGCCACAGTGTTTGCTGACATACTGACAGTTTGTAATAAATTTACCTTTTCAGGGCACATTTCTTCGGCTACTGCGATTATGCATTCTTTGACCATTTCTCCATCGGTGAATGGTTTTCCACGTTTTGCAATTTCAAGAGCCACACGAAAGCTGGCACGAGTTGCAGCCTCTTGTTCAGTTTTGAGTTTTGTAAATAAAGATTTCTGCGATTTCAATCCGCGCTTCATAGCTTCGAATTTTTCTGTCCGCAAACTTCCTGTATATTTTGAGTAATTTTGAAAATGTTTTGCTTCATAATGACGTTTAATGTTATATTCTTTGAGAACGGCTATGCTTTCATTGCAAATCAAACATAGCGCCTTGTTACTGGACTCAATTACGAAATACTGAATGTTCCACTGATCTTTGAATTTTCTGCATTCACTATCAATTTTTCGCTTCTTTTCCATTCTACTAAATCACACACAAAAGCAACAATTCAAATAAAAATATTGTTACAAAGATGTCTTAAACTTAAACACGCACAAACACGTTTTAAGGAGGTACGCACTATTTTATTTCACAGCAGTGTCATAGGAACTGACTTGTGGTTGCGCCACTAGCCTTCTTATATATTTCACTTACTGCCATCTAGAAGTGAGTGGAAGACACCAGAACTTTATCGAACCAACGAGATTATTCTGTAAGTGCTATTAGCGCCATCTGTTAGGGATAGAAGGTACTACCTATTTCTGCTTGTGTCCACCAGATGTCCTGTCACGTTACTCCTCATGGCTCGCTCGTACTCTACGACTAATCTAGAAATTACAGATAATGACAGGAAAATTAATAATATGCAGTGTTGCCGTTGCGGACTTTTTTTTTCATGTAAAAAAATACTCATTCGTTACTTGAGTACTCGTTAGGAACCGAAGTAACGATTACTGAAGAAAAAAGTAATCAATGATTACTTGTGTATTTCATTACTTTTGTAATCAATGATTACTATGGCGATACGATGCGGGTACCCCATTATAACGGATACCCATACGATACAGAAAATACATCAGCTTCCCCGTCGCTAATGGCATCTGGCAAAAAAGTAATCATATTTTACACCACTAGTGGACTGATTCAACTTTTTACCACCGGCAACAATTAATGATAATATGGTTTTGGCCCTTGGAATTTACTGGAGTAATCAATATGGCCCTAAGGCTGGAAAGTTTGGAGACCCCTGGTCTACGGTATTAATTCCTTTGTGTGACAAGATTTTTTTTTTTTTCAATTTTTGAAAATTTTTGCAACAAATGTTATTTTTTAAAAAGATTTTTCTCTTTTTTTAACGTGAGGGCACTTGCCTTATCGACTTTCCCGTTCTTAAAGCCACGGGGATTGCTGGCCATTTGTGAAGGATCACATGATAGATGACCAGCCTAACCTTAATAGGCTGTAGCCAGATAACACCAGATGGCGCCACTCCTCTCTTTTTGGATTTCAGACTGGAAGGGAGCGACATTTTTCGCCAGCTTCCCTTGGAAGTTCCTCGGGACTCCAGTGCCCACGGATTTGGCACGCATCCCCAAGTGAACATGGCGGATCTTCAGCGGGTGGGATTCCAAACCCAAAACATTTCGGTTTGATGAACGACGCCGTAACTACTGGGCTACCACGGCCTTTTTCATTTTTATCAAAAGTGTCGCAGTTTATCTACAACTTACCACGTGATCGTGTAATACAGGGTGAGGCGAATTAAACAGTTCAGTTTTGAAAAAAATATATTGCAACTTACAGAAATGAGGTTTATTTCATTTTATTCAGTATATCATGACGTTTAATACATTATGTTTTAAAAATGATATCAGAAAGATGCTGGCCGCTAGCAGCGATACATAGATGAAAACGATTTCTGAAATTTTCGGTCGCATTTTAACACATTTCGATTGGTATAGCAGTGATTTCCTCCTTCTTGTGGGGCTACCGGAAGCAAAAGGTTTTTCAAAATCGTCCTCACACTTTCGAGGAGCTCAAATGGCTAATTCGGGAGGAAATCGCCACGTCGAAACATGTCAAAAAGCGTCAGAAAACTTCAGAAATCGCCTGCATCAATGCACCGCTGCTGGCGGCCATTATCTTTCTGATAGCATTTTTAAAACTTAATGTATAAAACAGCATTATCTACTGAATAAAATAAAATAAACCTCATTCTGTTGAATCATTTTCTTAAAGAGACTTTCGAAACTGCATTGTTTAAATTTGCCGCACCCATACAAGCTTTTTGGAAAATGGCAACAACAAAAAAAAAATTTGTCTTCACAAAAGTGACGTACAGGCAACAGGCCCTGGGCTCAGATAGGTTGAGCGTAATCAATTTGTAAGTTTCCAATAAAGATCAAAAGTTCTTTAAAACCATTTACCTCGTATCAAGTAACAGCTGCTTCCGTCCAGCAGTAGACCAGTGGGTAGAAGCTCGATTCCCGCAGAACACCGAAAGTGAAGAAACATTGACTGAGGTCAGTGTTCGAGAGGGTGACAACCTCTCGCGGCCGGTTGCTTGGTACCGTGTACGTTAAAGGGAGCTGGTGCACATTCAAACCGCAGTGGCTCTAATGACCTCCAAGTGAAACGATACCTCTGGTTGGTGCCAACCACAGGTCTCTCAATTGGGAGCTGGTTCAAAAAATTAAGAAACCACATAAATTTGAGGTTTAGTCAGTCTTCAGCCTTCGTGGTTCCTCGCTGAAATGAAGCTGCATATCACCCTTAGTCATGGATCAGTCGTATCCAGCGACTTGATTTTCTGGACCTGGTGTAGGCTTTCATACGCCAGTGGGATAAGTAACAGCTACTTCCGGTAATGTATTTCTATTGCCTGTAACCCTATTGAAATAGTTACCATTTTTAAAATAATTTTAAGTTTCGCCCGAGATTTAAAAGCTTGAAATAATCTCTGGTTCAATTGTGCAAAAATGTAGCACATCAATATCCTTCTATTTTAATATATTTAAACACCTGAATCATATACCTTGGACTCTCATCTTTTACTCGATACTATGCATGTTAAGCTTTAAGTCTGGCATCATGTAATCTAAATCTCAGATATATCTTATCAACCTAGTAGTCCTCTTCTGATCCCTGTACAACAACGTTGAAGAGGTAAGTCATATTTAGTTTCTAATTTCTCTTGAAATCGTAAAAGTAATAGTTATTTCATTTTCTGCATCAATATTTCAGCTTTTGAAAAAGACGAAGGTATTAATCTTTAACTTTTCTTTTCATGTATGTTAAATCTATTTTTGTTTTTTCAGCACCATGTAATTAATATCCGAAAAAGATTTTATTTATTTATTTATTTTTTTTTTTTTGTGTGTGGAAAGCGTAGATATGGATAAAACTGGAAAAAGTAATTCAAAAAAAAAAAAACCAAACAGAGACATAAATTTATATTTTACCTAAGGAAAATTACTTCCATGGGCGAAGACACACTTAATAGCAATTTACAATTCGCATACCTTCTTATTTTTCCAGGAATTTCTACAAAGACAGATTGGAATTTTGGACAATTCTTCTTCAGAATAGTTTGCTATTAACTGTCGAGAATGGCGAGAGGGAATTTTTTTTTTCTTGACAATTTTTTTTATAACGTTTCAATATCATCTGCGTAAGAGTTGAATTTCTATGAAAATTTTGTTATTTATGGATACTGATTATATCTTCTGTTATCAGGTTAATTAGTCTATTTGTATTCATCTATTAATTTTCACAAGTCTGGATCATACTCAAAATATTCGACTGAAAATTTTAAAAATTGAAATGAAGTCATTTCGACTGATCCAAAATTTTTCGTGTTCGAATTCAACAATGAATTAAAAGCAAAACTGTTTCCCTTAATTTTTCTCTTTTCTTTACCGTTAAAAATCTTCTGCTCTTTTTAAGCACTCTACATAGCATTCACATTCCAACTTTTTTTGACTCTCAGAGAGCTATCGAACAAATCTAAACACACAATCCTGATAATTACTACATTTCATCAAAAAAATTACGTGTTGCTGTTTCTCTAATGACCGGAAGATATAAGACAAATTAATTTTTTTTAATCTCTCTATCTCTCTTTTGTAAATTATTTTAGTCTCTCAAATTCGTAATTTCCTGCGGTGTAATGGTTTGAAAAAAAAAAAAATGCATTTTTTCGTTACGCCCTATTTTACACGCTTTTCATTTTTTGTGTTAATGTAAATCGGTTTTTATGGCGAATGCATACTTATAAAGGAAAAAACAACATACAGATGCTAGAAAATTGGATAGGACGAAAAAATCTTTAAAAGTAAACTATTAAAAACATAATTATTTAAAGATTTTTCCAACTGCATTTAATATGTTTACTTAGTTCAAAAATGCATACAATATAAAATGAGAAGAACAAGCAAAGACGCATTATAAATTAGGACACATTTATACTTTTTTATCAGATACTATTTCGCTATTCTGAGAATCAAA
Source organism: Octonoba sinensis (assembly GCA_038502835.1). Lineage (NCBI taxonomy): Eukaryota > Metazoa > Arthropoda > Arachnida > Araneae > Uloboridae > Octonoba > Octonoba sinensis. The sequence goes on along the minus strand of CM076605.1, from coordinate 94,225,318 downwards.
TTTGTTTCATGAACATCTTTAAAAAGATATATCTAATAATTTTTAGAGTAATGATGCGTAGTCTAATATTTACTCTGATTGACACTCTTCAGCTAAAAGGTCCTTCTCCTTCCTGTACGCTCTACCTTCGCCTGTTTACAAGGAATTTCTTCTCACTAAAGTCAATGATTCCAGGACTTGACCCCATTAACATATAAATTGCTTCTGCCACTCTTTTTCCTTCCTTTGACTGATATTTATCAAAGGGAAGCAATGTTTTTCTCCCGAATTGCACTCAATTATTTCGTATTTGGCCTCTTGCAGTTTCTTATAAAATGCAGTAATTTATCTCACACAATGCCACTAATAGGAGTAATATTATTCCAACGGTTATCGGGTTTGATTTTGTTTTAACTTTGCCAGATTGACTGAATTTAATAAAACTCTAGAAGATGACTGACACCAAGCAATTTATTTATTTATCCTTTACAGCAATATACATGCAAGACCGTCGAGAGCGGGTGTCAGATATATCTGATTCTTGGTTCCTTTGAAGGGGCTAGTTTCGGCATCGGACTAGTGCAGAGGTCCGATTTTTCTATCTTTCTACGGCTAAGATGCATGCGTACTACGTGCGTGCTAAGTACGTACATGCAATGCATGCGTACTAAGAAGCAATGATAAAACTGACATGGAGCCTGTCTTGGCTTTCGGCGGCCCTATATATATCATTGAATACTTTAGTTTCGGTTTTTCGTTCCGCACTTTTTATTGTTTGATAATCCGGGCGTTCTTTTTAAGAAACTGAGTGTAATGTTATGTATATATATATATATGTGAGATTTTCCCCACAATTAACTATTTTAGACATAGAACTATATATCGCAGAGCGCGCACTGTTACTTGGATGTATGCTGCGACGCGGAAGCGCGCAGTCAGATGGAGCCACGCTACGACGAAGGAAGGATGTAGGATGATGTTCAATGTTAGCTTCATTTTTGTGTAGTGTCTCCTCGTGAATAAATCTTGTGTTTGTGAAGATGCCTCGTATCTTCATGTCCTCCCACTCTAGATATCCAGCCCATATATATAAGCATATATATATATATATATATGTTGTGGGAAATTGCCTGTACTAATGAAAAAGTTTTCTGTAAAAAGTTATTTTGTTTCGTGAAATGTTTTTTTTTTTTTTTTTTTTGAGGGGGGGGGGTTACTATTTTTACTTTGTTACAAAAATCATAGTGCTGCTAGGATTTTACCGTGAAGGCCAAATTTAAAGGTGACATTCTCCAAACATATTTAATAACGTTTCATTTAATTTCGTTTACATGTATTTCCATTTTCAAAGATTATTTAGCGATGACAGGTTGCTTTTCTTCATATTCCTTTTTGAACGAACTCCTATAAGTATCATGACATCTTTTAAATTGCAAGGACAGCCGAAGTTCAAACCAAGAGGGGAAGTCTTTGTGCACAGAGATACCTTTATAAGTAAAGAATGCTTTCACAAGTTTGGAGTGGAATTCGAAAAAGATGAAACAACCAATCTGATAACCCAATTTTAAGAGATGATTCCAAACAGAAAAGACCGCAAGCGGTGTCATTAAATTGCATGCGTCACTTCCGTAGTATGTTGCGATGACACTTTAATTGCGATTTCACCAAAGTCAATACAAATTTAGAAAAAAATTGCCTTGTAAATACCAATAACAAATAAAACAATTACACATTATACACTAAACACTTACTCATTTAACGAGTGTTGGACGTGCGACTGTTTCTCTGATGGAAATTTTTGGAATTCGAATATTATTCAGACAAAAATATTTTCTTCATTCTTAATTTTTTATTATTAACAATTTTTTTTCTTTTCTCTTCTTTTTTTCTTTTTTTGTAATGATTAAAAATTTGATTTTTTTTTGTGCGTAATAAAATGATTGCAGGCTTCACGCTTCGGCTTAACATTAAGAGCTTTTGTTACAAGAAAAAAAACTTCCTTTTTTTTTCTTTGTAATCATTTATATCACCTATTCAATTGCGTGTACGTGTTTGGTACCAGAATTCTTCTCCTGAAATTCAATCCTACAGATTAAAAATTTTTATTTTGATTTGTGAAATTCTTCGACTGAAAAGATTAATAGTGAAATAGGAAATTACTGAAAAATAAGTAAGGAGGGTGAAAGAATGAATTTGATATTATTTACATAGTAAGTGACAGTTTGCTTCTTTATTTAATAATTAGTTTTAAACTATATTATTTATCTATTTTTTTGGTTAATTATTTTTTATACGATAAAAAATAAAAAGTTTTTAAAAAACGGAGCAATGGTGCACAAGAACTTTCTCCGCTCCAGTCTTGAGTAAAATGTCGTTGCTTTGCAATCTTGCTCCAAGCAAATTGTCGTTTTTCCACTGCTTCGCACGCTACATTCAAGCAAAGTGTCGTTGCATCACTGCTCCGCACTTTTGCTCCAAAAAATGTCGTTGTTCTACTTATCCGCAAGCTTGTTTCAAGAAAAGTGTCGTTGTTCCACTGATCCGCTTTTTTCCTCCAAGCAAAATGTCGTTGCTCCGCAATCTTGCTCCAAGAAAATTGTCGTTTCCCCACTGCTTTGCACGTTAGATTCAAGCAAAGTGTCGTTGCTTCATTGCACCTCACTTTTGCTCAAAAAAAAAAAAAAATTATTGCTCTACTTCTCCGCAACCTTGCTCCAAGAAAAGTCGTTATTCCACTGCTCCGCTTTTTTCCTCCAAGCAAAAGGTCGTTGCTCTAGTGCTCCGCGCTCCTGCTCGAAGTTCCGCTCCAGATCCTTGTCGGAAACAACTTTCATTTAAATTCTTTTGGTGTCAATATAACGATTAATCTTACTGTTTTATTTCCGTCGTTTTCTTATTGCTGCCCTTAGAGTTTGCCAGGCGATCGAAATTCGACTGTAATTCATTAAATTTTTCAATTTCAGTCTCGAAATTTCAACAACGTTTGGGCATTTTTTTTTCTGTTTGGCAAAAGTTTGTTTCGTTTAAATATTTCAATTAGAGATAATCTCCTTTCATTGCGACTACTTGAACAGTGAGTTAGTTGTTAAGAGGTGTCCGGGGGTCTGGTGGTGAAAAGGGAGTTAGGTATTTAATTTAATTTCCTTTTAACGCATATTAAACATAAATTTTATTTTTATGCACTTTTCTTCTTCTGTGGAGAAAACTGTAATAAAAGTTTTCGTGCCTCCCTATCACTATTGATTTAATTAGAATCACAAACACATACTTTCAATATAACTAAGAGTTGAAAACGCTAATGCAAATCAACAAAGAAACGTTGATTCAAAGCAAACTAACGGGACACCACACTTATTATCTCACTTTGTATTATATTAGGCAATATTAGTTTTAAGTTATATTTTATTTTGTTTGACATTGTACTGGACAAACAATCTGACTGACTTATCATACATATATATTTTGAAAGTTGAATAATTGACAGCTTTTAAAACTGTTCTTATTTTACTGTGACACTCTTTTAATAGATAACATTTTCTTTTTTGCTTTGTTCTTAACATTTATTCTGTTTTGAATCTTAAATAGTAAAAAAAATGCAAAATTGTTGGTAAATGGAGTAATATGAAAGTACGACGAATGAAGACTTCTGAATAAAAAGTCTTCCTATCCCGCCGAAAGTAGGAGGGAAAAAATACAGCTATTTCCTATTATATATGTTTTTTATTGTTAATGCTAAAATTGATCAACAGCTACTATGTTTAAAAAAAAGTAATAAAATCGGATGACAAACAGAGGACAAAATAGTACTTAACTGTTCTGTCTTTGCCTATTTATATATAAATAATGAAATAAAAGTTTCAAACAAGCGTGTACAACTAGCAACTCTAAGTCCATTAAAATATTAGTTTGAAACTTCAACGAGCCGTAAATGCACTTTCAAGAAGCCATTACGATATTCTCTCCCAAACACTCCTACAATTCAAACAGTTCTGAAAATGACGTGGCGGCTCCATCACGCATTGAAAATTATCGATTTTTTAAATGACAAACGAAACTGATTGATGCGCCTCATTTTAAAACCAATGGAAAAGCGCATGCGCATTCCATGCTATCTGAAAGACATTAATTCATAAGAGACCCAATATCCAGATGCAGTTGGAGTATTTGTGAATTGAAGAAGATACGAAAAGTGTCAGAAGATAGTGAATATTAATTCTGAACCTTGAGTTTTTTTTTTTTTTTTTTTGTCTCCTAAATTGGTTAAAATGATCCCAAAGGTCATAAATTATTCGGAAACGATTTTCAACCTGTAAAACTGAAGTATCTTGGATTAGATTACTGTAATTAAACAATTAATAATGACATTACGAAGTATATATAGATACTATTTATTAATGAGACAACGACCTATCAACATGACGGCTAGCATAACACACTGATCAAGTTACAGATTTTAGTCCACTCACGAATTGCGCCGAAGGCGCCCTCTGTCGATAATAGACAGATACAACAACTTTCCTTCCTTCTTAAAGAAAGTTAAAACTTAACATTAGAACATGAGTCCACAACAGTCTTAGAGAAGAATAGTGCATGCCAAAAAGTTCAGTCTTAAAAGAATAGTTCAACTTAAATAAAAGTTCACACAGTCTCTAAAACTGCAGACGTGCAGGTTTCTGCCTATGACGTGTTGAACGTCTGAGTGGGGTTTTTTCATCATGCACTCTTTGTGGAGTTAACGTAAGAGGAGTTGCTGGAGAACTGTTTTCTCTGCCATCTATACTTGCCTTTGGAGAAAGAACTGGAGGATCTGGAGTATTTGTCGTTTCACTAGTCGGTTCATCTAAGAGATCTGGCTGAGGTACTGTAGGAGCTGATGTGGCTGGTTCGAAGGAGGGTTCACTGGACACGGCTTCGTGTCTGTACCTTAGTTGATTGTGGTGACGTCTGCAGGTACCCCAAGGAACCTTGACTTCTGACATAATGTTTCCTATTGGCCGTACTACACTTCCAGCAGTCCATGCTGGACCACGACCAAACGAACGCACCCAAACTGCTGTGCCTTCTTTAAACTTGCTAGGAAAGGATGTTACCTCTTCCTTTCCAGGTGTTTTAGGAGTGTCTCTCAGCAGGTCCAATCGTGTACGCAGTGGACGTCCAAACATAGCCATGGCTGGAGAAATCCCTGTCGATGCTAAAGGAGTGGCTCGGAAATTGAAGAGGAACCGAGATAGTCTTTCTAACATGGTACCTTCGGTGACTTTCTTCAGTGCAGCTTTGACGGTTCGCACAGCACGTTCTGCTAATCCGTTAGATCTAGGGTGATATGGTGCTATTTTGATGTGAGTAACACCATTCTTTGACAGGAACCTTGCAAATTCAGCACTGCTGAACCCAGATCCGTTGTCACTAACTAGACTTTTTGGTATGCCAAAACGGGCAAATAGACTTCGCAATACTGCTATGGTAGCACAGGACGAAGTACTTGGAACAGGTGCGACCTCCAACCATTTCGTTTTCGCATCGACGATTATTAACAGCATATGTCCTTCAAACGGACCAGCATGATCGATATGGATTCGATCCCACGGCTGCTCTGGGACAGGCCAAGAAACTTGCCCAATTGGAGGCGCAGAAGCATTTTGCTGGCAGGTAACACAGCCCTTCACTTTAGCTTCAAGATCTGCATCGATTCCTGGCCACCATACATTTGAACGAGCTAGAGCCTTTATCGCTGATATGCCTTGGTGGGCTGAGTGAAGTTCATCAAGTACAAAGTTTTTAAATTTTGGAGGAATGAACACACGGGATCCTTTGAAAATAACACCTTCTTCCGTGGACAACTCATCTTTTACTTGCAAAAAGGGAACTAAATTTTCTGGCATTTTCTTTGGAAAACCCTTCAAAATGTAGGACTTTAAAATGCTTAAGTCAGGGCACTTTTCAACTTCTGAGGCAATCATATGCGTTGTTACTGGAGTGTCGTCAAACTCTTGTAGCAGCAACACTGACTCAACTGGCAAAGGTGAATATTCAAGCTTTGTACTTAGAGGTAGGCGGCTGCAGGCATCTGCATTCGCATGCAAACTACCTTTTCTGTACTTGATTTTGTACGAATATGCAGAGAGAGTTAAAGCCCACCGCTGAATCCGCGCCGCAGCCACAGATGGGACAGGTTTCTCTTCAGAAAGGAGGTTCAAAAGAGGACGATGATCAGTCAATAATGTGAACGTTCGGCCTAGCAGGTACTTCCGAAACTTAGTCACGCCAAATACAAGAGCAAGAGCTTCTTTCTCGATGTGACTATAGTTCTTTTCAGCACTGGTCAATGAGCGGGAAGCAAAGGCTATGGGCCGATCCCCATCTTCAGTTTCATGAGATAAAACTGCACCAAGTCCATAGGGGCTGGCATCGCACGCTAAAACAACTTCCTTGTCATTGTTGAAATGCATCAACAAAGATGAGCTTAGTAAGGTCTTTTTAACTTTTGAAAATGCTTCTTTCTGTTCTGCTCTCCAACGCCAAGTGGTCTTGTTCTTCAATAGCTTGTATAAGGGAGCTAAAAGGGTTGCCATATCGGGTAAAAACTTGGCATAATATGTAATGAGCCCGATAAATGAACGCAACTCATCTACATTCTTCGGGTCTGGTGCTTTGACTATAGCTTCTACCTTTGATTCCACTGGATGAAGCCCTTGATGGTCAATTCGATGGCCAAGGTTTTAAAAACTCGCACTTATCCGGATGCAATCTCATGCCGGCTTCTTCTAATCTTGTAAGAACAGCACTTAAATTTTGTAAGTGTTCTTCTTCATCTTTCCCATATACGAGCACATCATCTAAATAACATAAAGCTTTCATGCCTTTTAGGAGCTTGTCAATTTCTCGTTGGAAGATGGCTGGAGCGGACGCGACTCCGAATGGTAATCTAGTATAACGAAACAGTCCCTTGTGTGTGTTAATCACCACTAAATCTCTCGATTCTTCATCAAGCTGTAACTGGCAATAAGCATCTCTTAAATCCAATTTTGAGAAAATTCTTCCACCAGACAACTGAGCAAAAATATCTTCTATATTTGGGAGTGGATACTGCTCCAACTCCGTAACCTTGTTTGTTGTGAGTTTGAAATCTCCACAAATCCTAATACGACCATCATGCTTTAACACAGGAACGATTGGTGCTGCGGACTCTGCTGTCTTTACAGGTTCGATAATACCTTCTTCTAAAAAAACGAAGGATTTCTTTGTCAACTTTATCCCTTAAGGCATATGGGATAGGACGTGCTTTAAAAAATTTAGGAATTGTGGATTCTTTTTTCACTAGATGTACTCTGACATCCTTAAATAAGCCCAATGAAGGAGAAAACAAATCTGGAAACTTGTTCACAAGATTCTGAACTGAAAATTCATGTATTGGCAAAGAGTTAATGCTATAAGGGTTGTAATCACTCTGGAAAATTGACATTAATTGTAATGGATATATCCAGTTGCGACCTGCCAAATTTACATTGCCTTGCCCAACTATAATCAAAGGTAAGGAACAAGATTTTGATTTATATGCAACATCAACTTGGGTGCTGCCAATAACTTCAATAGAATGTCCTGTGAATGAATTTAATCTAATATTACTAGTCTCCAATGGAGGAAAATACTTTTTCACAGCATCAAATACTTTTACAGGCATTATGGAGAATGGAGCACCAGAGTCTACTTCAAAAATGAACGGTTTACCTTGAATCATGCATTCTATCTTTGCAGGTGGTAACACTTGTCCCATTTCTGTAATGGTGTACAGGGTGTACGTCATCTGCCCTTCCTCTTCAGGTTCTTCAATTTGCAGATTGTGTACCCTAGAATTATTAATTCTGAACCTTGAGTTTTTTTTTTTTTTTTTTTGTCTCCTAAATTGGTTAAAATGATCCCAAAGGTCATAAATTATTCGGAAACGATTTTCAACCTGTAAAACTAAGCTTAGGGTATATATTGCTACTTACTACTTAGGGTACTGATTCTTAACCGCTGTGCCGCAGCACTTTTGTGTGTCGCCAAATTCTTACAGAGTGCCGCCAAACTTTAGAAATTTATATAGTAAAAATTATAATGTTTTTTTTTTAAATTGCAAGTAAAGTATGTTAAAAAAAAAGAAGTTTGTTTAAAGACTGTAAACGAAAACTATTGTTTTTACAAAGTTAAATTCCTTCTTTACATTTTTAGTTAAAGTAGTATTCTTATTATTACCTTGTAATTAATACCATAATAAACGTACTATTTTTTTTTTTTGTAGTACCACGTTATATGTCCCGCAGTGGACCAGTCGGCAGAAGCTCGGTTCCCGTAGAACACTGAAAGTGAAGCAACATTGACTTAGGTCAGTGTTTGGGAGGGTGACAACCTCTCGCGGCTGGTTGATGTGGTGTCCGTGCACGCTAAAGGGAGCTGGTACACGTTAAATAGGTCGTGGCTCCAATGTGCTCCAAGTGAAACGATACCTCTGGGGGTGCCAACCCCAGGTGACGGTCTCTCATCTGGGAGTTGGTTCAAAAAATTAGGAGAACTTTCAAAGGGGCGGGAGGACACCTGCCTATAAGGGCCCCGTTAGACTCAGGAGCAGTGCACCCGTTCTTCCTCGCTTCACGCGAGGATACGACAACAACAACCACGTTATATTATTTTATTTTACATTAAAAATTGATATTATAAACTATTTTACACAATGTATTTATGGGTAAGTAAACAACTTTTAAACTTATCTTTTTCTTTGCGTGCCGCCAAGTTATGAAAACTCTAAAATGTTGCCGCGACAAAAAAGGGCTTATGACATGTATTTTCTATTTTTGTATTTTAAATGAGAATATAATGAAGAACGGAAAATTTATTTGTTGAAAATGAAAATTAGTATGCTCCTCGGTCCACATTATCAATTTGTTTCCTTAGTTCGCTGATTTATGTGCATTTATGTGCGTATTTTTTGTCGATATGAGAGTAGAAACTCGTCTTAACGTTATAAAGTTTGTCATAACTTTGCCTAATGCAGGGATGGCGAACCTGGTCATTTTGTTTTGCGAAGTTTCCTCTTTTAGTTTTATTTTTCAGAAAGTCTAAAACTGAGGCTATAATTTAATTAATATCATATTAAGTAGGAAGTGAGTAGTTTCATTCTATGCTGCTTGTAATTTTTTTAAAAAAGTACGTTCCACTATTGTTTCATTAAAAATAAGCGTAACCATAGTTGCTAATCCTCCGAAAGATTGTAAGCAATTAATATTTAACAATTTGCAGTTTTGATGCAAAATCTATGATTGAATGCAATGCTGTATTTTTGGAACATATTTCAAAATATGTGTTAAAACTGAACAAAGCAAAAAGAGTTCTGGAAAAGTAATTTACTTTTACCCTGAGGGCACAGAGAAATGTCTCTGAACTTTATTTACGCCCCCCCCCCCTTTTTACCCTTCAGGCACAAAGACATTTTTTAGAACTTAATACAATCTAAACTTTATTTTTGATTCATGCGTTCCGTTTATATTCTGCGTTTGCAAAAAATAAAGAAAATATATGGTTTGTGAACTTTACAAAAGAAAAAAAAAAGATTTTTCCACTAATTGTTTAACTAGAAATAACTAACCTTATCAACTAATCCTTAGAAAGATTGTAAACAATTCAAATTTGACAATTTGCAGTTTTGATGCAAAATTTATGATTGAATGCAATGCTGTATTTTTGGAACATATTTCAAAATATGTGTTAAAACTGAACAAAGCAAAAAGAGTTCTGGAAAAGTAATTTACTTTTACCCTGAAGGCACAGAGAAATGTCTCTGAACTTTATTTACGCGCCCTCCCCCCCCCCCTTTTTACCCTTCAGGCACAAAGACATTTTTTAGAACTTAATACATCTAAACTTTATTTCTGATTCATGTGCTCCGTTTATATTCAGCGTTTACAAAAAGTAAAGAAAATATATGGTTTGTGAACTTTACAAAGGAAAAAAAAAAGATTTTTCCACTAATTGTTTAACTAGAAATAACTAACCTTATCAGCTAATCCTTAGAAAGATTGTAAACAATTCGAATTTAACAATTTGCAGTTTTGATGCAAAATCTATGATTGAATGCAATGCTGTATTTTTGGAACATATTTCAAAATATGTGTTAAAACTGAACAAAGCAAAAAGAGTTCTGGAAAAGTAATTTACTTTTTCCCTTAAGGTACAAAAACATTTTTTAGAGCTTAATATCTCTAAACTTTATTTCTGATTTATACGCTCTATTTGTGTTCTGCGTTTACAAAAAGCCAAGAAAATCTATGCTGCAGGTAATTAAAACAAAACAAAAAAAAAAGCTTTTAACTATTTAAATTGTTTCACTAAAAATAACTAACTTTGGTAGCTAATCCTTAGAAATATTATAAACAGTTCAAATTTAACAATTTGAAGTTTTGATGCAACATTTTTTGCTTGAATACACTGCTATAATTTTGGAACACACTTCAAAATATGTGTTAAAATTGCACAAAGCCTAGCAAAAATAATTCCGAAAAAGTAATTTACTTTTACCCTTAAGGCACAAAGACATTTTTTATAGCTTCAAATCTCTAAACTTCATTTCTGATTTATGCGCTCCATTTACGGTTTACATTTACAAAAAGCCAAGAAAATAGATTTTGATAAAGGAAGTCCAGGTTTATTCAGAGATATACACCGATGTTTCTTTCACTATCAGGCATTAGCAGCGACGTTGCTTTTCTTCTTTTTTTCTTTTTCGTTCCTTTCTTTGTGAAGAAGATATGTTCTTGTTTGCTGGTGGTTATTGTAAAACTTTTTAACGACGTTATGATCGCTAAAAAGAAAAATTTGGTAGATTGTTTCTTTATTCTTTACCTGTTTCTCTTTGAAGATCAGAAGTAAAATTTATGAAAATTGTTTTTTTTTTTACCTTCACTATGTTAATAAAGAATTATAAAAAAATATTTAACACAACCACACCGGTGATTAAATAAGTAAAAATAATGATTTTAAAAAATCTAAAAGTTGTTACATATTTGAAAGTGCTGCATCTCAAGTGGTCAACTTACACAGGTGGTCAACTTATAGAGGGTGACATAGAGGGTGAAGGGCTAATTCTGTTCCAGACAAAAGGGGTCAACTTGCACAGGTAGTCTACAAACAAAGGTGGTCAACTTTACAGTTTTTACTGTATATATGTATATATTTATGAGCTGTTTCGAAGTCAAACAGAGTAAGTCCTTATTCAATTTCTTTGATATTGAGATACTTGAGGTTTAAAAATATTACTGCAATATCATTACTAATTTATGTAATTACAACTCATTTCATTTACAACTCATATTCTTCTATTTTTTAATCATAAAGGGTTCGAAAGATAAAGGTAACAACTATTGTTAGGATACAAAAAAAATTAAGAATTCAAATTTCTAAATTACAGTTTGACTTTTGAGAAGTTTGCATACATATATAATAATGTAAAATGATAAAGAAGATTAGAAGATTAATTTTAGTATGTCTAAAACAACAAGCTATATCGTTAATCCGTATCATCTATCCGTAACAATAAACATATATATATATATATATATAAAATATATATACATATATATATGAGCTGGTTCGAAGTCAAACAGTGTAAGTCCTAATTCAGTCCAATTTCTTTGATACTGAAATATTTGAGGTGCAATTATATTACTGCAATAAATTATTAATTTATATAATTACAACTCATTTCATATAGGAAATTTCTTCTAATTTTTAATTATAAAGGGTTCCAAAGATAAAGGTAACAACTAATGTTAGGATACAAAAAAATTAAGAATTCAAATTTCTAAATTACACTGTTTGACTTTTGAGAAGTTTGCATACATATATAATAATGTAAAATGATAAAGAAGATTAGAAGATTAATTTTAGTATGTCTAAAACAACAAGCTATATCATTAATCCGTAACAATAAACATATATATATATATATATATATATATATATATATATGAGCTGGTTCGAAGTCAAACAGTGGAAGTCCTAATTCAATCCAATTTCTTTGATATTGAAATATTTGAGGTGCAATAATATTACTGCAATAAATTATTAATTTATATAATTACAACTTATTTCACATAAGAAGTTTCTTTTATTTCTTCATTATAAAGGGTTCCAAAGATAAGGGTAACAACTAATGTTAGGATACAAAAAAAATCAAAAATTCTAATTTCTGACTTACACATGATTATGATTATTAATTTAAGAATGTAAATAACAATAGGCTATCATTAAGCGGTAACAATAAAAATATATTTTTTTTCCTATAGGGAAATAAATTACTACTACAGGTCAAAAGGCGCACACATTTTAACGCACCCTGTATGTATATATATATAAACGATCAAATTACTTTAAGAAAGATGAAATATTGATAAATATTACCGTTTACTCTTTTCAACTTTCAATGCTCTTTTTCAAACTGATTAATGTAATGATGTCCGCAATATTGTACGATACCTCTATCAGACACATAATTTAATATATCCTTAAAAACCTATTTGTTTAATGTCGGTCAAATATCACACTTTTAAAGGTACTAAATGTAGAAAATTTACCTCAAAGGATCTTTGTAAATGAATTCGGCAGAAATTTGCGATGAACACTTATGTTTAATTAGTGGCAGAATAGAATGTGATCTGTGAATTTCATTCTAATTAAATAGAAGATGAATATTTAACTTTCTCCCGTTTCGCTAACGTGCAAACAGCGGCATGAATATTAATTCATTTTTAATGTAGATTTAATAAACCTTCTATCTCACGACTGTATGAAATTACGTTTAAAAATTGATTAAAGAAATAATTTTCTGTCTTAATAGTTGAATAACTACATCAGATGCTTCTTCTTTTAAAGGAATGGGGATGATCAGATGAAATGATGGCAGACTTCGTGTTTAGAATTGATATCCACTTTTTTCATATTACTTTGCTGAAGATATTATTGCATGTAGTTCATGTAATTTAATAAAGGGGGAGTCAAGGATAACTGCAACCTCGAACTTTGAAATAATGGAAATAATAATGAAAATCATAATCATTATAATAATAACATTCTGTTATTTATATTAACATATGCATACATAAAAATTAAAAGACCTATAATACCATAAAGTTCCGAAAATACGAAGTGATTGGGACTACTTCGTTTCCGGATTAACGCATTTTTCGGAATAAGAGACATCTCTCTTAAATTTAAACTATGATTACATAACACCGCATAATTACACAGTTTATTTTCTAAGATTAGTCTAAACCAAACCAAATCTTTTGGCAAACCCCTTTTCTTATATCTGTATCCCCCCTTATCTATAGGGCAAAAACATGATTTTGAAATTAAAGTAACTACATACATGAATGATTCCAAAATCAGAAAATTGGCTCTAAAATATGTATAAAGAATTATACGGACTAACTGACTCGCAAAATCTCTCTAAATGACTCTATTTCACTTAGAAGTGCGACTTTGCCCAATTCCCATCTCCTTTGTTTTATTTCAGCAAAATTGGCAATTAAAGTAACTATATACATCAATTCTTCAAAACTCTTAAACGTTCCTGTAAAATATATAAGAAAGTGTACGGACTGACTTTGACTCGAAAAATCTCTCTATTGCACTTCAAAGTGCGATTTTGGCCCCCTTGCATCCCTTTAGTTTTATTTTGGTAAATTTTTCAATTAAAGTAGCAATCAATTCATCTAAACTCAAAAAATTGCCTCTAAAATGTATAAGGTATTATACAGACTATCTTTGACTCGAAAAATCTCTCTAAATGACTCCCTATTTCACTTCAAAGTGCGATTTTGCCCATTTCCATCTCCTTAGTTTTATTTTAGTAAGTTTGAGAATTAAAGTAACTATATACAACGATGCTTCCAAACTCAGAAAACGGCCTCTAAAATGTATAAGGACTTATGCGGACTAACTTCGACTCGAAAAATCTCTCTAAATGACTTTATTTCACTTCAAAGTGTGATGTTGCCCCATTTCCACCTCTTTAGTTTATATTTAGCAAGTTTGGGAATTAAAGAAACTATGTACAACGATGTTTCCAAACTCAGAAAATGGCCTCTAAAATGTATAATGAATTATACGGACTAACTTCGACTAAAAAATATTTTTAAGTGACTCTTTATTTCAGTCTAAGGGGTAGTTTTGCCCCAGTCCCATCTCCTTAATTTTGTTTTTGTCAGGAAGCCCGAAAACCAGTATTTCGATTATTGTACCTTTAGTACTCAGATAGTGTTTGCTTATTCATATGTCTCTATTTAATCGAGCGGACTTACGATTTCCTTTTTTTCTCTCTCTCCCTCTTTTTTTCTGTCTCAATTGGACTTGATTATCTTTCAAACCGATAATTCAACGATATTCTGTGGAAGAAGTTGTTTTTGAAACAACAATTACTTTTAATAATGATATAATGTTACATTTCGGCGAGTTTTCAGGAGCGTTCTTTAAAAAAAATTGACAATCAACGTAAAATTAGGCACCGAAATTTGAAAAAAAAAAAAAATTGCAGACACGTGTTTTGAGGTTGAAAGAAGCCCCTTTTAAATGCAAAAGACTGAGGTTCTGGAGAAAATACATCCAACTGAAGTTCAGGTTGCTGAAAGCTTTTTTCATCTAGAAGCTCACTCTTTTGCATTGAAAGAGGGGTTCGTCGCAACTTCGAAACAGGTGTCTACAATTTTTGCAAATTTTGTGCTGACTTTTATGTTGAATTTTTAATTTTTACTTTGCAGCGAAAAGGTTTAAATTTTTTAAACCAAATTTTTGTTTATTCAATAACTTGTTTTACTAGCAAGAGAAATAATAATTGCTAGTTCGGTTCTGTAGCACATGAAAGGAAGTGCATCGTTAATTAACCGATGTCTTGTCGTTGTTAAGTTAATGAATGGACTCTTGTTTAAATACTACTTGATGAGTTTTAAGTAATTAATGAATCTGTTGCTAAATAAATAATCATATCAACAATAACTCTTACTGACGCAGAGATATTACTTTTGTTTTTGTTTTTAATTCCTATTTTGTTTGCTGAGAATTCATAATTTTCCGATACAAAATATATACATTTATCCATTTATTTAAGAATATTTTTAACATTGCATATTTCGTGATCTTAGTTGAAATTTTCTCTTGATTGGTTATTCGACAACAAATCGTTACATGAGTAACACTTGTGTGCTGCATGTGTCCAACATGCTTGACAAACACGCTTGCGCAAACATGTTTGTGCAAACAAACTTGAGCGCATGCAGGAGAATTTTGTATAAGAGCGATGTTTGCACAGAAAAAAAAAACGATGCTTGCGCAAACATAGTGCTCATGCAAAATTGTTTGCACAAATATGCTTGTGCACACACGCTTGTCAAGCATGTTTGAGCTTATGTAGTCACCCCAAGACACACAACATCTTTCACCTTTTAATTTCGAGATCAAAAGGGAATTTTGGGTTACAATAAATTTCTTGTCTATTTCTTATATTAATTTTACATTTTTTCTCGTTGCGTATCCTACTTCAAAGTGACTAGGACCAGAAAAACTGTCTCTTAATTTTCCTCTAGTTATTCTTTATGGGGAGTCTGCACCATGAGAACATTTTTTTTTCTATGGTGCTGTTATTTTTGTCTCATGTCATGTTCCATCCCGTCATAAGAAATTTAACATTAAAAAAACTGTATTTCTTAAATATAATTTAAAAATTTAAATTTTTAAAACGAAATTTGGCATTTTTTAAAAATGCATATTTTTTTTTTTTTTTTTTTCAAAAATTGGCGCAAAGTCTCAACATTTAAAAAATTGATTCATTACTCATGCAGCAAAACTTTTATGCTTCGAATTTTTTATAAGTCAAATACTTTTTTTTCAAAAAAAGAAAAAAGTAATAATAAGTTTGGCGGAAAAAACAACGAAAATTTCAAAAACCGTACAAAAATAATTTGAAAAAAAAAATACTTTAGGTAATCATAATAGTAAAGCATAAAGTTGTTATGTTCAGGAACATGTAGGAAAAAATTCCACGTTATAGATACAAATTAAAAAAGCCTTTGCATTTTAATTGAGATGAAATGCGCGAAAAACAAAGCGAGAGAAAAGAGCATTTTAAGTTTTCGGCTTGCAAAAACTTAAATGTTTTCTTTGTCAAAATTTCAAGTAAGGAACTTTTTTTTTCAGTTACAGTTACAATGAAATTGCTTCTTATCGCTTATTTCATTAAAAAAATTAATATGTGGCTGGAAACATCAGAGTTTCGGTTTCGGAATAAAAATAGGGCAAATAACATCGTAGTGAAATGAATGATAAATTCCTTAAATATTGTTTCAGTTTTTCTGTAACTTTCAGGGAGCATTTTCAAAGATTTATTTTACTGCTTAAGGCAAAAAAAAAAAAACTCTTTTTTTTTTTTTTTGGGTGCAGACTCCTTAAGTGTTCCTTTTTCAGTTGTAAGAATTTACTATCTCGGAAAATATTATGCTGGGAAAAATCAACACAAATTCGCACTATACATTGTCAAACAATATGGGTTTCTAGACGAAGTGTAAGATGTGAGAAGAGCTCTAGGTCAGTATTTCCGAAACTATGGGTCGCGACCCGCTGGTGAGTCGCGAGCGAATATTGAGTGGGCCCACGCCACTGTACCCATGAATTAAAAAAAATAGGAAGTCTGCGAATAAAAGTAACTAAGGCTGAGGTTGATGCTAAAACTTTAATGAAGAGAAATAAAAAACAAATACATCCTTACCATTGAAATAACTTTGTTAAAAAACCTTGCAGGTGTAGTTTTTTACGTAATAAAAAATATATTTAAGTTGTGTTTGTTATTTCAAGTCTTTCATTAATATTGGTAACACTAGAAAAATATTTCAATTAGAACAAATAAGACATCATTAAATAGATCCACAACTCTTCACTAGGAGATCTGAGCATTACCAATATTTATAACCCTCTTTTCTCAAAGACAGCTAAGAGGTGGGTCCCAAGATTGGAATTTTTTGTAAATGGGTCGGAGGCCAGTCGACTTTGGGAACCACTGCTCTAGGTTTACTGTAATAAAAAAGCAGGCAGTAGGATTTAGTAGTGAAATAAGCAAAGAGTTGTGCTAGTAATATTTAGCCTATATACTTTAAAATTTAATATTTTGTCAGGTAGTGGGAAATGTTTCTATATGTCCTGCGAATTTCGCAGTTTTATGAAATATATATCTAAGCGCACGTTGATACACTTTTTCGTTGTAAAAATTACATTAACTCAAAAATTAACTATACTAAGAACGATTATGTGCTATAAGCAAAAAAGGTTCCTTTTCCTTGCGCCGGTTCTGAATTTTGCAGGTCCTACGCACCGGAGCTACGGAGGACAAATTAAGCTTTTTGATACTCTTTGACAGTCCTCCACGAGTAAAGGACTTACTTGAATGCATAAATCGCACATTACGAATTAACGTATCGGCACTAATTTAAAATATATTTATTTATATTTACCTTTAAAATATACTGGTAGCTAAGAAGATCAACTCTATAATAATGATATTTAATTTACACTGCTGGTCACCGTCAATGCAACACCCTGAAGGAAAAGTGCAAATAATATGAAATTTACAACATGCATTAGCGGAGATGAGATATGCAAATGATTAGAATTTCAGCGCAGACGCACATCACGCGCACCTGTGGCGCAACTTGAAAGGGCTTTTTAAGGCTTGAAGATTTCGACGATTTCAAGTACGGAAATTGTGTTTTTCTTGTGATTTTTTCCAGAAAACGATCAATTATGCCTCGTAGAAAACAGCGATCATATTTTGATCAAGTATCCGAGTTCGACAGAGGGAGGATAGTGGCCTGCCGAGATTGTGGATTATTATCTTTCAAGGAAGTTGGTAGTTGTGTTGGACGAAACCAAAGAATTGTAATATGGATATGTGATCATTGGATGCAGGAGGGTACGACGGACCGACGTGATCGATCCTATCTACCTCAGTGCACCACTGCACGTGATGGCAAGCATATTGTGCGCATGGCAGTGACGGATCGCTCAGTCACATCACAAACCATAGCACAGCAGATTCAGTCTGTAACGCATCGTCCAGTGTATGCGGGTACCATTCGACACCGTTTGCAGCAGAGTGGTCTGTCCGCAAGACGTCCATTGCTTCGTCTACCCTTGACGCAGAACCACAGACGTTTCCGCCGCCAATGGTGCAGTGAAAGAAGGATGTGGACGGCAGAATGGAATGAAATTGTCTTTACTGAAGAGTCACGCTTCTGTCTGCAACACCACGATGGTCGGATTCGAATCTGGAGATACCGTGGAGAGAGAATGATAAACAGCTGCGTTTGGCACCGCCACACTGGTCCTGCACCGGGTTTTATGGTATAGGGCGGTATTGGATATCACTCTCGCACTCCTCTAGTACGCCTTGCTGGTACTCCAAACAGCCAGCGCTACATCTCCGAGGTGTTAGAGCCAGTTGTCCTTCCTTACCTTCAGGGCTTTCCCATAGCCATCAACAGGATAATGCTCGACCACACGTGGCACGTATTGTCCAAGGCTTCTTCGTCAACCGCCAGATTGAATTGCTTCCCTGGCCGGCTCGCTCTCCGGATCTTTCGCCAATAGAAATCATGTGGTCCATGGTTGCTCAACGATTGACCCAGAGTACATCCCCAGCTGCCACACCAGATCAACTTTGGCGATTTGCGGAAGCTGCTTGGTCTGCTGTACCCCAAGAACACATCCAAAGTCTCTTAGATCAATGCCGAGGCGTGTGGCAGTGGTGATCTCCAGCAATGGCGGCTAGTCTGGCTAATGATTTTGGCAGGAACCACACTTCACAGAAGTCTATAAATTTAATCATTTGATACTTGGGCAACATGTTATCTACAAAATAAATTTTGTTGTGATATCTCTTGTCTTTCTTGGTGTTGCAATTTGGGTGGCCAGCAGTGTAATTTAATTAAATAACTATAATTGATGGATTGCGCTCTATGATGAGTTAACAAATACTTATACAGCAAAGCATATTTTAAATACAGTATTAAATGGAAGCATATGCAAAGATGAAAAGTAATTACATACTTTTTAAAAATCTTTACAAGAACTAGAGAACTAATTGCAACACTAGACACCAATATTATTAAAACTTTTTTTTTTTAAATGAAAAATTATATTTAAGTAAAAATATGAAAATAAACATTTAGGTTTTCATTAATTAGTTTCATTAGGGGCCGTTGTCACGCTTTTTTCCCATAGATTGGACCCCCACCCCCCCTTTGTCACATGTCACTCTATGTTGCATAATGCATGACGTCACACTTATTGTTCCCTCCCCTTGTCACACTTTGTCACAATTTCTCGAACCCCTCTGCCCCCCGTGGAAGCGTGACATCATTTATGAATGATCCCATATAGTATTTACACAATGTTCCGACCCCAGAGTAATCACTACATTTACCTTATTGGTAGTAGTTAACACTGTCAGATTATTACTTCATTTTCTTAATGCTTGAATTAAAAGCTCGATTTCGTTAATTAATTTTTGTTTTTTGTTGTTATGTACGTGCATTAGATGCCTTTTCATATTTGTTTCAAAAAGATTGTAATTTGATATTCAAATAAGGATATTTAGTCAGTTATTTTCCCTACAGCACCACTGAGCAGATGTATCGAAATATCGCTGCCTTACAGTTCTACAATCAGCCAAAGCGATCTGCCTGGCAGAGTGCCAAGAAGAATCCCTTCATGTTCAAGGGATAATGGTTGGAAAAAGGAATGTGTCTCGTTCTAGTTCGTTTGGCATTTTAGTTCGTTTAGTTTTGGCATATTTCTAGTTCGTTTGGCATTACTTGATTTCTCCAAACTGATGATGTATGCTAGTTTATATTTACTCGCTTTCATCAAACAGAGAAGCAAACATTCTGATTCGCGTACCAAATAAACGCACCTGTTAAACGAACTTCCCTTACACTCGAATAAATTCGTTCTTTTCTGCCCTGCACAGAAGCGTCCAACTGTCAAAAGTCCTTGGTCGAACCGTAGGTCAATGCTAAGACATCTCAAAACTGCTGTTTTGATATAAGGGATAATTCATAAATGATGTCACGAGAGGGGAGGGGGTTCGTCGAATCGTGACAAAGTGTGACAAGGGGAGGGGTATATTCCATGTTAAGAAATGTTCTTATATAAATGCATAAATGTAAATTTTGTATTAGGGGAGGGGGTAACAAGAAGGGTGACATCATGCTTATGCAACACAGCGTGTCACGTGACAAAGGGGGGAGGGGGTGTAAATATATGGGAAAAAAGCGTGACATCATCATTCAATGCGTCCCTAAACGCATTTAAACATTTATTTCCCGCGATGTAATCCAGAAAATGTACCCAGAAAAAGGAAGTTGGGGACCCAACTACTCTCCCACTTTTGCTTTGAGTTATGTGATTAGATTTTTTTTTCTTTTTTTTAAAGATGTATCAGTATTGAGCTAAAGCAGCGATTTAGTGATTCCACACTGTTTGTGACATTCCCAAAAGAACCGCTGAAACATTTGCGGAGTTGTTGATCAGAGCTTGCATACCAATTGTATCCCATAATCGGCCTTCGAAGCTCTTTACTCACTATCTTTATGCTACCTAACCTTTGACATAGGTTTTGTGTACAGTTATGAAAGCAGCCAAACCTAAACCCATAAATAATTTTTAAAAATTAATTAATTAATTAATAATGACAGTTATAACAACATGAATTAATTAATTTAACCATCAATATAGATAAGAAAAGTTCGAATTAAACATTTTGAATACATGTTAGTTTTTCTTCAGTTGAAATAGTTCGTATAAAATTTCTCCTTTACTCAATGTAGTGCCAGCAAATTTGTCCCGCAGTGGACCATTCGGTAGAAGCTCTGTTCCCGCAGAACACCGAAAGTGCATCAACATTAACTGAGGTCAGAGTTTGGGAGGGTGACAACCTCTCGCGGCTGGGACCGTGTACGCTGGAGGGAGCTGGTGCACATTGAATCCGTCGGGGCTTCAATACCCTCCTAGTGATACGATACCTCTGGGTTGCCAAACCCCGGGTGACGGTCTCTCATCTGGGAGCTGGTTCAAAAATTAAGAGACCACATACAATGAAGTATAGTCAGTCTTCAGTCCTCGTGGTTCCTCGCTCAAGTGAAGCTGTATTTATCACCCTTATTTTTTACCCTTATATTTATCACCCTTAGCCATGGATCAGTCGCCTTTCAGCGACATGATCTTCTGTACCTAGTGTAGACTTTCCTAGGCCAGGGGGATAAGAAACAACAAGAACAACAGTACCTGCAAATTTAAGATATTTCTTTTTAGATAAATGCCTCGAGGCAAACATTGTACACAATTTTCAAGACGTTCTCGACTTGATGTGCTTTTTTTCTTTTTTTAAATTCTGTTGAGCACAACATACATAATTTGGATAATGATGTTCAGTCGTATGCTTGTAAAAGTTTCGTACATTGCGACGATTATCTCTTTACTTTTGCTCAAGAATAGTTCTAAGTGCACATTATTTATATCGTTCATAAATGATGTAAGAATAGTTCTACGTGCAAATTACTATTATCGTTCATAAGTTATGTTCGAATAGTCCTACGTGCATATTATTTATATCGTTCATAAATGATGTCAGAATAGTCCTAAGTGCATATTAGTTTTCGTTCATAAATGATGTCAAACTTTTTCCTAATACTCCCCAAGCTCTCTGTCACAAAATGTCACATTTCAACTACCTCCCCTACTCCCCTTAGTCACATTTCAAGCTATATTACATAAGCATAAGTACTTGATGTGTTGCAATCATAGATCACATTTCTAATTTTATTTTTGAACTGTTAATGTCATTTGTGAGCATAACAATAACAATGATTACTTGTGTCCTTAATTTGTATACCATGAGATTAAGGTTTACAGCAAAATTTCTTATTTTAAACATTCAACAAGTAAATTTAAATGTTAATGACTAAAGTTAAAGACTAATCGACTGGTAGTTTAGAAGAATTAATACTGGTTTATTAAAAGTGATCTGCAACACATTAGAAACCTTCCATTCTCTGTTAATTTATTATTTTTTATAGGATGAAATCATCATTAAAAACCCTTGACAGAACTTTAATATTGAAAAGCCTATTGTTATTAGTAGAAGTAGATGATTTCATAAATAGCCCGAGAAATGTCTGGAGTTACAAACTAATCATTTTAGCTGCGTCATCTTTGACGTAACTAATTAGTCACAGCTGTTCTATATATTTTTATTTCTGATGGGCTGATGTCGGCTTCTGCCAATTGTAGACCTAGTGCATTCCCGAGACATTGGAACCACCTCCTTCAACGGCACCACAAGGAGTGTGGTACAATCGCCACATGAACATTTTGACGTCATTTCTCCACCGGAAAGGCAGAGTACCCGGACTCTGTTAATGTGAAATTGCATGAGGAATTTAATTTAGCCGAGAGCATCCATGCAAAATGTCTAGTCAAGGCTTTTCTGCATGCCGAATAATGATACGACGATTTTTCGCGTCCTGGAAATCCACCGAATCTGCCTGACTCGATCCTTGACCTATGGCGTATGAGTCCCGCACCTTACCACGACGCCACCATGCAGCCTAAATGTTCTATATTTTGGAGGAAACTACTTGATGAGTTGAAATCATGAATGTTTGGAGCGAAAATTTTAAAACCAAAGTTTCAAAATGTAGTCTCATGCAGGTAGGGAAAATGAAGCAATAAGGAAGAAAAGGTACAACAAACAAAACACTAGCAGTAAATTTTTAGATGGCATTGCATACGCAAGTAATGTGGTTTGTTTTCTTTTCTGTTTATACTATGAGTAGAATTTCCTGTCAAATTTCAACTCATTTTAGCAATCCTAATCACTCAGCCCTTATGCGCACGAGAAAAACAAATAAAATGTCAACCGATATCGAATAAGGTAATGAAATGTTTTATAAGGGGCCGGGCAAATATTAAAATATTTTGCAATAACTTTAAATTTCTTAACACTAGAAAGACGGAAGGGGAAAGTGCGGCCCTTCTTGTTATTTACTGTTCAGTAATTCCAGCAGTAATTGACTGAATGTTCTGTAACGTTCTTACTTTTCCTAATATTACACTATTTAACCCCTTCGCTCTCGCTCCCGTGAAAATGACGGCTGAAGTGTTTAAAATTTTAAAAAAAATCAAATCTAAAATTAAAAATGAATTTATATATAGTATATACACATACTCTTATATAATTTTCAGGGATAAAAAATAGGCACTTTTATGACTGTTTTCTTACCGACCTTAAAGGGGTTAAGTGCTCGTTTAATCATTCAAGTTTTACCCTTATAGAAACGTAGATATTGAACCTTTTCCTAAAATGACTGGAGGGGCCACCGTGGCCCCTAATGTATTTTACAAAAAAAAAAAAAATACAGTTTAAATTCTTCGTTTATTTTAATGGATGTAGAACGTAAAGTATTATTCAGTCTGTTTTGACCCTGACCTCTCTTATTACAACCGGTTTCATCGAAATGCAACAAACAAATGTGACAGCTGACTTGCCGGACAATTACGATTTCTCTCGGACAGAGAAATAAGCTTTACATTTAGTGAGAAAGAAAGCGCCATGGTACACTATCATACACTCAGCTGCTATATAGGGATTAGAGAACATACATGGTGCACATGGACTCACTCAGAAAAAAAATTAGGCAGGATTATACGCAATAATCTCGAAAGGGCCACACTGGCCCTTTCAGTATTGCTAGGTATACGGGAATTATCCGTTTTTCTAATGATAATAGAATGCTCGGTTTTTGACAGTCGATATTACTCGTAATTTTGAAGTTAGCCTAAATACCGTCTAGTAGCATTATCACCATTGGGGCAGAAGGTATTAAAAAAAAAAACCCTAATAATTTTTAACTTGCTAGTGAAGCTCATGAAACTATAAGAACAATTATCAAAGTTGAAAACAAGTGGCATTTTCCGTTATAATGCATAATTTTAAGATGACTTTTTATAAAAACTGGTCATGCTTTTCGTAGAATATAAAATATTGCGCAATCACTAATGCGCAATATTCTATTCTATTGGTCCTAATATCGCAACAAAATTTACAGCAAAATCTATTAAATATTTTTGTTTCTCCCGTTTTGTACCTTTAAAAAACATGCGTTAATTATAGCTAGTGTACTTCATTCATCACCTTCACCAATGCCGCCATTTCACAACCCTCGAAAACCAAAAATCATTCTGGTTCCTCATTTACAGTTGACAAGGGATCGTACCAGATCACTTCGAAACAGTAGGATACTATCGTACGCTATACCACATATTTTATTAAAATCTATAGGTGTTTTAGACATTAATCAGACTGGTAATAAAAAGAAAACCAGACATTACGAAGGTCAAATTTTGAGCAAATCACAAGTCTTTGATTTTTCTACTGTTTTCCTTTTATTTTCCCTTGAAAGCAGATAATTATTTCAATACTGTAGCGTTTACATTTTAAAATTATTAGTCATTGCATTGGTATTGCAGCCGATCTATTGACCTAGTTCCTACGTTAGGTCATACATAGCGCTAGAACATATTATAATTATGAAAATGATTCCAATTGCACCGTCCCCACCGTAATCCAACTAAATTATTATTGCGTTTGTTTCATTCAAATAACAAGACATTTTAATGCTATTTCGTCAGTTTAACAAATTTGTGATTCATTTGTTAAAAATAAATGAGTTCACATTGTCAATGATCTACACGGTTTGTTTTGAAACTTAACATATTTCAAAACATAATTTTCAAGAGCAGGCAAAAATTATATTAAAGGGCATTAAAACCGACGATTTTTGCGAAAAAAATCGATGTTTTTTTAATTTTATATTTAAAAAGTAAGAGTATTCAAGATTTCAAAAATCTTTGGTTTTTGTTTCTGCGAAATATATACCTTATCTTCCGAAGTTAAACGCATCGCAAGCACATAAAAGCGTAATTTAAATTGCCTTTTCTGAAAAACTAGTTTTTTCGATATTTTTGCTCACGGCGGATCGCATAAATCGAAAAATTTTATACCCATTACTGCAGTTTTTTAAAGTAGATTTTTACACATTGCTATCTGTATTTTGAACTAGAATCTAAGCCCTATGTCAGTATTTAAAAATTTTAAAGGCATTTATTTGTGAAATATCGCGTTTTTTTTCGGGGAAAAACGTATGAATTTCTACAAAACTGCTATATTTTTCTCAACTTTGGACCTATTATAAAACTTTTAGTTCAGAACAAAGTTAAGTAATATATAAACATATATTATTAAGGATTTTGAAATATATCGAGTTAAAATGAGTATAGAGTGTTTGTCGTAAACTGTAAAATTCGCCTATTTTTTGCTAAATTTTCCAAAATTTTATAAAAATATAGCTATTATTCTGTTTATTTTCTTAATTTTAATTACTTTTTAACTTAAAAAAATATGCATTTAGTAATTATTTCATTGTTTCGAAAAAAGAAGCCTCCGAACGTAGGAAGAAAAAAAAAAGGAGTAAGGGATAACAACGCTAATTACATTCGCATTAAAGCTTCAGTTGCCATGCAGCAGCAGCAGCACGGCATTTGGATCGGGCGGTTTGAGTAAGTGAACCCATTTACCCGAAAGTCACTAAATGGCAGAACATCAATTAAATATCCTGTAACATAAGAGTACATCTAGTCTCCGCGAGCGAAGCAAAAAAAAAGAAAAGGGGGTGCCAATCAGCTATTGGCTGGATGGGGCGCGCTGAGGCGCGGGGGCATCTGGTTTTGGAAGAAGACTGATGGAAAGTATTCCGAGTGCCGATGGACGTTAGACGGCATATTTTCCCGGCTCATAAGAGTAGGGTTTTTGAGCTTTTAATATTTTTTGGACTATCTTTTTTTTTTTTTTAATATTTTTTTTTTAATAAGTTAGAGAAACAACATAAGAAGACAAAGAAAGAGGAGAAAAGGACACAAAAAACACAATGAACGAACGTAAGGCCAAGACAAGAGCATGAAGAAGCGCAGCGAGAACAGGAGACCGCCCTTAGAACAGGTCGAGCTGCGGGTTTGGGAGGGGGTTGTGAGCCGTGCTGAGTGAATCATAGCTGAGGTGCATAGTGTGGTGGGGGTAGGCATACCTATCAGTTTTATCGAAAAATAGGGATTGAACGTTTATTCTGGGGTTTTTATGCAGATGGATTTGGGAGTAGAATTTCTTGGCTGTTGTGATTATATGCCTGGACACCGAATTTATGTTGAGGCATCTGTGCAGATCTTTTCCACGATCGAACCTGCTAGCACTGGTTATTTGCCTAATTAATTTATTTTGAATGATCTGCAGTTTATTGATATTAGTTTTTGCAGCATGTCCCCAAATGGGGGAGCCGTAGAGTAGGGTTGGCAGAATAATGGTATTGTACATTAACTTCTTATTTTTGCGGGAGAGGATACTATGATAACCTAGCAATGGGCGAGGGCATGGACCTTGTGCTTGGAATTTTTAACAATCAAGTCTATGTGCTTATTAAAGAACAATCCCTGGTCAAACGTAATACCCAAATATTTGACCACCCTTGAGTAGCCAATGGGACCGTTATTAATTTTAATTTGCAATGGGTTTTTCTTTTTGCTATTTTTTTTAAAATTTATAATTTTTGTTTTTGTGGGATTAATGGTAAGCCGCCAACGGTCATACCATTTAGTAAGTTCATCAATATATGATTGCAGCTTTTTGGCGGCTAAGCGCTTGTTGTAATTTTTGGAAATGACGGCAACGTCATCAGCGTACATCGCAAGTAGGATGTCGGGGTTTTTGGGGATGTCAGCCAAGTAAATATTAAATAATAGGGGGGCTAAAAGCGATCCCTGGGGGACACCACTGCACATATTACGGGGGGAGGAGAGGGTGCCGTCAAATTTTATGCAAAAGGTGCGATCAGTCAAAAAATTTAGGACGATGCAGGTTAGGAAGTGCGGGGTGTTAATTTCGATTAATTTATAGATGAGGCCTTTGTGCCACACTCGGTCAAAGGCTTTCGTAGTATCTAAAAAGACACCGATGGTGCATTTCCTTCTATTAAGTCCCTCGCATATGAAGTTCGTGACACGTAAAAGTTGGTGGAGGGTACTGTGTTCAGTGCGAAATCCGAACTGTTCATCGGGGATGATAAGATTTTCATTAACGTGGTCCTCGAGGAGATTTTTGATTATTTTTTCATAAACTTTGGAGATAGTACAGAGCAAGCTGATGGGTCTGTAAGAAGAGGGATCGGTTTTGGGGTTTCCCGGCTTGTGGATGGGCACAATTGTTGCTCCCCTCCATGCTTTGGGGAAATAGTGCAATTTCAAACAGGAGTTAAAAATTTTGGTAATGTTTGTTAGCATATTATTTGGCATGAACTTAAGTGCGCGGTTAGTGATACCGTCGCTGCCGGGAGCTTTTTTATTTGGCAAGTTTTTAATTATTTCCGCAACTTCCTTAGGAGCGATAATAGGGGGGGAGGGGGAGTCGGGAGGGTTTAAGATGAACTGCGAAATTTTATTATTGAGAAGGTCTTCAAAGGCTTGATCAGTGTGGGGAGGGGGAGCTTTAAAACTTTCGCTGAGATTTTCTGCAAAAGCCTCGGCGATTTCAGTTTTGCTAGTCAGAACTACGTCGTTTATGACAAGATTTGCAGCTGAGGATTTTTCAGACTTGAAAATGTTGATAGCCTTGTACAATGAGTTGTTGTTTGGTTTCAGTGAGGTTATGAAGCTTTCCC